>CAMTDV010000015.1:101494675-102197644 GCA_947069175.1 Scalesia atractyloides
TGACAATATATAACTCGTGTATAGTGAAGAGATAATGTTTGGTACAACATATACTCTACACTCTTAAGGTACGAAAGATATAGGTTTATATTTTACTAACCCATCAACAAGTTCGGTTAGAGTTGTAAATGCAGGGATTGTGACAAAACACATTCATGGATCTTATGGTATCTGCTGACAAAATGAGGCAATTAAAGTTTCACGTGAAGATCATACATTAATTAAAGGATTGCACATCAAGAGAGCAAGCGACAAATCACTTACTACAAAGTTTTCCGCAACTTTCATAGAAGATTGACACTTGTTACTTAAAGGTTGCATATTCAAATGAGGGGGAGCATTATACAAGTTGCACTCTTTTTCCCTTCACTAAGTTTTATCCCATTGGGTTTTCTTAGTAAGATTTTTAATGAGGCAACATTATCAGGGGAGACAATACGCACTGCACTCTTTTTCCCTTAGCTATGGTTTTATCCCACTGGGTTTTCCTAGCAAGGTTTTTAACGAGGCAACATCTCCAAGCGTATAAAGTTGATAACCAAGGGGGTGTGTTTAAACATATATTATTATATGGTTATCAACACTAAAAATAGATTAGCTTATTCTCCAAGTTTTGTACCCTTATATATACCCATATTGTATCTCATTGTAAAAGACACCTCAATCAATAATATCAATTTCTTCCTCCCTATTGTTCTCTTGTATTGTTTGCTAGTAGGTTTGTTTTACAACAAAACAAATGTTTTTAAAAAGATGTTTTTAGTAATCGAACGGTTTAAAAAGTGAAGTAAAAAACAAACCGTTTAAGAAAAACAACTAACAAGAATGGTTTGAAAAGGTAATGGTTTAAAAAAGGAAATTTAAAAATAAACAATTTAAAAAGAGTAGTTTATAAATATGTTTAGAAAATGAACATTTTTGTATTTATTTTCTTAAAATCTTCCATCTTGTTTAAAAAAAATTGGTTTATAAAGACATTCATATCAAATGAGTTAAAAAGACATCTATATAAAACGGTCTAAACCGTTTTATTAATGGTTAAAAAATGAACGATTATAGAAATAGAAGTTTAAATTCAAAATAACTTTGAAGAAAGACGCTTATAAAAACGGGCAACTAGACAAAAAAGGTTAAAAACTAACAACTTTAAATAACGAGAAACACTCATAACCTTTGTCACACCCCAATCGATGGCGGAATCATCGGGGCGTGGCACTAGGTGAACCAGATTACTCAAGAGAACCCATAACGACTATTTTAATGACAATACCTTATAACGCTTAATTTCCCATACAATCAAACTAGCATTCATAAACAGTCAATACAGATTACAATCCCTCAAACAAACGTAGTTCGATAATCTAGAATTCTATTATGCGAGTTTCTAAAGATAATCCCTAAATCCATTTGCTGCAAGTAGAACATCCTCAACCTGTTACATACGTTAAAGTACAAGTCAATACAATCAAGTAAAGGTGAGCATACAGGTTTATTAGCATAATAATAGTGATAAAAGCGATTACGCATAACCAACATGTATACGTAGAGAAAGTGAATCTAAGTAAGCTAACAATAATGATACAAGTTAACCAACACGGCTGCGAGGTGGAGTATGCGTGATACGTGTTCACAACAGTGAACAGACACGTAAAGTGAGTATGCGAGCCTTAACAACTCCCGAACCAATCGGGTTCTGAGTCCAAACTATAGTACTATCGTTGCTAAGGGTGGTCTACAAGTCCTCATTATTCACACATAGCAAACAACATTCAGTGATTCACGTATAACATGCGAGGGCGGTTAGCGTTAAAAGAGTTTAGCGTTGTGTGTAGCATATTTTGTTATAGAGACGTATGTAACACCCAAAAGTGCGTCAAAGTGAAAAAGAGTTCAAGTATACTCACAGTCGGTGCTTAAAAGAAGAAACACGAAATGCTGTGGATTGAAGGGAGCGCCAGATCAACCTGTAAGCGAACAGAAGTGCATCAGTCTTCCGAAGTGCTGAAACGGTCAACGTGTGAAGGAGCAGTGGACAAGTTTGGGCGAAGTAGTACCAAATCCCTTGGATTGGTACAAGTTCGGGCGAACTTGACATGTTTGTCTTACAGTTTGTACAAGTTCGGGCGAACTTGTCTGGTTTCCTTGGAAACTGTACAAGTTCGGGTGAACTTGACTGATTTTCTTGAAATTTGAACAAGTTCGGGCGAAGTTGGTCATCAAACTGGTGACAACTTCGAGCGAACTTGCTCTTTTTGGAGCGAACTTGACTGTTTTGGTCACCAAATCGTGCGTTTCCGCGTCGTTTGCTGAGTAAATCGAGTGTCCATCCCTCCAACCTTGAGCTACTGAACAAAAACATAGGCTGGAGAGGTCTTTTGGAGTGAGTTTTAGCCACTTTACAGGAACTCGGGCTAATTTGGGCAAACTTGTTGGTTCGTACGGGTTAGTCCAGGTGACGATATCGTCCTTGTGCTTCCAGATCTGAGATCTTGCTTAACAATGCCTTGTTCCACTTTATAGTGAACGAAACATACGTCACTTAGTCCGTATTTTGTGTAAAAGTCAATGTTTAAAAAGGTTTTGCTCAGATCTAACACTTGGTGAGTCGAAATCATCAAGATTTCTAGATTGGGAAGCCAAAGTAAGCCCAAATACACTCGTTTAGTGTAGATCTAAATGAAAAGAAGAAGTTTTGTAGAAAAAGATGAAAATTTTCATAAACAGAAGAGTTTTGATGAAAACGAAGGTAATCCTTGTGTAAAATCGTAGTGAAATTGTTGTAGTTTGCATAAAAACGAGTTGATTCTTACTTGGAAAACAAGGGTTTTTCGGTTTTGGGAGCTCTGGAGCGAAGTTAGCAGCAAGGGTTGAATGAATGAGGAGCTAGGTATTTATAGGTGATGAGAAAACAAGTTGGCAAACATCAAGTTCGGCCGAACTTGACAAAAGTTCGAGCGAACTTGCTGATTATTGTGGTTTCTGGTGGCCTGGTCAAGTTCGGGCGAAGTTGGGGTACCCAACTTCGGGCGAACTTGGCCTGTTGGCAAGTTTTGTTCGTTATTTGCACGTTAGGTGTTCGTTTGGCGATTCGATTCGTATTAGATAGTTGTGTTAAGCGTATTAGCGAAGCATTAAGCGTTGGGATAATAAAATAATGCGATTTAGCGATTTGTGCGAGTGAGAGCGTTGCGCTAGCGAGTACAATCATAAAACATAAAGCACGCATAACACATAATTAACGTAATGTAACATAATTATCCGCGATTCGAGTTTGCGTTGAGAGTTGCGAGTATTAAGCGATTTAAATGCGATAAATAAGCAATGTAATATGCGTTTTAAAATAATTTAATCCTTTATAATTTAATCTCAGAGTACAAAATGATAAAGAAACAGAAATAACGGTAATGATAAGGATTCGGATAACAATTCGAAAGATCGGGTTGTTACAACCTTATATCCATCGAGGGTGGTCTGCATATTTAAGAGAAAACCATCTCATGATTCGCTCTATTATCGAACACTTTGTCAAACGTAAAGGAATTCTTCTTGCCTATAGAATTGAAAATGAGATTCTTTACCGACAAAAGCCATATGCCAACAAGATAAAGGACTACATTGCCTATATATTAGTCCAATGTTTAACCTTCTAATGTGTTAATATTTAAGTTCCAATTCTGAAGTCAAATACAAAGAACTCGTACCTTTTTGATAAAGCTCAATCCATTGACCAGCTAATATAAGGGAACTCAAAAAAGAAGTATTGGTAGTTTCTCATGCATGACCATCATCAGGCAACAAAGGCTGAACTCAACAAAATACTCTAATGTTTCCTTTCAACTATTGCAAAAAAACATATACATAGAAAAATACGTCAGCTTGAGTTCACGCATAACGAAAGTATGAGATGACTAAACGACGTACCAAAATGGTAGTGTGTTGTTTCTTTCTCAAATTATCCCCTTCTAGAAGTCTAGCCTTTGCGTCCCTTAAACGATCTTGTAAGCCTAATACAATTTGTTTATGCTCCTCAAGCTTGGTTTCTAGTTTCGAAATTTCTTTGTCTTTACTTTTCATTGCAGCCTCTAGTTCTTCCTCCTTACTTTTCATTGCACAAATTTCTTCTTCCTTACTTTTCATTGCAGCCTTTAGATCTTGTTCCTTACTTTTCAATTCAGCCTTTATATACAATTGATCATCAACATTCAGTAAAACAATAAAACCATGTCTCCACACATTTTGTTTCTGAAGAATCAAACGTCTCACGCAACTTATCCTTCTCCTCATACGCTGCAAACCTCTCAGTCAATACTGCATCCACCGGTACCGAAATATTTGGTACGAACCGAACCGGTATCGTTACCCAGTACCAAATGCTCATCCCTACTTCATCACGTTGTATCAAGAAAAAATAGACTATAGTCACCTAAGATGAACAACAAGTAGCTAGAGAATTAAAAAGAAAAAATATTTAATTTTTAAAGTTGGTTAGTGTCAAGCTGGAATATATACAATATAGAATTAACTACCATTTCAATAAACAATGTGGTCTTATTGGAATTGCGACCAAAAATATATATATAATGATTAAATTGACGATTGAGACTCACCCCATTTTCGTCAATACACATAATAACTTCTTTAGGTGGTAGAAGTTTAACGGGAGGATAGGTGGGATAAACATGGAAAACTTCAAAGCGCATCCTGAATATCCATAAAGCAAGACAACATTATTTAGTCAACAATCAAACATATGATCGATTAAAGCATTCTAATTTTTCTTGCAATTATGCAGCAACAAAATATACTTGTTATTATGGTTGAACTGGTAAAAAAGACAACTATTTACTTGCTTCGAGTATTGGCGAAACCAGGCAGTATACATATGTGTTCGGAGGCTAGCACATACTTCATCATAGGGATGAGCGTGGTATCGGTACCGAAATACGTTAAAACTGGGCTCCAGTACCGGCACGAAAATATTTGGTACAGTCTGGGATCGAACACCTACCGGTACCTGGTATCAAATGCTCATCCCTACTTCATCATGTTGTATCAAGAAAAAATCGACTATATTCACCTAAGATGAACAACAAGTAGCTAAAGAATTATAAAGAAAAAAATATATAATTTTTAAAGTTGTTAGTATCAAACTGAAATATATACAATGTAGAATTAACTTCCATTTCAATAAAAAAATTTGGTCTTCTTGGAATTGCGACCAAATCGTGTTATATCAACCAGCTTGACTGAGAGCAAGCATAAATGTGAGGAATCTCGATCAAAAACCGGACCTAAGAAGAAATACATAAATTTCTTCATCTTTACTTTTCATTGCAGCCTCTAGTTCTTCTTCCTTACTTTTCATTGCACAAATTTCTTCTACATTACTTTTCATTGCAGCCTTTAGATCTTGTTCCTTACATTTCAATGCAACCTTTGTAAACCTATACAATTGATCATCAACATTCACTAAAACAACAAAACCATGTCTCCACACATTTTGTATCCGAAGAATCAAACATCTCACGCAACTTATCCTTCTCCTCATACGCTTCAAACCTCTTAGTCAATAGTACATCCACCGGTACCAAAATATTTGGTATGGACCGGGACCGGACCGGACCGGGTCGGTATCGTTACCCAGTACCAAATGCTCATCCCTACTTCATCACGCTGTATCAAGAAAAATAGACTATAGTCACCTAAGATGAACAACAAGTAGCTAGAGAATTAAAAAGAAAAATATATATATAATTTTTTAAGTTGGTTAGTATCAAAGTGAAATATATACAATGAAGAATTAACTTCCATTTCAATAAACAATGTGGTCTTCTTGGAATTGCGACCAAATCGTGTTATATCAACTAGCATGACTGAGAGCATGCATAAATGGGAGGAATCTCGATCAAAAAACCAGACCTAAGAATAAACAACAAGAAATACATAAATTATAAATTTCTTCATCTTTACTTTTCATTGTAGCATCTAGTTCTTCTTCCTTACTTTTCTTTGCACAAATTTCTTCTACCTTATTCATTGCAGCCTTTAGATCTTGTTCCTTACTTTTCAATGCAACATTTGTAAACATATACAATTGATCATCAACATTCAGTAAAACAACTCACGCAACTTATCCTTCTCCTCATACACTTCAAACCTCTTAGTCAATAGTGCATCCACCCAGGGCCGGCTCAACCATTTTGGTGGTCCAAAGCAAATTAAAAATTTGGGGCCGTTTTCAAATTTCACGCTAGATGGACCACTCAACCTACTTGACCTATTTGAATCTTCGATTCGTTAGACCCGTCTAGATATTTAGATCATGTTTGTGCTAACCGTGGCTTGTTATAACCTATTCATTTTTGGTTCTGGCTACTTTAGTATCTTAATCCAACTTTATCTAAAAGAGAAATGTTAGTATCCTAACTTAAACGAAATGTTGCTACAATGATCCTAAATGATGGAGTAACTCACCTGGTAATGGCAATCAAATTACACCTACACAATTCATTTTATACAAATGTACATACATTAATTTGAATTAACAAAGCATAGAGAAATTTTGAACAGACAATTGATTATGACGTGCTCAACTAACAGATAACAGATTAGATTATAAATTTGTGTTCTATATAACATCAACAATCAACAAACTGGGAAAAAAAAACCACCAAACAGAATGGGGTAAAAAAAAGTGTACCTTTATGTCTTGACGAATGAACAACTTAGACAGAACATTCGCTACAAATAACATACTAATAGCAGCTTTTAGATTTCAATTTCACACTTCGATTGAACAACAAAACAAGAGAGCATAATGTGTATATCGATATTAAAAGGCAAGAACATGTTTGATTTTGGCCTTCTGTTTACCTAGATAGCCATCAAAAGTTTGTTTAAAGGATTATGAGTTACGATTTCAATCTCAGTCCTTTCATTGTTCAAGATGATGAACGCTTCGATTTCCTACCCTTTTCAATTCTGAAACCTAATTAGTAATTTCTAAGCTTCTACCAATTCATCGTTACCAAACTCCAAGCCCAAATAAAGAGTAAAACTGATAATTGGGGCCCTTCGAAAGTGGTGGCCCAAAGCTTGGGCTTCACTTCACTTACCCAAAGGCCGGCCCTGCATCCACCAGTACCAAAATATTTGGTACGGGCCGGTATCGTTACCCAGTACCAAATGTTCATCCCTACTTCATCACGTTGTATCAAGAAAAAATAGACTATAGTCACCTAAGATGAACAAAGAGTAGCTAGAGAATTAAAAAGAAAAAAATATATATAATTTTTAAAGTTGGTTAGTATCAAACTGAAATATATACAATGTAGAATTAACTTCCATTTCAATAAACAATGTGGTCTTCTTGGAATTGCAACCAAATCGTGTTATATCAACCAGCTTGACTGATAGCAAGCATAAATGGGAGGAATCTCGATTAAATCCGGACCTACGGAGAAACAACAATAAATACATGAATTATAAATTTCTTCATCTTTACTTTTCATTGCAGCCTCTAGTTCTTCTTCCTTACTTTTCATTGCACAAATTTCTTCTCCCTTACTTTTCATTGCAGCCTTTAGATCTTGTTCCTTACTTTTCAATGCAACCTTTGTAAACATATACAATTGATCATCAACATTCAGTAAAACAACAAAACCATGTCTCCACACATTTTGTTTTTGAAGAATCAAACATCTCACGCAACTTATCCTTCTCCTCATACGCTTCAAACCTCTTAGTCAATAGTGCAGCCACCGGTACCAAAATATTTGGTATTGACCGGGACCGGACCGGTATCGTTACCCAGTACCAAATGCTCATCCCTACTTCATCATGTTGTGTCAAGAAATAATAGATATAGTCACCTAAGATGAACAACAAGTAGCTAGAGAATTAAAAAGAAAAATATATAATTTTTAAAAGTTGGTAAATATTAAACTGAAATATATACAATGTAGAATTAACTTCCATTTCAATAAACAATGTGGTCTTCTTGGAATTGCGACCAAATCGTGTTATATCAACCAACTTGACTCAGAGCAAGCATAAATGGGAGGAATCTCGATCAAAAAACCGGACCTACGGAGAAACAACAATAAATACATAAATTAGAAATTTAAAGTATGCATATTGAGATACATAAAAAAACATATATTGATTAAATTGACAGTTGAGACCCACCACATTTTTGTCAATAAACATAATAACTTCTTAAGGTGGTGGAAGTTCAACGGGAGGATAAATGGGCTAAACATGGGAAACTTCAAAGCGCATCCTCAATATCCGTAAAACAAGACAACATTATTCAGTCGACAATCAAACATTTGATCGACCAAAGCATTCTAATTTTTCTTGCAATTATGCAGCAACAAACTTGTTATTATGGTTGAATTAGTAAAAAAGACAAATACTTGCTTCATCATAGGGATAAGCGTGGTACCGGTACTGAAATTCGTCAAAACTGGGCTCGAGTACCGGCACCAAAATATTTAGTATGATCCGGGACCGAACCCCTAACCTGGTATCAAATGTTCATCCCTACTTCAGCACTCTATATGAAGAAAAAATAGACAATAGTCACGTAAGATGCACAACCAGTAGCTAAAGAATTAAAAAGAAACAAAAATATGTAATTTTTAAACTTTGTTGGTATCAAACTGAAATATATACAATGTAGAATTAACTTCCATTCCAGTAAACAATGTGGTCTTCTTGGAATTGCGACCAAATCGCGTTATATCAATGAGCTTGACTAAGAGCAAGCATAAATGGGAGGAATCTCGATCAAAAAACCGGACCTATGGAGAAACAACAAGAAATACATAAATTGGAAATTTGAAGTATGCATATTGATATGCATAAAAAAAACATATTGATTAAATTGATAGTTGAGACTCACCTTATTTTCGTCAATACACATAATAACTTCTTCAGGTGGTAGAAGTTCAACGGGAGGATAGGTGAGATAAACATGGGAAACTTCAAAGCGTATCCTGAATATCCATGAAGCAAGACAACATTATTCAGTCAACAATCAAACCTATGAGTCAACAATCAACCTATGATGGATCAAAGCATTCTAATTTTCTTGCAATTATGTAGCAACAAAAAAAATTACTTGTTATTTTGGTTGAACCGGTAAAAAAGACAACTATTTACTTGCTTCGAGTATTGGCGTAACCAGGCAGTATACATATGTGTTCGGAGGCTAGCACATACTTCATCATAGGGATGAGCGTGGTACCGGTATTGAAATTCATCAAAACTGGGCTCCACTACCGTCGCCAAAATATTTGGTACGGTCCGGGACCGGTCCCCTACTGGTACCAAATTCTCATCCCTACTTGATTACGTTGTATCAAGAAAAAATAGATTATAGCCATGTAAGATTCACAACCATTAGCTAAAAATTAAAAAGAAAAAAAATGTAATTTTTAAACTTGGTTAATATCAAACCGAAATATATATAATGTAGAATTAATTTTCTTTTCAATAAACAATGTGGTCTTTTTGGAATTGCGACCAAATCACGTTATATCAATGAGCTTGACTGAGAGCAAGCATAAATGGGAGGAATCTCGATAAAAGTTGGGACCTACCGAGACACAACAAGAAATACATAAATTAGAAATTTGAAGTATGCATATGGATATACATAAAAAAAACATTTATCGATGACAGTTGAAACTCACCCCATTTTCGTAAATACACATAATAACTTCTTAAGGTGGTAGAAGTTCAACGAGAGGATAGGTGGGATAAACATAGGAAACTTCAAACGGCAACATAAAGTTATTAAATTAATATTATTTTTTTGAAACGTATTAAATTAATATATTATAACATGTTTATGGGTCCTGAAATTTTATTACATGTATGTGGTCTAAAGAAAAAGAATACATTAAATATACAGAATTGTGTTTTTCATGCTTGTTGGGTTTCTAGCAGGTAAGTACCCATCGGGTATAATCGCGGGTTTTTGGTAAACCGTTAATTTAAAAAAATTACATGTTGCGTATGCCCGACCCAAAACCCATGGAGTATTGGAGTATCTATCGGGTAACTACTAATAAATTATATTATATAATATTATCACTATAAAAATATATTAAACAACTACAACGTATACAAAATAAAATACACATATGTAGAAAAAATAGATGTATCATAAATATATATATATATATATATATATATATGATGAGGATCATTACAGAACACTAACTATTGCGAGAACAAAAAGAACAACTCTAAAACACTAATTTTTGGAATATAAGGTTCATAATTTTTAAATTTTATGTTTCTTACAATCATATGTGTAATATGTATATTATATATACGTAAAAAAATCATATATTTTTACATACACATAGCCTACACACATGTTGGTAATTTAACCTACATATGTGTAGGTTATACAAAAATTGATTTTTTTCCATATTTATTTTGAATTCTAATGTAAGAAACAACAAATCTTACATTTGTAACATTTTCATTTACTTTTTAGGTTTTTAGAATTGAAAAAAAATGGATGATTCATTGGGTTCTGCGTGTTCTCGCAATATTTAATGTTATACATAGAACCTTCCCCATTGGGGAACAAGGGAACACTTTTAAAAATTTAACTTAACATGTTAAAAATCAATTTTTTTTTTATTTTTTTCGACGCTTCTTCTTATAATTACTGTTAGAAGCATTTTTAATAAAAAAAAAACCAAAAACTAAAAATATAAAAAACAGTTAAAGAAGGGTAATTTTTAAAAAAAAAAATATTTTCTTATTTCGATAGCTTCTACCCATTTTTATAAGGAAAACGCTGATTTTTTTTAAAAAAAATTGATTTTTAACATGTTAAGTTAATTTTATAAGATATATATTTTTTAACTGTTTTTTAAATATTTTTTTAGTTTTTGTATTAAAAATGTTTCTACATGTATTTATAAGAAAAAACGTCGAAAAAAATCTAGAAAAAAATAATTATTAACATGTTAAGTATTATAATTTTTAAGAGTGTTCCCCGGTTGCCACTTTTTTAGTGTTCCCCAATGAACCTTCCCCTATATATATATATATAGAGAGAGAGAGAGAGAGAGAGAAATGAGATCAGGAGAAAACGTCTCAAAGTGTGAAAACTGTAACGCTCCATATTTTCTGTACTTTCCATATTTAAAAGTTGTATTCGTATTTATATTTTTAGAAACTTGTATTCTTACTTCATTTCAATCCCTGTAATATCGAGACTTTGATCATAATGGAAATCGTATTTTTATATCGACCTTCTTTAATCATACATGCATAACGAATTAACGTTATCCACGCGTTGCAGCGGGATGTTGACTATTAATATTTTAGCATTATTATATCAGATGTGAAATTAAATAAGTTTAATCGTGACTAATAAAGATGCTTTTCATTTATGAACTGACGTGGTTTTTCTTATTAGGAGACATATCCTTAATTCTTTATGATGCTTGGTATTAAATCAACATGCCATATGAACCAACACAATGATTCGTATGACGGTTAAATGATCAAAATAAATTATAAATTGAAGTGTCATGGCTCTTTGAAAGGGATATAATGGTTCAGATGAATGCAAAATAATCTATATATGGTAGATTTTTTCGATATTGTGGTGGAGATACGTGTTTTTTTCTTCAATAAGTTATAAATTATATTATATTACTTACCTAAAAAAATGAGCATATATATTAAAAGTTTTAAATGAATTTAGCTAAGTTATGAAAGAACTAAAATATAAAACTAAAATTAAGATTAGCCATAAATTTAATTTAAATTGCTTAATTAATTAATTAGACTTTATTTCTACTATTTGATGAAGACAACTTTCAAAATAATGAAAATGAAAATATTGATAAACACAATAAAATCGTTGGCGCCCTTGGTTTTCAATTTACTAGATAAATCCATTTTTTATTTGTGCCATTACTGCCCTCCTAACAAAATTATGACATTACTTACCATACACCATCCCAATTCTCCACCCTAACCACCATTTCACCTTCCAACGTTCCATGGGACAATGGCCTGGTCTTGGCTGTAGTCCACCATTAAAGTCGAAGCCCGTCAAACCCAATGAGAAACTCGTAGTCTGCCAAAGCACCGGAAACCGCATGGATGTCGCCGTTAATGTTCTAACCTCCAACCAACTCATTTAATACCCCAAACCCAGATTCTAACCTCCAACCAACTCATTTAATGTTTCTCCTAACTACCAATCACCTTCATTAAACCTCAACCACTTAACACTCTTATAAATACAAACCCTAACACCTTCCAAACACTTGCACCACCAATGGGCAAAAAGTTCAAGAACCAAAATCGGTAACTTCGATGTTCAACAACTCAAGACTCCTCAAACTCACTAAGTGGGAATTTCTTCGCAAACCATGAATGTACATGACCCTTTTTCTTTTAAAACTTTTGGGTGTAATACGTATACATAATCAAACTCGCACTATCACATACTTTATGCTTAAAACACAAACAAACAATCCAATATACATGCTTAATACGTTATATTTGAATTCGTATATGCTAGACTATTCTTATTCTTTATATTTGTCATTAACTTTGTACAAGCCTCCCTTAACATGTATAACGCTATAGGAGTAACGCACCGCCCGTATTTTTGAGGTCATGTTAAGTTAATCATAACGGTCTTATCGTTGCGACGATAAGATTACGCTAGCGGTAATCTTTGGGTTGACATTTATAGTTGCATGCTAGTATCGTATGTTAATTCTAGTTAACAATTATGCCATGTGGATTCGTTTACAATTTTATACTTATGCTAGTAATCAAACTTGTATGCTCGCCAATACTTTATGTATTGACCTATACTTTAATACGTATTGCAGGAATTTGTTGATTATGATGATGAACGAAACTTAGTAGGATGAACTAGAAACCCATTTAAATTCTAGTATTTTGTTGTAAATTGCTTCTTGTTCAACTTATTGTATTTTGTTTCAAACAGTGTACCTTTGATCCTAGCAATGAAATGAAATTTTGATTATTAAATACTTATCGTAAATTTGCGTTATAAAGTCTCGAGCAATATATTTCGTTCCGCCCCAATGTTTCTGTCATCGGTTGGGGTGTGACATATTGGTATCAGAGCCATAACTATAGGGAATTAGGAAAATTGCCATGCTTTTGACCTAGTATATAGTTAATTACCTTATTTGACCGTTCTTGATTATTATGCTAAAATTTCTTCAAATATTTCTACGTACATATATTTACTTCATTGTTTCAAAATATATGCCTTTCCTAAGACAAGATTTACACGACCATGTGAATACATGGTAACACTCTCATTACACAAATGAGACGACTCCACCAAAATAGGCGTGAAACCTCTTAATCCGCATTCTCGATTTTCACGAAATTATACATCAAGTTAGGAGTGACATCCTTACCTTGATGAAAATTTCCATTTCTCATTCTAGTGGGCTCTTACCAACGAGTCGGAATTTATTTCCTTACCTCGTTTGGTAAGCACCAACCACGTTTAGGGAACGTCGTTATCAAGTTAAGGGTGATACCCACATCTTGATAACTAGTCCCATTCCTCGATTTTCAATCCTGCCAAGGTCTCGGACCTTCAATTGACTAAGGACATGTAGTAACTGGAATTAACCGAAATTTTGATCAGAGTATTCTACCTATTAGACCAAAGCATGCTTCCCAAACTCAAAAGAACTTTCGATCACTTTGGTTAGCCAAAGTTCCGTTTCGAAACAATCCAAGTTTTACTCAAATCATCACTATACTAGTATCAATCTTAAGTATAAAATGATTCAATTTTCCTTCTCTTTTTAAGATCATTTTCACTACGATTATATATATACATATCATGCCTATCCTTTCATATATTTACACGTTATTTATGTATACAACTTCAAAAGGCCGTCCACAAGGAAGACGCTACTTCATATTCCTAAAGGTGAAAGTATTATAATTAAGATGTGAGTGATTCCCTTACCTCGTCGATTAGCTCCTCTTTTTACAATGACTTGACCAACAAGCTAACTTTTTATACGTGATTATTTAAAAAAAATACACTATAAAATCCAACGTTTTCTTATCTTTCCAATAAGTATACTATTGATATACTTTTCAAAAAAAAATGAATCGGGTTTTTTATGGCGTTTTCAACTGGGTTTTATAGTGTTTTCCTGAACTGGGTGCTAGGTTTTGTATGGCGCCTTTCTAAACTAAGTGTTCTTATGACGTTTTCAACTAAGTTTTTCATTGTGTTTTTCTGAAATGGGTGTTTTACGGTGTTTTCAATTGGCTGGTTTCATGGTATTTTTCTGAATTGTGTGTTTTATGGCGTTATTATTTGGACACCCGGTTCATGTCATTTTTTTTCAAAAGTATAGCAATAGTATACTCGATGGAAAGATGATAAAACACTCAATTTTATGGTGCTTTTTTAAATAATCACATATAAAAAGTTACGAAAGTTTAAAAAAGATGGTGGAATATGCATGTGACTTGTATGGGCATGGTCTTTGAGATGTGAATGACATATGCATGAGTTCAAACTCTATTTTTATTGAAAATAAAAAAAAGTTCCGGTTTAAATCTAACATCTCCGATGGAAACGTTTTAAATTAGTTCAATATATAAAGATAAATTTATAATTTTGAAATTTGGTTAAAGTTAATCGCTAACTTATAACTGAGTTATTATAAACAATTTGGTTAAACCACGATATTCTTTTTAAATGAAGAACAATATGATCTACTGATTAAGTAAAGATTGACATGCTTCAAATCCAAGAGTTTTGATTACTGAATGGTTATAGAGTATTAAATAGTCATTAGAGCATGCATAGTAGATCAAATTGGGGTGTTTTTTACGTCAAAAACGCCCAAAACACACCCCCCTTCGGCCCTGTGGGCGTTATTTTTGAAAAAAAATGTGTTTGGCATTGGATTTTCCACTCCCTTGCCCCTATCTGTTTGTCCAATAACCCTTCATCTTCCTATTCTTTGTCCAATCAATTTTTTTCATGTTTTTTTTATTTATTTAATTCTTTACACCCCTATTAACATACTACCCACATCCCCACTACACCTATTTTAGAAAAACGCCCATTTGTTGACTAGGACAACACATGGCCTACAACGCCCAAGGATGGGGCATTATTCTACGCATGGTCATAAGCATTCTTTGTATCACAATAAAAAAAGACTTTTAGAATTCCTCCATCAACTAAGAAATTTGCATATAAAACTATACACAGATATGAAATTGTATCCTCACTTCTTGGTCTAAATTCGACTCATTGCATCAACATGGAATATTGTGATGAGTTGCGGAACACAATTTTCTTCTTTGCATATAATGTTTTGGTGCAAGATGATCATTGGACTCTTTTAACCCTTACTTTGTTCTGGTATTGATTAAGGGTCTTGAAGATGGGTTTTATTTCTATGTGTATTCTACTATTATTTTCCAGATTTGTAAATATATGATTATTAGAACTTCTTCTCGTGTACTTATTATCATCTTGATGGGATTTTATGTAAAAAAAAAAAATATATATTTTGTTTATTTTCTCTATTCAGGTTAATCCTTACACAATAAAAAAAATTAGCATAATGATTTGCACTAGAGGTGGTAATTTCTTTTTCCATCTTTTAACCATAGCAATATCATCCTTCTTTTTCATGGAATAAGGTTCAAATGAGAACCTTGTATAACTAACAACCACTTTTCACTGCATAATATTTAATGGTTGACATCTTCCTTACTTATGTCTTTTCTAATATATGAATCGTGACCAGATAATCAAAGGCTAAGAAGTAACTTCAAAGTTGTTGAGTAAAGGAGTTGTTTTTTTCTTTCTGATAAAGATTTTTTATATATCTATATATTAATTAAATATTAAATTTAGTTTTAAATTGAATAGAATTAGACTTGTCATAAGAGTTGTAAGTATTATAGTTAAGAAATGTAGTTTATAATTTTGTTAGTCTTTAAAGTTATTGTTACTAAATGATTTATTCATTACATAAAGAAAATGGTAAATTGAAAAAAGGAATTTTATTTCTTATGAATATCGTAAAATTGTATGTTATGTGTAATTTGTTCGGTTTAAATCGATTAAGCAATACCCTCACACACCATAATCATAACCGAATCATAATTTTCGCTTAATCATTTGAGGCTTAACCAAATCAAACCAAAAGAAAGGTTTGAGTTACAAGTTTTTATACTTGAGTGGTTATTAAACCCATCTGTTTCAAAATATTTTAATCCGAAGTTTTTTGTATTGGTTATGGTTTTAGCTCAACCAAAGTGTTGTGTTTCCCACCACAATGCGCGGTCACCCCACTATATTTGAACTGACTGAACAAATCTTGACCATTGATTTACATCATCAAATCATAAAATACACCAGTGTATTTTCATCATCAAATCTTGGCCATTGATTTACACTTGTGTATTGATAATCAAGGGTTAGGAATAGTTCACTAGTGTTTACAATCAAGGGAGTTGTTCACTAATGAACCTAACTCTATATATATACACACACACACATTTGAAAATATAAAAGAAATTATATCGGGTAAACATGTACACTTTATCGAGTAAACGGGCATATCACCAAATCCTAAACCTGTCCCAGACATGCGAAAAAAATAAAAACTAATCTCAAACCTAATTAACCAATCCTAAACCCGTCCCAAATGTGTCGAGATTCAAGTTTACCCATGAGATTCATGTTCGATTCTCATCCATGTATATATAAACTTTCGTAAGATGATATTTGGGCCTTGTTTCTAATTCTACAGCCCAATCCAATCATATATAACCTCCATTTCTCTTTCCTGACCACTTTTCTTCCAAAACCCTAGCTTCACCGGCGCACTCAGTGCACCGTCCGGCACTCTAAATCTCATCTTCTCCGGTCAATTAACAGTATGGCGTCGCCGGATCAAACAGTGTTGCAGTTCTTTCCGTTGTCTACTAGCTTGTCCGCCAAGGTACATCCGCTTGTTATCTTCAACATCTGCGATTGCTTTGTCAGGCGACCGGATCAGGCTGAACGAGTCATCGGAACGCTTCTCGGATCTGTTCTTCCTGAAGGTACTGTTGATGTTCGTAATTCGTATGTCGTTCCTCATAACGAATCGTCTGATCAGGTAAGCGTTAATTGAATCTGTTTTGTGCGTTTTGGTTACGTGTAGGTGTTAGGTTTTGTTGTTATGTTGAAATTTAGTTTAATATGATTCAGTTTTGATTGATAATGGATGCTGCTGTTTTGTTAACTGTTAGTGACTTAGGGCAGAAGTGTTGTTTATGTATAGCAGAAGCTAGAAATGTAAGTTACTGATTGAGTTTTGTTAGTTTATATTGTTTTGTAGAAATTTGGTTAATAATGATTCAGTTTTGATTGATAACTGTTAGTGACTTAGGGCAGAAGTGTTGTTTATGTTAAGCAGAAGTTAGAAATGTAAGTTACTGATTGAGTTTTGTTAGTTTGTATTGTTTTGTAGAAATTTGGTTAATAATGATTTAATTTTGGTTGATAATGGATGCTGTTTTCGTCATAGTTGTTAAAAGCCATCGCCTCTTGCGCCTAGGCCCATTTTTAGGCGGGGCGAGGCAATTGCGCCTTAAGCCGAGGCAATTGCGCTTTAATTCTCTAGGTGATGGTTCAGGCATAGATTCTGGCGCGATTCATAGATTCTCTAAATTCCGGCAAGATTCTACCCAGATTTCTACTTTTATCTAAGGAAAACTACATTTATACACCAATACACTAAAACTTTAGAACTTTTGGTACTAAATATATAATATTAAATGTTATATAATAGCGCTTTTATTTACTTTATTTGAAGAATATAATTAATTTTCTATACATAAATATATTTTTAATCTTTTTTCATTGTGCGCTTTTTTTCCTCAGGCCCTCACTTTTTTTGTGTCTTGCGCCTAGGCCCTAGGCCAGGACTATGCACCTTGAGTGCGCCTAGCGCATTTCATAACTATGGTTTTGGTAACTGTTAGTGAGTTAAGGCAGAAGAGTTGTTTATGTTTAACAGAAATAGTGATTGAGTTTTGTTAGTTTCTATTGTTTTGTAGAAACTTGGTTAATAATGATTCAATTTTGATTGATAATGGATATGAGTTAGGGCAGAAGTGTTGTTTATGTTGAACAGAAGCTAGAGGTGTAGGTTACTGATTCAGATTTATTAGTTTGTATTGTTTTGTAGGAATTTGGTTAATAATAATTTAATGTTGATTAATAAACAATGATATTTTGCTAACTGATTGTGGGATTACACTGGGTATGATTGATTGATTGATTTTGCTAACTGTTAGCAAATTAGGACACGAATATTGTTCATGTTCAGCAGAAGCTAGAAATTTGGTTATCTTACTGATTGTGTTTTGTTAGTTTGTATCGTTTATAGAAATTTGGTGAATAATGATTTAATGTTGATTGCTAATGGATGCTGATTTGATTACTGTTAGTGAGTTAGGGCAGAAGTGTTGTTTTTGTTGAATGGATGCTAGAGGTGTAGGACTGTAGGTTACTGATTGAGTTTTGTTAGTTGTATATTGAATAATAATTTATTTGTTATAAATTAAGATATAATGAGTTTTATATCTTATGCTTTATTTGTGATTTTTTTTGTATGATGTTGCAAGGTTGCTCTGGATATAGATTATCATCACAATATGTTGGCATCTCACCAGAAGGTGAATCCGAAAGAAGTTATTGTTGGATGGTAATATTTTTTTTATCTTAATGTACTGTCAATTTGTACTATAGTATAGCTCTATATAGTTACTTGTAGCTATCAGTTGGTTGAACTAGGTATATGTTATGTTATGTAAATATTTTTTGCGTAACTGGAAGTTGAAAGATGATAATTGGTTGCTGCTTAAGTGTTCTATTTTTTTGCTTAACTTTTTAGAGGGCTAAGGTTTAGGTGGCTACCCAAGAGGCTTGGTATAGCTTCATGTTAGCTTTTCTAGCTGGATTGATATTGTATTTAATATGAGTTATGACATGCGATGTTCTTGTTATAAATGTAGTTATTATGAGTTATGACGTGTGATCTTCTTAGTTTTTACTGATATTGTAATTGTTATGAGTGATGACATACGATCTTTGTGCCAGTTTCAAATTTATTATGAGCTATGACATGTGATCTTCTTGTCAATTATCTCATGCTAATGTCTGGAATAATAGTAGATGGCAGCCTGAAAAATGAAAATTATTAGTAAATTGAATTGCCAATTGAGAGTTCAAGAAGATATAGAACATTTTTATATATGTTGTTTGAATATAATTTTGCCAAGCAAACGTGGAAAATGACGGGGATTTCGTGCTCTGATTGGTGGTCACACGAGGCATTTCATATATGTTTTGTGGACTAGCCGGTTGCAACCTAATCACGCATAACCAAGTCATGTGTGGAAGTATACAAGTTTAAGATAGGATGAAGCTTCAGATAGATGAATGGCTTCAAATATTTGTATAGTTTTTTTTTCAAATTTAGGAACCCTGACAAGCTAGGAGCAACAACACATTCCCTTTTTGAGTTAACACAAAAGAAAGATAGATCACTGTAGAACCTGTTCTAGTTTAGAAAGAAAGGATCTCAGTGTTTCTAATTAGCTGATATTTAGAGGTGCAGGGATTGGGATATCATTCTTTCTTGTATAAATGTTTGGACGGATTATGCAAGTTAAAATACCATGTGTAGGTGGAAATGTGGGATTGGATCACTAAGATTATTAATAGGATCTGAACTGTTAAAGTTCGGAAGCAATTATGGTTTCGTACGCTGCATTGCATGTGTTACTTTTGTTAAGTTGTATTTCAACAAGTTGATAATATTATTTAAAATTGCTTCAGGTTTTCAACCGGATTTGGTGTGACGGGTGGCAGTGCTCTCATTCACGAGTTCTATTCTCGAGAAGTTGCAAACCTTGTTCATCTGACAGTCGACACTGGATTCACAAACGGAGAGGCTTCCATCAAAGCTTTTGTCTCTATCAACTTATCTTTGGGAGATCAGCAACTCGCTGCTCAGTTTCAAGAAATACCTCTGGATCTGTGTATGGTTGAAGCTGAGCGTATCGGATGTATGTCTTATAACATAACAGTAAATCGTTCTTTTAGTAAACACCAACCCAATCATACAATCATACTTAAATTTGTTGATGATTGCAGTTGACATTCTCAAGACCACAGCTGTTGACAAACTTCCAACTGATATGGAAGGAATGGAAGCCACAATGGAACGATTGCTAGCGCTAATAGACGATACCTACAAATATGTTGATGATGTTGTGGTGAGATTAGTTCTGTACTAATTTTGATCATTTCAAGTGTTTTCTTCTTATTATTTAAACATGTATTATAATTAGGGGTGTTGAAAAGGCGGTTTGGTTATTATTTTTAAACATATTCGTAACCGCAGCTTCAGTTATGGAATTTTCTTAACCATAATTAGGGGTGTGAAATGGCGGTTTGGTTATTACCTTTAAACATATCCGTAACCGCTAGCTTCGGTTATGGAACTTTCTCAATCATAACCATAACCATAACCGAACTTCGGTTTGGTTAATCGGTTATGAGACTCGGTTATGGTTCGGTTTTGGTTAATTAACCGATCTAAGCTTGAACTAATATTTAAACTAAATGAACATATTAGACATTAATTGTTTCAGTTACAATCGTTTTTATAAATTAAAAAAAAATATTAAAATACACATTCATAAAATGAGTCAATTTTTATGCAATAATTACTTTTTAAACATTTTAAAATTAATTTATAATACAAAAAAACATTTTAAACACAGATATATTTTAAAAGCATGTCTTAATACATTTCGGTTCGCTTAACGTTCGGTTATGGGACAACTTTAACCATATCTATAAACGACATATTGTTTAATCAAATACCGGTTATCAGTTAATTCGGCTCACTCTTAACTATAATCCTTTCAGGAAGGACGTGTGGCACCAGATAACTCCATCGGACGATTCATATCAGATAGTGTAGCCTCTCTTCCAAAGATATCACCGTCTGCTTTTGATAAGCTTGTGAACGATAGTCTACAGGTAACAAAACTTAAAACGTTTATTTGTTGAAAATTTTTGCAATATAGTGTTGATGTTATTTTGCTATGTCGTAGGACCAATTGTTGTTACTATACTTGTCAAGCATTACAAGAACACAACTCAGTTTAGCGGAGAAGTTGAACACCGCTGCCCAAATCCTGTAAACCAAATATTGTCTTCGTTTTTCCGCCGAGAAGGGTTTTTGGTCAATTGTTGGTGCGTACGAAATTTGTGGAATCCGTGAGGTTGGTTTTGTTAGGAAATGTTTGTAATGCGGTTTCAGACATGTAAAATGCATAGAGATTATTTGCTGCAATTGATATTCATGGACTTTACTAAATTCTTTTCGTATTTTACTTTAGATGTGAAGTTGTGTCAGTTTCATAATAATTATTTTCAACTTTCATGGTCCTTGAATTACTATTCATATATAATCTCTATATGCGTAGTGATTATGATGCTTTTATAAAAATTGGGTGACTGAGATGATCAAAACAGTGATCTTTTGGGCGGTAAAAAAACGGTCTTTTGAAGTGAGCGTGAACAAAAGTTATCAAGAGTTGGCCTCGAAGATGCCATGTCTCTAGTACTAGTTGTCACCTGTCACCGTCACCATTTTGGTGCACTTGGTTTGCTTACCGTCACCATTTTGGTGCACTTGGTTTGCTTTTTTCGGTGATTAACGAATTGACTAGTGAAGCGATGTATCTATGATGTTGAACTCTCCAAACAATCTGAATGAGTCACTGAGTGCTGCAAGAATATTTGGAGACACGCGTATTCTAAGTGATATTTTTTTCTTTTTTTTTGTAGCAAAAGTTAGAGTTGAGTTGTATATAACACTTCTCAGTACATCTTTTTGAAAGTTTAGTTTATGGTCTGATTCCCCTATAAGCTAGCGCAAAATGGAACTATCAACCCAAACCATCACAAATTGCTCAGTTTACGCTTGTAACAGGTAACATGCGACTATTAGATAGGTGTGCAAAATCCATAGTATGCCATCAAAACGTAACATTACGCCAATCGTCTATGCTTACCCCCACGACTCCTGTGCAAACCCACTTTGAGCACCCACCTCTTTTTTATGGCTAGGATTTATTAACATTTTCAATTTTGTACTTGTAATAAAGAGCTTTGAGATTTCCATCTTATGCGGCGGGCCAACAAAAACTTACGCTCTTTTTTACTTTCATAAGACCAAACGCAAAATATATTTAACTATATGAGTATTTCCCAACACATCATTTCTTTTCAGAAGACGCTATGAATAAATGGAGAACTTGTGCACTTCCATGACATGTTAGGTTATGATCTGAAACTTAGCTGCAGTGCCAGCGGCTCATGTGGTGCTTTGGAGGACCACCCGACTAACTAACAATTCAGTATAGACTGAATTATCCAGGTACGAGAACGCCTAGTAGTTGAACTGACCAGATACAGTTCCCAGTTAAGCTTTTACGGGAAGTTTGAGAGCAAGAACCACAAAGCTAGAGACGGACATAACCGCCATTGTGTTCTTAGTGTTGCAAAACAACAAAAGTTTAAATCATTAAGTTCAAAGAGCATGTTGATTATCCTATTCTTAGACCATGTGTAGTGGTTTGGGTGAATAAAGCCCCCACCCTTGGGCGTTTTCCGCCATGTGGCAGTACAGTCAGCAAAGGGCAGTATTGGGCGTTTTTCTAAAATGGGTGTGGTGGGGATGTGGGCATTATGTTGAAAGGGGTGTAAAGAATTAAATAAAAAAAACTAACCAAAAAAGGGGATTGGCCAAGAAAAAGAGGGAGACATGTGATTGGCCAACACTTTCTCATTTTAGCGTGATTCAAAACACGCGAGGGGGGGCATTTTTGCCAAAGCACGCCGAATCACGCCCAAGGGGGTGGGGGGGGATGGCGTTTTGGGGCGTGATTGGGGGAAAAAATGCAAGATCAAGCCCACTACGGGAGGTCTTATAATATTTTTAGTTTTTCTTTATGTGAGTAGGTTTTACTACGCTGTTCCAGCTTTTTACAGTGAGGTTGCTCGTCTTCTCTGATCAGCCGGAGGGTACACAAACGATGACTGCAAAGAAAACTCATCACGGTTAGATCTACACGCCCAAATTTCATGGGAATGAAGAACAAACAAAATGTTGATGACGAAAACTTAGTCCTTGAACGAAAGACATTGATCTAGAGTTTGGTTTGAATGATATTATAAGATCTTCTAGTCGATCCTTTGTTTACACTGAAAAACACACTAGTAGGTGATAAAAAATAGTTGTGACCTATATATAATCATATTAATATCCAAGTAGCAATGATTTTACCGTTAATTAACTTTGTTACGGAAGATTTCCCTTTCAAATATAAATATAACAGTGAACTCAAGTCCGACACGAAGGTTCATAAGTTATGAGTATTTGCACAGTACAAAAATATGTAACCATAACTCGCCATATTCGTAGCATTGGTAGCAGATGTTATCACCAGCATATGGCATACAACCAAATCTGCAAGAACACAACTTTACAGGCTTTTAAGAACAGGATCTTGGTTTAAAAAAGCGGGAAGCGCACAAAAGCGACGAGGTCTAAAACCGAAGAGCTTTTCGTACGCAAGGCACAAAGTGATTATATAATTTATTTTATATATCCCATATGCGTTTAGCATCCAATACATATGATTTAGCTATATTTAAGCTTTATATATGTTTTAAAATGAAAAAAACATAAATGTACAACATAAAAAGCCTGTTGTACAACACTCAGCTGCAGAAAAACAAGACATGTACAAAAAGCGTGCGCCTCAGGTCGATTTTTACCCTAAAAAGCGTGCCTCAACTGCGCTTCATGTACATACGTCGCCTGGTGTTACATAAGGCGCAAGGATCTGCGCCTAGAGGCGCTTAATCGTGCTTAAGGCACGCCTTTTTAAACCAAGAACAGGATGGACATGACAGATTCTCGGTGTGAGAATAGTAGACAACGGTAAGAAGACATAGCATACACGACCAGTAGCATAGATAAACAAGATCGGTAACGAAAAGTAAAACAAAGCTAATCTAAACTAAACTAAACTAAAAAAAAAGAATTATATAGATACGAAATTGTAGTTCCTTTCTCATTGATCTTGAATACATACACCTCTTTTACAAAGAATTAAATAGATATGAAATCAACCATCTTAACTTGTTCTAATAACTACATGAGAAAACCAACCAACAATAACTACATAAATATGATGATGGCTAATATTCTTAACAATCAGAAACCTAATCAACAGTGCACTACTCCTGTATCAGTTCAGGAAACGATACCAGTACTGTCGAGCGTGAAAGACGTTATGAAGCTATAGCAGCACCATATCATATCTGTGCAAAAACCATATCTCAGGACTTATAGCCCATATTGCCTTTGTCATTTTTCAACCGATAAATACGCCCATAAGATGGTTTTGACATGAAAATTCTCTATCTCAATCTTCATCCTCATCACCATCATCGGACGGAACAGATTGCTCAAACTCGGCCTCCATAATCACACCATCCATAACATGAATTATTATCTCCCCTATCCTCAAGTCTACCCGTGACGATCGAACACCATTAACAAGAAGCATTTTATCCGCATCTTTTGATACATACAGTTTTAACCCGGATAAAGAATCACAAACTATCTCTTCGCTGTATGATACGGATTCCGAAAGAATCTTCCACGGTACAACCGTGAAGCTCAATACGCGTGTAAGCATTGCATATGTATCATTTGCTTTTTCACCCACTAAACTATCGTTTATCGTTAATCGCAAATCACGCTCAAATGCGAATTCCGATGGAACGAATATTGTAAACGAAAGATCACGAGGCAACATTTCGATCATCATCTCACCAAACTTTCCAATCCTGTCACCATTCTCTAAACTTTTGCTAATTTTTTTATGATTGAATGAATTCTTGGAGCCGTTAGTGACTGATACATCTGGAAGTCTAAGAACCGAAAGGATCAAAACAAAAAAGCAAGAAACCGAAACGATTACAGCAATAAACACGATGGGACTCTTTGATCCACCTCTTCTGAATCTCATTTTCAAAACACCTGATCAACGGATTACCAACAGGTTACCAAAATCCCTAGTAAAGAAACAACATTTCACTGGGGCATTTCGTCGAACAGTTTGTGAGCAATCAAGCTACCATTGATGGTGCTCAGAAACAGGTACTATAGAATGCAATCTACGAAATATGGAACATGGGATTGATAGATTTACCTCAAATGAATATCAAACACCTGATCAACAACAATAAAATCCGTTATAAAGACACAACAGTTCACTGCGGCATTTCGTCGAACAGTTTGTAAGCATTCAACTATGAAATGTTAAACTCTGGATTAAAGGATTCACCTCAAAAAGAAGATCAAACAAGTACGTCCCCAAGATCAAGCACCTTTTTTTTTTTTTGGAAAGCTATTGACTTTCTAGGGATCAAATTTGTGAAATCTGAATCTCAAATTTTCTTCTTCTCTAATGTCAGAGACTCAATTGGATTGGAAAAGTTAAGTCATTGGGCTTTTGACAAGTGTTGATCCAGTTAAGCCCAAACTGAGATTTATAAACATAATGTCATAATATATTATTAATCATTTGAATCATTTCTTCTATGTTGTGTTACTATTTATCAAAGATATTATTGGTGTCACAAGAATGATTTATTAGGTTCATCCTTTTTTATATGATAATAATAACTATTATTATAAAGTAATACCGACCATGCGAGTGGTTGTTTTTTATAAGTGCTTTCAAAATTCTTCATTGATTGGAGTTGAGGACTAAAGAAACATAAAGATCTGGTTCTGGTCTTTCCTCTAGTCAATATGATGTCGGTTCCTCTCTATCGGGTCACCGACAAGCTGCAACCGAAGAGAAACAGAGATATGATGACTTGAGAGTTGCTATACGGTGAACTCTATTAAAGCTAAAAACTGGTTGAGGATCCCTTTTATTTCTTCACCGAGGTGAAAGAAATAATGGGCCATCAAATTGGACCACTAACCATATTGGGCCAAGCCTGGCTAAAGGAAGACTCTACAAGTCTCCCAGTCCAGCAAGTACAGCAGAAGCTACGTTTTGTGGGAAGATTGAGTAGGGCGAAATCTCAAACGTTAACATGGGAAAATTGGTGTAACTTTGAGTTATCTTGTTTGGGGGGTTTGATTTAATGTTGTGTTTTGGTGAACTATGTAATATAGCTGGATTAACTGTTGTTGTTGACCGGTTTTGGTTTTGAATAAAATTTTCGTTGGCCGTTCAAAAAAAAAAGCTACGTTCCGTTGGACTTGCCTATTGCCTAGTACACAAAAGTCAATAATAACAATTGTATAGTAAGGATTAAAGATATTAGTGATGTCATGACGGTCTTCAGCGGTTAATTGTTTACTATTTTGAATCATAATTATTGTAAAAATAGTTATTATAAGATTATTTTACTCGTCGATTAGTATTATTCAGGATTATTTGTTTATTTTCAAACATGGTTGAAGACTAATAAAAAAAATGAATGTAAACTATGTATTGGAATCGTGAGTGTGATTATTAGAAGACAAATTTACTATTCTACATATTATTTAGACTATTCAGTTGTTTATTATATATCCATAAACTATCTGTAACTTATTGATTTCAATCGTATCAAATATATTAGAATGCTGTGGTGGATGTCTAGCTGCAATCTTTGGTTTTGTCTGGCTTCGACTAGAAAGTCTCAAATCACTAAGAAGGATAAATACCAAATGAAGATTTTAGACCATCCAAAGTGGAGAATTGGGCGGTTGAGCATTCCCCCCTAAATCTAGCCATGTCACCTCTAAAGACTATTTTCAAGATCTCTTCAAAATCTTTGTTTTTTTTTAACGGTAAGGAATAACGTGTCAACCACCGTGACACCGGACGCTGTGGCCAAGGTCAACTACTCGACCGCCGTCAGCCCCTTGGCTCTCCCAGATGCGCGGAAACCCGACCTCCACCTGCTCGAAGGCAAGACAGTGGAATAATCGGTAAAACCTCGTCTCCCATCCAAGACGAACCGGCGCCACCCGTATTCGCCTTCACCTGGATGTCACAGAAATAATGGGGAGAGTGGGAGCCGAACCCGAGCCGCAAGAACACCAAATCTTTCCCTAACCACTCCACCACTACCTCATTTCTAAATATCTCATTCTTATGAACATCATATATAGATCTACTGATTATAATTACCTTATATTAATATATAGAAAGTTTTCTCCCCTCGTTAAAACACTATTCCTTTTTCTTTTCTTTTAATCATTATATATTATACATATTTAATCCTTTTTCATTTTTTACTTAACCTCCATAGATTTCATCTTTTACATATTTAACACAAAGATTTTCTATACTTAACCCTAACACATTTCGACATTCAACTTTGGTCTCCTGTACTTTACATCTTTTATAAATTTTTCGTTTTACGATTCGTTATAGATTTTACGAGTTAACACGATGCAACATGCGTAAGTGGTTCAACGTTTTTACATCTATTGTTTTACGATTTAACGACTCTCTCAAAACTCGCGGGTCCTAAGCCGACTTAGTTATTCTTTTTTATGTTCTACTTTTTCAGTCTAACTTTTCCGAGTTAACACGCCGTAATGTGCTTCCGTGATTCATTATTTTTATGTCTACTTTTTGTTAGGCTTATCGATCCCGCTGCAAAGTGCAGATCATATATACTAGTATGAAAAAAAATAGAAACTTGCATCCTGTATTCTCCTAAGGATTTGTAAATTAAAATGCCAAGACTTGTAATAAAATTCAGATTGAGATTAACATAAACGTTCATATTGTCTCACATGTTCCAAAGCAAAATTGGGTCATCTTGGACTTGGAGGATTTTTTTATTTTTTTTCCACAACATGACCGATCATGTTGATAGAAACTTAACTTTAAACATATGGCAATATCAATATTTTAAAATTCATTATATAAAATTCAGTCAAATCTAGTTTACTCTCACGCGTAATTAAGAATTAACACAAATAATAATAACAAAAGGTAAAAAAAATAAGAAATAAATATACAAACTAGCATAAACATAACATTTAAATAATATCAAAAGGAAATATAAAATAATGATAATTAAATGTAATGAAAAACATAATATAACGAAAAATGTTATGCTAGTAATACGTAATATACACACGCATATAATAAAATATTACTTTAACTTAGCTTGATTATCTGATATGTTATAATATAACATAAGATAATGTAAAAATGTAAGGTAGTGTAAAGAATTATAAAATAAAGTAATGTAATCTATGTGTTGTAGTGTAATGTAATACGATAAAATATGAAATCTACTATAACATTAATATGTGAGTCTATTTTGTGATAATTGCTGATGATATGTGAGTGCAAGCTTGATATGCGAATTCTCATTTACATATTACCTGATTTTTAACATGTATCAATGAAAATGGATCATGAGAGCGAGAGTATATAGATGATCCAGACGTCTCTCAATAACTATGTACATTTAACATTCTTTGAAAATTACTAGATATATAACACAATCTAAAAAAATAACCAATATATGAGATTATAATTAATTATAAGACTAAATAGTGTTTTAACTAAAAAAAACATGTAACGTTAACACACATCGTTGTCCTAAAAGCAATGGACTTCAATTAACCCATCATTTAACTATTAAGTTGTGGTTTAACTAAGAATTAAATAATAAAAAAAATATGTGTGATTGGTTGATTCAGGTGAACCCCACAACCTTAACTCTTCACGCCCATTAAGGGGTGGTGTTCCCCACTATGACTCTCTATTTTAACTACTGTGTATTGGTGTTTAACGCCCTTTGTAGGTGAGGTGACATGCGACGTCACCCCACAAAATATAGTGTAGTATAAGTACATATATAATTATAAAATATATCATAAATTACTTTTGTTCAACAAACATTTTTTTTATCTCTAGATATCGGTTAACTTTAAGACTTGTAAAATTTAAAGCTACATCACTTCATGAAAAACTAACCCTAGACCACTGGATCATACACATATATAATGAATTATTTTATTAACAATTCATTCTATTATCAAATTTTCCAAGTCAAAATCTTTACAACTAATTAACACATACTTGTTATGAGGAAGAGTAATAATTAGAGTATTATGTTGGCAAAAAACTAAAAAACAAAACCTGTTGTTTTTATCTAGCACATGAAGTCTTAAAAGGTTTGTTACGACAACAAGATATCTATTTTTTTTAAATCGTGCCACTGAAGTTTAGAATTAGGACTATTTGAAGGTTGTCCGTTTAAAACCGAGCTGAACTGAGTTTTACAGAAATAGGTTTTCGGGCGGATGAGTTTTCCCAAAACTGATGGCTCAGGTATAGAGATGGGCAAAATCGGGTATTATTAGTACCCGGACCCGGTTCCTCATGCAAACCAGTGAACCCGGTTCATCTGATAACCGGTTCCGGTTCGTACCCGGGTATAAGCATATAAATGTGGAACCTGTGTACCCGGTTCCAGTTAGTGTCTACCCGGTTCCAGTTAGTGTGGAACCGGTTCCAGTTCGTACCCGGTTATGTTCTTTATGCGAAGAAAAAGCTGCAAACACTATTTAAAACCGGTTCCCTCGGATCTTGTAGCCTGAAAAGCTGCTTTACACTATTAAAACCCGGTTCCAAACGTTTGAAACCGAATATTGATATTATATTCGTTTTTTTTTTTGTATTTAATCACCATTTACTTCTTCCATTCTTATCTCATTTCATTACTTCTAAAAAACTCTGAATCCTTGTTTTGAAACTGAAAACCAATGGCATGCAACGAAGAAATCGTGACTATTTTCGAGACCAAAAGAAACCCGGAGATTTGAAAGCACTTTGATTTGTGCTTAATGTCAGATAGCCATGAGATGGCTCGATGCAAGGGTTGTGGGAAATTTATGAAAGCGTCGGCCAATTAGACGCTAAAGAAACACACCAACTGCCATTGTCCGGTGACAAAGGCGAAAAACAAGGAAAAGGGTGAAGCTTCGGGACCGGGTCTTCTAAAGCTTAGGTTGTGTTATGATTATAATGTTTAGTGTTTTATTTGGTTTATGTAGTTTGTTTTAATGTTTTGTAAGCGTTTTGTGTCACCGGTTACTTGTTTGTGTTAATCAAGAGTTTTATGTTTATGTTTTTAGTTTGTTCTAGTGAAGAGTAAAGACTTCTTAAAAATTTCACATTAAAAATAATATAACCGATTACATAATGATGGTAAAAAAAATAAAAATTACACGAAACATAACAGAACCGGTAACCGGTTAACAGTTTACCGGAACCGGTTTTCAGTTAACCATAGCTGGTTTATTTCTTCGACCATTTTGACGTGGCGGGTGCGACACTTTCACTAGCGTTACGTTTAGTTGCGGCACTTCGGTGCAATCGTTATCCGAATCGTTACTCTCTACTTCGGTTGAATCTTCCTCCTCTTCATCAATAATGTCGTGCTCCAAATCGACCTCGTCTTCTAGACTTGATGTATGTTGTACACGGTCAAAGGCGTCCAAATGATCTTTAAGGCATATTGCCATCTCTAACGACTCTGGTGTTAGTCTTGTTCTTCGAACGGACAACACCCTACCACTAAGAGAAAATACACTTTCCGAACCTACCGTGGAAGCTTGGACTGTTAGTAAATCACGTGCCATGGTGGCTAAAATCGGGAAATCCGATTCTTTAGATTTCCACCATGACAAAATATCAGACTTTTTGTATTCCTCGGACGTCATAGAACGCAAATAATTAGTTTCTTTTTATCATCCGAGTTCACTTGATGGTTCACTACCTCTTAGTTGTTTAGTCGTTTCTTCTCTAACGGCATTCAACATGGTAATGATTGGGTCTCCAATCGTTTCATCATTCGAGGCCGATGACCGAGATTCAAATATTTTAGTATGTTGATTATCACCGTATTTTTTTTTTAAATAATGATTATAAAGTTTATTCAAATTAGATTTGAATGACTGTTTAACTTTATCTTTTAATGTTGGATTCACTTCATGCATATCCAACTTGTCGTAAATCTCGTCAATTATACCTTCAACACCCGGCACGTTTAAAATTGGATTTAAAGCGGCGGCACATAGAAAAACGGATGGTAATTCCAAAAAATATTTTTAAAATTTTTCAATCATTGGTTTTATCATATTTCTCAACATGTCACTTGAATTTTCATGTTCTTTAAAAATGGTGGTTATCAAAACAATTCGGATAGAACCTTAGAACTAGTTGGATAATAAACACCCGAAATCACATTTGTTGTGGTTTTGAAAACTTCTAAAAATGTACTTAGTGTTTTAATATTTGCCCAAGCCGATTCGGAAAATGGGTCGACTTGGTAATCATCGCTTAAAGTTGTATAAAATGATTTTAAAGTGTACATTTGTTTTAAAGCCATTTCAAACATATGACAAGTTGAATTCCAATGAGTTGATATATCCCAATTAGGTCCAATAATTTTTTGGTTAGCATCTTTACAAAGTTTTTTATAATCTTGATATCTTTATTTTCCACTTTTGAAAACATCGTGTAACATAACTCTAAAAGCTTTAATAAAATCCGAAACAAATCTATCTTTTAACCCGTCTTGCACAACTAAATTAATAATATGTGCAACACAACGGGTGTGAAAAAATTCAGCATCAATAATCGGTTTATACTTCAACTTTATTTTTTAATCGCCGTTGTGTTGTTTGAAGCATTGTCAAATGATATTGAAAAATTTTTCTCCTGTAAAGAATATTTTATTATTGTGGTGTTTATAATTTTATAAATATTTTCTCCCGTATGAGGAGACGGAAACTCGTCAAAAACAATTGTATGCTTCATCATTTGCCACGTATTGGGATCAACCCAATGGGCGGTGACACAAATGTACGATTCGGGTAAACCATGTGGAGCCGACCACACATCACTTGTCAAGTTAACACTAGTTTTTAAATTTTTAAAACATACAATTAACTCTTTTCTTGCGCTTTCCCATAACTTCAAACAATGGCGTTTTAAAGTACGACGACTTACGTGTTTGTAGCGTGGTTGAAGCGTCTCTCTAATAAGATTGGTAAGATCGGGGTTGTCAAAGTGTCCAAACGGCAAGGCTTTTTTTATCACCAACTTCGTCATCCTATCACGAGCTACGCTATCTTCATAACTGAATATCGTACCATCCTTTGAGAGATGCTTTTGACCCCCTGACGACTCTTTTAACGCATCACAAAATTTATTAACATGCTTAACCAACATCGAATTAGAGTCCTTGCCTAACAAGGAACCACAATGTTTACATTGTGCTTTTTGTGACCCGTCACTCAACTCGACCAAGTCCCAGTTGCACCACACCTCCATTTTACGATTGTGTGATAATGTTCCAACAACTTAAGGAACGAATTGATCACCATTGTTGACGGATGCGGACTTTGAAGTTTTGGAATTTTGGTTGCCATTGTAGAATAATAAGAATAATGATTGTAGAATAATAAGAAACAAGAAGAAGATGATGGTTTTGGTGTGATAATCTTGAAAAATAGTAGGCTATTATATACATAACCGGTTCCAACGGTAAAGAAGAATCGGTTCTAACGGTAACATGTGCATTAAATGTTGTTTTGTACTGTTGGAATCGATTCCAACGGTCATATTTTTGGAACCGGGTACAACTTATCGGAGGAACCGGTATGGGTATAAAACAGGAACCGGGTCCGGGTAGTAACCGAGTCCGGGTAGGAACCGGTTATGGGTATATTTTTTATATAAATAATGGAACCGGGTAGTACCTGTCGGGTATTTTAGACCCGGAACCGGGTACGCCCTTTGTCGGGTTAGAACCGGAACCGGTCCCGGGTAGGTTCCACCGGGTCGAGTTTGGAACCGGTTATTATGCCCATCTCTACTCAGGTATGCATTTAACTCTTACCGTTATGAAGGAAGAGATGCATTTGCTCAATTAAGAGGATTTAGTTGGCTGTTCAAAGAAAAAAGACAAATTGGAAACAAATAATCCCACATGACTCAATTTTCCCGAATCTCAAGTCAGTTATTGGAAAAAATAATCCGAACTGGTCAATTTTTTTTTGAAAAATAGTCTGCCGTTAAAAATAGCTTAACGGAGTTAAGTTTTTTTCGAATTACAAACAGATGTTTTAGAGCTTTTGATCAGAACGAGGATACGAGTCGATTGATGTAAAATTTACGTCCAAATACTGCCCCAAGCCACGAAAAAGATGCTTCAATTCGAATGATTAAACTTCAATTAACAAAAATCAAGACATTTCAAACATAATTTCAAGGTAAATTTTACATAACTTTCAAGCACAGTTATGATTCTAACAATAAATCATCAAAGAAGTTAAATCACAAGTAGATAAACATCATTTCATTAATCATTATCATCATATATTACATAAAACTAACACTAATAACAAAACACCACTTCACAAACAAACACCACCACCACCATCAACAAACAGAAACATACTGCATAAACTCTTCATCCATTTCCAATTCCGTCATTGTCTCCGGCGACAACACCACCTCCAAATCCACACTACCACCACCCCCGCCCGCCCGGGAAACGCCGAAATCTTCCCATCAAACTTATTCGCCCTCCCACTCCTCACCGCCACCGGTTTCCCCCACCCGAAATCATTATCATACATCGGAAACCTCGGCGAACTCCCCATCGTCAACATCGCCCCGTCGAAATTCCCTAACGGAAAACACCGCGGATCCTGTTCCCAATTATGCACAAAACGACGCACCATGGCGTCGTCGTGAGCAAGAACATTCTTGTTCAACTGCTCAGCACACCACCGCAGGTCATGTGATAACACATCACCTGCGGTGGCGTACGTTGGAATACTCTGAATCGCGTTACCAAAGTAATGCGGTTCGAGCTGCGGTTCCAATCGGTGGCGGCAGTTAACGGCCATCCGAAACGTCGTCGTTTTAACGCTTGGAAACTTCCTGGCGCGCGTCACCGCACGCCATAACAACGCGCATAACGACTGAAACGATGAAATTTCTGGTGTTTGGACATTCTTTGAAACTGTCTTTGAAACGACACCGTTTCCGTTTCGGTTTCGTATCCAGTTACCGATTAACGCCGTTACTGTTTCGTCAGACAGTTTTAAACCATCATGAGTTTGCTTCCCCATTACTTCAACGGCGTTAACTTCACCGTTTCCGTAACAAACTTTTTTTCTGTTGTTGGTAATCTCTTTCAGTTTCAAAACAGCTTCCCTGGTAAAACTGAAAATTCTTTCAGTTAGAGGGGCAAATTCGTCAAATGTCACTTCTAACCCGCCTGCCGGAATTTTAAGTACCGCCGGAGATATGATAACCGAATCGCGAACGAAACACGGTTGCTTGATGTTCAAATTTATGTTCAAATTCATACTGGCGGAACAAACCGCCGCGAAAGAGTTAATAAAATTCCACAAGGAAGTTCCGTCAACCACTGCGTGGTTGACGGAAAATCCGATAAACAAGCCGTCGCAAAGCTCGGTTATCTGAACCGCAAGCAACGGGTTGAAGTGACCGGTGTAACTCACCATTCCGTCAAATGCGAAGAACGTTTTGACGAAATCGGGGACGTGAATTGGCGAAACGACGTCGTTTACGGTGAATTGTGTTGCATTGGCGTGGATGAAGGCGACGCCCGCGTCGTTTGAGGTGATGTAGACGTAGCCGTTGGAGTCGGTTACTAGACGGCCCGCCAGCGGCGGGAAGTGAGTCAGGACGGTTGACAAAGATTCTTTGAGATGTAACAGGAGATCTGAGACGTCGGATGGTGGTTGCAGGAATAAATTGCCTTTTTGGATGTAGTGGCATGAGAGCATAGGGAGGTCGGATATGGAGAGTTTGAGGTCGGGTATGGTGGATTTGGTCGCGGGATAAACGGTTGTGGTGGAGACGATGTGTGGGTTTTTAGTTTTACCAGCGGACGGGTATATTACTAGTTTATTTTGTTCACAAGGCATTGTTGTGGTGGAAATGATGTGTGGGTTTTCAGCGGACGAGTATACTGCTAGTTTACTTGGTTCACAAGGCATGGTTGTGGCCGAGACGATATGTGTGTTTTCAGCGGACGGGTATACTGCTAGTTTTGCTGGTGCACAAAGCATGATTGTTTTTATAAAAGTGTGTATTTGTGTGTGTTTGAGAGTGTGAGTTTGTGGGTGGTGGTGATGGGGTATAAATAGGGGGTTTGGGTTCATGAATGTGTGATTAACAAAGTTGATTCTGGTTGTGGTTGGGGTGGGTTGACTCTAATGAGAAGAAGTTTGATGACTGAAATCTGACTGGCTATCACGTGTCATCATTGTTGTTTTTATTTTATTAATTGTTGGAAAAGTGAGATATTATATTATTAAATTATTTAATTATGAATAATCTCCCCCTTTCATTTGGGAACTTTTATTCTTTTTATTCGTTTTAACTAATTATTATCAACTGGCTAATCATTTGATAACTTGCAAGATTATGGGATTTTTATCTTCTTTGGATTGGTTTTAGGTGCTTTTTTTATTTCTTATGTATAAAGTTTTATTCCTTGTTTTAGAAATTAGTTTCTTTGTTATAAATAGTTATTGTTGACAAACCATGATGATCTAATAAAAGTCAGGTAATCATGTTCGTATATAATATTTATCAGCAAATAAACTTAAAAAAAGGTAAATAATAATAATAATAATAACAACAACAACAACTAGTAGAGGTACTCTGCGCTTTGCGAGGAAATTCGGTTGTTATCGTTTCGCTTCTTTAAGATGCCGTCATTCGTTACAGCAATCGAAAGAAAAAACCCAAGTATAGAATATTTCTGGATTAAAAGAACAAAAAAAAGTAAACACATTAATAAAAAATACATTCGTATGACTAAATATAAAAGTTTTCCTGACAAATTTATCTCGATACAGATATTGAAAATAATGTAAGTTATGAGATTTATAACTGCATAAATATAAAGAATACAAATTTAATGAATCAAAATTGACCAGAAAAGAAAATTAGATTGAAATGGTATAAATTTAATTAATATCAAATTATTGTCCAATCAATTTACTATTCATAAAAACCTTCATCAAAGTTATGTTATAAAATAAGTAGGATAGATTATAAGTTCGATTAAAATGTATTTTTTATATAGCCATGTGTCAAAATTATGTTACAAAACATCTTTTGGTTAGTTAATAACCGGAATTATTGATAGTTACTTTGTCCGTATTATGATTCAAGTTGTCATATTATAAGAGATTAGTACAATTTCTAGTTTGCTATCCAGAAAAAGTACAATCCATAGTAAAGACAAAATATGAATAGTGGATATCTTGTAAGTGAGTTTATCAAGACTCAAAACTTAAAAACAAAGCAAAAGTTAACTTGTGTGATCAACACACTTTCTTAAACACATTCATCATTTCTATAGTATGAGTGGCAAATCTATAAAATAATTATAAAGACAATGTTTTTAAAAAAGTTCTAAATGAGTGGCAAAATAAAAAAACATCAAATTTTCAATAAAAATTACATCATTGTCAGAGTGTCAAAGGGTAGCGGTCCAGCGGAGGCTACCCCTTATAATAAGGTATATCCGCCCCTATACCATATGCTACTCATGAATATATATTTCTCTAGATACAACATATAACTATGGCAATGCAACCAGATTATCAAGACGAATGGAAACATCTATATATTATTAAAATCAGTCGTTTTTTGTTTCACCAAACCATTAGTATAGTTTTATGACAAACTGGATTTAAATAATCCGAATTCGCTGTTTTTGGCCAATAATAATCTTAAATGGATTTATTCTTGACAGTGGTCCCAACTTTTCCATTTTGTTTGTATAATGGTCTACCGTTATACAAACATAACGGAGTTAAGTTTTTTTTTCTAAATTACAAACCGATGTTTTCGGGCTTTTGATCAAACCAAGAATACGAGTCGATTGATGTAAAACTTACCTCCAAACAGTGCTTCAAACGACGAAAACGGTGCTTCAATTTGGATGTTTAAAGTTTATACTTCCAATTAACAAAAATCAAGTCGTTTTGAGCACCGTTTCGAGGTAAGTTTTACATTAATCGACTTGTATTCTTGTTCTAATCAAAAGCCTTAAAACATCAGTTTGTAATTCGAAAAAAAACTTAACTCTGTTAAGTTATTTTAATGATGGACCATTATACAAACAAAATGAAAAAGTTGGAATCTTTGTCGGGAATAAACTCAGTTAGGATTATCATTGGAAAAAAACACCCAGTTCAAATTATTTAAACCCAATTTGCCTAGTTTTATTTATAAACACATTTCCATAGACCCCATATACATATATATAATCCACATAAACCCCTCATATGTAGATTGAATAATTGAGGTATTATATATAAGATATCAAATCTAAGCATGCAAATCTTTTTTGGATCATAAAAAAACATTAAAAAAAAAAAGACAAAATCCAGTAATATTTTCTTGAACAAATGGAACACTTGTTAATTGAGGAACTGATTTAGCACAGTCAAATATTTGATTTGGTTTGACGAAATTATGGTTGAAACCTTTTTGTGATCCGATGTTACACAAAAAGGTTGGTAATAAAAAATGGTAAAAAAATAGATATGTTGCAAACAAAGAAGGCAAGAGGCAAGAAAGTGCGGTTAACAACGGCACACACACCTAAACGATCTCGAACACCGGAACCAAGAGCTTCAGTGATATCAGTCACACGGTCAAATAGGGATCTTAGAGTGGACCACTTTTGTTTCTATTTCCAGAAACGACTTTTATGTAGGGGTTGGTAAATGATACCGGGTAACGGTTCGGAATTGGTACCGGTATAGAATTTTATGAACTGAAATATTTTCTGTATCGAGTCAGTATCAAGATTTAACGTTTTCGGTACTGGTATAGAATCTCTTGAACCAAAATATTTTATGTACCATACCGTGTATTTTTGGTACCAGTGCCCCTTTCTTTTGAGATTTTCGGTACCGGTATTTTTTATATCGGTTCAGACCAAGCTCATCCCTACTTTTATGACAAATGCAATTTATGATACAAGCAACACTATCTGCAATTGCGATCGTGGGTGATCTTTTATTAATGAATGTATCCAGATGACCGATCAAGATGGAGGAAGTCAGACTTCCCATACTTTTTTTTGTATGTCAAATCAGCTTTAACCTTGTGGTTTGAATTGAATGTTGTTTTTGTCGGGGCGAGGTGTCATTGACCCTCTATGCTCATACTCAGTTCACCCTTATGTTATTAAAAATGGATTATTTTAATGGAAGATGTAATAAAGAATGGTGTTAACTAGCTAAACTAGGAGAAGAAACTCGTGCGTTATTAAAATTTATAACGTTCAATTTCAACGATTTATCTGTTAGTATTAACTCGCGAAAAGGAATCTCGGTTAAGACTTGTACACTATTTATTCACTCCACGAGGAATTAACCTTGTACGCTAGTATTAACCTTGCGAAAAGGTATCTTGATTTTGGCGATTTATACATTAGTATTCACGTCATGGTGTCGGTAGAGTACATGCACTTGCTATAGCTTACGATATCAAAAAATACCTAGTTTTGAATACAACTCCGTTTTTATTTATACTAAGAGTATTGAGAAAAAAAACCAAACACAACTGCGTATTCAACTTTTTAAAATAGTTAACGAACATAAATTATTAGAAAAAAATCAAATCAAATAAAAACAAAACAACTTATACATCTGTACTATTTAAAGTGCATATCACAATATTAACGAAGCTGTATAAAGATAAAATCTTTAAACACTGAGTTTAAAAGGGAAGATCTTGAATTCAAGTCGCGAAGATGACATAGATTTAAGAAATTTGTCGTTAAAAAAAGGTTGACTTTGTAGAAACGTAACCAAATTTACCAAGTGTTCTAATTAAGTCACCAAAACTTTTTTTTTCTCTTTAAAATCACTAAAGTTTCATTTGATGTTCTAATACTATGTAATTATCAAGTTATCATGTTACAATGATGATGCGTCAGGTTTCATTAAACTTTTTTAATATTTATTATGATGTATAAAATATAAATATAACATGGATTTTCAAATTAAATATAAAAGAATTTATAAATCACATTAATAAAACCCATTTGCTTCATCTTCGACATCTAAACTCTCGCACACCCAAATTAAAAGAATTTATAAATCACAGTTAATAAAATCTTATTTGCTTCATCTTCAATAACTAAACTCTCCTACACCAATATATTTAATCTCTTTAAATTAAATTAATTCAAATTAAGCTTTCTTTAACCTCCTTCGATGTCATTCTCTGAACATTTAGTTTCTATCATGTCGTTGTGAAAGCACCATCTACCGCCATGAGACCACCACCACTAACCACCATGAAAAGCCTAATGTCGTCGAATCTGTTCTCAGATCTCAAACTTATCGCTGGAGAAGCTAATAGATTCGCCACTCGTTCAACAAGTCGACAATTACCTCCGCAAAACAACCAGATCTGCGCTCGTACCACCACGCCAACCATCGTATTCGCTGGAAATCACACCCTCAGTTTTCAAGCAATCTTTTCAGAGTAGAGACGAGGGTCGGTGTTTTGATCTTTCGCCGGCGATGTCTTCAATCTAGGATTTTTAGGCCATAATTTCAAGGTCGGTCGTCGGCGATTTGGTATAGGAGGGTTGAGGTGTTTCTGGGTTGTCGATGAAGGTTTAGCTGTGAAGATGAAAAGCTTGTCGATGAATTTTTTATTTAGATTTATTATATTTTTATTTACTTCACAGAATATCCACATAAGCATTAATTGAAAAAAAAAATAAAAGAAAAAAGTGGTAACCTGATGACCTGGTAATTATACGCTATTGGAACACAAAATCAAAGTTAAGTTACTTTATAAATAAAAAAAAATTTGGATGACTTAATTAAAACAACCAGCAAACTGAATTACATTTCTGTAACGTTTTCCCTTAAAAAAAACAACATAAACAAAAAGCTACGTGCTATTTATGCCCAATTTAAGAAACTATAAATGTAAGGTCCAAGCATGTGTTACAAACGTGTTACTTGAAAATATGTTATTTTAATAGGAAATGTAATAAGGAAGGATGCCAAATAAGTAAATAATTAATCAAACAATGTGAAAAAAATCATGGAAGATATGGTTTGGACTTTGGGTCGAAACTCGGATCCGGATCTCCTTGAACCGCTCAGTGCCGCGTGTCATTGTCACCCTAATTCCAACCTCCATATCCGACCCGTTTCCCCATGAACTCAACAAACATACATATATACATACACGTGTATATATCTTGACGAAGTGTTTTACACTTTACAATTACTCGGTTCAGAAATGACGACACATGTTAACTTACTCCACATCATTTGTGTATATAAATTACAATTATTTTTCTATATTTGGGGTACACAAATCATAATATGGGTACAAGTTCACACTGTCATAGCCAATTCTAACAAATGATGCGGTATTAAGTGACTTCATTAATCATCTTATAAGATAAAAGAAAAAAAATATAAAGTCATGAATACTGATAGATATAAAATATGTATTGATATTAAAGTTTTATTTTAGAGTTAAATGTCATTTTAGGCATTGTGGTTTGGGTCATTTTATCAATTTAATCTAAAGGTTTATTTTTCCATGGTGGGTTCAAAAAGGTTTCACCGTTGCCATTTTAGTCCATTTGGTTAACTTCATCCATTTTTCTGTTAACGAGAAGAGCAATTCGGTCATTTAGATGTAATTCTGTTAACTAGAAGGCCAATTCGCCCATATAAAATGACCAAATTGCCCTTCTCATTAACAAAAAATATGGATGAAATCAACCCAGTGGACTAAAATTGCAACGATGAAACCTTTTTGGATCCACAGGGGAAAAATGAAACCTTTAGACTAAACTGTCAAAATTGCCCAAACCACAGAGACTAAAAAGGCATTTATTTAACTCTCTATTTTATAAGTTACTTGTGACTGGATCCGGAAATATCTAGCGTTACAATGTTTTGATCTTTAATGTTCATCAACGTCGCACATGGTATCATAGCCTAGTGGCGTATTGGGGTTGGGATAAGGCTTAGGGATTATTAGGACTTGGTTCGATTCTCACAAAGGAGTTTTTCTCAGATTTATTGGGTTTCCTTCTGAATTTGTGTATGTCACACCCCGACCCGCAGCGGATAAGGTGATCAGGGCATGATTGGGTTATCATCAAAGCTCATGACATTTATTAAACGTTTCAGAGCCATGACTATAGGGATATAGGATAGGTTATTAGACCCTTAGAGCCTATACTATAGTCTGCCTAAATTTTAAATTGATTAGGTGGTTACATACAAACTTGTGATATTTATTTGTTTCATATTTGTTTACATTTCAGTCAAACATACATGCTCATATACATATTCATTATACATATATCGATGTTCATGTATTCAATTTATTTTCATATTCTCATTATCCAAAGATTTTATGCAATTTTCAATTCTCATCAAAGTAAGTTCTGCGACGGGCATGTAGTAACTGGAAGGGTACAAGTACCGGTAGTCGGAACGTCCTGTCTAGGCTGGCATTCGTATAAATCCAATATAACGGACCAGTTTGCCTACCTGGGGACCAACGATGAGAGTACGAAGGACCTATTAGGCCAAAGCATGCCACACCAAACGTCGTTCGAACTAACCCTACTTTGAGGTGTCATCGTGTCTACACCTGGACACATTCCGAACATCACACGTTGTATACATATTTCTCGATTTTCCCGGGTTTTTGTGTACGCAACCAGGCAGAAACCGTGCGAACCATATGAAAAACCGGTATTCATGGGGGCCCACATGATTACACAAGGTAAAGTATGGCGGCATGACGGGCCTAACAGCGAGCAAAGCCCAAGACATCCTATGGATGTAGTATTTTTGTATAACTATTTTATAAATGATCATTCTTGAATGCGACCCATGATCCCAAAAGCATCCAACTCATACTCTTGTCATGTATTCATTGTAGATGTCTTCTAACCTCGCCCGTAGGAAGACGAGAGCAAGAAAAGCCCGCGAACGCATGGCTACCTTAATCGCTCAACAAATGGCTGCCGTAATACCCAACATTGTAATCCAAGTTCAACAAGCACTTACCAATAATCCTGTCAATCAAGCAAACCAAAACATTTTCAACTCTTCCCCAAATACCACTAAATGTACCTACAAGCATTTCAAATCATGCGACCCTCCGAAATACAAAGGTACTGAAGGTGTCACCGCACTCCTCCATTGGTTTGAAGAAATGGAGAATACTTTTCTAAATTGCGATTGCCCTGATGATCGCAAAGTGCGTTATGCTACCGGTCGACTATATGGGATAGCACTTACTTGGTGGAACACAGAGAAGGCCAAACGAGGTGTTGAAGATGCTATGTCCCTAACTTGGAACGAATTGAAGGAAATCATGACCAGACGATTTTGCCCAAGGAGCGAAATCAAGAAGCTAGAAGATGAATTTTATTCATTGAAGCAAATGGAAGGAGACCACATCACCTACAACAAAAGATTCCTTGAATTACATCAAATGGTACCCAACATGTTTACTCCTCTCTACCGTTTGATCGAGCACTACATTCGTGGTCTTCCGTCAAAGATTCAAGACCCTGTAATAAGTACCAAGCCTGCAACTTTGGAAGCAGCAATGGAGCTAGCAACAGAGCTCACCGAGAACCGAATTCGAAACAAAGACTTCAAGGAGGAAAAGAAGAAGGATAAAGAATCGACTGAAACCTCCGACTCCACTCAAACCGAATTCCCTTCTCAACCCAATCCTAAGAGAAGAAGAGTCGGGCGACTTTTCGCTGCTACTCAACGAAATCAACCCGTTTTTCACGCTATACCCATCCGAGCTGTCCCAATCACCCAAGAGGCACCCAACTCAGCTTACCCAAATAAGAAACCATATCTTGGACCTCACCCTCGATGCAACAACTGTTTTTATCACCATCCCCTTACTTTACCTTGCCGGCTATGTACAGCTTGTGGACGTTATGGTCATTTGAGCAATGTTTGTCGCACCTTTCAAGACCAAACCTCTTCCCCTACTCAAAACATGGCCCAAACTTATTACCAACCTCAATATCCCATGTTCCCATATGCTAGAGCTTGCTTCAATTGTGGCGACCCTACCCACTTTAGAAACACATGCCCTCAATTGGTTAATGTTATCAACACTCAAGCCCAATCAAACCCAGTTAACCAAGTAAACCAAGAAAACCCAACCACTATGCCACCAGCAAGAGGAAGAGTCTTCAATATCAACGCCAATCCTGTCGAAGATAATGACGGCCCAAACGAAGATACTCAGCTAGTCCTCTTCGTTGAAGATCCAGATTCAACTCCTATCGTTTAGTTTTATGTTTTTATCACATGTGTAGACTGTTAGAGAAATTATTGGATATTATATATTATATATTGTTTTCGGTATATGCTTTTGCCGAGGCCGTGGCTCCCCATCCATCGAGGTTGAGTTGGATCCCCATTTTATTATGTGGTTGATCTTGGCGTGCCCGCACGATCGGCTCCGTTTGTTTGAGCCTTGATCGGTTACGTAATTTTACATTTCAATACATGCAATACGTTCGGCTCCGTTTGATTGAGCCTTGAGCGCACATACAATTTCATTATCAGTATCTTGTGGTTGTGGTGTTTGTAGTAGAGTCGCATCGAACTAACCATAACTTTCGGATAAAGTCAACGAAAATTTGACAAGGGTATGGTGGATACGCCGATGGTACTTCCTATATATAAGTATTCTTGTCAAATGATCGGAGGCATTATCAGGCGGTTATGAGAGGTTCCATGCATAGGCTGATTGTGTGATGGTTTTTAAATTAAGTTGTTCAATTTCAGTACATTCAATACGTTCGGCTCCGTTTGATTGAGCCTTGAGCGCACATACAATTTCATTCAATACGTTCGGCTCCGTTTGATTGAGCCTTGAGCGCACAGACAATTTCATTATCAGTATCATGTGGTTGTGGTGTTTGTAGTAGAGTCGCATCGAACTAACCATAACTTGCGGATAAAGTCAATGAAAATTTGACAAGGATATGGTGGATACGCCGATGGTACTTCCTATATATAAGTATTCTTGTCAAATAATCGGAGGCATTATCAGGCGGTTATGAGAGGTTCCATGCATAGGCTGTTTGTGTGGTTAAGTTATTCATATTCAGTACATGCAATACGCTCGGCTCCGTTTGATTGAGCCTTGAGCACACAATTTCAATTTCAGTACATTCAATATGTTCGGCTCCGTTTGATTGAGCCTTGAGCACACAATTTCAATTTCAGTACATTCAATATGTTCGGCTCCGTTTGATTGAGCCTTGAGCACACAATTTCATTTTCAGTACATGCAAAACGATCGGCTCCGTTCGATTGAGCCTTGATCGCACAGATATATTTCATTTTAGTAATTTATGTTTGTTGTATTGATTGTAGAGTTATAGGACTAATCATAATTCACTGTTAAAACCAATGAAAATTTGACAAGAATATGGTGGATACGCCGCTGGTACTTCCTATATATAAGTATTCTTGTCAAAGGATCAGAGGCATTAACGGATGGTTATGAGAAGTTCTATGTAGGATTTATTAGTTTCTTGGTAACCAATCATAACTTGTGGATAAAACTAATGAAAATTTGGCAAGAATATGGTGGATACGCCGCTGGTACTTCCTATATATAAGTATTCTTGCCAAAGGATCAGAGGCATTATCAGGCGGTTATGAGAAGTTCCATGTAGGATTGGTTGGAATTTGTGATACATTTATATCATCTTGTTATTTAAAGAAATTGGATTTTGTTCCATTTCTACATAAATTAACCTCTCCATCATAACAAACGAGAGAGGAACTTCCATCATTCAAACATATATGTTATCAGAATGTGGATTCAAATATTTGCTGTTGTGTTTATTCATGTTCAAATATTCGCTGATGTGTCTATTCATGTTCGAATATTTGCTGTTGTGTTTATTCATGTTCAAATATTGCTGATGTGTTCATTCATGTTTAAATATCAGCTGTTGTGTTTTTATTTATGTTCCATGTAGATTGTAGTGTTAGAAGTTTTACCTTAGGATGTAACCATATTTCCCCAAACATATCTAAACTCTTATGCATGATATCATTTTTAGCAAATCATTTCTGCTTAGCAATACTTATACAGTAGGCAACAAAAAGCGATTCCTGAAAAGGGTACATAACCCTTACAAGAAACGTTACCGCCTCGAACAAAAACTTAAACCTTTATTTTTCTAAGCATACAACTGTCAAACAAAACGTCATCATCCTTTTTAGTCAAAATATATCATTATTTAAATTTCGGGACGAAATTTCTAAAAAGCAGGGGATACTGTAACATCCGTCAAAAACGGATTTACCAAACCCGCTCCGTTTATCAACCGAACAGTCAGTCAAAATTTTCGTTGCGAATTAAATGCCCAAAATATTTTTAAACGACCCGTAATCAATTATTATACAAGAATATATAATTAGTTTTTGAAAAACTGTCAAAAATCGCAAAATAAAAATGTTATGCATCTGCCGGGTTTCGAACCCGGGTCTGTACCGATCCGGAAGTGTCTTAACATACAACACACAAACCACTGCGCCAACTGCTTTGTTTGTTAAATAATGAAATAATTTAATTCATAAAGTGACTTTACAAATTCAAAACCGGCGCCCAAACGGTTCAGTCGTCGGAATCCCGGAAATCTCGCGAGTTTTAACACCAATTTACGTTATAACGTAAACCATTAACAATACATCGGTTATAACCGATGTTTAAAGTCCGCGACCAAATTCATAACCGCCGGAAAATTTAAATAACGAACACAGTCGGAATTCAGACCAAGTGCATTGACGATTTGTCCTATAAATTGACCCACAACCGACGACAAACACTTTCGCTCAAAAATCACACCTTTTCTCGGCATAATTCCACTCGCCGGAACTTTCCTGTTTTTCGCCGGAAAACCGAGTTTTAATTTCTGAACCTCACTGAATCCCCTAAACCTTTACCGAAGTTACCCATACTCTTTCCAAGATTTTCGGAGACTTGCTGCTGCAAGGCACCAGACGCCGGAGTTGTTTTCTGTCGCCGGAGTTCTGCCGGAAAACAGAGGAAAACGAGTCGGTATACCTCACGCTTATTTTCCTTTCTTTTTACTTCTATCTTACCAGTAATTAACCTAAAACACTAATGAAACTTGAATAAAAACTCGAACCAGTCAGACCCGATTTTTGGTTCAACATTGACGAAGAAGACGATGTTTTTCTATATCATATAAGTATATTATAAATCAGGATTTTACTCGGGTTAGACACACAGTCCAGCGGTGGACTGTGTGCACATAAGACGTTAATCATGCAAAGGTCTCGAGTTCGATTCCCGTCTCACACACGCTGCCTTAATAAAATCAATTTTTTGTTTACTGAACCGGATCGCCACAGATATATGTTAAATATATTGTTAACCGGAATAATAACCAAGTTAGACACACAGTCTAGCGGTGGACTGTGTGTTTGTTTATATCACAGGTCACGAGTTCGAGTCCGGTCTTCAGCACCGACTCGGACAATTATCTCCTCTTTTTAATTAAGGCAAAAAAGGAAATAAATAATTAGTATTTAAGTGATTAGGCCATGTCTTTTATAGATAATTATTTATATACACAGGGTTATAACCTAGTAAAGTCATATAATATTTATTTGTGACATGCAACCTTATATGAGATGGGCCAAATGGCACTAATTATTAAAATAAATCAAAATATATTCCTATAGTTAATGTTAGTAGACAAGTGGAATTAGGCATGTAAAGGTTAACTTATAAGGCACAGTGGAGTTGTATATAAATCAGTCCCGGGCCGCATACAACGGGATTCGACAGAAATCTTAAACAAATGGCAAAATAATATGATCGAAAATAAAATATTGAAATTATTATAGTTATATTGTATATGCAGTTTTGATGAGCAAGTTTTTGTATATGTTAAATTTCTGTCATTGTGGTGATGATTTGATTGAAATGATGATATATTCTTGGCAATAAAGTATTTTATGGGTTCAATGTTTAAGAATTTATATAGACGATTATACTTGAGAATAAATAAAAGAGAAAGATCTTATCCGGCAATGTGACACCATAATAGAGATGAATCGATTTGACAATTATAAATTGTTTTGTGTCACCTTGAAATTGTAAAAAAAAAATATATACATATACATAGAATATGAAAATATTCTAATTAGGAGTTTAAAGTCTTAAAAGCTTAATTTTAAGAAATGTAATGTAGATAATCCATGTCACCATTTTTGCTTATGTTTAAAAATAAATAAATTTCTTTTAATCTTATCACTTGTAGCTATGTAAGTTTGAACTTGTGACCTTCAAAACTTCTATGCTTCTAAAAGCTATGCCTGCGTCATTAGGCCACCAACCCCAATAATACCGGTTGTGGTTATGTGACTCACTATTATTGTTATGCACTAAATAAAAACTTTAATTAGTTCCCTATGGTTAGAAGCAGGTAATAGTGGGGATGTCAGGTTGTCTAGTTAAGTCTATATAAAATGACAAAAATTCCCTTAAATTACACTTATTTTCCATATGGTTTATAAACATGGTCACCCATCTTCAAGTCATCATCTCCGGCCACCGTCGTTTTTCCAGCTACCGTAATATATATTAGTCTTTTCATGTGTTGCAGTAGCGTGAAAACATTGTACTACACTGTCAGTCTGTCACCGATGAAATTCCCAACGCATCAACTCTGAATACCCTTATCTCCATCAACGAAAGTTCTAGTTGGAACTTAGAAGCTCGATTTGATGTCGGTTGAATTAAAATTAAAGTATTCAAGATTCAACACATATATTTTAAGATGACGGTATATATGTCCATTGTATTAAAAATAGTTTTAGACGCAAAGTTATAGTTTGGACAAACCATTATAATTATAATCACATAATTCCTTAAACAATATCTTTAGAAAAAACAATCACACCTGCTATAATCCAACAAAAAATCATACGCTAAAATATGTGAAATATCTGTGTGTTTAAACAAATCCAATGATTAGTTTGTAACTAAATTCCAAGCATGATCGATTTATTTTATTATAAAAAATTCTGATGGGCTTAAATATCTAAAATAAAATATAGAGACAAAATCTTATATAAAATATATATATATTTATATATATATATATATTTATATATATATATATATATATATATATATAATATAGAATTAAAAATGACTAGTGAAATTAAATTAGAAGGAAAAAAAAAGAGTTTATGCTAAGTGTATGTTGGCTGTCATTCTATTAATCCCGAAAAAAGTCGGTTTAGTATGTTCTGTAATCTTATTATTATTATTAACATTTTGTTTTGAACAACTGTAATCTTATTATTAACACAAAAAGGTCGGTTTATTTTGGCTTAAAATATAATCAACTGATAACCGTCTTTATGATTTGTCGGCGCCCATGCACAGCTGCATTTGACTTAAATTAACTAACAACTTACTTAAATATTATTTATTTATTGCTTAGTTGTCATTATTTCATCTTAATCACCTCCCAAGTTCTTCTTTAATTACATTTTTTAATGGAGAAACATGTTCATTATGATTTATTAGGAGTTTTATCATGAGTTTGGATCATCTTCACAAGTTAAGTAACGTAGCTTAAAACAAATATAGCTTTTGATCCGTTTATAGTTAGGTCTCGTAAAATATGAGTAGTCAAGCGTTATGACAGCCAACCCGATGCCGATTATGTCCGACTTGCAAATTTATCTTCCTTTCTTTGGACCCGTTTTTGACCTTTAATTTAGTCGTAAAAACACATATAATCATGTGCGTTATTAGATCACACATTTATTTAACTTAGTTCACCTACTATGGATTGATGCCCCAGCTTGGCGTGAAGGGGGTGGCACACTGCTGAAAGGGGCGGGAAAGGGGGCGGAGTTGGGGGGGTGGCGTGGTTGTGGCACCGACGTGGAAGAGAAGATGGTTATGGGCTATGCAATCATGCATACTTTCAACCAATCACAATTTTTGTTTTTTTTCTTTAACTTATATAATAATGTTATTATTTTATTGGATAGTGGGTGAAATGATAGTAGGTCTGTAGGTGTTAGTGAAAGAAAATGTAGGAAAAGGGGGAGGTAATGTGTAAGTCAGGTGACATTTACTTTATGATGTGGCGATATGTCGCGTTATTGATCTAGTTATATTTTCCTAATGAAGTAATACTTATGAAATTCTAGCTTTTTAGAATTTTATCAATATTCCCATTGTTAAATTTCCATGTATATTTGTTTTTTGTTTACAGATTTGGTTAGTAGAGTACTGGTTTAAGGACGTTTTTGACTTGTGATGGTTTTTATTTTAGTTTTTATTGTTTTCGTGACTTGAATAACAATTTTTAGCCAACTAGTTGATTTTAGGTCGATCTAATCCAATTTTAGAAAGAAAAAGGTGAACCTATATACAACAAGTTGCATTATTATTATGGAGCTCCACTAGGTGTAAATGGGTTGGATTCAATTGGGACAATTGGCTTTTAAAGTCAAGAATAGTCATAGCTCCATTAGCATAAACTGTAATATCATATACATAGTGAACATGATGCATGAAGACTTTTGGGTATTTGACACAATGATCGGACTAGATTTAGGCGTCCTTTCATACAAGAGGATAATGGTAGTGAAATTGATAACGTGTGAGTTTACAGTATGATATGCTGACCTGTTGGAGTTACAAGACATAATATTATATGATCAAAAGCCCACAGGAACGGAGTTGATGCTCCCACATCCATAGCATGAGTAGTTAAAGCAAGTGAATGATTTGAAATTCGAGTTATTTCATTTGAATAAAAAAGAAAAACCTTGATTTCAAGAAATTAAAGTAGCTAGCTAAGATACCAATGTCGTTAAGACCATGGCTTAATAAATCAATGACACTTGCAATTAGTATTTGGTGATTATGGTTATACCATTGGCTTTAAATTTATTTTTTGATATTCTAAAGAGTAAATTGCAATGTTGTCCCTATGATTTGCTTAAATGAACACCTATGAACCCCTTAACAACTTGTGTTTTTGACGTTTCAAGTCTTAACATTGGCAGAGTTTGGAGTTGCAGCAGTCGAACTTCGAGGGGTGGTTATAGGTTGGGTCGGATGGTAGCAACGGGTGGGGTATCGGGTGGTGTGGGTGGCAAAGGGTGGTAGATGGTAGTTGATGCGACATAGATAGAAGGTGGTATATGGATTGTGGTGATGTGTGGTTGTAGGTAACGGGGTTCACGAATGGGGGTGGTGATGGTAGAGATGTAGAAAAGGGGTTCACAATGGTGTATGGTGGTGGCGATCAGGGGTGAAGAATTGTGGACAATCGGGGTGGTCGTGTTTTAGAGGTAGGTGGTGGTGGTGGTGGTGTGTTGCTTGAAAGGGGGGGGGGGGTATATTAATAATTTCACCCAAAAATTAACAAAAAAACTGACGACCATTAGGTCAAAGGACGCATAGTGTTAAGACTTCAAACATCAGAGACGTAAAATGTTAAAGGTGGACTGAATGTGTTAATTCAAGCAAACCACGTAGACGAAATTACAATTTACTCTATTCTAAAAATTGATGTATGGTTGTTTTTCAACATTTCACAATTATTTTTGGAAGGCATTGCTATGAGATAGCGTTTGAAGGAAAGACTTCAATTGTTACTTTTAATCTCAATCCACTAATTCTTATTCTCCTTAACTTTTAATTCCACTTGGTCAATAAACATTATCATGTAGTATGGAGCTTTAGAGAAGCATCTTCTGTCACTAATTAAAAAAGTATATAACTCTATTTATTTATTTATTGTTGTGTCATGTCTTATATTATTTATTAATATTCCATTTGTAAAATTGTAGGTTGCTAGAATTGTCCCGTAACAATGAATATATGTAGTAGATAAACCTGTTTTTTATAGTTGGAACGTTAACATTATTGATTAACTAACTAGTTAAAATATTTAATATACATGAGAAATTTAAATAAAATAGGGAATTAAACACATCCATGGTATGTATACCTAAAAAGAGTTTATAGATGTGCATAGGTTGCATCATCGCAAACTAGACTTGTTCCTTTCAAGCAATATTATAGTATAGTATAGTCAACTCTAAATTGTTGTTTTCTCCCTTTTTATATAAAAAAAACCGTCTTAACTTTTAATAATAATAATAATAAAAACGTTCTTGCAAAAGTTGAAAATTGTGATTTTTATATTTTAAAAGGTGTTGAAGTTGGTGTCTCAGACTACTTCTGTGATGGGTTCATGTGATCACACAATCGCAATTGCGGTAATCACGACGAAATCGGGTTTTTCTATGGTCACCACCACGGCTAGATGGGAGTAAAAGTGAAAAATTGTGGGGGATTCTCTAGAAAGTGCCCCAACCTATTTGATTAATGGAACTCGTGAAAAATAAAGATAAGAAGACATAGCTTTGTTGGTTGGTGCCAAGTGATCATTTGATGACGTTTGGGGGAGTGCCCCGTCCACTCTCCAAGAGACGAAGTTTGAATTTTGATTCTTACTTAAAGTAATATTATATTACTTACATATTATATTTATGCTACGTTGTTGTTCTTTCTCTTTCTGTTTTCTAAATTGCTATCCTATAGTTTATCTAGAAAACAGATGAACGAAATAATTATTAACAACTGCCGTCATCAATCAACACAGAGAGAATAAATCAAACTTGTTCATATGTTATGTTGGTCTAATTGGTGCTCATCCCCTATTAAATGTTTCTAGCTTCCATGTTCTAGGAGGTAAAGATTATTTGGGGGGCATTTGGTTCATGTTGCAATTTCACTAGTTATTTTTTCCCTTGTATGCTCAACTTCCCTTTGATTTTGTCTTCTATTACTAGAATCATTAGTTTGAAAACAAACCAAAAATTATCGTCCCTGTTACTACTAATTATTTCCAAAAATTATTGTTTTCCTTTAACTTTTCTTCCTTAAGCGGCAAATATTAGTTTTTCTGTTTGTGGAACTTGAATCAATGGCATCCCAATTTTAGTGCTTGTTTTTTCTATCGAACCACCAACTCTAATGTTATTGTTTTTCTTAGACTATCCGTTGTGGTGGGTAAGGGCAATGAGACAAATTCTACCACGTGTATGTCACCTAGGCAATATGGGCTTTGCCCTAAAAAAACACAAAATAGAAGGGGTGATGGCCAAATGACATATTGAAAGTCACTCGGTCAAAGCACAAATAGCCTACAAACACACAATCAACAAACCAAATACCCCCACACCTGTGTGGGGCGGTGTTTGAAGCGTGGATGGGTTCGCCCTTCTCCTCTCATTACCCTACATCGAGTAGCTTGCTATTACTATCACTTATACAATTGATATTTTTTAACAAAATAAAATATAGTATTTCAAGAATAGAACTCATCCTTTTTAATAAATAGTATTTAAAACTATTTTTTTGTTAAAACAACTATAACCGATTAAAATACTAGTATTCAACGGTAATTATATTTTTGGTTTGGGTTATCAATATGGTTTTGCAAAATATATACTTTTTATAATAGTTTGTTAGACATCTTATAACTCTATTTCACAAACTATAATAGTTTGTTAGATATCCAGTTACTGTTTGCTAGATGCAATGTAATTTTTCTTGATATACATTTATGCACTATTTCCCCATTCAACAAAAAGGGTATTATATGCAAAATCTGAAAGATAAAAGAGAAGCAAGTATTAGACATTTGTACTTTAATGTAATGTAATTATTTTATATACATTTTTACTTTTATTGTTCATTGTAGTTTCAAAGTATAAATAATAAGCATGTGTATAAATTAAAATTACAGGTAAAACAAGTCGTGTTGTTGTTGACCAACGGAAACTCATGTCATGTTGGACTGTTGGGGAATTTTATGAAACCAGACGATCAGAGAGGCGTGTATTCACTCTCAGATTAAATTATTTCGATGGTTCTACCGAATAATTCAATCGGATACAACTCTACAACTCTGATTTCGAGAATTAGAACAGTATGTGTGTGTGTAGAATTCGTATGAACCAGTTTGTGGCCAAAAAACAATTTCGAATTTTGAGGATGATCTTCAGATAACTGCTCCTGAGAAGTTATATTTCAAATTTTGAATTTAGTTAAATTGCCTATGACTGCCTTAATTTTTATCTACAAAATTAGGGCGAATTTTATAAAATTATTTTTTGTAAGGCATTTCCTATAAAGCAATATTTTTGACCCCAGCCAGGGGTATTCGTTTGGGTTAACATCAACTTTTTTTTGAACAGTGGAAGATTTTATAAAAACAAAAGGGGCTAGCAAGAGGCTGTAAAACCCCAAACGAAACAAATTACATTATTACATCTCTAATATTGAAATCGCTCCATCTTTCTCACACCAAATTGTTGTACTTTGACCTACTCTTAATCCATGAAAACGAGTTTAGTTTGATGTCTTCCACCGTTTTTTGCACATGTAGTACTTTTTACTTGAATTCCAACTTTTTCTTACCTTCCATATTTGCCACATTGACTCAAGGAAAACTACGACAATAGTCCTTTTCCTCTCTTTTGAACCTGATAACGATTCCGCCCGGTTGAGAAGTGAACTAGGATTAGCTGTGATGTAGCATATGAAATGATAATGAAGAACAAATCACGTTGATTCTACGAATACTCATGATGATCTTCCCCAAACCCCAAAAATTCAACCCAAAGGACAAGAATTTGAAGTGAAAGTGGTTATTTCTCAAAATTCAATTCTCATCATTAGAATTACTTTAGCAACATATAAATAACAAGTGAAATTCAAAATGGGCCATAAAAAGGCCATGGGCCAAACACAAGGCCAAAAAGAAAATACATAAAACATGAAAAAAAACATAAAAATGCCCGAAACTCCCATTAGAATGCGTTTTCTGGACCGAAACTTGGACAAGGCCCCTTTGGGTCCTTGCAACGACGTGCTCCTCGTCTCAAGATTCGTTTGACTGGTCGAACACCTAAAACGGAGACCCGTAGTCAAAGTTATGCCCGTTTTCGTAAATCACTTTTGGAAACTCGATCATGAGCCTTGAGATACGGCATGGCCCGGTCTTTTACACTTGGTCCTTCATCAAGCTGCCTATAACCAGTTAGCATATGGTCATAATCCACCAGCTCAGATGCTTAATTTGTTGCGTTAATCAACACCCTAATCAAATATACTTTACAACACCCTAATTAAATATACTTTCATCCATTAGTGAGAGGGATGGATCAACTTATGCTTTTTTATAATCATCAAATTTCAACATTATATCAGTGTCAATGAATCTATCTCAAACACAATGTTATATATTGTCTTATTATAAATTTAAATAAACAAGACAGTTAACCGTCAAATCAACATTTTGAAAAGGTAGTCGTGCCCCGCTACTCTAAATCAAATATCGTAAAAACTAGTATCTTAAATCAATTATTTTTTAAAATCAAATATGTTGTGAAATTTTCAGGGACGTTTTAACGTTTTTGGAGACCCTAAGCGAATTACGAAGTGGGGGTCCTAATTTCACCCATAAACTATCCTCCAATCCCGATGGACCCGTCGCCATGGGTGATTACGGTTACTTTTTCCGTCTAGTGATAGCCGATAGCAGGGGCGGATCTACCATTCAAGAAGGGGTAGCCTCCGCTACCGCTTGGCGAACCGGCGGTAGTGTAAATTTTGGTAAAAATTGATTTTTTTTGACGTTTTTTTTCGATTTTTTTACCGCTACGAAGATTTTCTAGATCCGCCACTAGCCGATAGCCTAGAAATTGAAAGCAGGTTGCGATGGGAGGTGGAAACGATCAATGCGGCTCTATTCTAGGGGCTTTTGGTCGCTGAATAATGATGATTAGGTCGATGGTTGTTGTGTTGTAATAGCTGGAAATTAATGCGAAACGGGCTTTGAAACTGAGCCTGTTTTTCTGCTAAACAATATTTACTTTGGGCTCCAACAAAAAAAACTAGTTTAGTTTTGAAATAAACATATTCATTTAGACCTAATACATATACTATATATAAAAACTTGAAGACCCTTATTTTTTGTGGATCTAGGCCCGCGCCTAGGTTGGCAAGCCTGTGGAGCCGGCCCTGAAAAATTTATATCTTAAATAGTTATATTTTTAAAAGTTGGTTATCTTAATCAAGCTTTATTGAAAATGCAATAGTTTTTTTTTTAATTGGAAACAAAGTTCTTTACCTAATATTAAAGTACGTTAAATTTCTTTCTTTCTATAAAATTAAACTTGTCGATAATAAACATTATAAGAACATCACATCAACATGCTAATTAGTTGACCAGGCGTCTTTGTTTTATAAATAACAATATTTGATTAAAGGATTACAGTTGAGTCAAAGTTTCTCTTGAAGATAACCTAAAGGCGTACATGGATGGTCAATACTTGCTTTCTTTTTTTCTACCGCAAATTTATATAGAGTATCATTGTGTTACCAGCAAAATCACCCGAACAAATTCAGGATATGACGCTAGGACCCGTAAAACAACGTTTCCATCAAGGCTCAATCAACCACTTTATTGGATGCAAAGTATCGAAAATGTTAACCCCAATCCACCCATGGTTTAACCATATCTTGACCACTAGCGGACCCATGTAGAAATTATGATTAAGGGGTTGTTTGTTTACCTTTTAATAAGACTCTTAATGGTTCAGCACTTAATGGTTCAGACTGTTTGTTTCGCGAACAAATGTCTGAATGATTCAGGCATTTGCCTCTGAATGGTTAAGCATTATACTACGTCTGAATGGTTAAGACCTCTTATCTGAATAGGTCAGACATTTGTCTCTGAACGGTTAAGCATTATACTCGCTCTTAATGGTTCAGACCTCTTACTGGTTCAGCACTTACATATTCAAAAGTTGTCAAACAGCCCCTAAGTGATATATAATTATATATAGAGGTGGTGGATAAAAAGAAACGGATGAAATAATAAACTACTTAGTTACTTTATACAAGGACCATGTATTATAAAACATGAAGTTCAGTTTAGTCTTCAAAATGATTGATGTGATGCACACAATATGCAATTCATCGAACTTGCTAAAAATGAGGAGAATTCAGTATTCTATTTTTCTTATTGAAGTAAATAACACCAACTTTAATATTGGAATATGCATAAATAAATAAACATGTTATTTATATATTTTTTATAAAACAGAAATATAGTTATTATATTTTTAATTGGTTAGTTATAACAACCATGGAATATGTTTTATAATCATATAATAAGTTGGTTTGATAACATGAATTTGTTGTAACATCCACAAATAATTAACAAAAACATAGCCATATCTTTATATATGTAGATTCAAATATTGAATTTGAAGATAATATTCAAATTTGAGCGATAACAATTTGATTGGGATATAATATAAAACCAGGTTTTTGATGCCAATGTAATAATAACTAGATAAAACATGAAGAACAGAAAACTAAGCCCTCATAATTTTTCACTAGCAAAGAATTTCAATATCAACATGTTTTGTACATTGAAGTTATAATGCATTGTTTGAAAGGTGAGATGACATCGTCACATTAGAGAATAACAAACAATCTTATCAGGTAAAATCAAACTCGTATAAAAATTATAATGAGTAGGGTCTAGGGTTTCACAATTGACAACGGAAATGTGAATTAAGGCGAGTGAAACTCTAGGAAAACGATCTGAAGCCAACCTCTCTACAAATGGCTAATGTGAAAATAAGCTAAGTCATTTATGAGTTACTGAGACTGACTAATTAAAAGTTCAAAGCAAGCCTAAATAAGAGTTTATTAAGCGAAATTAGAGTTTCGATATGCTTATCAGTCTAAATGAGCATATTATTCATGTAATTTTAGTAATTTTCTAAAAAATATAGTATAATGAATATGATTATATATTTTATTAGGATTGAAAACCTAAATATTATATTCATTGAAGTCTAAATAAGTATGATAAAATAATTATACATAAAATATAATTACATGTAAATATTAAATGAGTCAAGCCTTTGCTAATAAAATTATTCATAAGTCAAGCATGAGTCGGATCAGCAATGACATTAGCTACCTTATTAAAAAAAGTAAAATTTAAAAGTTTTTTATGCTTTAGCTATCTTATTAAAAAAAGTAAATCTAAAAGTTTTTTAAGCTTTAGTTTAACCTATGAATCAATATAAAAAAGCTATAAATGCATTACTATTTTTGAACGGCGAAAGGTTATATTATTTCTACTTCTACCCCGTATCTACACCCCTATGTCAATATTTAAATAATGGTCTTTTCTTCAAAAGACAAGAGTCTTCACCACACAATCAAAACCGAAAAATCATAAACTATGTAACTGTTATTATTCCAAAGTTGTATCCTTATTGTAGTGCTTCACAACATAGATAACTTCGTCACTTTTGTAGTGTCACACACCACATTACAAATAAATAAATGCAAAAAAGAATAAGCAGTTTACCACAAGTGCATTATTGTGCTTATTTAAAAAAGAATTAATCCACATAAAATAAATTATCACATCAAAACATATTGTGGTAAAAACATAACATCATTTTCAGTTAATAGTCAAATCATGGTCATATTAATGCTAATTTAATATTTAAAAAATAACACCTTGATACATCGTATTACATATAAACTTGTGTCTTTCATGACGTATACAATTAATCGGTGCAAAGTATTTTTTAACTTTGAAGTCGCTTTCGTTCTTTGTATTTTGTAAGTCGTCTATTATATTATATTATATTTATACAACAATAGTCAACATCAAACCAACGTATGTCCCACCTCCAAAACCATATAATTAAACAAACACAAGGAAGACTTATGATTATCAACTTGATTAGCCTATAGTAGTATAACTAGTGTTGATATTTTTAGATTTATTCTTATTCTTTAGGTAAAATAGCTATGAAAGAAATTACTTAACTACTACAATTTCCCCACGCGTCGTAACAGGAATTTGGTCGGTAATGGTTTGGTCTGATACGATATTTGTAGTTCTATACGACACCTTTACTTGGCATAGAAACCGAAAGAAAACCCAAAATACTCAAAAGGACATTAACATGTGTTTGACATCAATCAGAACCATAGAATGTATACATGTATTGGTTCTGATAACATCAGTAAAGTACCGACACTTGTTTAAGCTTAGATTACAAAAATAAAAAACACACACACACTCTCTATTTTGGTTGCAACTCCATTTTGAACAAAATTTATGTTGGAACATCAAGAAAAAATATTAAACACAACAGCATATTAAGTTTTTATTTTTAATTAATGAACGAAAGATATTGGAGTAGTAGAAAATTGGTGAGTTAAATGCATATATTATACATGGTATTAGAGATAAAAAAACATATATAAATGTTGATGGGACAATGTAGAGTAATTTGTATATATTATATATGGTATAAGGGATAAAAAAATATATAAATGTTGATGGGACAATGTAGAGTAATTTGTATATAATATATATGGTATAAGAGATAAAAAAATATATAAATGTTGATGGGACAATTTACAGTAATTTGCGTGTAGCTGATCACAATAATCACTAGTAATACATTGTTTGAGGCATGGGGGTGCAATGGTTTAAAAACCGGTTTAAACCGGTCGGTTGTACCGATTAAACCGGATACTAGATGCTTGACCGACACGAATCATATTGGTAAACTAAGGAAACGATAAAGAAGTTGTACCGCCGGTAAATTGGGTTATACCAGTTTAAACAGGTATAGCGGTACCGGTTTATACGGGGCAAAGGTCAAAATTTTGAACTTTTAATTTTTGGATGTCTACAAATGGTGACTATTTACCTTCTTAGTTAAAGTGTTAAAACTTAGCGCCCACAATTGACAATCCATATCGATCAAATTTATTCTTCCTCATGCAAAGATAGAAAATTATTGGGTTTTTCAAATTAAGTTCTTCAAACGATAATCCAAGTTTACCTTCTTTTGGCTTTTGTTCAATTATTCATGTTGTTAATTGTTATAGTATTTGCTAATTGCTATATAATGAGTATTTAATCATGAACTTTTGAATAATTTTTTGATTATTGGTTAAATTTTGGATTTTTTTATTATGAAATGATGTAGTTTTGGATTATTTTTTGAGTTGAAATTATATTATATGGATTTATAGAGTTAATTAGTCAGTACGGTTGAACCGCCCAACACAACCTAGTTCAACCGGTTGAACCATTTTTAAATCTAACCCGATACGATTAAAATACCGATTTTTAAAACATTGTGGGGGTGTAGAATTTAACGTATTTACGGGTGAAAATACGTCGTGTGGCACTTCTATGCATAGTTTGTCAAGTATTTCCGCCGTTTACATTAAGTTTTAGTAAGAAATCGTGTTACATATGTTGTGAAGTGACTTTCAATTATCTTTACTTGTAAAAAATATGTTGTTTTTTTTTTTGTTTTGTTAAGGTGAATGACACAATGTAAATAGTTAGATTCATTGACAAAGAGTGGATGTCATCATGTATTTGGATCACTTTTATAGTGTTTAGCATCCCACTACAAAGCCACGAAAAAAATATGTTTATTTTGACAAAAGAAAGCCGTCGTTAAACACTTGACTAAACATGAATCATTATACATGACAAAAGGTTAAGACAGAAAACGACGTAGTTCGATTAGAGAGATTGATGTAAAGAAGATACATTCCCTTGTAAATAAACTCATTATATATCTTCTAATCTTTTTTTTTGACACATGTAGTTGAATAGGTTCAAAGTATTTAGCAAGTGTTTTTCCTCAATATCACGGTTAAAAAATTATTAAATTATGATTAATTTTTATTAGTATTTTTTAGACATCCAACCAACATAACAACTTCCTTAAACCACGACACGAGTGAAGTCATATGTATAAATCTTTCATGGAATAGAACATAGCACATAGCAGTATATGTATATGGGTGTGTGCACTAGTGAAGTTTGAGATCTCCAACTGGGGGCGAAATCATCGGACCTAAAAGTTTATATAAAACCGGGGGGTCGAAAATGCATATACCCAAATATTTCTATAGGAAAACTACATACTCTCCACTACCGAGCGAAAAGTTTGAGGGGTTGGCCGCCCCCTCCCGCCTTACTTAAGTTGCGCCCAGGGGTGTGTGTGTGTGTGTATATATATATGTACATAGAGATGTATGTACAAATAAATATTTTTGTGTACTGACGTTTTAGTTTGTTTGAACAAAGTATGCGTGTTTATAGAATTTGTCCATGTCATACGAGTTGGGTTATTTGAATTTTGATTTTTTTGAAAGTAAATTAACAGAATTTGACATTGAAAAAATCGTTTTGAATTCAAATATTCGAATTCGAGCTACTTCTAAAGAAGAGAAGTTAAGTAGTAACGGATCTAAAAGAAAAGTTAAAAGGTAATGCAGGCTAATATATATATATTTTTTGTTCAGGAGCAGCTGATACGTAAAACAAGGAAGAAAAAAAAATTTGCACTAAAAATGTGCTTCACCAAAAAAAATTGAAGGGTAGTGCGGGCAACCCCCGCCCCTATGCTAGATCCTTCCCTGAAGTTAAGAGACATAGCCACAATAAGGTTTGTTTACTCTTTCTATTACTTTCTCGGTTTGGGTTTGGATTTTATAAACATAAAAGATAACTTATCGCCGTTTGCCTTATGTCAAGGTTTACAATCAATAAGTGTGTATGATTATCCGAGTTCAAAATCAGACTTATTTTTCTTTCTTATTCATTTTTCTTCGTGATGGTTGTTACAGAGAACAGTAGCAGGTGGTGGTGTTCGGTGTGATGGTACATGGCGTTGACCAAATACTGGCTCTTCTACTCTTGTGAGGTACGGGATGTAGAGGACTAGAGGTAACAAAAAAACCCGGTTTGGGGCCTGACCCAGACCCAAACTGGCATGTTGTAATCGGTTTGAGAGCCTATACTTTGAAACCGGTATACCCAAACTAAACCTTTCCCCTCTCAAAAACCGATTCCATCTAAGACCGGTTTTGACCAAGGTTGACCCAAATCAGAAACATGTCGGACGCGAACTGGTTTGGAAAAAAAAACCCAGTTTGTTTACCTGTGGAAAAGATTTGGATTCATACTATCACACAGATACACTTAGCCAGATTTTTTAGCGTTAACGGGTTTAAACTTTAAACTTCGGCCTACCCAAATGAACCATCATGGGCTGTGAATCTGTGATTGCTAGACATATGAATTATGACATATCCACCTTTTTTGGCCCAAGTATCGAGTTCAACAGATCTACGATTCTCTATAGTCTGTAATCTATATATTGCCCATTAGAGGTGCAGAGACGGGTATTTTTAATAACTGGTTCCGCTTATGAACTGTTTTCGGTTTCTCGTTTTAAAGGTTCCTGTTACAGAACTGGTTATTGCTACAACCGGTTCAGCTTCGGTTCAGGTTATTTGACAATAAAACCATACTCTATGTGCTCGGTTCCAGGTAGGGTTAGGTTCTGGTTCTTAAGAAATCGAGTATTAGAATATTCTATTTTCGGGTTTTTCTCTACCCTATTTCCGAGTTTTTTAGTACTCATTTTCAGGTTTTTTAATACTCTATTGCGTTTCTATTACCCAATTTTCTCGTCTTTTTTTATTGTTATTAAATAGGCATTGTATAATGTAAAAAAATTAAAATAAACGCACTAACATAGATTTAAAAGATAAATATTAGAATCATGTATCGGGTATAATTAGTTCTGGTTCCGGTTCTTTGTCCGGTTTCGGGTATTAATCGGGTATGATTGGTTCTGGTTCTAGGTATTGAGATCAAAACCTTACGGGCAGGGTCAGTTTCGGGTATAGAATAACCGGTATTAAAACTAAACCAGTTGCGGTTTATTTGTTCCTGTTACAGAACTGGTTATTGCTACAACCGGTTCAGCTTCGGTTCAGGTTATTTGACAATAAAACCATACTCTATGTGCTCGGTTCCAGGTAGGGTTAGGTTCTGGTTCTTAAGAAATCGAGTATTAGAATATTCTATTTTCGGGTTTTTCTCTACCCTATTTCCGAGTTTTTTAGTACTCATTTTCAGGTTTTTTAATACTCTATTGCGTTTCTATTACCCAATTTTCTCGTCTTTTTTTATTGTTATTAAATAGGCATTGTATAATGTAAAAAAATTAAAATAAACGCACTAACATAGATTTAAAAGATAAATATTAGAATCATGTATCGGGTATAATTAGTTCTGGTTCCGGTTCTTTGTCCGGTTTCGGGTATTAATCGGGTATGATTGGTTCTGGTTCTAGGTATTGAGATCAAAACCTTACGGCAGGGTCAGTTTCGGGTATAGAATAACCGGGTATTAAAACTAAACCAGTTGCGGTTTATTTGTGCACCTCTATTGCACATTACAAAAAATATTTTAGGGACCATTTTACCTAAGGGGAAAGTGAATATGGGGCTGTTGCCCATATAAGTTGTATGTGAAACCCATCAAAACTACTTCGTTTTGATTAAAATCATTTTACCTAATCTAAATTTAAAAAGGTGTAAGACAACTTGTGACAAGCCCCCTCCTATCTAGATTAAGGAGGTCAATTCATAACAAAACATAAAAATACCACAAACAAAACAAAAAATAACATTACAAGTGTTCATAGGTTAAGAGTTGTATCTAACACGAACAAATAAATGGGTCAACCTGTATAGATTTAAACGACTCGTGACAAGTCACCGAGCATTACTCATATTTGCGAATAAACAGTAAAAGGGACAACATGCACACGACACGATTACAACGCAAACATATGGGTCGTGCTTTGGTTCACTTATTCAACGCAAACATAATAGAGCTGTGCATAATTCAACAATTAGAAAATGATTGCGAAACAAATATCAGATTCAGTTCACAAAATAGCTTTCATTTCCTAAGATGAATCTTGAAAGTCTGTATGTCTTCGAAACCTTAAAGAGCAGCTTGCTTCAAATCTGGTCGATTCAAATTGATGGGTAGCGGTTTGAATGTTTGATAGTAGGCTGAAAGTTGGTTTTCACAGATGGGAATTTAGTTTAGAGCATAGACAAAAATGGGCGGATAATTTTTTGGGATTTATTCATGCGAAAACTACACCTACACAAACCATTTTCTTCATGGAGAAATATTTGTTTCGATTCATGTCCATAGCAAAACACACCAGGAACAAACAGATATTTACAAATGTACATGCTTCAACAAAAACAAAGCGGATTCGATTGCGTATTCGGCTGTGGACCTGTGGCTGAGGGTAATATCCTCCCTGGTAATAGCTGGAAAACAGATCCTAATACGACCCGTACTGGTACGGCCTTGGTGGCGGTAGCGATGGAGTAGCATCTAGCAACGGTGTTATACGGTGGATATATACCATAAGGGCGAGGAGGAGCAGTATTGTAATAATAAGCAGATGGATGGGTAATTTGGTAATCTGGTAACGGACGATCACGGAGAGCTATTTTAACCAGATCTTACAGTTATCTGAGCCCAAATGCCCACAGCTTACAGCTAGGGGCGTTCATTCGTTCAGAATGTTTGTGTGTTTTTCTTCACTCCCATCTTTAAAAACTTGAGAGCGATTTGCATCGAATCTGGTCAATTCAAATCGGTGGGTAGTAGCGTCGCTCAATTCAAATTGGTGGGGACTTACGACGTGTGATTTTTAGTTCACGTATCCGGAACTTCACTCGTTTTATACTAACCCAACTCTATCATTTGGCAGTCAAGACTCAAGAGTCAAGATTACGCCTACGCAAACCATTTTCTTCAAAGAAAAATATTTGTTTCGATTCGTGTTCCGAGCAAAACACACCAAGAACAAACAAATATCATGTTCAACAAATTCTTATAGCTTCAAATACTTCATATACATCATCATATACACATACACCAACATAAAAAATAAAAAATAAAAACCACTATGACAGCATAAAACATACCTCAAAGCATTAAGCAAGCATGCTCGCGAAAGCACAGCTCCGGTTAGTTAGTTAGTAAATCAATAATCAACACACCGATAACCGCTGTAATCATCAAGCTCCCTCGCATTCATATCAACTCTCAACCCTCTCCCCAACCTTCCCATCTTCATACCTCAACCCTTCATCAACCGCAAGCCCTGCCACTCCTCCCACACCCGCTTCAATCCCCAATCCCACACCAGACACTACGTTCCGCTTCTGCTCATACTGCGCGTAACCAACTGGAGCACTCGGTCCACCGACACCACCCCCATTTTCGTAACCAGACTGTCTCACCGGAGTCGGTTGTGGAGTCACACCTACTTCCTTCCCTAATCCTAAACCGGACGCCGCGTTTCCTGATTTCGGCTTATGATCATATTGCGCATAATCAACCGGCGCGCTCGGTCACCACCGCCATCGCCAGACTGTCTCCCGGGAGACCGCGGTGGCTGCTTCTGCTCATATTGCGCGTAATCAACCGGCTCGCTCGGTCCACCAACACCACCGCCTTCGTAACCGGACGGTCTTTCGGTATAACCCCGCGTATTCGACTGCGTATTCGGGTAAAAACCTCCCTGGTAATAACCCGAATACGGATCAGAATACGACCCGTAATGGTACGGCCGTGGCGGTGGCGGTAGTGAGGGGGCGGCAGCTAGCGGCGGTGGCGGTAGTGAGGGGGCGGCAGCTAGCGGCGGTGGCGGTGGCGAGGGGGCGGCAGCTAGCGACGGTGGGGCGGTGGTATACGGCGATGGAGATGGTGGATATCTACCGTACGGCGGAACAGGGGCAGGGGCCGTGTTGTAATAATAAGCAGGTGGAGGGGTACCTTGGTAATCTGGCACCGGACGATCACGAACAGCTAATTTTAACCGGATCTTACCGTGAACACGGCCAGATGGACGGCGGAGATCGTAGGTTCTAACAATATTAAAATCTTGGGGGTTAGGTAAGTCGTTGATGGGGATACGTAGGGTTCCGACTAAGGGTTTGGGGGTGTCTGAGGGTTTAGAGCGGAAGATTTCGAGGGTTAGGGTGGTGGGGTTGGGGGGTGGTGGGAGCGGGATGAGGAAGTGTTCGTTCCAGACGGGTTTGGTGGAGTTGGAGTTGTCGGATTTGGTGGCGAGACGGTGGTTGGGGTCGAGCCAGAAGATGGTGTATGGGGTTAGGTTGCCGGTTCTCCAGTTGACGTTTTTGAGGTGTTTGGCGGAGATGATTGTGAGTTCGAGGTCGAGGGGTTTGTGGTTGTGGGGTGGTTATGGTGGTTGCCATGGTGGTGGTGGAGGTGATGAATAACAAAAGTGATAAGTTTATGAGGAGTGATACATAATTAGATTAGATAAAGAGTAAATTGCACAAAACGTTCTTTATGTCTTCTTAAACTTGCAGGTTCCAGCTTTAATGTTTAAAAGTTGTCAAAAACAACCTTTACGTTTATTTTTGCTATGGGTTTCTTCCTTTGTCACTAACCTAGTTATTAATCCTTGTTAAATGGCCTCACATGCATAGCATGTGAGGGTAAAACCGTCTTTTCTGCTAGTAAGGTTATAAAATCCAGGTAACCATCACACCATCCACCACTCCCCTTTCTTCTTCTTCATTCAGCTCAAACCCATCCAGACCTCCATTAATGGCGACTCCAAGATCTCCACAAAAAATTACAGACTGACCTTCAAGATCATCGCTCTCCTCTCCATCTTCTCTGTCCTCCTCCACCACCGACACCACCTCCTCTGCCACCACCTCCACCTTCGACAAAACCCCCAAAATCCCCAAATAACTCCGCCACCATCATCTTCAACTGCCACCACCCCAATCTCAGAACCCACGGCGACGATTACGGGACACCTAATCGCAAAGCCTACAGCGGTGCTCGTGTATGGATCTGATAACAATTTTTGGATCTGATTTTATGTTATATTGAAGAAATGAGCTTTGGATCTAAGCTAAAAAAAGACGCAATTTTTATTATTTGAACACATTATTACCCAAGATCATCCCATCGGCTGCTGAATAAACCTCCCCTGTGCCGTCATCACATTCGACGGAGACACCACGGTCTCCGGCGCCGCCGCGAAGCTCCACACCTGTCCAAAATCAGGTCTCCCTGGCAGCGCCCAAAATCCCCCCCCCCCCCTCCGCCGCCGCTAACAGATTGCAGTTTCTGAGAAGTGTTGTGATTTCATTGACTGTTTCGTCGTTGATTCGTGTGGTGTTTGTTGATGTGTGGATAGGTGAGATGAATATGTTGGTGATCAGTGGTGACTTTCTGTGTGTGAATAGTCTCATCATTGTGTTTGAATTTAGGGTGTAAATTGCATTTGTGCAGATAAAGAAAGTGGAGAGAGAGAGATGAAAAGACGGTTTTACCCTCACATGCTATGCATGTGAGGCCATTTAACATGGATTAGTAACTGGGTTAGTGATAAAGGATAAACATGCAACAAAATTAATCTTAAAGGCTGGTTTTGGCAACTTTTAAAGATTAAGGCTGAAACCAGCAAGATTGGTGAAATTTAAAGGACGTTTTGTGCAATTTACTCTTAGATAAAGTTTTAACAATTTTTTTTTAAAAATGCAAATTTAGAAACTGACGGACAAATATGGGAAAAACTTTCTTTTTGGAATCGAACACAGGATCTAATGTTTTTTAAGTCTTATCTCACATTAAGATATCACTAGGCTACTGACATAAGCTTTACTTTAACAGTTATAAAAGGTGAAATCTGGTCTCGATGACTTCCTTTATAGCATGTAGTTTATGTCAAAATGTTATCTGTGAGTTGCGGGTTTTATCATAGTGGGTGTTTCTTTGAAATTGACGACGGATTAGCTCACTAGTGTTGTTTGTGATTGTAGATGTGAGTAGACTTTTGTCTATAGGTTTTCTAGATGACCCGACTTTATTGTACGTTAAAAGTAATAATAAAAGGTGAAAGAAACCTGAAAAATGTATGGCATGACTCATAATAGTTATTTTTTTGAGATGTTACAGAGGTATTGCTAAGAAATATAGTTATCAATATCATTCTAACAGCCATATGTGTGTCACAATCATTTTGTTGATGTGGACATCCTTTTAATCAAGAGAATTGAAGTTTGAGCGGCAATTTCTGTTCTTCAATTCTCGGTTCTCACATCATATCTTCACCCCGCCTCTCTCTCTAATCAAATAAATCTTTCCTTTTTCCTGATTGCTTTCCCTTTCATAGTAAAGAAACCCTAGGTTTCTTCCTTTGCGGCTTTGTTCTTGATCTTGGTATATGTACCTTCAGGTTACAATCTTCCACAATTATTTTATTTTTGTATTTATTATTAATCGTTGATTTTCTGCTTGTCGTCATCACAACATGGAGATTTGAAGGACTGATTCCCCTTCAAATCTCAATACCTCTCTGAAAGTTGTCGATTTGAAGGTCATCGCTCTCTATGGCTCATGAAATCAAGGTATGTCATTTATTGTAAGGTGTTTCCCCATTTTTTTGGTCAACGATTTTCTTCTCCATTTTTTTTGTTCAGATTAAGGCGGAATCAAAGAAAGTGGATAAGTACGCTAAAGCTTGCGCAAAAGCATGTCTTTGTCCCTTTTGCCTTTAATACTTTTGGCTCCCTAGCGCTAAAAGCTATCCACTTCTTGACGAGGGTTCAACGGGTCGTCTACAGCAATTGTTCAACCCCAAGGGGCAAGGGTTTGTATTTGGAAGGTTAGGGTTTGCAATTCAGAAAGGATTGGCGGCGCAGCTTGTTGCCCGGCTACCTTCTGTTTTGATGTAATTTGGCAAGTTTTCTGAATTAAAATAATATTATTTATTTAAATTAAGGTTTTTTAACATTAATGGGAATGCGATGGGGACAGAGGTTTTTGGTAAATCTTTTGACTAGGAAAGTTCATACATGTTGTTCAATGAAATGCGAAGAACATTTTTAATATTTACCTTTGTGCTACACTCATATGGGTAGGTTTTTTATATTTACCATTGATGTGTTCGTTGATAACGGGTTTTACATTTGATCGGCTATACTTTTGTTCTATGTTATTATTTTCTTTGACATGGGGTTTTGTTAACTTGACTGAATATATTATAACTTGAGCTTTATTAATATACAATTAAAATTGGGGACCTGTGCAATATACATGTCTGAGCCAATCCCATTTTGATGTCACACAACGCATTCATGTTTGCCACCTCCGGTTATTTTCTAGAATTCCTTTTCATGTTTCAGTGCGTCTTATAATGGCTAATATTATAATCTATTGAATAATTTATCCTTAGGCACATATATTTGATCTAGAAAAGAAGCTATCATCAATGCAAATAATTGAACAGTAGGTTCAAGCACTTTGTCATCTCCGATATAGGGTCAAGGTCAACTTGACCCGTGTGCTGCTGATCTTGAACATAAGCATCTCATGCTTCAGAGGTTTCAAGAAGAGGTAACACATTGGCAAGGAGAGTTGTTGTTGTTGTTTTTATTATTATTATTATTATTGTTGTTGTTGTTGTTGTTGTTGTTATTATTTTTTATTATTATTATTATTATTATTATTATTGTTGTTGTTGTTGTTGTTGTTTGTTTATTGTTGTTATTGTTGTTATTATCATTATAGTTTTGTGTTAGTGAGATAAAAGATCTTTAAGTTTGTTCAGCATATTAACCTTCTTCTATTTTGCACTACTGGCATTTTGCTTAGAAAAGCGAGGGGAGAAGCATGGAGGTTCTCTAACTTGTGTCGATTTTCTCTAATCTACAGCTGTAAATAATATTGTAATAGATGGTAACATGCTTTTATTTTCATGCATCTATTATTTTCGAAAGGTTGGATATAAAGTTCGGCTTGAAGGAATGAAAGGAAGGGATACCCATCTTCTATTTTGCATTACTGGCATTTTGCTTAGAAGATTACTTCTAGATAGGAGCTTGCAAGGTGTAACTCATGTTTCGCTGATGAGATCCATGAACGAGGGACAAATGAAGGTAACGGGAAGAAATGTCAAGATGGGTTGGCTGGCCGATATGTCAAAATGGGTTCAGGTTGAATCGGGTCATTTCTATAATGGGCTTGGTCAGGTCCAGTTGACCTTTAAAACACTTTTTCTTTCTAATTTGTGGAAATTATGTTAATAATAGTTAATGCGTTAGTTATACTTACCATGTACAACATTATGACCGCAGTGCAAATCTTTGACATCGGCTTTTGGCAACTTTCAACCTGTTTGACCAGTTTCAAATAGTTTACTACCGAATTTCAAGGTTCATATCTTGATTTAAGTTTCTTACATTTGTGTATATACTATGGTGCAAGAATAGTTGATACGAAGGCTGAGGGATACATGCTGGTTTCTTGTGTGGTGTCTTTGTCAATTCATTTTGTACATGTTCCACAAAACTATTGCAGATTTACTGTTTAAAACCATTATTTTTAATGCCTTATGTTTTTGCGTTCACAGTGGCCGGTTTCCGTTTACTCCTGTGAATCTGCGATACCTAATATGCGATTCTTCCTACACACCGGTGCGCTTCGGCGACTCTCTGTCGTCCAACATAGAGGTAACTTTTCATTTGTTTAGTTGCTTTATTTATTCTATTATTTGGTTCTATATTGGTGTGACCTATGCATAGTGTTGTTTGGGTCCCTCGACGGTGCAATGACCAGGTCCACATAGACTAACAGTATGGATGTATCGATAGGCAATAGTCATTCTTTATTTTGGTAATCTCATTGATGAAGTGTCTATTTTTATGATTTTTCCTATCAATATTTTTTACGTTATGAAAAAAATGTACCAGGTAACAAATTAAAAACACGTATATATGTCACCAATAACCAAACATTATTGAGTATTGACCCACAAAAGGCTCAGGTTGGGTTTCTAAATAAATGGATAACCAAATATAATGTTTTCAAACTTTTTTATAGTAATTGTGCAAAGCACGACTGGAAAATCATTACCATAGTTCAAAAGATGTGATAAACACGCAGAGGAGCGTAGCGCTTGTGAAGTTGTTTGTCTTACCGACCGACGCCTGATATGTTAAAAAAACACCATTGTTTATAGTTAAGATTGAAAATGTGGAAGAATCCAAAGTTCATGTTTTTCATCGGCAACAAAGGTACATTTTGTAAGTCCCTGCTCCTAAAATTCAGTTTTGAGTTTGAGTGTTTATATAGAAAATAATAATTTATGTAACTTTTTACACCATGTTTAATTTATTGACTTTTGGTGTTTTTGATGTGTAATTATAGTTTTGAGTTGTGGTTTCGGTGCTCGATTTTGGTTGGAGGATATGCATTTGTAGTGTTGATAATCTTTTTCAATGGATTATAGATGGAACGCAACTGAGATATGAGATAAATTGAGGGGAAAGAGATTGATGTTTGTAGGAGAGTTGCTCAACAGAGGCCAATGGATATCAATGTTATGCTTATTAGAGTCGGTAAAGGTAATACCTACGTATAAGAAGTCGATCACCCCAAATGCCTGGCTTACCATTTTAGCGGCAGATGTATTCTAACTTCTTACTGAACGATGCAATTCTTTTGACTTTAAGATGAAATTTTATAGTTCCGATTTTACAGTGCGAGTATCTTTTGTACATAGGAATACAATGCAAGAGCCTGAATAGACGCAAGTCTTGCTTAGTTTGGGCGTGCGCTTAAGCAAAGGATATTTTGCATAGTAACCTAAATGACCAAAATGCCCTTGTGAGCAATGTGTCTGAAACAACACAGTTGCCTTTGAGTTTTAACCAACAAAATCCAAATTTATTTCCTTTCTGTAACTCAGATCACCCTCCGGTGGTGTTTAACAACCCTCCTCCTCCACCTCAGATTCAGTTCCACCACAATGGTGTTCAAAAAGGTCAGGTTATGAAAAAGATCTGTTTTTTCAACAAAATGTTTAACATTTGATGTTTTTGATATGGGTCATCAAAAAGATTCAGTTTCTAATCTGGGTTATCAGAAAGGTCTGGTTTGTAATATGGATTTGCAAAAGGTTGTTTTGAATCAAGGGCATGACTAAGTAGACAAGAAATCATTGATGGTGGCTGGAACAAAGCAAGGATTACAGCAAACCGGCCCAACTACGCCCCAAAACCACCAGCAGCAGTAACAGCTTATCTGTGACCAGCTATTCGTCGGGCTGAGCTAACGCTCTCTGTGAACTTCTCACACGTACAAGAGATATTGGTGCAGCTCAATCACCAGTTCGCCTCAGCTCCAGTTCCAACTAAGCCTTTTCAAAGAGTTGTTCTTTATCTTAAGAAGCTCTGCAAATGCAATCGCAATCGAATTTGAATCCGAGTAGAGTTACTCCACTGTTTAACTGGTTGTTTGAGATGGGTGCTTATAAGATGTTGTCTGAGGTTTCTCCATGTGGGAATATTATGCGGAAACCTTGAGTGATCACTTTATTTGTAGTTTACATTCTAATCCTTAATCAAGTACTATGCAAATTCTTTTGATGAGATAGCCAAATCGCTTGCGTTCTTCATCCTCAATGAGCTTTTATAGGTCAGTTACACTTTATTATTAATATTCTATATATACAACGTGTTTGTGTATACACACTACTATATTTAGTTAAATGTATTATGTTGTTATATATGACATTGCCATTTTCTTGGGATTTTTAAAGTTGTGGGTAGATCAAGAAGCAAGAGTTTAGAGGTTCATTCAGAAAGGCAAAGGCGATATCAACTGCGTAGGTAATGTATATATTTTTTTGCACTACATCTTCACTTTCTCCATATAATCATATGTATATATATACACATTTATGTGAGGAACAACAATTTAAGTAGTACAGTTCCCTCAAAAATTGGCACCACCTTCCAAGTTTTGTATATTCAAATTCGAATTCCAGTCAACCCCATTAAACTAAATTTGAGTTCTAAATTTAAATAATCCAAAGATCAAACTGGTGAGTGGTGATCTCTGTATATTTAAATATATAGACAGGTAGCCTTTTTATAGTTATTATTATAAATTATAAACTATGTTTTAATAATCAATTTTTTTTCAATAATTACAAGGTGTTGAATTGTAACTAAGTTTATTAGGGTGAGTTGGTGTTTCTGAAACGTTGAAACGTTTCACAAGCAACGGCTCAAAAAGTAAATATACAAATATATAAATGTATCAAGTATTTGGATAATCAATGAATAAAGATTTAATTTGTTGGTCTTCTTTCTCAACAGATGCTTTATACAAGTGTAATCAGTTCTTTACCTCTTTAAGCGATTCAGTATGATTTACTTACTACTATTTTCGTACCAAACTTCATGTAAGCGACCACCAAGAATTATGAATTTAACTACCAAATTTTAAACAATTAACATGTTGTTTATATTGCTTATTTTATCCTCCATCGATACGAATAATGCATGGTGACAATCACTGATGCAACATGGACTTCGGGTATGTAACCTGTAACAGTGTATGTGTGTGTCGACGATGGCTGTATGCGTGTGTCGACAATGTGGGTGTCACGCTTCTTAGACTTCACGACCGCTACCACCTCTCACCGCCAAAATTAGCCCTCACACGTTTAAGGTAAGTGTTGTATCCTGTCTTCATAATTTTCCTTCCGATTATCGTTAAGTCATATCCTTGCTGGTTAGTTTGTCAAAAGTTGTTCAGAAACCCTAGGTTCCATCTCAAATGGTTTACTCCTATAGCTGAGGTTGGTTGAAGCCTTCTAGCATAGTTCGAATCGAGGACGTGAAATTAGTCATCTAAAGGGTAATGACTTTCATGATATGTTAGTGCAATTGTTTACTTGCAAGCTAAACTTAATATCAACTTAAAGCTGAACAAATACTCTTCTTAATGCTCCTTCCCAAAAACTGTCCACCTAATAATTTGGAAAGAATTTTGAAGGGAAAAAAGTTGGGGAGACATAATTCAAGACTATTTGTCTGGTTTTTGAAATATTAAAGTGCATACTAATAAGTTTGAAATAATTAACTTTACAAAACCCATTATTTTGGGATGGATAGATCTATCTTGACTTATGAGCGCTGATGCTGTGAAGTATCACATAATTTATAATTTGTAGCTGTCTTTTTCCTCTTTGTTTTGCATGCTTGAAAAGAGATCTAATGTTCTGATGTAATGCATGCATGCATGTTGTTTATGACTTGATTTGTGGGTGTTTAATAAGCTGAGTTTCGTCTTTATTTGTTGATTACAAAAGTAATTTACTGTGACTTTGTATCCTGATTTAAAATCTGTTGTTTGTTTCTAAGTGTGTAGTAATTGAGTTCCCTTATGTGCATCATGAACTTATTAGGCTTAGGTTGGAAATTTTCAAACTGGATATTGTGGGAGTGTACAATACGTTTTATATTGTGTGTCTATTGCATTACTGTAAGTTGAAACAAGTTGGGCCTGATCACTGTTCCTCATTTTTTAGAACTTGACAAATAGTTTAATTCTAAATATGATAAAAAAGAACTATATTATTGACTTGATTGATTCTTTACTTACCCTCATTAGTTTTTTATACTGATTTATATATAATACTTAGATGGCATGATATTTGTGACCGTTTTGGTGACAATTGATTATATAATTTACAGTGTTATAACATAAATCGTCAATGAAAAACGATGTAAGTAACTTACAGACCCATTTCAGCCATTGCTTCCACACCTATCTTCTTTTATTTGGCTATTATACTTGGATTTTGCATTATTTTTCTTCTGAAAGTAGAATTTTAAAATATAATTATTATTATTATTATTTTTAAGTGACATAGTAGTTAGTATAATCCGATAAAGAAATATTATGTAACAACTCCCAAAAGACTTCATGAAGAACCATAATCAAAACTCCGGACATGCACGACGAGACCCAGCAAGTTAAACGAAGAATTCAAAACCAGGACACTCAGGTGCGTCATTGGGGATACTCCTTATTCTCTCGTGACGCGCGGCAGGATACCAAGACACGTGGCACTGTTGTGCGACAAGTGGTAAAGCTATGCAGGTGACGGAATGTATCATCAAAATGGCAATCAACAAAAGTCAAAGGGAGTCACTTTCTAGAGTTGGTTTGTACTAGAAACAACCCGTCCTCTCTCATGGTTAATTGTATGTTGCTTTATTAAGGGTAAAAACACAAGATGAAGTCAAACTACTAACACTTGAAAACAACGGCAAACCTACAGATAAAACTAGGGGTGTTCACGGTTCGGTTTGAAACCGTGAAACCGCCCAAACCGGTCATCGGTTCGGTTTCACGGTCGGCTTTTTTAGTTATCTTTCGGTCGGTCGGTTTCAATATTTGTAAACCGTAGCAAACGGTTTGGTTTACGGTTTATAGCAAAAACCAACCGTAATAAACCGGACCAAACCATAAGAATATCTTTTATTTTATTTTTAAAATTTCATATATTATATATGTGACATAAATAAATTTTACATCTAAATTTAATCTAAGTAAACAAACATTATTAACTATAAAATGAGCCACTTTTAGTTTCACTAATTAATACACTCATATCGGCCTATATTTGAACATCAAAAGTCTATATTTTTCATATCAATCACTTTCAGTTTCATTTATTAATATAATCATACCGGCCCATATTATTCATCCTTTAATTTTATTTTTTCATTTAGCAAATAAGGCCCAAATAGCCCAAATCGTGAAACCGAACCGAAACCAAACAGTTAGTAACGGTTTGGTTTGGTTCGGTTTAAAAAATCAACGGTTTGGTTTCGGTTTTCAATTACCAAAAACCGTGACTAATGTTTTGGTTCACGGTTGACCCAAAAACCGATCAAACTGGACCATGAACACCCCTAGATAAAACAACTAATGTGGTTTATAAAGAGATTTTCAACGAATTGTGATCGTTGCATATTCATGTATTTCAATTTGTCATTGTACTCTAATACATTCGTTTGTGTTTTAACGTGTATAAAATCATAACATTTATGTTAACGGTGATAATGAAGATATTTTCTTTTATCAACCCGTGAAATTCTTATGTGTGCTCTACTCACTTTAATATCGGCAGAGATCATGCTTTTATATATTGACTATTTACAAATTACATTTATTAGTGTTTCAATATTTATTTTTTATATTTCACATGTTTTTAGTTGGTTCCTTAAATTAAGGAAGAAAGTGGGGTTTCATCTTCCCCATGATCTCCATAGTGGTAAATTGCCTTGTAACCCTATATATGGGATTTTCGTTTATGAAATAGATATGCAGAAAAATTAGTCAAGAATTCTTTCTAAATTTCTTCAAGTTTCCATCTATTTTCTTTTGGCCAATCGATTGTCGGTTGGAACCACAACAAATTCCCAGGTTCTTAAACTAGTAATGTTAATATAACATTGCCTTAAATGTTTTATGTATTTGGAAATCAAACTAGATCGTGTGGTTATTCTCTCCCCATAGGCAAAAGCGGTGGATTGATCCGATAGTGCATTTAGTTCACTTAAAAGACACCACTTAATGGTTCATGAACTCTTTTAATGGGTAAGTTTTGAAAAATGCTAGCCGATTCAAAGACTACCTATCAATAGCTCAACAAAAGGTTGTCAAACAACCCTAGAATTATTTTTATAATGTGACGCGAGCTTTTTGGTAAAGCTTCAATCTCCATTTTGATGGAAAAAAAATTAGGAGGATGCCACTTATAAAAGAAGTAAAAAACTTCATAATTTCGCTTGTCTACATGACCTTCTGGATTTAATAATAAGTTAGTAACAAGAAAGCTTTCGTAAGACAAAGCTCTCATTGTCTAAGGTGGTAGAAGATACTGAAAAATCATCCCTCCAATTTCAAACTTATCGACTGACACAATGTTGGTGTAACAATCCGACTTCTTGCTTTTATTGATCCTCATAAGAGATCACATTACTAGATTTTTCAATTAATAATACACCCTAAATTGTTCAAGAAAAGTTGGTAATATAATTAGATTAAAAAAAGAGTTAAGTGTCATTTACGTCCCTATGGTTTGTCCACTCTTACTATTTCAGGCCAAATATCAAAAGTGTATCATTTTCCTCCCTGACATCCTCGACACATTCAGTCCAAAAAACCAACACCAGTTAAAAAACTCAGTTAGCTTAAGGGTAAAATGATCATTTTATAAAGAGTTTTTTAATCGAGGTTAGTTTTTGGATTGAAATGGCACTTTTCGAGAATATCAGGAAGGAAAATCGTACAATTTTAAAATTTGACTTGAAGACTTGAAATGACAAAAGTGAAAAAACCGAGGTAAATGACTCTAAACTTAAAAAAAGAAAAGGAAAAGAAGACACAAATCCATTTGATTTAAGCAATAACTTAGAACATCAGTGGCCAAATTCAGTGTTCTAAAAGTCCAGGGACTGAGTTGTAACAAAATCAGACTACACTCCTACCCAACTTCACAACACGACTCCGTAAAAGTCAGCCATAATTTCTTTCCTTTTCCGATCCCTCTTCCAAACACGCAATAACACCAAAACACACACACACTCTCTCTCTCTCTCTCTCTCTCTCTCTCTTTCTCTCTCTCTAGATCCCCCATTTTTTGGTACTCTCAACAAACGATATAGAGAGAGAATAGAGATACAGCAATGTCCGACGCCCTAATTAACGGTCTCGCCGGCGCCGGTGGCGGTATCATCGCTCAACTCCTCACTTATCCTCTCCAAACCGTCAGTATTTTTAATCTCCGTCAATTATTACTTGAATTCGTCAATTATTACTTAAATTCGTCAATTATTATAACTATTTAATCAATTGCAGGTAAATACGCGTCAACAAACGGATAGAGATCCGAAGAAACAGACGAAAAAGGCGGGGACTGTTGAACAGATGTATCAGGTGATCATTCGGATGATTTGATTTTGAGTTAATTAGGTTTAGGAGTTGAGTTTGTGTGAATTTGTTTGATGATAATGATGGAGTGATTGTGTTGATTGAGTTAGGTTGTTCAGCAAGAAGGATGGTGCCGGTTATACGGTGGCTTGACGCCGTCACTGGTTGGAACTGCTTGTTCGCAGGTGAATTTACTCTCAGTTTAGGTTAGGGGAACAAAAGGCGGTACGGTACAGTATCGTTAACAGTCCCAAACTTAGACCGTACTGCATAGTACTGAAACTGAAATTGAGCTGAATTCGTAACCGAATACCGTACCTTATGGTACCGTTAAAAGACTAATATAGTATTGCATAGCACAGATACGGAAAGAGCTAAATTTAAAACTGAATACCGTATCGTATAAGTTCGGTAGGTTACTTTCTGCCAGAGGTGTACAAAAACCGGTTTTAGGACCGAAACCAGAAAAAAACGAAACCGTTTTTATTTTAACCGGTTTCAACCCAAACCGAACCGCCGGTTTGTAGACTGGTTAGTGTTCTTGATCTTTAGGACCGAAACTGGAAAAAACCGAAACCGTTTTTTTATTTTAACCGGTTTCAACCCAACCCGAACCGCCGGTTTGTAGACTGGTTAGTGTTATTGATCTTTGCAATTCAGAAAGGGGTGGCGGCGCAGCTTGTTGCTCGCCTACCTTCTGTTTTGATGTAACTTGATTAAAGCGATAATTCTAACTATTACTTAATTAAAAAAAAAGTTTAAAAACCGAAACCGGTTTTTTTTGTCCCAAACCAGTTTATAACCGAATCGAATCGATTAGTATCAGTTCCGGTTCCCACCATGTAAAACCGGTTCGGTTAAAAACTGGACTGGTTTTTTTTAACCGATTTGTACACCTTACTTTCCGCTGAAGTTATTGGATTTGGGAAGAGATTGATGAAAACCTAACCCGGTGTTTTGTTCTATTAAGTAAATAGTTTACATGAAATGGTACTAATGTGGTTTTGGAATTGTATGGTGCATTAACACACTTGTATGATATTGTTTATTTGTTGTATGTTAACCAATGGTGTGGTACAATTAAGCATATAAAGGTGAAGTTGGATCTAATTTGGTTGTATATTTTGTCACAAATAATTTACGTTGAATATAATTCAATAGAGTTATGACGGTGTCAAGCTGTATAGAAAAGGTGTTTATTCCTTAGTGGTAGACGGCCCTGGTGTACGAGTATATAGATTTATGTGAGTTAATGGTTCGAATAAATAAAAAAGAGTAAATAAACAAAGGTATGGGCATTGAGAAAAGGAAACTATATCATGTATTGAAGATATAACAAGTTTGGATATCAAGTGGGGCCATTGCTGTGGAAAACGTGCCATCTTAATGCATGTGATCTTTTTGTAGGTCCATTGTTTTCTTGAATGCTTGTAGAGAGAGTAGATGATTTTAGACTAGTGGGTAGAGTTAGGCTTATTCTTGAGAGGATGGGTCGTCACGTCAGTGTCACGTAGGATAGGTGTGAGGATGGGTCTAAAGGGGATGGACCTAGGGGTGGGGGATAAGCCTCTTTATATATATGTGTGTATTAGGTTAGAGCCCACGTGTACACGTTGTTTAACAAATGAAAATACTTTAAATTTGTTCGTTTTAATTAAAATAATAATAATAATTTAATATAAGTAAAATAAACTTAAAAACTCATATGGTAGGTAAAAAATACAACGAATAATTCATATGTGACTAAAAAATTCCTTGTACACCGTATTGGTTGTCTTATTTATAATATTCTCATGGTCATCTAATTTGAATGTTTAATGATCTTGATCGGAACTAAAATTAAACGTGCATAAAAGAAAGTTGAATATACATACTACATAAGTCAAATGACAAAGTGAAACTATCTCAGCTCGTTCGTCGCTCAGTTGCCGCATCTCATTACCATATGGAAGTATACGATCTCGCCCATAAAAACAACCAATTAAAAATGGTTAATTTATAAAGATAACTAATAATAAAAAATTTGAAAAAAGTTCTAAAAAATATAATCCCATGGGGATTACCCCTACCAACTTTAGTTCTTATTTATCGTTTTTTATTATTACTTGTATTTTTTTTATATTTTTACATTAAAAGACTAAAACGTAAGTAAGTAAAGCCATTAGTAATTTATGCTTATTTTATTATAATTCAATTTTATTAATCTCTATTATAAAGCAAAGACATGATAAATATAAATGGAAAACAAAATAGTAAAAGATAAAGTTCATGGATTAAAATAATATATTTTTATTTGAATATTATTAACAAATATTATCTATATCTATTTAATTAGGGTAAATGATCAAAGATAAAATTTATCGATTAAAATAATATATTTTTTCTTTGAATTTTATTAAGATATATTATCTATATGTATTATTTTAGGCGGAAAAAAATAATTGAGATCAATCTATAGAGTGACATGTACTTTGTTATATGTATAGATAGATATTAAATTAACAATATGTTTACTTATATTTAGCTTAAACTCTTTTTTAATATATCAAAATTTCGACTAATCAAACCTTATAGTTATTTATTCATTTTTAATGGCCGGCACTTAATCATCTGAATTGTTGCCAAAGTAGATAAACGTATATAAAAAATAATAGGTTTAATAAAATGGATAGAGGTAATATGGTTATAAATTAAAATCCATAATATAAGAATTATCTTCAAAAAGAATTCATAATATAATAATTATCTTTATTTAAAAACAAATTATATCTATAAATAAGTTGGAGAGAGAGGCGGGAAAACAAAAAAATACAGGGCTCCAATGAATGACATATGTCCCCCATTTAGTTTCTTTTATTATATATATAGATGTATGTATAGGGGTGTGTGAGAGGTGGAGGGGCGGCACAAGCGGCAACATTTTGCCGGGCCGAGGGGGCGGTGTGGGGGTGCGGCGCCTGGCCATGCCGGGCCTATGGCGGCCCCCATACCGGATAGCCTTATTTACATATCCTCTTCTTATTTTTTTCTTCCTTTTTTGTCTTCATATGTCACATAGCTACATAAGTAGGTCTTTAACTGGTTGGTTACGGGTCATTAGAGTTGCAAACTTGCAATTACTGCTTGTATGAGCTATTTTGGTTTGCTGGGACTTCTAATATTTCTAGAAGACAGTAGCTTTAATTAATTGTCTGTAAATATTCTTGCAGTCTTACACGACTTGATAGAAACCGAACATTTTACTCGACACGTGAAATAAATGAAGTCTTTGACTATTAGTGTAATGTGTTTATTTTCATCTTTACTATCGGCTAGAGGGAGCGATCTTGTTGAAGCTTTTTGTTACATTAATAATTCATCATAAATATTCATAATGAAGATAAGTGAAGCAAATTTTGCTTTAGTTTTTCCATATATGGAGAACTTGTGAATTTATATGAGACACGTGAAAACGAAAGCGTTGCAAATTCTATGACACGGATGGAGTGTATCTCTTTTTATCATAGTTTGATCCGATCTAGATGAGATTCATATGAATGCTAAAATTACATACTTGAAAAATCTATAAATACTAAGTAGTTTTTTTTATTAACTACAATTTAAATTCCAAGAAACACTCGATAGTATAGTCAATGTGACATTTATAAGACAATACATTAGTATGTGGCAAGTGATTAGTAACATTTTATTTTGTGTTTCCTTATCATGTTATGCTAACCTGACTTCCGTTTTTTTCTTTTATTCCTTCCATAAGAAGCAAACATCGTGCAGCCTTTTATAATTCCAATAAGCTCCTTCCACATGGGTATGTGATAAATTGTTTCAAATTTAAACAGTGATTAAGAACCTTAACCAAATACGTTAGGCAATGTACATACCATATGATCACTGTTCTCCTATGTGACTGCTTGTTTTTGCTGTCACATGCATTCCAATGAAGTTACCAAATTTGTAGCCTTGTAGGTAAGCTAAGTGAGTTAATAACTTGTTAAGAATTCTGATATAAGTATGAAGATTGAAGACAAGTTTTGTCCCTGAAGTCTGATTCTTATCATTCTATTTGTATGCTACAGGGTGTTTACTATTATTTCTATCAAATATTCAGGAGCAAGGCTGAAGCTGCCGCACTTAGACGTAAAAAGGAAGGATCTGGAGATGGATCAGTCGGTATGCTTTCATCACTCATGGTGGCTGCTATGTCTGGGTACTTTCTTCGTACTTCTACTATTATTAAGTTCGGAATTCGTGTTGCTTGGAGTGTAAGAAACCTATGGCAAACTTGTATTTTAAAATGCTTTCCATCTATGAACCAAGTTAACAGACGTTAAGTTTTTGGACGGAACTGACATGTTTCAAGAATGTCAGGGACGGAAATGGTACAAATCTGAAATTTGGCATGGACTGACATAATTGACGAACCACAGGGACGAAAATGGCAGTTAACTCAAAAAGATATTACCTTGAACAAAAATTTCTCTTGTGTTCAGTTATTTTTTTTCATCCAAATTTCTTGGACGTTTTATCTATACAACTGGTGAGATATTGATTTATATTATTATATATGATGTTAAGAAATTGTCTCGACTTGTTTTAGGTGTGTCAATGTGCTGCTGACAAATCCTATATGGGTAGTTGTGACCCGTATGCAGGTGAGGGACTGAGGGTCATATTCTTAATTGTCAAGTATAAACTGTGGAATTCTAAATTTTAATCTAGTGCACTAAGGCAGTGTTTTCTGGATCTTCTTGTAATTGCTAGCTGTTTAACGTGGGTCCCGAATCATCTAGGTTTTGATATTTTACTCGTTTTGCAGACCCACACAAAGAAATCTCCATCTGACGAGGTTCCGTCTATTGCTAAAGAACATGCGATTGTCAGTGGTGTAGAACCACCTCCATACGCAACTAGCAATGCGGTTTGTACCCTCTCTTTAAATTCTAGAATTTAATAATTCTAGTATTGATCCTTCCTCTGATAAATTAAGAGTAAAATGCCAAAATCGTCCCGAAGGTTTGTGTGTGTGTATAAATGTGCGTGTATATGCATATATATTGTATTTTTATAGTTATTTTTTATTTAAAGATAAAAAATAAAATTTAAAAAGTTAAAAAACAAAAGAAGAAATGGGTAAATTGCCAAAATCGTCCCCGAGTCAAGGAAATTGCCAAAATCGTCCCTGAGTTAACGATACATTTTAACTAAGTTAGTGATTTGGATGGAAATGGCAGCAAAAATGAAACGGCAGGCTTTAGTTAAAAAAAAATTCTTATTTTGGATGTAACAGGCAAAAGTGTCGAAATCTCAGGGACGTTTTGGCATTTTACTCTAGTTGTTTAGTATATTTCTTCACATTAAAAGATAAGCAAGCTGTATAAACTACAAGATCATGATTCTCTGAATTGTTAATCAATACCATGGTGTTCATTATGTAAATTATGACTCAACTGGTTATGCTCGACTTACATGTGATCTGATGACCCATTGAATCTGTAATTCAAATAATTTTTTTTTCTGCAGGTTCAAGAAGTCTTTGACGAAGCCGGAATCTTGGGCTTCTGGAAAGGCGTATTCCCGACATTGATTATGGTACGTGTCAAATTAGATTCGGTCCATCCTGTAGGATTCTCACTTCTCGTCCCATTTGTTCTGCCAGGTCAGCAATCCTTCCATACAGTTTATGCTGTATGAGACCTTACTAAAGAAGCTGAAGCAGCGACGTGCTTCCAAAAATAGTAACAAAGGTGTAACTGCCTTAGAGGTAAAGCACCTGCTAATAAAGTTACCACATAATTTCAGATAAGCATTTAATATTGATGGCTACACATAATATTTCAGGTATTTTTGCTCGGGGCGTTGGCAAAACTTGGGGCCACAGTGGTAACTTATCCTCTTTTAGTTGTAAAGGTAAGTACTTGAAAGTATTGTAGTAAATTAGCATTGTATTGTGTTAGGGCTGCAAACGAACTGAACTTTCAGCGAACAATTCATGAACCGTTCGGCGGGAAGTTCGTTTGTGTTCGTTCGTTTAATAAATGAATGAACATGAACAGAGGTCGCGTTCGTTCATTTATGTTCGTGAACGTTCGGTAGCATGTCCGTTTATGTTCGTCCATTTATGTTCTATAGTTAATTAGGGTTTTTAATTTTTATATTCTTTTATTTTTATTTTTATTTGAGGTAACTGAGACAAATAAACCTTATTCCAGTATTCCCAAGTTCATTAGTATATTTTGGGTGGATCTTCTTAATGTTTATGATGAAAGATGCCTATTTTATTCGAAATTTAATATATGTTCAGCTGTTTTCGTTTCTGTTCAGGAACGCTTGTTTGTGTTTGTTTGTGTGATGAACGTTCGTTTGTGTGATGAATGTTCGTTTGTGTTGATGAACGTTCATTTGTGTTCGTTTCCGTTGATGAACACTTGTTTATGTTCGTTTGTGTTCATGAACGTTCGTTTGTGTTCATGAACATTTGTTTGCGTTCGTTTGTGTTTTCGGTACCTAAAATTAACAAACGGACACAAACATACACGAACAAGTTAATTTCCTTGATGAACGAACACAAACATACACGAACAAGTTCATTTCCTTGATGAACGAACACAAACAGAAGATCTCGTTTGGTAAGTATTCATGAATTGTTCGTGAAGACAAGCATTTCCTTAACAAACGAACAGAAACAAGGCCTTGTTCGTGTTCGTTCGGTTTGTTTCCAGCCCTGTATTGTGTTGAATAGAATAGAACAACAACATTAAGTACTGCATTTGCATTTTGCAGTCTAGACTGCAAGCAAAGCAAGCGGTCGGGGTAGACAAAAGCCATCATTATAAAAGTACAAGAACTTTTCCTTATAATAATTGTTACCTACTTTACGTCGTTACTGAAACCGCGTTTCCCGATAGGCACTTTGGATGCAATTCTAAAGATGATACACTATGAAGGCCTCCATGGCTTCTACAAAGGGATGACCACAAAGATCGTTCAAAGTGTTCTTGCGGCAGCCGTTCTGTTCATGGTGAAGGAAGAACTTGTGAACGGAGCTCGGTGGTTGCTACTGAAGGATGCAGCTAACGTCGTTTAGTCTAAGCCGACATAACTTATGTCAAAATTATACGTATATGCAGCTATGGAAAAATGGGTTCATTGAAAGAAATAGTAATGAATTAGTGATCATTGTTATGTTTGAAGTTATATGGTGTATTGTTTTAGTGATAAGGTATAAGACATTGAAAGGTGTTGGTTTATTGATGTATATTAAACTGTCATGATATTGTGTGGAGAAGTTTGTAGTAGCCTCATGTTTCTTATCCTTATGATTTTTTTGTCCCGTTTGGTTTGGTTTCATAAAGTTTACTATTTCATTTACAGTTCATCACTTGAAAGAGAATCTCAGAGAGAAGAACTGAATTTAAATTAAGCTACCAGTCTCTCAGGCCAAGACCGTAGGAATAAAAAAACCCACTTCTCATTCAGGAGCGGGAAACTCAATAGCATTCAAAATTGTCAGGATTAGAACGGATAGAACAGTAACCGAAGGAGCCCATTTCTTTTCCTTCGCCTTTCTATCATTTCATTATAATTCTTTTTCATCTCCTCGGGCAAGACCAATTATAAGTCGACGTCTTAACTTGACTTCGTAAGCTCAGTTGATTGTTGAAGCAGTAGCTCTGGATCGAGAGCAGGATGCTTACCGTGGGTATTATGAAAAGGGGCATTACCAATTCATTATTTTACTTATTTTAGTGGTTGTTCTATTAAGGGCTAAATTATTTATCACCGGCTAACAAAAACTATTTTTGTCCTCACCAAGCAAACAAAACTCCTAACATAAACATTTATAAGGTAAAGAGATTATATATAATATTAAACATAAGAAGTTCTACCGTAGTTATAAACAGTGGTTTTTTTTTGTCTTTGTCTTTGTCTTTGTCTTTTGTGCTTTTTAGTTTTTTTTAGTTTTAACCTTTAACTCTTAACATTAACTCTTACAACCCCTTAACTTTTTAAATATTTTTTAATAAAGTTTTACGCAAAGTTTCTATCGTTTTCTTTTTTCGTTTACCTTATTTTTTACATTTGTTATTTACTATATCGTTTTACCTTTTGTTATTATTTTGATGTTCAGAGCCGAGTTACAGCGCAAATAGCACAACCAATTAATATATAATTTTAAAAAATTTTACAAATTTATTTATCGGCTGTTATGGTGTGCTATATGTTCTGAATTCCAACCGCGTTTCTGCGCAACGTGTGGGTAACTACGACCCTAGTTATAACTAAAATTAGGGAAGTAGGCGAGCCCGAACTTGTCTAAACTTAAAAGTTCGGTTCATAGGTGGTTTTAAAAAATGGTGCATATCTTGTTGATTATTACATTTAATATTATTTTTATATATATAGTTATAGGTTTACTATATAACATAACATATAATATTTATATTTATCTTATATAACAATATAATTAGTATTTTAATATATATCAAGTATATTTAGTTATGGAGTAACTTTATAAAATAGTAACCAAGTTTTAAAAGTGTTTCAATTAGGTCACTCAAGTTTCAAAAGTGTTCCAATCAGGTCACTCAACATTCGTTTTTCATTAAAATTAAGGGTCTTTTCATCCATTTCAAGGTAATCGTGGTGATGTGAATTTTTGTTTCTTTTTTTCCTTTCATTTGATGGTAACGTCGAATGATGACGCGGATTTTAACTTGTTTTTTTAATTTTTAATGTGATTAAAGTGTTTTTATTTTAAATAAAAATAATTTTATATATTAAAATAATCCGACTCTAACATCTTATGCTTCATTTTTTTCTTGACACATTGAAAAAAGGATATGGATCGATTTGAATGTTAAGTTATCTAATTGGGACAAAAACGATACGAGTGACCTAATTAGAACACTTTTAAAACTTGATTACTATTCTGTAATATATTCCCTTTAGTTATTATAAAAAATAATAGTTTCGTTCATACTCGCGAGCCTAATTGGGCTCAAGCTCGGCTTCATTTATCATTAAACAAACTTATTTTGTAGGCTCTAGTTCGTTTAAACTCAGATTGATTAAAGCTTTTATCGAGAAAACCTAGACTAGCTCATGAGCGACTTGACACATCCATCCCCCGAAGAAAACTATCAAAATTCGTCTATAACCAGGGCGAATCCAGCTTAGATGTAGGGGGCACGACTTTGTTGGCGAAGTGTAATATTAGTGTAAAAAAGAAAATTTCTTCTTCGTTTATGTATTTGAATACCCCTAAGCAAATATCAGGATACCTTAGGTCGAATAGTTTTTTTAGGCTACCCCTCAACTTTTCTTCTAGATCCTCACTATCAATAACCTCATTGATTTATACACCCAACCAATTTACACCTAGATTTAATCAATGAATCTTATAGTATAATCTGCTATACAGATAATAAAGTAAATCACATTAAGGACACATGGTGCTTTATGGGTTTATCTCAATTATTTTTTCCCGGCTAAATAAATAGATATAAAAAGTATTTTTAATAAGATTTAAATAAAAATAATAATTTATTCCATGAATTTTATCTTTTTATCTTTTAAATAAATAGATATAGATAATATTTCTTAATAAAATTCAAATAAAAATATATTATTTTAATCCATGAACTTTATCTTTTACCATTTTGTTTTTCATTTATACTTATCTTGTTTTGCTTTATAGTAGAGATTAATAAAATTGAATTATAATAAAATAAGCATAAATAACTAATGGCTTTACTAACGTTTTAGACTTTTAATGTAAAGATATAAATAAAAATACAACTAATAATAAAATAAATACAACTAATAATAAAATAAATAAATAAATAAGAATTAAAGTTGGTAGGCGTAATCCCCATAGGATTATTTTGTTTAGAACTTTTTGAATTTTTTTATTGTTAGTTAATTTTATAGATTAATCATTTTTAATTGGTTGCTTCTATGGGCAAGACTGTATACTTTCATATGGTAAGGGGATGCGGCAACTGAGCGACAAACGAGCTGAGATAGTTTCATTTTATTATTAGACTTATGTAATATGTATATTTAACTTTCTTTTATGCACGTTTAATTTTAGTTCAATCAAGACCATTAAATATTCAAATTAGATAACCAATAATGTATTGTATAAGGATCTTTTTTAGTGAAATCTGAATTATTCGTTTTTTTTTAACCTATCATATGGTTTTTAAGTTTATTTTACTTATATTAAAATTATTGTTATTATTTTAAATAAATTCAAACAAATTCAAAGTATCTTTATTTGTTAAACCGTACACGTGGGCTCTAGTCTAGTAAAAAAAATATATAAACTACAAAATATCAATTTAAATAGGATGGCCTTCGCCCTTCGCTAGTCGCTACTAGCCACCACTGGTACCAGAAAGATATAAAAAACAAATATCTACAAAATCAAATAGTCGGCTATATGGACCCGCGTTTGCTGATCTGGCTAACCGTCATAATGGTCCCCACCAGGACTCCAACTCTCTTATTAAGTCCAACTTAACTTTCATTTCAAATCCGTATCCTCTCCCTACAAACCCCTAAACATATATAAAAATCCCATTTTTGCATTTGCATACAAATTATCCAATCACATCCCTCTATTAGATCCGTACATTCTAGGGCTTCTTAATCAACGATTCCTTCAATTTCAACGAAAACTTTAATATTTGTGTAAACAATTTGTATCAAATTCTTTCAATATGAACAATCATGATAAACAACAATTGGTTTTTGATCGAAACGTTGATGAGAATCAGAAGATAATTGAAGATTCATCATCGGAAGCAGTTTCTGGAGATTTTTCGACGGGACGGAACGGTAACGGAATCGGAATTGCCGCTCGTTTGACCGATTTGTTAGCCGGAGATAACGGTAACGGTAACGAAGAGGATGACGATTTGTTGATTCAACGGATGGTTATGCAGTGGCTACAGGCGCTTGACCTGCACGTGATTGGAGCGTGCCGTGCGGATGAGAGGTTGAAGCCGTTGCTCAAGGTTAATGTGTCCAGTGGTGTGGTGGAGGATCGATTGTTGTCTCATTTGAGTCAGGTATCGTTTACTATCTTATAAATTATAATTGTAATTATTGAAGTGTGTGTATATATATATATATATATATATATATTCATGTTTTATTGATATGTGATATTAATTTCTGATTAGTGATTAGTTACAGTGATATGTGATATGATTTGTTATTTTGCTGATGTTTATGTGTAATTCTTTTTTTTTACAGCATTTTGAGCCGTCAGAAGTTGGATTGCTTGCAAGGTGCTTATATGTTCCTCTTGTGTCCATTTGCGTTGGCAGGATCGACAAGCAAGGAAGTCTTCTAGTTCCAAACAGTGCAAGGTAGTTGCGATTTGGAGATGAATTGTGTTATTGTGACTTCATTTATATGCATATAACTGCAATAATGTATATCTGTCCATGAAAGTTTGCCTGATCCATAAAACCGGTTTAATTTGACTAGCTATACAATTTGTTAATCGATACAAGTGTTAGGTATTGAATGGAAGTATCTAGCTGAACCTAGGTTTGTTAGACTGGGTTGCGATGTTTATTGTTTTGTTTGTAAAACTCAGGGGTTAAGTCTAAGCTATGGTTACATTTGCTTTGCATCCGTATTCTCGGATTATACTTCTGTGAATGTCACTTTCTCCACTTATTAGGAGTAAAAAGGAATGTTAGATGCATTGTAATGTGTTTCAGAGTTTTGGTTCTAGTTAGTAATGAAGAGTTTGTAAGTGTTTATGCATATGTTCTAGAATGCAAGGACTTCATAGTGTCTTGGTTTACTTAATGTGGATTGGGTACATGGGTAAGGCATTTAGCGAATTCTTGTATGAATTAAGGTTTGCGTTATTCTGAAGTCTGGACCTTACTATGTCATACCAAAGCCGGAAAAATAAATCAATCTGATGTTTACTGCCTGGTCTTAGCTTGTCCTGCTAATATGTATGAAACTTATATATTTTACTGCGATGTTCATTTAACAATGAATAATAACATCATCGTTGTTTCTTTCTAGGTAATTTGTATATAATGACTTCTCATATCAGAATTTTATGCGCACATCTTATTATTTATCATTTACATGGGTATTGTCTGCACAACTTATTTTGCTCTTCACTGATTACTATTACTTGTATTGAAGTCATGCTGCCTTTTAAGATTTGTTTCTTATGATGGACTGGCGTTGACCTGTTCTTCTGATGCTTTGTTGGTCACTTGGTCATCTCTCTCTAACTTGTTCAAATCTAGTAAAATATATTGACTTACTTACATTCTATAAATCAAACGTGTTCCAACTTGACTGATAGTTCTCTCTCTGATCAACTTATGTTCACATGAAACTGCTGGTAACCACGTATTATGCCATTTAATAAGTAGACGCATATGCTTGTGCATAACTGCATATCAGCTTATTAATAGAGTGACATGTTCATCCTTCCAAATAAATGTCTTTTCATTGTAGGTAACTGGCGTATTCTATTATGATCTCTGAATTTAGAAGAAGTAACGGTAGAGTTATGCTCTTGTATTGTATATTCTTGCAGGTATGCTATGTTTGTGTAAATTCTTATATCTGGAGTCCTATATCTTTGAACTTCTCTTTACTGCTATCTGCATTTCAATGTTCTTGTTGTTTCATTGACTTCACATTTATTTTTTTGCCACATTTTTCATTGTCCATTGATGCACTAAGACAGGTGTTCAAGTTCAGAAAGTTTTTTTTCTTTCTATTTGTTTGTTCTTGCTCTATGAACTTCAAAACCTTCTTACCAACCACTCTTGCTTTATTTCTGAGTATATTAACATAAATTCTGTGTTCAACACTGTTTCTACAGTTTGTTATGTATAACATCAAAAGTAGATATTAAATTCCGAACTTATATACATTGATATTGTCTTGATGGCTTCAACCATGTGTCCGTGTATATCAGGCTTTTAATATCGCGTTAGGCGGGGAATAATTTGAGTGGCTGTTTTTGTTATATCTAATAACAACCGTTGTCCACCATATAGTTTTGTAGGCTTTTTCTGAACTTTCTTAGTTGAACTGCTCCTCTTTGTTCTAACATGTGGAATGATTGAGTGATAGTAGCAATGTAGCATATTCTTATGTGCAGCTTTTAATCACTGAAATAACAGAAGTCATGGTTTCAGTTAGACAGTCTTTAGAATGTAAGATAGTATTTGACTTGCGGATGGAATGATGGATTGTATATTAGTAACAACTTTTATCCCCCGTAAAAATAATAAAATAAAATATCATTTCCGTCCCTGATCCCTGAGGTTTGGCCAGTTTTGTGACTTTCGTCTAAAGGTTTGTTTTTTTCGCATCTGGATCCAAAAGGTTTGAAATCTTGCAATTTTCACCCGGCACGTTTAGTCCATCCGTTAATCTCATTAAGTCAGGGGTATTTTCGTCTTTATTGGTAACTTTAAGGGCAATTCGGTCTTTTGAATACTTGTACATTATGCTAAATGTTTGTACATAAAGTGAAAAAGGCCAAATTGCCATTTAAGTTAACAAAAAAGATGGAAATACCCCTGACTTAACTGAGAAAAATAAATGGAGTTAACGAGCCTGATGAAAATGGCAAGATTTCAAACCTTTTGGATGCAGATACGGAAAAACAAACCTTTGGATGAAAGTCGCAAAACTGCCCAAACCTCAGGGACGAAAATGGCATTTTACTCAAAACAATAATATAAAATACAAACATGAAGACGTTCGTATCTACAAACCACTTTCAGGAATAGAGAACTCAAGTTTCAATGCTTTTTACATGTTTAAAATTAGCTTGGAATTCTTATTATAATGCTTACATATGTTATTGTCTTGCAACATCTTGTTGAATGTGATGGCTACATGTGTGAGATTTATTTTGCAATACTTGACGTTTACCGTTTGTTGCGTTGGAACAGGGGAAACTTAACCCTTTCACTCTTGCCAACATGTGATCTGCGCATATCCTTTCTTGGAGATGATGGTCATGTAGAGCGTCTTTCAACGTTAAGAAACATCTCTGATTGCTCGTCTGTCGTGATTGAGGGAATATCCGCAGATAATTCCGGTCGGTCTTTTATGATTAAAGTTCCTACTAGCACTGAATGTTTTTACTTTTGGTGCTCTGAGAAGTCCAGACTTCTTGGTAACGAGTTGCTTGATAAGGTAGGTATTATATATTTAATGATGAATGACATACACACATATTACACATCTATACTGATATGCTGCATAACCTGTTTTAGATGAAGAATTTACTTAAAACGAAGCCTTCCCTTGCTGATTTAACCGGAATTAGTGATTCTCGTCTTGAATGTTTTGTGACTCATCTACGAACTTATCATGTCGGTTCGAATACTCAAGTGAACAATACTGCACTTGTGTCATTGACCGGTTCCTCTTCAACAGCTTCTCTAGATCTTGGCGAAACTGGTAAAAGTTCATCTGTTGATACGTTTTCTGTTTCTTCAAGTTGTACGAATATGTCAACTTCAAATCAATCTTTAAATGTAAAGGCTACCGAATCAGTTATTGACACCCATATATTCCCATTGGTAATTGGGCTAGAAGTCGATTTAGACGAGAAAAAAATTGACACACCGGCACTAAGCTCAATGCCTCCAATTTCTCCTTATTATAGCTGGTGTTCACCTGTTGCATCTACCCTCCAATACGCGGTGGCACCTTCGCAGATGATGCCCATGTCAATGGCTGAGTCATTTACGTTACCGCCCCTTGCTTCACTTTTAACACCAGAACCAAGTCTTAATCTGGATGAAATCCCACCTTTCTTACCCGAACCGATGGTTCGGTTACCCATGTCTATACCAACATCACAACAGATACCGATTTTCACTCCCTTAATGACAGACCCGATAGTCCACATCCCTGTAATGGACATTTGTTCCTCGGGGCAAACCTATCTGATGAGTGCTGGCCCTGCTATGAATGTCACCACACTCATGAGCCCGTTGATCCAAGAAACTGATTCGATGGCGGAGAAGAATGCAAGGGATACCCTACGGATGCTAATCAATGGATTGAGCCAGCTCGCTTCGGTTATAGCCAATGTTGATGAGAACCAAAACATGGGTCTGTACGGTGATGTGAACCATGCACTTGCAAATAGCATTGCAGCTATGGGATTGGTTTCACTGACCGAGAAGTCCGGTGGTGTTATGAGGAGGTGCCTTGACCAAGGTGATCTGGTAGGTGAGACCGTAGACTCGGGTGGAACTTGTCGAACCAATGATAACGCGGATTTAGGGGATGGAAAAAGCCCGTAATATGAATAGGCAACGGGCTAAAAAAAAACTAGTGTAGATATATCTTCTTTTGTATTAAATGCAAACGATTGGAAGTTAATCACATCATATCCATACATTGACCACCCTTGTTTCATAGTCATAGTGCACTAAAGTTGCTAATCCTTTTAAAATGATATTAATGATAACCTTGTCACGATAGACAACGACGTCGCGGCGGGATTAGTGATCTGCGATTCTTGGATTCATAACTGGAATGAAATATTGTAATTTGTCGCTTGATACATCAAGATTATAAGTCATCTGTCAAAAACACTCGATAACTAACTCAAGTGGACCAACTAGTATACCCTATATCCAATATGCACCTAAATACACCATAGAAGTGGATGATTTCTATAGTTACAACCCATGATCCAAGGTGTCATGAATGTAACGGTAAAACATTTGAGAGCGTTGAAATGTTTATCGAGGATCATGTTATGTAAACAAACACATAAGATATGTCCGGTATAATAAAAACTCATTACCAAAGCTGAGAGAGAGAGAGAGAGAGAGAGACTGCGATACAAACAAGGGTCTAGTGCCAACAAGAGTTTCATAAGCCAACAGGAGTAATGTCTCGTCTGGATCAACATGATCTTGCAAACAAAATACAACCTGTCACTTTATTCTTGAAGATGATGGATGGTTGCTGGTGACCACACATGTGCACAATTTCATGGATAAAAAGATTTATATCAAACAAAAACTAATAGTGAGTGTGATTGTTGTCCAAACTGATTTTTTTTATCATATGAAAGTTTATAATAGCGTTAATTGCCCGGATAGTCCATGTGGTTTCACGTTTAGTCCCCACCTTTTGGAAATAGCATGTATGCTCCCTATGGTTTGTTATTTTGTTATTCGGATAGTCCCCTGAGTAAATGTCAGGGGACTATCCGAGTACCAAAATAACAAACCATAGGGAGCATACATGCTATTTCCAAACTAACTGACATTTACTCAGGGACTATCCGAGTAACAAAATAACAAACCATAGGGAGCATATTTGCTATTTTCAAAAGGTAGGGACTAAACGTGAAAAACGTGAAACCACAGGGACCATCCAGGCAATTAACTCTTTATAATATAAGAATATTACTAGAGTGGCTCCTAGATCATATTGATAGTTTTAGTAACACAATTCAAATGTTAAATATAAGCTGTATGATAACGATGATAACACCGTGAAGTAATATGTCTCCACAAACTAAACGGTCTCAACAACATGAAGTTGGACCAAAGAGTGTAAACCGATCTAAAGACAATCTTTTGGTCAAGAGATTAAAAATATGAAGAGTAGTGGGTGAATATAGAAACACCAGATTGTCACACCATAGAGTGGATGGACCTGTAAAAGATAAGCATAACTCTAAGAATAATAACATAATCCAAGTAATCTACTAATCTCCACTGTTGTATGGGTAATATAGGCTAGTACTAGGCCTAAATACTAGACCTATACCCCAACTCCAACTGATGATATGGGATCCAAGTAACACACGTTAGTGAATGGTAAATCAACGATCATCTAAGTATCTAACCCGCTACCTTATTCAACATATCTAACCAGCTACCTTATTCAGCATCAGTAAAAGCATGTTTGGCAAAGTAGAAGACTGACGAATAGACTCCCTAATCAACTCATATACTACCCTTAACTCCTTAAGGTACCAAAAAATACGCTTGACAATTATCTATCCAATGTTGGTCGATGGTGTCTAAAAGCTAAGAAACCTTATTTGCTAGATAAGTAATCTCTGGACAAGTAAAGACAATGTATTAAAGGACACTAACAATGATTTAGCATAGTGAAGACTCATAAAGAGGAAAAAAAAACTAATTGATTCTCGTCATGTCATCATAGGACGTGTATGTGCCCTTATTCGCTTGCCATATGGATTCAACCAATAAGAATGTTATACGTATAAATAAGTTCCACATTCTTTCTAAACGTATATAATTTATATACACTTCATTATTTTTAAAAGAAAATTAGCACAAAGCCAAGTTTTATTATTATTATTATTGTATTGCTATATCAAATAATTTTTTGGAAGCCTAGCTAAATGGGTTCATTGTGACAAAAATACCAAGAGTGCATATAAGTGGAGCCGTTTGTTAACCAATCAACATCGACATGTTAAAATTTCAAAGCAAATTGGACTTAAAGAAGTTTGAGCCTAAAATGGACTTATTTAACAAACGAGTTTGGGTTGAGCTTTATAAGTGTTGGTTTGACTAGATTCACGAGTCTAAACAAGCGTGTTATTTATATGAACATAATATTTATATAATATAAATAAATAAAATATATACCAAAATAAATATTATTCTGTACATAAGTATGACAATAACTAAACAAAGTTCACATATATATATATATATATATATATTGCTAGGTTATAAATTTATAACCTAGTGGCATCTTGGTGCTGGGATAAGACTTTGGAACCAATAGATCTTGTGTTCGATTCCCACAATGGAGTTTTTTTCCATATTTATTGGGTTTTCTCCTGAATTGGTGTATATGCATTATGCCTAACGGGATAGATATAATCGGGTGGTTCCGCTGGTGGCACGATGATACTCCAGTGATCCAAATTTGCCGTTCAAAAAAAAATTATAATAAACAAAAGTCTTAAATTCATAAGAAGACATCGCGTGTATCAATGGGTGATGAGTAAATGTGTTCAACAATAAGAATTCAACCCAACTTGGGGGCAACTTATATGATATTATTGTACACACGAAGCTTATCAAGGCTTTAATTTTTTAAAATAAAATAATATTATACTCAAGTTAAAAATAAAAAAAAATGTGTGATTCTATAGCATAGTTTTTTAGTAACAAAATATACAAAATTCTTTTAAAGGTTCGGAAAACGGTGGTGCTAATTTTCATGTCAGGTTATGATTGGGTGGGTACAAATGATAAGAATTTCGCGTGTCAACAAAGAATATTGTAACACGTGTCGTATGCTCATTGGTAGTTGGATTTGAAAATAATAAAGTAAAAAAAGCATTTTTTTACAGAATTGAAAATTCAGATTGGCTGTGGTTTTTTTTTTTTTTTTTAATATTTTGTGATTCTCCAATTTTTTTATCCATAAAAAAGATTTTTATTATCGGTTACTAACCAAAAGTTACAGTGTCACTAACTACAATTAATAGAAGTGGCACCATCATACAGCAATACAAAGTTGAAACAATCAAATACAAACTACCACCCCACCCTGTGGATATTATACTTCCCAGTCGAGTCCAGGTTCCTTTGATCTAGTCTTGATCCATAAAAAAGTAAGGGCTTTAACATCCGCTACTATCTTCTGCACTGGCCACATAGTCTGATTAAATACCAATTCATTCCGCGCTTTCCATACACACCACATTACCACCAAACATACAGCATGTATAGCTTTTTTGTGTTTCCGACATGATTATGAAGTTCAAGGATATCTCTCAAGTTAAACGCGAAAATAGGAGATACCTTACACCACGTTGAGATCGCTTGCCACACACTCTGCACCAATCCACAAGAAACGAATACATGTTCGCCTGATTCGCTTGCGTCGCCACACATTGGACACATGCTGGACCCCACATTAACATTTCGCCGAATCAAAGCGCTCTTCGTCGGAAGTCTTTCCATCTCTGCCCGCCAAGCGAGGATTTCTACCTTTTTAGGCACCCAGTTATTTCGCTTAACCACATAAGGAGGAGGGATATGCTGCAACTTTTGTAGCCCAATCTTGACACTTTTGACCGTGAACCAGCCCGACCCGTCCAAAGCCCACAACCAACTGTCCTGATTCAGAGACAGACGCGGCTGTCCCAGCAGTGCATTAAGGTGCTGAAACTCCCTTAATTCAGCCCCATTTGTCAAGCCTCTTCTCCAAACCCAACCCCACCCAGTCGTATTCCCATTCACCCGGTCATTAACTGTCGCAAACTTATCGGTTTCCAGCCCAAAGAGAGTAGGAAACATCACATATAACGGCTCATCTGTTGTCCATCTATCCAACCAGAAAAGTGTATTTGCCCCATTACCCACCCTACTAATAATGCTTTTTTGGATGTCCACCCCAACCCTTTCCATATCATGTACTGACCTAGCCACTTGCTTCCACGGACCCGATAAAGAAAGCTTTATCGGTATGAAATTCCAATCTCGAGAGTTGTGGTGTATCGCCCAAATAACTTTCCTCCATAATCCGTGTTCATCAACCTTGTACTGCCACCACCATTTGGCCAACATGGCCAAATCCAAGGCCCCCATACTCAACCGGAGATATAACTCTTTGCCACGCAACCCAATTCATTTTCGCTTTTTCATCCGACCCACCCCAAAAGAAAACCGATCTAAGGCCTCGATAACGTTATCTGGGGCCCTATATAACGAGAAAAAATATGTAGGCAAGGAATTTAATACCGATTTAATAAGTGTCACCCGACCGCCAAATGATAAATTTTTTGCCATCCAAATCGATAGTCTATTCTTGAATAACTCTATCACCGACTCCCAATTCCTCTTAATATTCATGTTTGCGCCCACTTTTAAGCCCAATGGGTACTTGCACGGAAAAACCCCCCACCTTGCACTTCAAAATCCTTGCCATGTCTTGAACTTCATTCTCTGATAACCCGATCCCATAAATGCTACACTTTCCCATGTTAACTTTGAGGCCCGAAGCGACCTCAACAATCTTCTCAAGTTTTTTGCATTAGCCGTAGACCAATCCCCAAAGAAGACCACATCGTCCGGGTACATAAGATGTGATAGCATAGGCACATTATTCCCACATTGTATCCCATGAAACAATCCAACCGAACAAGCCTTCTTCATAATTCTGGATAGCCAAAACAAATAGAAAAGGGGAAATCGGGTCCCCTTGCCTAAGTCCCCGGTTACACGTGAACTCGCTTGTTGGCGACCCATTTATCAAGGCCGAAGCTTTAGTCGATGTTACAATGCCCCGAATCCACCTCCTCTACCGATCCGGGAAGTTCATTTGTTCCAAAATTGTATCCAAGAACCCCCAATTAAGAGAATCAAATGCCTTGTCAATATCAATCTTAAACATTAAACCCCTATTTTTCACTTTTTTCATCCAACCTATTGTATCATTCGTCGTAAAACGGGTTTTAAAACCTGCTCCGTTTAAAAATCAAATATTTATTCGAAGTTCGTCGCATATTTATTTAGTTGTATTATTAAGACGAAAATAATAATAATAATAATTAATAGAGTAATTTAGATTCAATGTAAAAAAAATTAAAACAAAAAAATGGAGGAAGCCGGGCTTCGAACCCGGGTCAACCGCAATCACACACACACCAAACACCAACTGCTCTATACGCACTTTAATGGTTAAAACAGAATCAAATAATCTATATAGAAACCGAAACCTACAATTCTTTTAAAACTTGGCAGATCTGTAACTGCCGGAGGATAATTGTGAAATCAATCTCTGTTATAACGGTCTTTTTCATTAGCAAATTGTACCGGAAAGAATTGAATCAAATGATTCATAACCGAAAGTAATCATTGACCCTTAAATCTCACATCTTGAAACCGAAATCAGTGAGTGTTTGGCCGCTCTATAAATACCCCTCGTTTTCATTTCACCACTCGCTCAACTCACTCACTAAAATACATCTTATACTCTGTTAAGAAATCTCTCTGTTCGTCGGAAGTTTTGTCTGCAACTCGCCGGAGTTTGGTCACCGGAAAACCGGGTTCTGTTTTTCCAACTGGTATAAATCTCTAAACTCTTCCATAATTCTTGTTTAATTCATTCAGATTACATTAAGTTAACCCAAAACAGTTAAAATCGATAATAGTTGAGTATCCAGTTCTGAGTTGATGAAGAAGATGAATATCGAGTTGTTTATGTATACAATTAAAATCAGTATTCTAACCGGGTTAGACACACAGTCCAGTGGTGGATTGTGTGCACACTTATCATGCACGTCCCGAGTTCGAGTGTTGTTCAAACCGGATTTTCTTTTTTAAATAAAAAACGCTCTCGTAGGCAGTTGTTAAATATAAATATAAATCCTAATATAAACGGGTTAGACACCCAGCCCAGTTGGATGGGCTGGGTGCAACCTAAACCCAAGATCGCGTGTTCGATACCAGTAAGGGACTCTGGTTCGCTGATATTCTTTTTAAATAAAAATAAATTCAGATATCACCTAAGAAGCATATAAGGATAACTAAAACTGGTTTCTTTACGGGTTAGACACGTAGCTCAGTTGGAAGAGCTGCGTGCACGCATACGGGAGGTCACGAGTTCGAACCTCACACGCTGCCTATAATAAACGAGTCTGACCGGTCGTTGACCAGTCAACCTTGGGAAAAAGGGGGTAATTTTTTTATAATTAAAAATCCTTTTTATTTTTTAAAAAAATTAGTTAAACATACTTAAAAAAATAAGGTTTTAAAGCCTACAAAATTTGTATAAATTCCACAAAAATAAACATAAAAATCTAATAAAAAGCATTACTTAAAAATATTAACTTTTATTTATTTATCGAATTGTTACGTTATTATTTAGGTTAGTTTACTTCGTCGGCTAAATCTTAAATTCGTGCGTACTCTTCATCAACCAAGACAACGCACCCACTGTGAGTGAATTCTTACAAATTCCCCTTTTTATTCATGTTTTGGGGTTTATCATGTGTCGCTTTATTCATTTCGTTTATTCAAACATGTGCTATTACCATTATATGACCTAAACTTGTGATGTAAATGTTGTTTGTTGTGATGTGTGTTTACATTTTGTCAAGTTGCGTGCAAATCATTCATTAGGCCCATCAGTTCCTCGTTGGAGACGAGTTGAACATCGCGTGCCTCATTAGATCGGCTCCGTTTGATTGAGCATTGATCTCATTGTTCATCATTTGGTGTGTGCTTGTGCATTAATTGATATTATGTGTATTGTGATTAAATTTACATTTTACGTTTACTCATATGTGGTTATGCACATTTTTATAACCAATATAACAAATTCGTTCCAAATGTTTTCATAAGATTCACTCGCCAACTTTTGTTGACCCAAAACCCTATTTTTACACATGATACAAGTGGACAGGTTGAAGCAAGGAACACATAGGAAATTGCCTTAGAAGAAAAATAAAAGAAGTCATGAAAAAATGTATTTGAACATGTTCTGCTTGTATGTTTATTGTAATTTCTTCTTTAAAAAGAAATAATAAATATGAAACTTTATAGTAAATGTCATGAGCTTTGATGAAAACCCAATCATGCCCCGACTACCATTTCCGCTGCGGGTCAGGGTGTGACACATATAATTTCATTGAGCATTAGCGGCCCATCCGTGATACTTCCACCCTCTAAAAAAGCCGATTGCTCCGGAGATACAAGCTTCCCAATCACCCCTTTTAACCTACTAACAAGGACCTTCGAAAGGACCTTATTTATACAACCAATTAGACTAATCGGTCTAAAATCCGAGAAGCTCATAGGATCCTTTACCTTTGGAATTAAAGCAATGAAAGAAGACGCACACCCGGGAGATAGCATTGCTCGTTGGTAAAAATCTTCCATCAAGGCTCCAAGCCCCCCCCCCCCCCCCCCCCCCCAAACCTCTTTAGAAACTTGAAATTGAACCCGTCCGGTCCCGGAGCCCTATCCCCATCACAGGACCAAACCGCTTCCTTTATTTCAAACAGGGAAAACGGCTTTATCAACTCCTCTGCCTCGGTCTCTGACAAACTCGCCAGATTTGGGCACAATATCGGCGGTCGCACCACCATTGGTTCCTTAAATTTCTCCGAAAAAAAACCCGAATGCTCTATCTTTAATAATTACCGGGTTTGTAACCCACTCTCCGTCCACCAAAACCCCATTGAATCTATTATTTGACGCATTTGCATTCATGATGCTGTGAAAGAAACTAGAATTTTCATCTCCCTCAAGAGCCCACTTAACCCTTGCTTTCTGTTGGACGTCCAATTGTTTCAATCTATCATAGTCAAGTATAAAGGCCTTACCTTCGGTTCGTTGTTGCAGTTCAACTTTCCCCGGGGCGTTTTCCTTGCATTTTGGCCGTTAATAATCCCAAGTCAGTTATTGGCCAATATAATTCGAACTGGTCAAGTTTTAGCCAAAAATAGTCCGCTGTTAAAAATAGTTTAACAGAGGTAAGTTTTTTTTTCGAATTACAAACCGATGTTTTAGGGCTTTTGATCAGAACAAGAATACGAGTCGATTGACGTAAAAATTACCTCGAAATTGTGCTCGAAATAGCTTGATTTTTTTAAGTTAGAAGTTTAAACACCCGGATTAAAGCACCGTTTTCATAGGTTACCGCAGTATTTCACCTAAATACTAATTTAGTTCATTTATGTGGACTGCAATAAAAAAATAAAATTTGTTGAAAAGTTATAATATAATAGTGTATCTTTAAGTTTCAATGTTTTGTCTTGTTGATAATTGACAAATATGTCCGGATCGGCCGATATAAGAGTTACAAAAGGGATGGCAAAGTCCCACGCACATTAATTTTATCAGTGGAAAATTTTCAAAATCTTTTGTAGACCCCTTAAATAAATCTGACTTAAACATTTCATATTAAATGTTAATCATGACTAATTACATAGAGTAGGCAAGTAATATATTCTAGGCTATGGGGTATAGGGTGGTGGATTGGATATGGATTGCTAAGCTGGACATGGTTCTCATGGTACACCGTCTCTTTTTCCAAACTATGGTGATTCGCATGGTTTAATAATCCATGGCAACCATGACTCTCTTTCGATTCATTAGAGGATTTTGATTGATGGAGGAGAATAGTGGAGGTTATGGTCTACGCCATATAGGGTGGTGAATTAGGTTGGTGGATGAGGGTGGGGGACATAGCGCTCACATGGAGGGTGGTAGTGGTCATTTAGGTTGACATGGATTAAATTATGTGAACCACCATGGTTGGGAAGGGGAGGGGTGTGTAACACGAAAATCATGTCTCGCTTGGCAATCCATGATCCATTCCATCACCCCCATAACCCATAACCTTATATTGGATTAGTCAACTGGTATAAGTGAATTGGTTTTCTTACTATTGGTTTACTGGTGTTTGATCAAGGATAGAATCAGTTACTCGGTTTGGAAATAGGATTGGAGACGATAGTCAATTAAAGGAGTTGAAATCGTCTCTTGCTTCTGTAGATTTGGTTAAGACAAAGGATAAGTAGATTTGGGATTCAGAGTTTGAATATTTTTCTTGGTTAAGGCCGTTAGGAATTACATCGATCTAGTTTTTCTTTCGGATGGTCTTCATGCTACTACTAGATGGAATATGTGCCTAGGAAGGTTAATATCCGCGTGTTGCATAATGTTTTTTTTTCGTCTTCCCACAAGATATAATTTGAGATTCAAAGATTTGGATATTCAATATATTTTATGTCATGTTTGTATGCAATCAATTGAAGTTTTGGATATATATTTTTTTTCTTTTGGAGAATGTCATATTTCATCTAGGATTTGGGATGCTCGGAACGAAGTGGTTTTCGACAGTCGAAATTTCAATAATTTTTTTTTTACTCTATTGTTTCTATTTCTTTTCTGTTTTTTTTTTTGGTTTTCTAGATGTAACCGTAAAGTGAATGTTATTTGGTTCAAATGGCTTAAAAACCTGCTGACTTATTTGTAAATGTTTGTTTTATCCCGATTAGTCATTTGCTAACCAGGAGCTATAGTTAAGCAATAAGATCATATGAGGCATGGTCGCAGAATTCGTTAGGCGCTCCCTAGTCGGAGTTGATAGTACTCGGGAACAGAGGCGTCTCTTAGAATTCATGTACCCTGTTCGAGCTCGAAGAAATATGCCCTTATGCCTTAAGGATAGACAATGCAATTACGAAAATGACAAAATCGTAGTATTCCATAAAAAATGCAATTACAAAAATAACAAAATAATATTATTCGAATGAGTTAAATACCATAATAACTAATAGGCAGATTAGGCGCCAAAAACTTTTGACTTCACCAATTCTTCAATTCGTTTCCTTTTTTGACGTTTTTGCGATCCAGATGCTAGTTTAGGGGCCAGTAACGCCTAAATAACCGACAATTAACAACACTTTATTTTCAGAAATTTCCACAAAGCTTCTAACAAAGTTTCCACACTTAACGACAATTAACAACACTAAATTTTCAATAAATTATCGATACTAAATTTTTAGAAATTAACCTGCTTTAGTCCCATGCTAATTACTATATTAATATATAATTTTAATACAAACTAAAAACAACTTTTCACACTTTAACTCTACTATGTCTCAAACCAATAAAAACAATACGTGGCCACTGTTGGTAGTGCATTGTCATCAACATTTTTTTGATAGATGATAAAGTTAACTCTCATAAGGTATAAGTGAGTGATATCTGATCTAACTTATAATAAAACACTATAAAAAATATTACATGGTATTATTTTTCTCAATCTCATAAATTTTATTAATATTTATCTTAATATTAATATTAATATTAATAACTAATATATATATCACTTATTTTTATTCTTATCTTTATCTAAAATTAATAAATAACTTCAATTTTGCAATTTACACCCTTTGTTTTTTTTATTTTTAACCCAAAGTTTTTCATTTTTGCAATTTTAATCCCAACTCTTTTTTGTTTTCAATTTTGGTCCACTATACTTTTCATCTTTCCCAAGTTTTTTGTTTCATTCTAAATTTTGTGAGTTAACGCCCCGCAACGTTTGTGTTGGGTTTAACATATTTTCGTATATTTTTTCCCGTTTGACTGGCCCGTCGCAACACATTTATTTTTCTCCGTTTGACAAGTTCGTCCAAAGCGCGTATCCTGGATTGACTTAGTTATTTTGTTCTATGTTTTACATTTCGGGTTAATTTCTTTGCAACGAGCGTTCGTGATTCAAAGAATTTATGTCTGCTTTTCGCTCGGCGTTATTTTTTTGTTTTTTTTATTTATGTTGTTTTTACGAGATTTTCCGGTGTTCGTGGTTGCTGACAATGGTATAGCATTGTTACTACTTGACACAATTTTACGACAACCGCTGCAACGCAGGGGCTTAATACTAGTAGAATTATAAATTAATAATTAATTCTCAGAATTTCAGAAACTAACAAAATAACAACACTAAACCTCTTCGTCCTTAGATGTTCTGTTCTTCTTCTTACTCGATGTTCAAGGCCCCTCGAATCACGGAGCAATTGCCGATGGGTTGTTATGTTCATGCTTCACTGCTTCTGTTCGATGCCTGCATCGATGGATTGTTCTGTTCGTGCCTGCGTCGTTTCAATATCTAGGAAATTGTCGTCCAAGATTTCCAAAGTGTTTTATTATTATTTTTGAATGGCCAACTAAATCACCGGATAAGCATCCTGGGATGCCCTCAATCGAGCAAATACATCCACTCCTTCATAACGGTCAGAGTTGGATGCATACCCGAGCCACCAGTTCCGGGGAAAACCCGCCGCCCGAAGGCCCACTGCGGTAAAACCTAGTTCGGCTCGGTTTCGAACAGACGACCTTCTGAGAGGCCTAGTTCTAAACTTCATTGCCATCATCAATGTCCTTCAAAATGATGCTAGTGGGAGTTGAACTTGGGACCTCAAGTAGAGAAACCAAGTGACCAACCACTAGACCACATTGTGAGGACAAAAAAATGTTTTATTGTTATTAACAGTTTTTAAAATCAATTGGGTATTGGCCTTACTAAACCTAATGTCAATGGGTTAACTTTAAATCATAAAAAATGATTTGTAAATGGGCCTATCTTAGAGTTTGTATGGGAACACTATTTGAAAAAAATAACATATATATATGTATATATATCGGATTAAAAAAAACACGTGCCCCTCGAAATCATGGGCTCTGTGCAGTGGTCCTCCCTGCACACCCTCATCACCGTCCTGCTCGGGAAGTACTAGTCCTAGGCGGAGAGTACTCTGGGAATACTCGGTTAAGGTGATAAATACTCGAGCCTCGGCATTCTACCTTGTAGCGAATACTCAAGGACTATTTTGCCTCCGAGTCCATGTTTTAAAACACTGATATGTGGTGTTATTTGGACTCGGAGTCCAGGTTTGCATTGAGTTTTATCAATACAAATTTCATATTCAATATTAATAATCATTTAATTTCGGTTGAAAGATGTAGCCAAATTCATTATGTATGATATAAAATTCACAAATACGCATGAAATGTTGGCCAAACTCGTTATGACCCTATTATCCCCACTCTTTAAAAAAAGTAAGAATAAATTACAAAGGCTGTCCTTTTAAGCGTATAGCAAATTACACATTGTGTTCTTTGTTTTCATTAATTACATTAGATATCCTTTGTTTGAGAATATTACACAATTTATGTACTTTTCACTAAGTAGTTTTATTTTTTATGTTAAACTTGTATGAAATCACCAAATTATCCTTGAACGGCATAATATATAATTTAAAACAAATAAAACCAAATAATATCTTCCAAGACCCTCATTGTCCTTTACCTTCCCCGACCATACCCTTATCAGACGACTCTTTTTTCTGAAGATGGTAATTATTAGACGCCCTAGGTGACCACCACCTTTTTAAAACCCCAACCCCTTGAGCTTTGGCCTCAGACCAGCTCCCAACTCATTTTTTCCCGATAACCTCTCCATATCTTTGGCGATGTTATGAAATGGTGGTGGTTTTAAGCAAAGGCTAATTTGGTCGTTTCACGCAAACTTAACAGAAAATATGACACTAATACTGGAATGGACATAAAATATGTAAAATTCTTATATAAATCACATCCAGTATGATTAGTGAAGACAAATGACATAACGTGCAATTTGCTATATCGTTAAAAGACAAAATTTGTGTCGTTTTACTACTGATCAAATTTATTTCAAAAGGTTTTAAACTAAAAAAAGTACAACAATATATTTTATTTCAATAATGGTGATTTCTTTATAGATCTTGAAGGCAAGTTAGACTTTAAGCTTTCACTAACTAAAGTGTCTCCCTCATGTCACTCTCATAATTTAGAATCATTGTCGTGTATTGGCAACTATTAAATTACCCATATATTTGATACTAAACTTTAGAATATATACTCTCTTATATTCTTATGTTGAAAGAATCCATGCAACAACTATAATTATTTGCTTTGATATCGTCAAAGCCTTCTAGAAAGTGAAACAGAAAACTATTTGCACACTACTTATATACCCTGAAAAATAATTTTCCAAACATCTTATATTTAATAGAATCCACGTAATACATCATCTAAACCTTCTAGATACTAAAATCAGAAAATTAATTAACCCACTACACAAAAAAAAGAAAATGCTTACCTTGATAAAGGTTTTTAATAATAAAAAAAGTCATACCTTGATAAAAGTTTTTATATAAAAAAACACTTTACACTATTAATTTAACTCATTCAATAAAAAATCTTGTCGAAAAACTAATAAAATAATAGTATATCTTTGAGTTTATTTGAAGTTGTTTTGTCACGTTAGATTATTTGAAGTTGCTAATTGACAAAGATGCCATAAGTAACGAAAAGATCAATTGCAGATGAAATGTCAAAACATAATCAAGTGAAATCAACGACTTTTATGTCATTTTACAAACTCTAAATTGAAAAAAAAAATAGTTTTTAAAATCACGACATTACTTAATAATTGTTTGTTGAATAAAACTAAGAAGTTTTAATATGAGTCATTTGATGCCACTAGCCCTCTGCTACAAGACTATGGGGTCCGGTGAGACGAGGGTTTGAGTATGGATTGACACGTGGGTTGGGAGGGCTCTACTGGCAAGACTCAAAAATTTAAGGTATGGTGGGGCTTGGGTTTGGGGCGTGGCTTGGCCAAATTCTTTTTATTTTTCTTTTTTTTTAATTAATAGATAATATAGGGTATGGTGCATCCAATAGTCAGTCACCCACCAGCTCAGATGGGTAGCCCCGCCCACCGCCCAGGCTGAAACCCACGCTAAAAGGGCCACGCCCAAACCCAGGCCCACCCGAGGTGATCACATAGACGTTTCCCCCCAACCCACGCCCCATACCCCATATACTAAAGAGTGAATTTTATGAGATTAGTAGAAAACCATCAAAATATTGACATATGGATTTTAGATAAGAGGCATAAATATCTATACATAATCGTACACCAAGTTACATACTCATGTATGAAACTATAAGTATCTATACATAAACACCGGAGTAGAATCAACTACAAACCACATTTTGTATATAAACTAAAAAAAAACCATTTAAAAAGTGTCATATAGGCATCCAATCAATTATAGAGAAATGGTAAAATAATAACCTAAAGAATACCAATTATAATGAATTCTCTTATAATTATGCAAACAAACAATAATTCTTTATTTGAATATTTTTTTTTGTTTTCAATGTGCTGATAAAAAAAAGTGTTGATATCATTCACATATGTGCTAAAATCAATAATCTTGATTAGTTTTAATGTACTAATAAAATTCAAAAGTGCTACTTTTATGTGTGTATTGTTTTAATACCAACCCCATCATCACCTACTATGTTATAGAGTATTTTCGTACCAAGTAATATAATCACGCATCAAGTTATAAAATCACATATATAATTACTTATAACTACAAAAAACAAGTTTGGGGGAATAGTGCGAGGTAGCTGGCCTGACACTCCCCCATTGGACCAAACCGTTTATCATTTTTAACACGCTTTAAAGTTACAGTTTTACCCCAATTTAAAATTACATCTTTGCCCCCTGCTCAAAATAAAATTTGGCTTTTGTCCCCAGCCCAAAAATACGATTTTGCCATCGATTCAAAATTACGATTTCGCCTTTAGCTCAAAATTACGTTTTCGCCCCAGTTCAAGAGTTTGCGGGAATAGTGCCAGGCAGCTGGCCATGCACTCCCCTATTGGCCCAAATCGTTTGTTATTTTTTATACACTTTAAAATTGCGTTTTTTGCCTCCTCTTCAAAATAAAATTACGCTTTTGTCCCCAACCCAAAATTAAGATTTTGCCCTTGATTTAAAATTACGATATGGCTCTCAGCACAAAATTACGTTTTCGCCCCAGTTCAAAAGAAAAAAATATGTTTTTGCCCCAGCTTAAAATTACAAGTTTGCCCTGTAAAACCCTTACTTATATTCAACAGTTTTCGTATGGTTTCGACCATACTTGTGTAATTATGTTTGCACATACATATGAAAATACGGGTTCATTAAAACATTTTCATATTGAAACAACACAACATATTGAATATGAGTTCGTCATTTAAAAATGATGACGAAACATAGTGCGGAAGCTTGTATCTTGATCGTGTTCGGTTCTTCATCGAGCTTGAACTTCATCCGTATCACTTAGCAAGCACCTAGATACCTAAATTTATCCTAAATATTAGTTAGGATTATCATAAAACATATTTAGATAATCCAAATATCAAAAATGAGTAAATTGCAATTTTTGTCACAACCTGCCGTAAGCTACGGTTGGGAACCGTAGCTTACGGTTCACCTGATCTGTTCAAACAGCAGATCTGGACCGTAAGCTACGGTCCAGAAACCGTAGGTCACGCTGCAGCCCAGTTTCAGCATTTACACTTTCAGTCCTTGTTACAAAAACGTCCACCTTATTCGTTATTGATCCGTTTTACACGATTCTTTTTCCTATGCGATCGTAATTTGATTCTCCATCACATGGAGTTAAAATCCGACATCCGGATTAGCAATTTTCTAGAATTTAAGCCCGCGGCATAAATTAATTATTAAACTTCTTTTAATATAGTTTTTGACCCGTTCATACTTTTATCAAACCAACTTGTTTGTTAAACTTCTATTCTCATAGACGTCATATATTAAATATTTCCTATTACACAAGGTTCAAATCGTGGGTTATCATGCATCCTTAACCCGTTTGTGCTTATATGCTTATTTTGACCCGTTAAGGATATTTAAGCGCTTTTAAGCATAACCAAGCTTATTCATTTCTAGCATCATATTTTCACATTAAAATATCTACTTCTATTCCACCACAACTACTATTGTGACGGATTTGTTACAATAAACCAATTATCATGAATATTACCCTTCGGTTAGTCATTTTACGGAAAAATGCTCATTTTAGGCATTTGACCCGAGAAAGCTTATGCTTTAAAAAAACTTTTATGCTTATCTAAGGTTTACATTACCATAGTATATGTTTCTAAACAACCCATAAGGGTCGTTTGCCCGATTTACCCATCAAGGGCGTTTTGGTCAATTTTAGTCCCTCATTTTACGACGAAGGACTTCACTAAATATTTGACCAAAATTGCTTGTTTAACTATTATCTTATTTATGCGTACCTGGCTCGGGTCAACATTTTGACACGTTTTAATACCTTGCCTCAATAATTTGCTAATTCATAGCATCGCTAATTCACAAGCCGTTTTATCCTGTGAGCATAAGACTCGACCAACACTTATTAGTCGTTATATGTCAAATGGTATCAACATTACCATTTGACCCGTTTGGTCTAAATGACCAAACATTTTACGCTTATATATAAATCGTATTTATTTACCATTCCGTTAAGTAACTCATTTCGGATTTCTCACCATTTAGTTATGTCTCTTAAATCCGGTTCTTACGCGCTAACTCAACATGGCTTATGCCACTTGGTGTCGTTTTATACTTCGACTTTTATCCTTTTATACGTGACTAAATCACCGTTTTCTCTTTTTATTCATTTAGGCTTACTTATAAAGTTGCCATTCGAAAACTCAGTTTATATATATCTCATCACATGACCAAATTACCATTTCGACATTTTTACCATTAAACATGGTTTTTCATCTTTTGATATCTTCCGACCGTATCATTTCGTGTCAGAACCGTATTTCTAATATAACCTTTGTTGTATTTATAACTTATAAATAAATACATATCTTACAAAAAGGGTGTAAGCTTTACTTACCTGACATCCAAATTACGTTTTTCCTTCATACTTGATTCGTTTGACCCGTTTCCTTCCCAAGCCTTCACCTAGCTTGTCAAGCGTCAAACTATCATCATAATTTGTAAGATGGTTAAATTAGTCATTATCAATCACGACTATTCCACCTTACGAGTTTTATGTCGAAATTATTATTCGATCTTATCATTGGTCAGTTTGACTTTTTAAAAGTCAATTGACTTATTAACATATACAAATGCACAATTGGTTCATCGAACTCACTTAGGCATTTCATCCGATTACTTAATGAAATCAAATTTTACATACTAACTAGTAGTTAACATGATTTCAAGCATCTATAACATGATTTTAACATCAATTTCTTTATATTATACAAAGACCCATCTTATGACAAGTATGATCATATACTCAAATTCATAGATTATTCAAACACTTTCTCGTCACCATAATGCATGATGATTCTAAACATGTTTATATCATCAATTTCATCATATTATTGAAACCCACTTATCTAAGTGTGGTAAATCATCTAAACATCCAATTCATAGCAACCTATGTAGAATTTTCACTTAGGGTTTTGTTCCTAAGCAAGTATACTTCACTAATTTGGCCATAGCCTCTACGATTCATACATAAATCGCTTCTTGTGATGTTCATCAAATTTCACAACTTCATCAATATCAAAATTCGACATACCTTATGATCCCCTAGTTCGGGTGATCATTAAAACGCGTTCATGCATCGATTTTGGGTTCGATTTGCCCTCCAATTTGATGGATTGAGGTTGAACAAGGGTTCCCCTTGTTTCTTCTCCTGAGGATCGACATATACACACACTTTTTGGTGTGTGTTATGTTTTAATTTTTGTTTATAAAACCCAAGTTCATCTTTAGACAACTTTGGTCCCTCGAGTTTGTTTCACATAATAATGGAAGATTCTCATCCATTGTTTTATTACTTAGCCATGTATTGTTAACTAGGTTTATGTTCCTAGTTATACACTTCATGCCAATTGCCGAGTGAACGTGATACTTCAGTTTACTAAGTTCGGGGATGCCACTACCCGACTTAATGTCTGTCCCGATAGCCCGGCCAATCATAAACTTTTATCTTTATAAAAAGTTTACTCATTTTTATTTAACATTAGGTTCATTTAATTAAATCCTAATGTTTATCGGGTTAACTTTTACCACTATTGATATTTTACCCGTCTTTTAATATTGACATGGTTTGATTATCAAACCCGTTTTGGGGGTGTTACGAGTCTATCCCCCTTAAAGAGGTTTCGTCCCCGAAACCTTTCTTACGTAGTTCATTGGTTTAGACCAAACGAACTTAGTTTCGTTTTTACTCGAGCATTGCTCATACTTTTAATTATTCAATAATCTTACCAGGAAATATAGTTATTTCGAGGTATTTCCCGCCCCTTTTCTCGGATGACATTTTATCTTCTTGGCCAAGCCTTTACTTAGGCTATATCAAGTGCGCTTTTAACGTGTAAGGCCTCATGAGCCGTTACTCTTATCTTATATCCTTTGTCTTAATCGTTTTCTGATCGAGTCACCATTTGGCCACTCGATCATTTAAATCTGTTACTATGCTCATTTCCACACGAATCTTATAATGATAAGCGCATAAAAAGAAAAGTCTTAAATTTAAATTTGACCTCGACAAATCTTATCAGTTAAACTTATTAGTCACCAGTTACTTTGTACCTTATCGCTTAGGCATACACATAATGCCTTCCCGAGGTTTACAAGTGTTTTTGATCTCTAATCCCGTAGCTCGTGCTACAATGGGGTCATACTTCATGTTATGTTTAAGTTCACAACAATCTTTTGTTTTTTTCGAAAATTTCCTTTCGAATTTATCGTCTTACACCTACTGGTGTCAAGACCTGTTTCTTTTAATATTAATCGTTTCCCAATCCATCTCATACTATTTATGTTTGTTAAAACGTTGTTTTCGACTAAAACTGAATTTTAGTTTAACGTTTTACCTTTAGTTTATGTCAAGCAATTTGACAACTTAGCATTTATCCTTTTACAGTCCTCATTTTACGCGTGGATTCTCAACTGGTTCCCTCCCTTTGTCTAAGTAACCTATAATTTCTTTCATCCAGCCTTGTAGGCTTTTCTTTAAGTTATCACCTTTGGAAGGTGAGGCCTGTAAAGCTCATTCCTCTCGATTCTTGACACGAATGTCATTTTGGTCCCGTAGACCTTTACATCATTTATGACCCGATGGTCATGGTGATCCCATAGATCATCCGTTTATCCGTGTCATCTCTTTAACGTAATTGGTGTCATTGCATCTGCTTTATGTTTGAAAGGAAAATAATTTATTTTCACTTTTAAAATTCGTTAACTTCGACCGTAGTTTATGACTACAATCGTTTCTTTCGAATTATTCTTCCAACTCTATGACTTCCTACGTCATTTACGCGTCGGTTTGTCTCACGCTTACCGTTATTCGGTTTACGCCTCTATTTTTTGTTTTCAACCCGTTACCCGGGTTCTTTATCTCAATGTTTTTAACGCTCCGGTTATTCGGTTTGCGCTTGCATAAACTACAAAGCATTACATTTTATTTGACCTGTTTAACTTGTTCGTGTGAAATCCATCACTTATGGCAGTCAAACCTTATTCTTTATTCAATCCGTTCAATCTCGAATTAGTTGAACATAATTATCAAAAATTATGTTTGCGAAATTTTATCATCTTTTTGTCATAACTCATAATCCGAGTCTTTTGACTTTCAATCCGCGTTCCCTTCTCTTGGTTTTCGCATATAACTGAAATTCTACCCATCTATCGGGTATTTTACCGAAGTCATTATTAAAGCAACCCTTCTGGTATGCATTAAGACTTTGTTTTGAATTTTTTTGTTGTCTTAGCGAAATCCATCGCTTTTATTCAACCAAGCTTTTATTCTTTATTCAATCCGTTTGACTTGTTCGTGTGAATTTCATCACCTATGAACAATCAAACTTTATTCCAATGTCTTAACATTTCCGTTACTCGGTTTGTATTTTCGTTTACATTTATCCTTGTCCCTTCTCCCGGGCTCATTATTCTAACGTAATACGCTTCCGTTACCTGGTTTGCGTTTACATTTATTATCAAACATTACGCTTATTTGATCCGTTTGGGTACCTTTTTAATTCGTCCCATTTGCCCTATCCTTACTACATCGGACGTAAATGCGTTCATTATAAGAAGTTCATGGTATCATGTGTTCACTACTTACTTGGCCAGAGTAAGCGATCAACACATGGTACACATGACCTTTTTATAATTTTCACATCACGCCCCACGCAAGTAATGCCTCTATTTATTTCCATATCTTTGATTTCATTCTGTAAAACTTTATTTAATTGCTAAACAACAATCATTAGTTTTACTCGTTTTGCTCTTGAACATATAGAATGTTTTCCTTATCAAACTATCTTACAATCACATTCTTTAATGTGATCGTTACTCTTCTCAATAGTATTCATATTGAGAATACTTACTTGTATGATTACTTTCGTCCAAGTTTCTATATAAACTAATTCTATCATTGTCTTGTTATTCACAATCGTGAATAACACATATTTCTACTTAATTTCTCTTGGAAACATCATCCTGAATAGTTATCATATTCAAGTTTTCCATGTTTTTATCCTACATATGCAACAGTCAGTCTCTACGTATTTGTTGCATATTACTATTTGTGCAATAAATTTAAACGTGCACCTGGTAAATGCTTGCCCTCATGGGCTTTCCTTGCCATTACCCTACTCGCTATCGTTACGCGATTTAGGTCCTTGGTGAGCATGCTCTACTTGTCATACTTCGGACCGTTCCTCCGTCATATCCGCAATTTGTTAAACTCTCGCCATCTTCAGATGCGAGTGTCCTTCAACTAAAACATTTACAAAGATTAGTAGTGTCGACATCAATAAACGCCTGTACTATAATACAAGGCTTTCTACTATACGTGTCAACACATGTAATTTCGTTATCTGTATCAATCCTTTGTCAATTTAATTAAGGTAACGTGTATTGCACGATAACCCTATGTGTTGTTTACAACACTTTAACATGCTAAGCCGTTAATATAAATATAACTTACTGGATTATGCGATCAAGTCTCGAACCGAACACACTTCACTCTTTAACCTTGAGCTCTGATACCAACTTGTAAAACCCTTACTTATATTCAACAGTTTTCGTATGGTTTCAACCATACTTGTGTAATTATGTTTACACATACATACGAAAATACGGGTTCATTAAAACATTTTCATATTGAAACAACACAACATAATGAATATGAGTTCGTCATTTAAAAATGATGCCGAAACGTGGAGCGAAAGCTTGTATCTTGATCGTGTTCGGTTCTTCATCGAGCTTGATCTTCATCCGTATCACTTAGCAAGCACCTAGATACCTAAATTTATCCTAAATATTAGTTAGGATGATCATAAAACATATTTAGATAACCCAAATATAAAAAATGAGTAAATTGCAATTTTTGTCACAACCTGCCGTAAGCTACGGTTGGGAACCGTAGCTTACGGTTCACCTGATCTGTTCAAACAGCAGGTCTGGACCGTAAGCTACGGTCCAGAAACCGTAGGTTACGCTGCAGCCCAGTTTTAGCATTTACACTTTCAGTCCTTGTTACGAAAACGTCCATAACTTATCCGTTATTGATCCGTTTTAACACGATTCTTTTTCCTATGCGATCGTAATTTGATTCTCCATCACGTGGAGTTAAAATCCGACATCCGGATTAACAATTTTATAGAATTTAAGCCCGCGGCATAAATTAATTATTAAACTTCTTTTGACATAGCTTTTGACCGTTCATACTTTTATCAAACCAACTTGTTTGTTACACTTCTATTCTCATAGACGTCATATATTAAATGTTTCCTATTACACAAGGTTCAAATCGTGGGTTATCATGCATCCTTAACCCGTTTGTGCTTATATGCTTATTTTGACCCGTTAAGGGTATTTAAGCGCTTTTAAGCATAACCAAGCTTATTCATTTCTAGCATCATATTTTCACATTAAAATATCTACTTCTATTCCACCACAACTACTATTGTGACGGATTTGTTACAATAAACCAATTATCATGAATATTACCCTTCGGTTAGTCATTTTACGGAAAAATGCTCATTTTAGGCATTTGACCCGAGAAAGCTTATGCTTTAAAAAAAAACTTTTATGCTTATCGAAGGTTTACATTACCATAGTATATGTTTCTAAACAACCCATAAGGGTCGTTTGCCCGATTTACCCATCAAGGGCGTTTTGGTCAATTTTAGTCCCTCATTTTACGACGAAGGACTTTCACTAAATATTGACCAAAATCGCTCGTTTAACTATTATCTTATTTATGCGTACCTGGCTCGGGTCAACATTTTGACACGTTTTAATACCTTGCCTCAATAATTCCTAATTCATAGCATCGCTAATTCACAAGCCGTTCCCATTTGCCCTATCCTTACTACATCGGACGTAAATGCGTTCATTATAAGAAGTTCATGGTATCATGTGTTCACTACTTACTTGGCCAGAGTAAGCGATCAACACATGGTACACATGACCTTTTTATAATTTTCACATCACGCCCCACGCAAGTAATGCCTCTATTTATTTCCATATCTTTGATTTCATTCTGTAAAACTTTATTTAATTGCTAAACAACAATCATTAGTTTTACTCGTTTTGCTCTTGAACATATAGAATGTTTTCCTTATCAAACTATCTTACAATCACATTCTTTAATGTGATCGTTACTCTTCTCAATAGTATTCATATTGAGAATACTTACTTGTATGATTACTTTCGTCCAAGTTTCTATATAAACTAATTCTATCATTGTCTTGTTATTCACAATCGTGAATAACACATATTTCTACTTAATTTCTCTTGGAAACATCATCCTGAATAGTTATCATATTCAAGTTTTCCATGTTTTTATCCTACATATGCAACAGTCAGTCTCTACGTATTTGTTGCATATTACTATTTGTGCAATAAATTTAAACGTGCACCTGGTAAATGCTTGCCCTCATGGGCTTTCCTTGCCATTACCCTACTCGCTATCGTTACGCGATTTAGGTCCTTGGTGAGCATGCTCTACTTGTCATACTTCGGACCGTTCCTCCGTCATATCCGCAATTTGTTAAACTCTCGCCATCTTCAGATGCGAGTGTCCTTCAACTAAAACATTTACAAAGATTAGTAGTGTCGACATCAATAAACGCCTGTACTATAATACAAGGCTTTCTACTATACGTGTCAACACATGTAATTTCGTTATCTGTATCAATCCTTTGTCAATTTAATTAAGGTAACGTGTATTGCACGATAACCCTATGTGTTGTTTACAACACTTTAACATGCTAAGCCGTTAATATAAATATAACTTACTGGATTATGCGATCAAGTCTCGAACCGAACACACTTCACTCTTTAACCTTGAGCTCTGATACCAACTTGTAAAACCCTTACTTATATTCAACAGTTTTCGTATGGTTTCAACCATACTTGTGTAATTATGTTTACACATACATACGAAAATACGGGTTCATTAAAACATTTTCATATTGAAACAACACAACATAATGAATATGAGTTCGTCATTTAAAAATGATGCCGAAACGTGGAGCGGAAGCTTGTATCTTGATCGTGTTCGGTTCTTCATCGAGCTTGATCTTCATCCGTATCACTTAGCAAGCACCTAGATACCTAAATTTATCCTAAATATTAGTTAGGATGATCATAAAACATATTTAGATAACCCAAATATAAAAAATGAGTAAATTGCAATTTTTGTCACAACCTGCCGTAAGCTACGGTTGGGAACCGTAGCTTACGGTTCACCTGATCTGTTCAAACAGCAGGTCTGGACCGTAAGCTACGGTCCAGAAACCGTAGGTTACGCTGCAGCCCAGTTTTAGCATTTACACTTTCAGTCCTTGTTACGAAAACGTCCATAACTTATCCGTTATTGATCCGTTTTACACGATTCTTTTTCCTATGCGATCGTAATTTGATTCTCCATCACGTGGAGTTAAAATCCGACATCCGGATTAACAATTTTATAGAATTTAAGCCCGCGGCATAAATTAATTATTAAACTTCTTTTGACATAGCTTTTGACCCGTTCATACTTTTATCAAACCAACTTGTTTGTTACACTTCTATTCTCATAGACGTCATATATTAAATGTTTCCTATTACACAAGGTTCAAATCGTGGGTTATCATGCATCCTTAACCCGTTTGTGCTTATATGCTTATTTTGACCCGTTAAGGGTATTTAAGCGCTTTTAAGCATAACCAAGCTTATTCATTTCTAGCATCATATTTTCACATTAAAATATCTACTTCTATTCCACCACAACTACTATTGTGACGGATTTGTTACAATAAACCAATTATCATGAATATTACCCTTCGGTTAGTCATTTTACGGAAAAATGCTCATTTTAGGCATTTGACCCGAGAAAGCTTATGCTTTAAAAAAAACTTTTATGCTTATCGAAGGTTTACATTACCATAGTATATGTTTCTAAACAACCCATAAGGGTCGTTTGCCCGATTTACCCATCAAGGGCGTTTTGGTCAATTTTAGTCCCTCATTTTACGACGAAGGACTTTCACTAAATATTGACCAAAATCGCTCGTTTAACTATTATCTTATTTATGCGTACCTGGCTCGGGTCAACATTTTGACACGTTTTAATACCTTGCCTCAATAATTCCTAATTCATAGCATCGCTAATTCACAAGCCGTTCCCATTTGCCCTATCCTTACTACATCGGACGTAAATGCGTTCATTATAAGAAGTTCATGGTATCATGTGTTCACTACTTACTTGGCCAGAGTAAGCGATCAACACATGGTACACATGACCTTTTTATAATTTTCACATCACGCCCCACGCAAGTAATGCCTCTATTTATTTCCATATCTTTGATTTCATTCTGTAAAACTTTATTTAATTGCTAAACAACAATCATTAGTTTTACTCGTTTTGCTCTTGAACATATAGAATGTTTTCCTTATCAAACTATCTTACAATCACATTCTTTAATGTGATCGTTACTCTTCTCAATAGTATTCATATTGAGAATACTTACTTGTATGATTACTTTCGTCCAAGTTTCTATATAAACTAATTCTATCATTGTCTTGTTATTCACAATCGTGAATAACACATATTTCTACTTAATTTCTCTTGGAAACATCATCCTGAATAGTTATCATATTCAAGTTTTCCATGTTTTTATCCTACATATGCAACAGTCAGTCTCTACGTATTTGTTGCATATTACTATTTGTGCAATAAATTTAAACGTGCACCTGGTAAATGCTTGCCCTCATGGGCTTTCCTTGCCATTACCCTACTCGCTATCGTTACGCGATTTAGGTCCTTGGTGAGCATGCTCTACTTGTCATACTTCGGACCGTTCCTCCGTCATATCCGCAATTTGTTAAACTCTCGCCATCTTCAGATGCGAGTGTCCTTCAACTAAAACATTTACAAAGATTAGTAGTGTCGACATCAATAAACGCCTGTACTATAATACAAGGCTTTCTACTATACGTGTCAAACACATGTAATTTCGTTATCTGTATCAATCCTTTGTCAATTTAATTAAGGTAACGTGTATTGCACGATAACCCTATGTGTTGTTTACAACACTTTAACATGCTAAGCCGTTAATATAAATATAACTTACTGGATTATGCGATCAAGTCTCGAACCGAACACACTTCACTCTTTAACCTTGAGCTCTGATACCAACTTGTAAAACCCTTACTTATATTCAACAGTTTTCGTATGGTTTCAACCATACTTGTGTAATTATGTTTACACATACATACGAAAATACGGGTTCATTAAAACATTTTCATATTGAAACAACACAACATAATGAATATGAGTTCGTCATTTAAAAATGATGCCGAAACGTGGAGCGGAAGCTTGTATCTTGATCGTGTTCGGTTCTTCATCGAGCTTGATCTTCATCCGTATCACTTAGCAAGCACCTAGATACCTAAATTTATCCTAAATATTAGTTAGGATGATCATAAAACATATTTAGATAACCCAAATATAAAAAATGAGTAAATTGCAATTTTTGTCACAACCTGCCGTAAGCTACGGTTGGGAACCGTAGCTTACGGTTCACCTGATCTGTTCAAACAGCAGGTCTGGACCGTAAGCTACGGTCCAGAAACCGTAGGTTACGCTGCAGCCCAGTTTTAGCATTTACACTTTCAGTCCTTGTTACGAAAACGTCCATAACTTATCCGTTATTGATCCGTTTTACACGATTCTTTTTCCTATGCGATCGTAATTTGATTCTCCATCACGTGGAGTTAAAATCCGACATCCGGATTAACAATTTTATAGAATTTAAGCCCGCGGCATAAATTAATTATTAAACTTCTTTTGACATAGCTTTTGACCCGTTCATACTTTTATCAAACCAACTTGTTTGTTACACTTCTATTCTCATAGACGTCATATATTAAATGTTTCCTATTACACAAGGTTCAAATCGTGGGTTATCATGCATCCTTAACCCGTTTGTGCTTATATGCTTATTTTGACCCGTTAAGGGTATTTAAGCGCTTTTAAGCATAACCAAGCTTATTCATTTCTAGCATCATATTTTCACATTAAAATATCTACTTCTATTCCACCACAACTACTATTGTGACGGATTTGTTACAATAAACCAATTATCATGAATATTACCCTTCGGTTAGTCATTTTACGGAAAAATGCTCATTTTAGGCATTTGACCCGAGAAAGCTTATGCTTTAAAAAAAACTTTTATGCTTATCGAAGGTTTACATTACCATAGTATATGTTTCTAAACAACCCATAAGGGTCGTTTGCCCGATTTACCCATCAAGGGCGTTTTGGTCAATTTTAGTCCCTCATTTTACGACGAAGGACTTTCACTAAATATTGACCAAAATCGCTCGTTTAACTATTATCTTATTTATGCGTACCTGGCTCGGGTCAACATTTTGACACGTTTTAATACCTTGCCTCAATAATTCCTAATTCATAGCATCGCTAATTCACAAGCCGTTTTATCCTGTGAGTATAAGACTCGACCAACACTTATTAGTCGTTATATGTCAAATGGTATCAACATTAACATTTGATCCATTTGGTCTAAACGACCAAACGTTTTACGCTTATATATAAATGGTATTTATTTACCATTTCGTTAAGTAACTCATTTCGGATTTCTCATCATTTAGTTATGTCTCTTAAATCCGGTTCTTACGCGTTTAACTCAACATGGCTTATGCCACTTGGTGTCGTTTTATACTTCGACTTTTATCCTTTTATACGTGACTAAATCACCGTTTTCTCTTTTTATTCATAAGGCTTACTTATAAAGTTGCCATTCGAAAACTCAGTTTATATATATATCTCATCACATGACCAAAATACCATTTCGACCCTTTTTACCATTAAACATGGTTTTTCATCTTTTGATATGTTCCGACCCGTATCATTTCGTGTCAGAACCGTATTTCTAATATAATCTTTGTTGTATTTATAACTTATAAATAAATAACATATCTTACAAAAAGGGTGTAAGTTTTACTTACCTGACATCCAAATTACGCTTTTCCTTCATACTTGATTCGTTTGACCCGTTTCCTTCCCAAGCCTCCACCTAGCTTGTCAAGCGTCAAACTATCATCATAATTTGTAAGATGGTTAAATTAGTCATTATCAATCACGACTATTCCACCTTACGAGTTTTATGTCGAATTTATTATTCGATCTTATTATTGGTCAGTTTGACTTTTAAAAAGTCAATTGACTTATTAACATATACAAATGCACAATTGGTTCATCGAACTCACTTAGGCATTTCATCCGATTACTTAATGAAATCAAATTTTACATACTAACTAGTAGGTAACATGATTTCAAGCATCTATAACAAGATTTCAACATCAATTTCTTTATATTATACAAAGACCCATCTTATGACAAGTATGATCATATACTCAAATTCATAGATTATTCAAACACTTTCTCGTCATCATCATGCATGATGATTCTAAACATGTTTATATCATCAATTTCATCATATTACTAAAACCCACTTATCTAAGTGTGGTAAATCATCTAAACATCCATTTCATAGCAACCTATGTAGAATTTTCACTTAGGGTTTTGTTCCTAAGCAAGTATACTTCACTAATTTGGCCATAGCCTCTACGATTCATACATAAATCGCTTCTTGTGATGTTCATCAAATTTCATAACTTCATCAATATCAAAAATTCGACATACCTTATGATCCCTAGTTCGGGTGATCATAAAAACGCGTTCATGCATCGATTTTGGGTTCGATTTGCCCTCCAATTTGATGGATTGAGGTTGAACAAGGGTTCCCCTTGTTTCTTCTCCTGAGGATCGACATATACACACACTTTTTGGTGTGTGTTATGTTTTAATTTTTGTTTATAAAACCCAAGTTCATCTTTAGACAACTTTGGTCCCTCGAGTTTGTTTCATATAACAATGGAAGATTATCATCCATTATTTTATTACTTAGCCATGTATTGTTAACTAGGTTTATGTTCCTAGTTATACACTTCATGTCAATTGCCAAGTGAGCGTGATATTTCAGTTTACTAAGTTCGGGGATGCCACTACCCGACTTAAATTCTGTCCTGATAGCCCGGCCAATCATAAACTTTTATCTTTATAAAACGTTTACTCATTTTTATTTAACATTAGGTTCATTTAATTAAATCCTAATGTTTATCGGGTTAACTTTTACCACTATTGATATTTTACCCGTCTTTTAATATTGACGTGGTTTGATTATCAAACCCGTTTTTGGGGTGTTACATGCCCTCTCTTCAAAAATAGATTTCCCCGTTTAAAAAATTATGTTCAAAATTACGTTTTGTCCACTGCTCAAAATAAACTTACGCTTTTGGCTCCAACTCAAAATTATGATTTTGCCCTCGATTCAAAATAAAATTATGGTTTTGCCTCCAACCTAAAATTACGATTGTGTCTTTCGTTTAAATTTATATTACTGTGTTGCCCTAAGTTCAAAATTACAAATCTGCCCCTGCGCAAATTTACAATTTCGCCTGTAGTTCCAATTTACAGTACTTTCGTCACTTTAGCTTTTGGAAAATTACGATTTTACCCCATCAAAAAATAAAACTTTCCCTTAGTGAAAAATAACAGTTGCCATTGTTTTAGTTTTTTTAGCAAAACTATAAAAGTGTTTTGTTTTAATTGGTTGACTCGATTTAATTGTTTTCCGTGTATTGCCTAACACTCGCTTATTATTCGGCCATCGCCCCGCAACGCGGGCGGGGCATCAACTAGCTATAATACATATGGCCAATGACCTCTAGCTTAAGTGATAAGAGAGCTTGAGTTCATCTGCGAAGACTCAAGTTCAATTCTCACTTGGTGCAAAAAGGAGTGAGGCACTGGTGGGAATGATAGGTACCCAGGGAAACCTGGGTTCGATCCTTGAGGCAAACGGGTTTAACCGGTAATTTAACCGTCGTGCGGGTGGGTTACCGGGTTTTCCCCGAAAGTGGTGGTGGTGGACGACTCGGGTTACTCTTGGAGTACTCCGTTTGTCCAGTGAGTGCATCAAGAGTACTCGGGATTGATTTGTTGGCTGTTAAAAAAAATTACAATACATATGATAAGAAGTGATGATGAATATTAGGATGAATAGTGTCAGTATTAAAAGTGTTTGGTCCACTGAAAAATAATTAAACAAAAAAAAATTAACTTTAAAGTTTCATGAATTGTAAAAGGGATATTGGATTTAAATAATCCGAACTTTCACATATTTTCCGATAACACTCTGAACTTTCAGTTTGGACAACAACACTCCTAACTTTCAACGTATTGGCCGATAACACTCCAAAACCAGTGCCACGTCAGCATTTGGGAGTGCTATTGGCCAATAAGTTGAAAGTTGGAAGTGCTGCTGTCCAAACTGAAAGTTTAGAGTGTTATCGGCCAATATGTGAAAGTTCGGATTATTTAAATCCAATATCCCATTATAAAATACTAAATGCAATTAATTAATGTAATGTGTCTTTGAATGATATGTGATTAGCTGGTACTCCTCTTCATCTTGTATTTGCTTTTTTTTTAATTTGTTTTTGTTTCTAGAGTTTTTGTTGACTTTTCAGTATTTGTAAATATTAATCGAATAACATGAGAACAAGATTATTTAGATATTAAATATATTGACATATAATCTTGATATGTTTTCTAAAATCACAATTTAGATATTAAATATATTGACATATAATCTTGATATGTTTTCTGAAATCACAATTTAGATATTAAATATATTGACATATAATCTTGTTATGTTTTCTGAAATCACACTTATTAGAATTTATTTTTTTTGGTTACGTTCTTGAGTGAAAATTTTCATTATCGTAATAATTTTGGTTAGGTCACGCTTTGTATACTTTTACGTTACGTTTTCTTTTTTTTTATTTGCGTTTCGATGTTAATATTGTAGTCGTTGCAACGAGCTGAACATGTGTAGATGGTTTTTAGTCATATATGTATACCTTTTCGCTTACTATACGCACGCGACAATATCGTAACAAATGAGCGATATCGACTGAACTAACAAATGAACCAATATAGACCAAACTTCTGCCACGTCCCTGCCGCAATGCAAGGGGTGGAAACCTACTAGTTGTTCAACCTTATGTGCCAAGATATATATGATCACATATCATGTAAAAAAAACTATATCTATCTTATTTTACATCTCAATTTAATAAATTATCAGTTCTTCTTCTCCCTCTTATTATTTTCTTCTTCTTTTATTATTCGCTATTAGGCTAGTTTCACAACGCTAACTAAATATATGATCTCGATATGGGGACGTTTATTTCAAAATGATAATATGTTTATCTTTTACTATATATATTGATGACTAGAATGTACGTGGATTTATTATTTTTTTTAAGTATGATAATTTTAGTCTTTATCAAAACGCATATGTACACATTTGTATACTTAAAAAATGTACACATTTTTATATATAAAAAAAATCTGAAGAGATCAAGATAAAATCAAATAGTATAGAAAAATAAACCATGTTTTTCATACTATATTTTCATTTATTATTATATTTTATGGCATCCAACATTTTCATTGAAACGTAATATACATACACATGCTTATTCGGTTCATACAGTTTTAACTATTAATACAATGTTGGTTATGAAATGAACGAGCCTTGTTCAATGTATTGATTATATAAAAGTTCAAATATTACAAAATAAAATAAAACGACAATAAAATAAAAATTATTAGGGCTGGTAATTTCAGACACGGATAGAAAAACACGACAACACCTTAATAGGTTCGTGTTTGACTCTTAACATGTTTCGTGTCTTAAACAGGTCGACATGATAAGACCTGTTAATTTTCGTGTCATATTTGGGTTTACATATTTCGTGTTCGTGCCTTATCATGTAAGTGTCTTAACAGGTCGTGTCTGACACAATAGGCCAGACTTAGACTCCACACTCCACCCCCCAGGGCGAGTTTGTGTCTTAACAGGTCGTTTCGTGTCTTAACAGGTTGTATGATACACTTGTAAGTTTTCTCGTGTCTTAACAGGCCTGTTAAGACACGAGAAAACTTACAAGTGTATCATACAACCTGTTAAGACACGAAACGACCTGTTAAGACACAAACTCGCCCTGGGGGGTGGAGTGTGGAGTCTAAGTCTGGCCTAAATATGCAACCTTAAATATGTACCTGTTTCATATTCCTATCTTATCGTGTTCGTGTCTTAACAGGTCGTGTCTGACACGATATATCATCCCTAAATATAATTGAAGAAGAAATTTAGTATTTTCTTGGAATAAAATGTCAAATAACCACAGCAACGCCCTATACTTTTAAGCCAAAAAGAGTGAAAGTGATGTACTTTTTTTATTTAGAAGAACTTCCTTTTAGCTTTAGTTTTAATTATTAAACTTGTATATATATTTTTCATGAAGGATATTTCAAAAACAAATAAAAATATTTATTCAAGTTTTAAAAGTTCATTTTATTTGCTCGAGTGGCTATAAAACAATTGGTATAAATTCTAGAGGACAGGGTCTTATTGATGATTTGAATGTTTCAAGCATTTTTCTTACTTTACATGTAAAGTGTAAAGAGGCTGTTAGAAGATGATTCTCATACCTTCCCACCGTAAACATATTTCGATTATAAATATCAAATAATGTGTGTGTATGCGAGGGAGGAGTTCGCGTGATGTGACGAGGAATACAAATATTGGTAATCACGTAACATTTTAAGTTTTTTAAATTAAAAAAAACTATAGTAATACCCAAAACTTTCACCAATTGGTCGATAGCACTCATAACTTTCGATTTGTACCACAACACTCCAAACTAGTTGAGTTGTAACCTAGTTAGCTGACGTCAGATGTCACGTCACTATTCAAGTGCCACATTAGACGTCACATCAGCAAAAAAACTAACTGGGTTAATGTTCAGTTAGTTTGGCAGTGTTTGATGAAAATAAGTTGAGACTTGAGAGTTGCAAATGGTGTAGTACAATTCGTTAAGTTGAGAGTGTTATCAGCCAAATGGTGAAATTGAAGTTATTTGAATCCAATATTCCATCTTTTAAAATTATGTATAGTTACATTTTTTTCGCCTTATATGTCTTATAATAAAGTATAGATATGTAGGGGTGGGTTCATTAAGAAACCACCAAAAAGTGAGGAAAATACGTGTGGGGTTTTTGGTTGTTTGGTGGTGGTTTCCATGCCTTTTGTAACCTCTCTTCTTCTCAAATATGTGTGGGGTTTTTGATTGTTTGGTGGATGTCGCTGACATTTGACGACGCTCGTTTGTGGTCGTCTTTGATGCCCTGTTACTCATTATGAGGCATTGGTTGTTGTATTCTTTGTTACCAGGGTTGTACGTTTGAAGCCATGGTTTTGTTAACAAAATTTGTGTGCCCTGCTCTGGTTATGATACGTTCTAAAATTTTTACGAAGATTGATGAGCATCACGTTGCAATGATGCTAGATAGTTGGTGTAAATTTGCAAGCTACCTTGCATGAACGTTTTTCGTAACTCTAAGCCTTTGAAATTTTGATTTCACTAATTCTTTTTGATAGTTTTCAAATTAACGACCACAACAAAGAATTTAAACCCATGTACTATTTTAAAAATTCATTATCCTCCTTTTATTAAAGTTTCCATTTTTAAATGTTTAAAAGTAATATTTATACATAATTTTCTGTACTAAAAACACTTAAACTAACTATAAAAACTAATTGATCAAATCTTGTCAGTTAATGCATTAGATTAGCCCAAATGAGAAATTAGATGTTTCAGTATCCTCCTTTTATTAAAGTTTCTATTTTTAAATGTTCAAAAGTAATATTTATTTTTTTTTTTCTGTCAACAAACTATAAAAACAAATTGATCAAACCATTGTCAATTAATGCATTTAGATTAGCCCAATTGAAAAATTAAAAAATAATTTTAAAAAGAAAAAGTATAGGTCAAAATTTGTAACTAATATATAAAACATAAACGTCACTACTAAAGTTTTTTTATTTTTATTTTTTATAGCAACCTTTTACACTTAAATTTCAATGAACATTGCACTTATAAGAATTATAAGTCCGACATTTTTATGGGCAAGCACAATATCACTATGTAATAGGTATTTTTCAAATTATATGAACAACCTCTATGTTAAAGGTTTTAGAGGCAGAAGTTTTTTCTTGCTAATCTTTATATACTACAAAAGCTATGCGGGGGAATGGTACCAGGTTGTTGTTTGGCACTTTTTCATTGGCTCAGATAAATTATGATTTTACCTCCAGTTCAAAATAACGAATTTGCCCTTCCTCAAAATTATGATTTGCCCTGGTACAAAGTTACAATATTGTCATCGCTTTAGCTTTTGACAAATTACCGATTTTACCTCCAACTCAAAATTACAACTTTGCCCCAGTTCAAAATTACAATATTGTCATCGTTTTAGTTTTTCTAGCAAAACTATGGAAATATTTTGTTTTAGTTGGTTGACTTTATTTAATTTTTATTCATGTCGACAGCTGCTTAATACTCGCTCATTGGTCCTTACAAATTACAGTCTTGCCCCCAGCTCTAAATTATAGTCTTGCAATTGTTTTAGCTTTTTTATTCTAGTAGAACTATGATAGTGTTTTTTTAATTGGTTGACATCTCAATTCGTAAATTTAAAGAAAACAAACCAAAGTTTTATAAAGCTTAAGCTTTAACGTTAACAAAATTATATCTAAAACTCAAGCATTACATTCATCATCTTAATCTCATACAAAATTAAAACCACTTATTCTATAACTTAAACATGTGGTGTGGACTTGATTTGAACGAATATTGAAAGATGGAAGACGGTTTTCTTAACTCCGCATCTTTATGTATTATGTTTGTGTGATGAGTTCTGAAGTTGCAAATTACCTTAATTGTACCTTCATCTTAGTAATGATGTTTTAGGTATGTAGTTGAGTGTAAGGATTATATGAAGTCTACAACTAGAGGAAACAAAAATGGTCGGTTTGGTTGAATAGACTAAGCTCAATTCGATACAACTATTACAAAACCCGTAACCAAAAAACCTTAGAAATTGGCTTAAATGAACCATTGGTTTTCTATTCGGTTAAGTTATATCAGTTAATTCAGTTACAATTTAGTGTTTTGCTTTTTCGACGCACCCGTATTCATAAATAATTTATACTCAAGCAATATCTTGACTAATTCTTATCCAACACGCTTTAACCTGAAATATCAAGCTCTATAGTTACAACTCTAAAGCCCCATACCAATCTTCGGAGTTATGACTACTTAACCCCACATTCATCTTTGGAGTTATGAACTCGAAACCTAATATCTACTTCCAGAGCTACGACTTCAAGACCTCATTTCCGTCTTCGAAGCTACGACTTTCGAACCCCAGGCGATGTCCAAAATGACGTGGTGCATTGCTCACGATCAAAGAACAGAAGTTGTATAGCAATAATAGGCATCATCACCAATCTGCTCTATAGATGATAGCATGAATGCCACGAGGCGCTAAAGTCCAAATTCGTGATGAGTATAAAAATCCGTCTTCTCCTACATATGAGATTCATGGAGTGTCGATTCTTAGCAAGGGCAAGGTTGGCAATTGCCAATGAACCATTTTCTTACAGGCTCAATTTTTTATTTTTTACAAAACATGTCTCTCTTTTTTTTAAACTTATTCTTTATAAATTCAGAAAACTTGCCAAGTTACATCAAAACAGAAGGTAGCCGGGCAACAAGTTACATAAAATATTTTAAATTCATTTTATGTACTATGTATATACATATTTTCAAAACAAAAGCCTATAAAATTTAAAACCGAGTAATATTTATAACCCAATATGATTTTTAAAGTCACTAACCTATTTACTATAGTTCTAGTCAACCGCCTCATTCCTTCCGTGTTATATCATCAGTCCTAAATGCTAAAGAGTATTACTCGCACAAGAAATTAGGGTTCTAATTAATCAAATTTGATCTTCCTAATCAATTTATTATAAGGATTAAGATTTTTGGAGTTTGATTTTGTTTAACTATGATGATAAGTTTCAACAATAAAATCTGACTTTGATCTAAAAGTTTTATAAAATTAAATCCTTACTTTTAATTGTATAAATTTGATTCAAGCATAATACATAAATACATACATATACATATACATAGATAATAATAATAATAGGCTAATAATATAACAGATTATGACATATGAAGTAGGTACAAGTATAACAAAAGGTACGATGTGACACATACGACAAGAGAAATAATATCTAGATCCATATTTATTTTTAAAATCTTTTATGCAATACAATATATAAAGTAAATTTGGTAAATCTATATTATCCTAAAACACAAGAAATCTTGTTGTTTGCAGAATTGCAGAATCTTTAGCGATTTTCCCCAAGAAACCATTGCCACCATCTTTCTATCTCCATCTTCTTCACCACACACACCCCCACTCTCTCTCTAACTCTTTCTCTCTCTAAAAGTTTCTTGATTGCGGAGCCCTTTTAATCAGCTTATCCATTTTATCTCCATACAAACTCCTCCAACTGTCACCGTCGGATCTCTTCCTCTCCGGTTTCTCTCTCTCTCTCTCTCTCACTCCTGCTTTCTCTCTCTAGGTTAATCTCTCTTGTTTCATCGCCAAGATTCAATCTTTTCATCTGGGTTTTTGGAATTCAATCATGGGTGTCATTAAAATCACTTGATTTGAAGTGGGTTTTTGTTTTTTTCTTGATTTGTAATCTGGGTTTTGTGTAATCCTTCATAAATCATTGGTTTTTGGTTCATTTATGGTAAACAATCAAGAATCTTGAAAGGTAATAAAGTTAGGGTTTTTGTTTGAATTTTTTTTTTGGGTATTTTGTTTCTTGAAATCAATAATATTTCATCTTCTATTTATAGTTACCCAATCAAGAATCTTGAAACTTAATAAAGTTATGGTTTTTATTTCTTTTTCTATTTGATTGTTTTTGGGTTTTTTTTTTAATTTCCTTTGTCTGCAAAATACCCTTTTTTGAATTTGAATTGGGGATTCTGTTTCTTGAAATCTTGAATTTTCTTGAATTTTTTAATAATTCATTCTATTAAACCATCAGAAATTATTTTATTTACAGTTGAATGAAAGGGGCAACAAGCTGCAACGGCAGTCAGCGTGTTCACGGCATGTCTGACGTCGTTTTTGAGTGTGTATTAGCGTACATAGACGACTCACGTGACCGACAATCGATATCATTGGTCTGCAAGAGGTTGAATGAACTCGAAGCGCAGACGCGAAAGCATGTGACAATCGCTTTGTGTTACACAGCCACACCTAAGCAGTTACTGAGGCGGTTTCCATTCGTTGAGTCGGTTAAACTGAAAGGGAAGCCACGCGCCTCTATGTATAATTTGATACCGGAGGATTGGGGCGGATTTGCTACGCCTTGGGTGGAAGAGCTTTCGAAATCTTTTAGTTGCTTAAAGGGTGTGCATTTTAGGAGAATGATTGTTAAAGATGAGGATCTTGAATTGTTGGCACGTGAGAGGGGGCATGTACTTCAAGTTCTTAAGCTTGATAAGTGTTCTGGATTCTCTACTGATGGGCTTGCACATGTTACTCGTTCTTGCAGGTGGTTTTGTTAGTTTGATTGGTAAAGATTTGATTTTTCAATGGTTGTGTGAATGTTTTTGTGTTAGTTTGACTCTAGGTGTCAACTGGATTGGTAAAGAACTAAAGATTTGATTTTTCAATGGTTTATGTGAATTTTTTTGTCTAAAGTAGTCAAGTTAACTCTAGATGTCAGGGTCCTCCACTGCAGCGCCGTGTTTGTTCCCATCTCGGTGAAGGCTTGGCCCGGGGTTTTACCCGGGTTCGAGTCCGGGGGGGGGGGGGTTACCTATTCCACGCGGTTTCTGCGCATCAAGGGTGTGCTATGCTTTCTAGCGATGGTCGAGTAGTCGGCCTTTGGACATAGCTCCGAAAGGATGGGTTTACACGTGGAAAGCAATTAGCCGTTAAAAAAAAAAAAACTCTAGATGTCAATTAGAATGGTAAAGATTCAATTTTTCAATGGTTTATAGGATTTTTTTTTGTCTAAATTTGACTTTAAATGTAAGTTGGAATGGTAAAGGTTCAATCTTATGATGGTTATATGAATCTTTTTGTCTAAATTTACTCTAAATGTCAATTAGAATGGTAAAGGTTCAATCTTTCAATGGTTTATGTGAATTCTCTTTGTATAAATTAACTCTAGATGTCATTTAGAATGGTAAAGATTCAATCTTTTAACGGTTATGATGTTATATAAAATGGTAAAGATTCAATCTTTCAGTGGTTCATATGAATCTTTTTCTCTAAATTTAACTCTAGATGTCAATTAGAATGGTAAAGATTCAATCTTTTAATGGTTTATATGAATCTTTTTTCTGTAAATTTAACTCCAAATGTCAATTAGAATGGTAAAGATTCAATCTTTCAATTGTTTATATGATTTTTTTTCTTCTAAATGTAGCTCTAGATGTCAATTAGAATGGCAAAGAATCAATCTTTTATTGGTTAGATGTGTCTGTTAGTCTAAATTTTACTCAGAAGTCAAGATTTGACTTATAATTTATGCTATTACAGGAACCTTAAAGTCCTGTTTTTAGAAGAAAGCCAAGTGATAGAGAAGGATGGAAACTGGCTACATGAGCTAGCCATGAACAACACTCAACTCGAAACACTAAACTTTTACATGACCGATCTTTCACTAGTCAGTTCCAACGATCTTGAGCTAATAGCCAAACGATGCAAGTCTTTAGCATCGGTCAAGATAGGCGATTGTGAAATCTTGGATCTTGTTGGTTTCTTTCGCTTTGCGGGTTTGCTTGAAGAATTCAGTGGTGGTTGCTTTAACCACCATGCCGAGGAGTATGCTTCTCTAGCATACCCCCGAGGATTGCGTCGGTTAGGTCTTAATTACATGAGTACCAATGAAATGCCCATCGTGTACCCCTTCGCCTCACGTCTTAAAAAACTCGATCTCCTTTATGCCCTTCTTGACACCGACGATCACTGCGTGTTGCTCCAACGGTGCCCCAATTTGGAAGTTCTTGAGGTACATACATCTCATTGTTTCTTTTTTCATTATAGCTGATTATCTGATCATGTTATACAAAATCACATGATCACAGATCTAAATGACTAAACAACCATAGTTGTTACTTGCGAATAGTGGATGATAGCGACCAACAACCTATACGCTATGTAGCGATAGCGATGAGATAGCGAGCACTATTTTGTGTTCTAGCGATGCACTAGAAAAAAAAATTAGGAATTTTTTATCGTATATTGTATCCACATACGGTGTTTCCATACATATATTTAACAAAAACCTAAAATCCAGCTATTGTATACCTATATTTTATCGATATTTAGAGTAAAATGCCAAAATCGTCCCTGAAGTTTAGTCGTTTTTGCTTGTTCCATCCAAAATGACTTTTTTGTGCTTTTGAGTCCTTCAGGTGTTTTTATTGTCATTTTCATCCTTGAGTTTGGCAATTTATTGCGACTTTCTTCCCTCGAAATTTGGCCCTTAGGGATGAAAAATGGCAAGATTTCAAATTTTTTGGATGAAAACGGCACCTCAGGGACGAAAGTTGCAAAAGTGGTCAAACCTGAGGGACGAAAATGGCATTTTACTCCGATATTATATTAAAACCAAAAAAAAAAAAAACAAAAACCTGGAATCCCGCTATTTACTCGCTATGGAGGCATCAAAATCAGATAGCAATGAATGAGCGCTTCGCTACGCTATGAGCGCTATTAACAACTTTGTAAACAACCCCCCCCTTAAAATAAATGAATTGCAAATGAACTAACTTAGAACTCAAAATTTATGCAAAACAGACAAGAAATGTGATTGGAGACAGGGGATTGGAAGTTCTAGCATGCTCTTGCAAGAAACTAAAGCGGTTAAGAATCGAACGAGGAGCCGATGAACAAGAATTGGAAGACGAAGAAGGCGTTGTTTCTCAAAGGGGATTAACCGCGATAGCCCAAGGTTGTCTAGAGTTAGAATACATTGCTGTATACGTATCCGACATCACAAACGCCGCACTAGAAACCATGGGAACGAACTTAAAAAACCTCTGCGATTTCCGAATGGTTTTACTCGATAAAGAAGACGTTATTACCGATCTGCCACTCGATAATGGAATCCGTTCGTTACTAAGCGGCTGCAATAAACTCCGAAGATTCGCATTCTATCTTCGGCCAGGAGGGCTAACCGATGTGGGTTTGACTTATATCGGTCAACACAGTCAGAATATACGATGGATGTTACTCGGGTATCTTGGTGAATCAGATACCGGGCTTCTCGGGTTCTCTAGAGGCTGCCCGAGTTTACAAAAACTCGAAGTAAGAGGGTGTTGTTTCAGCGAAAAAGCACTTGCGATGGCGGTTTTACAGCTGCAATCGTTAAGATACTTATGGGTACAAGGATACAGGGGTTCTAGCACCGGATTTGATCTGTTAGCGATGGCCCGACCGTTTTGGAATATTGAAATAATCCCGCCACGAAAGGTTAGCTCCGCGGAAGGTAAAGAGCTCGGACATCCTGCACATATACTCGCGTATTACTCTCTTGCTGGACCGAGAACCGATTTTCCACCTTCTGTGATCCCACTTGACTACATTGGTTAATAGATTTGTACACTTGGTTTCTTTTTCGTTTCGTTTTGTTATATCGAGTAGTTGTATTGTTAGTTTATTTACGGTTGTAATCGTTTGTTTTGGAGACGGGTGTATCATAAATTACCATCTTGATAGATTTTGCGCGACGAACAGGGTCCCCCTTTCTTGTTTTTTCGCTTCATAGTGAATAGGTCAAGGTCCGCCACTAAAGACAGATAGTAAAGCCTAATGGTAGAACCTGTATGCTAATTATAAACATGTGGATCTTGAATGCATAAATGTTAATTTTCTTGTTTGGGTGATTTGGCTACAATGCTAATTATTGCATGAGGCATACAAACAAGCAGAAAGAAGACAGAAATAGAAAACAACAAAATAAACAAAGATAGTGTAAGTATAATAATTCAAAGATAGTATAGACAATAAGATAAAACAAGAAGGGTAGAAAAATATACAAGTTATAACTTTTGATTTGTCCAGAGTTGCGGAGCCCATAGAATATGAACTAAAACAAGTATGTTTGTCCGACTTTTGGATCCAAATTTTTTACATATTGCAATTATGGTTTTGACCGGTACTCACTATATTTAGTAAGAATACTCATTTCTTTTATAGACCACACTCAAACACTCATTTGTTTTCAATTATTGGCTCACAAATTTTTTATAGGATTTTAATATACATGCAAAATTTAATTTTTTTTCTCTAACAACTTTTGTGTTGCCACTCTCACTGTGAACCACTCACACAACTGGTCAAGTTGAGTGCTTTTAAACCGTCTTCATCGATCGGTTACCGGTCGAATTGACGAACTGGGCTTGTGATTCGACCAGATTGTCAAAATTTATATACATATTTATTATGCTTCTAAAAAGTAAAAACTCATTTCCAAATTTATATACTACTTTAGTCTCCGTATATGTATATTACATACTCCTAAATTTTGATAACATTGTAGATTCACGTCAAAAAAGTAGTTTAATATTTTATTTTAAGTAAAATTATTAAAAAATGTGTCCGGTTCAATTATGAAAACATTGTTTATAGAGTTAATTGCCTGGATAGTCCATGTGGTTTCACGTTTTTTCATGTTTAGTCCCCACCTTTTGGAAATAACAGGTATGCTCTCTATGGTTTGTTATTTTGTTACTCGGATAGTCCCCTGAGTAAATATCAGTTCGTTTGGAAATAGCAGGTATGCTCCCTATGGTTTGTTAATTTGTTACTCGGATAGTCCCTTGACATTTACTCAGGAGACTATCCGAGTAACAAAATAACAAACCATAGGAAGCATACCTGCTATTTCCAAAATGTGGGGACTAAATGTGAAAAAAAGACAATCCGGACAATTAACTCTTGTTTATATTAAAATGTTAATCACCTTTTTACCAAGAGAGATCTATACCAAACAATGGTGATTCACATTATATAGCATTTGATAAAGTATGATTCCATTGAGCACTATCTAATGTCGCCCATTGAAAAGTCCAACACCTTATTATGTATTTTTTCAAAATTTAGACATAATTCTATGTGGGCCATCCCCACATATTCTCAAAATGGAATTAAACGGTGGAACTACGTGCTCTATCATGCAAATTATTTCAAGTGAGGGCCTTTGTCACACCCCAATACAACTCGTTTCCATTTTTTCATAAAACAATAATTATTAATATATAAATAATAATATAGGAACTTTTATCATATGTATGTTGACTCATAATTGAGTTGCTATAGTTATATACTATATATATATGGTTGTAAGTGTAGAGTGAGTAGTCGATGACATGGCGATCGACGCGAATAAAGCATCATTTCACATGTCTATTGTTTCTCATGATTGTTGATCACAAGTAACAGTACAAAACCTGTGTTCATGTTCATATTCGGGCTCAAAAATAAAACCTAAACAAACCACTTAGATTTGTCTTTTAAGTGCACAATAACATGAGTACAAATCATTTAGACATTGATTTCAACTTTCAAGTGACAACTATAACACAAGGCACAAACATAGGTTGAGTCACAAAAATAGGTTGTCACATTGTCACCTAACCTTGAACTTGGTACCTTGTAGGTTGGAAGTACAGACCAGAATTGTACGCTCGTATATCGATCATCTTGTAGTTTGGTGTGTTGACTAACGGTAAAGATTTGTCCAAGTGGACGGTGGTGATGTCGTGGATGCTTGGTCTCCTCTTTTCTTTCCCGTCTGAATGTTGCCTTGCGTAGTACTTTTGTGCATGACTTGCCACTTGTGTTGGCGTTTTCGTCACCACAAAGTTGCGAGAAATGTTTCGCCAGTCTCCTTTGCCGTGAACTTGCAAACCCATCAAGAATCGCCTACAATACATCAATTACAAGTTATGTTAACATTATTCATAATAGGAAACAATATTAATAAATGATATTTTCATATAAAAGAGGCTACAACTTGATAATTATAAAAGTAAATATATAGAGGTGGGTTATCTTACAATAACCCCTTAACATGCGACGATACGCAAGTAAATTACGTGTCGTTACAAAATATAAATCCCTAGTTACGCATGGTTTAACTCAAATTACACATAGGTTAGTTTAACCCTAACTACGCAGGTTATATACAGAATTACGTACGTTATATTGTGGTCGCGTAATGTCACACATTAAGAGCCTTTTGTATTTTAAACTTTCACTTAAATATATAAATATAATAATGCGATCATATCCAAATATATACACTTAATAATTCAACTGTCTATCATCATAAACTAAATTAACTAGAATATAAAAATTCACCTGTGTTCATCTTCAGTCCAAGGAACACCTTTTCGCCTTTCGGGGTCAAAGGATCTTGACCTGTAAAGCCTATTCGCAAACGATTTGAACCCGTGATCTTGAAGATATTCGGATTTAACGGTCAAGTACCCCGGATCTTCCACCAAACCAGCCTCTATATTATTGATATCGGCTTTTAACACCTCATATTGTTCTCTAACTTCATACTCAGATTTCCCTGGAACAAAAGCCGCAACATTCGACCATCTATCAGGAGTTTCTGTATCAAATATCGCCAAAGCGCTTTCAAACCACTTGTTCTGTTCTTTCGTCCATTTTGATCGCTTGTTCGCCTGCTGCATCGTTTGACTCGAGCTGAAAGCATGCAAAGATGGAGATAAAGTTTCCATAACTACTTCCAACTGTTGTTTCAATACAGAAAAGATATTCAAATACACAAAAAAAGTTGAGAATCATTTAACAAGATCATTTAACAAGAATCAGATCATTAGAATACCCTTTTGTTAGATTTAGTAGAACATATTCAAGATTCTTGAAAATGACCCATCAATTCAAGAATCATGAAGACCTTGAAAAAAATTGAATAGTTATGAAACAAAGTGTCAAATCATACAATTCCAACACATAATTTGATTATATTATCAAATACCCATATGAGTAACATGATTAAAAAAGTAAAATCCATAACAAATCTTGAAAAAAAAAATATTATTCTAAAGATTTTCTTGTGTTTTGAAGAGAAAGCATAGAGCTTTACCTCTTGTAGAATAATCTTGATTTGTTTTGATGTGAATCTTGAATGATGTTGATGAATAATGAATCCTAGAGTGATTAAACAAGGTGGCTAGAAAGTTGTTAATGGTAGTGTGATTTTGTGCTATTTATATACAAAAGTGTTGGGTAGTTTATGTGATTTTGAACTATTTAATGTGTCTACTCATATAAGGTTTTATTTTATTAAATCAAACACCTTTTATAATTGCACTAAAAAGTTAAAAAGATTTGCAAAACAATGACCCCTTTCCCTTTTCATTTCTTGCATTATTATTGCTCCTACCAAAGCCTTTTTAGAGGAGAAAGAAAATTCTAAAACTTCTTTTGTAAACATAATGACAAATATTAAATAATACTACACGTTTTCCCATGCATTTATGATTGAAACTTATTTATAAGTTCTTCGTAGTGTACGTTATATTGTCACGTCATAATAAACAAACTTGTAAGGCGGTTTTCTTCCCTTAAGGAAGAACCAAGCCATGGATGTCCTTATAAAACCGCAACAATGTTGCATTGTTGGCACAAACGCCACCTGACGTTCTTGAAACATGTATAAGGAGTGCTCATAGTATAATAAAGATATGATATGTTTAAAAATGAGATGCATAAAAAAGAATAATGTTGCGTCCTTGACACAAACTCCAGTTGACGTTCTTGGAACATACATAACGAGTGCTGATAGTGTAATAAAGATACGCTATCTTTAGAAAACGAGATGCATGGAAAAGAATCGAATTGGAATATAAACATGATCCATGGTGTCATTATCAATAGTTAAAATTGTTTTAACGAATAAAATAAAAGGTTATTTAGTGAACTTTATTTGTAAACATAGTGACAACTATTTAAATAATACTACATGTTTCCCATGCATATATGATTGAAACATATTTATACGTTCTGATTTAGTAACCGATGTATTGTCACCTCATAACATATTACTTTTTTTTTAAATAAAAAACAAACTTGTGAGACAACTATCTTCCTTATAAACCCGATTGTGACGATCTTGCATCGTTGGCACAAACGCTACTTGACGTTCTTGGAACATGCATAACGACTGCTCATAGTATAATAATAATAGTATAATAAAGATACGATATCTTTAGAAAACGAGAAGCATAGAAAAGAATCGAATTGGAATATAAATATGCTCCATGGTGTCATTATCAAACGTTAACATTGTTTTAGCGTATAAAACAAAAGGGTATTTAGTGTATCGACAACTTAATTTCTAAGCATACCGTATAAAGATACGGTATCCTTGGCACAAACTCCAGCTGACGTTCTTGGAACATGCATAACGAGTGCTCTTCGTACAATAAAGATAACGATACCTTTAGAAAACGAGATGCATGGAAAAGAATCGAAATGGAATATAAACACGGTCTGAATATGGTCCATGGTGTCATATTCAAACGTTAACATTGTTTTAAACGTATAAAACAAAAGGGTATTTAGTGTACCGACAACCTAATGACGAGAGCCGCTTCTTTGGAAGGTCGAAAGGCCAAGCGAGATAACGATTGGACTTTAAAGTATTATTCCAATAGTATGTGAGTGGGTACGAAAAATCAAACAAGGGGCCAAAGTAATCGAATCCATGAGCAATTATTTGAGGCAAAGTAGTGAAAAAGGCAAAAAAGAAAAAGAAAGAGGTCAAGTGGAAATAGCAACGGGTCTTAAAGGTGCATTTACACTTCTTTTTATTAAAATGAATCATTTTAGACATGAATCAATATTAATTATATATATATACGTATGATTAGTACGTCACTTATTCCCGTTATGTCGGAGGTTTTGTCCCCACATGGAATAATATTAAAGGTCTTTCGAAGATATTTATTTTAAAATAGTAAAACTTGTTAAGTGATTTTTAATAGTATAATTTAGATTATGAAAACAAGTAGCGCCTGTAGCTCAGTGGATAGAGCGTCTGTTTCCTAAGCAGAAAGTCGAAGGTTCGACCCCTTCCTGGCGCGTTTTTTTTAACTCTTATTAACTGTGATATCTAACTCGTAACACAGGGTGTAACCCGTTAAGTTAAACACGTTTATTACGACACATTTATTTCATTTACAACTTGATTACTAACCGTTTAGCATATTGGCTAACTCATTTAATTCTGGCAAGGTCGCTAAACACGAGAAGACTTGTTTAGAGAATCAACATCTGTTTATCCCATTCGCTTTTGATACATTTGGTTCCCTAGCCCCAGAGGCCGTGGAATTCCTAAACATGGTCCAACGGGTTGTGAGTAGTAATCTCTCAACCTTTAAGAGTTGTTTCGTCTTTAGTATGACCGGTTTTGCAATTCAAAAGGGGGTTGCGGCACAACTTGTTGCCCGTTTACCTGCCACTTGTTTGTAATTTGTTACTTTGGCATTTTAATATATTACGTGTTTTATATACAAAAAAATAGTAAACACGTGACCCCTTGAACTAAACATGTTGTTTAACCCGTTATATTATACAACGACCCGTTTAACACATTTACAACTTGATACTTCAGCATAAGGTAAGAATAGTTATAGTTAAATTGTGTTCCGACAAAATAGATACATAAATTGGTGCATTGAATGTAAGAACATGTAGTGAATTTATGTTGTTTTGACTAACCTGATTAGTAAAAATTGACCCGTTGAATTAAACATGTGACCCGATAAATTATATGCACTATTATAACGACCTGTTTAACACATTTACAACTTGATTACTAACCGTTTAGCATAAGGTAACAGTAGTTATATTTAAATTATGTTCCAACAAAATAGATGCATAGAATGTAAGAACATGTAGTGAATTTATGTTGTTTTCACTAACCCGTTTAAGTAGACACGTGACCCGTTGAGTTAAACACGCCGTTTAACCTGCTAAATTATACACACCGTTTATTACGACCTGTTTAACACATTTACAACTTGATTACAACCTTTGAGCATAAGGTAACAGTAGTTATACCTAAGTTATGTTCCAACAAATTAAATGCATAGAATGTAAGAACATGTAGTGACTCGTTTAGTAAACACGTGACCTGTTGAATTAAACACGTCGTTTAACCTGTTAAATTACACACCTTTTATAATTACGACATGTTTAACACATTTACAACTTGATACCAACCGTTAAGCATAAGGTAACAGTTGTTATATTTAAGTTATGTTCCAATAAAAATGGATGCATAGCAGGTAAGAACATGTAGTGAATTTATGTTGTTTTATATTCACTTAATTAAGATTTCAAACATGATATCATGAGAATATACTTGGATAGTTTCATTTTCTTCAAAAAAACATTCTGCCAAAACACTCCTTAATTAGGACATCTAATTTACATATATGATGAACCCCTTTCATTAAATTTTAAACAATACATGTTTACAGAACAAAGATGATCTCAGGCAGCCCAGTTTTACGCTGACGCTCCGACAGGCACACCCTTGAGCCTAGATGACCCTTATAGCGTCTCTTCAAACCGGATGATCTCATTTTTGGACCCGTAAGCTACTTGAGTCCGGTCATCAAGATTCACAATAACCTTATCTAACACAGACTGTGTCCCATCACTGCTGTAACCTCCAGCATTCTCTATCAATAGTCCCAAAGGCGCCACCTCGAAAAGAAGCCTTAGCTTCGCTTTTGTCGTTGGTGATATCACATTTGTGAATACCCCCTTTTCTTTCACAATTATCTGCAAAAAAAAATAAAAAAAAAATAAAAAAAAAATAAAAGTTAAAACGGGTCAAGTGACCGAAACATATTTACAGAAGTGAAGAGATCACCTGGTTAACGTCTGGCACCATTCCTCCGGTGTATCGCAGAGTGTACTTCTCTTTTACGTAGTAGTTGATCAGCTGTATCGGGTCATTAAAAATTTCTATAAAAATATATACTAAAAGTACAGTTTAATATCAAGATTTGTTGATGAATGGAACAGGAAAGTTTAAATACCTTGTCGTAATCCGGGTTGTCGAAAGTGGCTCTTAAATTTCCAGGAGAAAACATCTTCCCTTCTGATATTTCTGTTGTTTCTTTCACATGTTGCCATTTGCCTGACAAGAAAAATCAAAATTTAGTGACGCGAAATGTAGCATTGGACTTAATCGTTTTGTTCACATAACCGAACGGGTCAGGGGTATAAGTGTCTTTTTAGTTAATTAGTTTCTTATTTAAGTGGTTTAGGTTTTATCTTTTCCGAGATGTTTGTTAGTATAAATAGATGGTTATGGTTATTGTAATTCATGTGCTTTGGTTTATAATAAAAAGATTCGAGCGAGTATGTTCAGTCTCGTGTTTTGGTGTTTTTATACTAATTGACACGGGCCTTTAATTAGTTGTCGCTCGTATTTGGACATCTTGATGAAGGCAAATGGGCTAGAAAGTGACTCAACTTGAAACATCTATAACTTTTACTCATTTTTGAGTTACACCAGCGTCAATAAACGATGACACGTCTTAACAAGCCGAACGTTTGGAGTTATGGGGCCCATTGGTTGTTTCCCGGACCTTCGGGTTCCAGTTTATTCATATGGAAGCCAGATTTTGAATTTCAAGATTTTCCCCCAATTTTAGTGATATCTGGTTTTATTGTAAAAACGTGTGAATCGCGGATATAATATATTCACAAGTTTATATTGAGTAAAGTATACAGATGTCCTTGTGGTTTACCGAAATTTTGGATTTTGTCCCTAACTTTCCAAAAGTACATAGATGGTCCCAATGTCCCTAGCCAACAAATCTACAGGTTTTAGCATGTCCGAGTCAAGGAATAAATGTGTTACAAAGTGCAAACCACAGGGACCATCCATGTACCTTTGGAAAAAAACTAGGGACTAAATGCGTTACAAAGTGCAAACCACAGGGACCATCTGTGTACTTTTGGAAAGCTAGGGACCAAATCCAAAATTTTGGTAAACCACAGAGAATAACCGTGTACTTTACTCTTTAGTTATTTGATTTTTTATTTAGTCAATTTCAGTTTTTTAAAATCTTGCTCCATGTACAAAATTTAGATTTACCTTATAAAATGGAATACTTGATAACAAGAAATATATAATTGTATTAAATGGAAGTATATTACCTTCATCAAGAAGAAGAAATTCATGGGTTCCAGGGAAACCCTTGATGGCAATAACATAAGTGGTTCGAGGTCCGTAAATTCCCATGGCTGCAGCCACTTGGTCTCTTCCAGTCACCCCGGTTAGTTTATCTCCGGGCCATACGCCAAAAATGGTACCAACGGTGAAGTTTGTGTCAACAATGCTAGACCCATCAAGAGGATCAAAAGCCACACTAAATCCGCCTGCCACATAATATAACGCGCACTCGAGGTTACAAACATAGATTAAATATACGACGCCAAAAAAAAATACCATGTAACGTGTCGTTTAATAACATGATCATGACTATATGACATGATATGTTTGGTGATACTTTCGACTGGACCGCCCATGTCTTGGAGCTCTGGGACTTCTTCGGAGCAAGCATATTTGCAGAAATGTGAGTGACTCAATGCCTAGAAAAGATATATTTAAAATAGTTACATTTGCATAAATGTGATGCATAGAAAAGATATATTTAAAAAAGTTACAATGTGCATATGATTTAAAAAAATAATAATAATAAGAGTAAAATGCTAAAACCGTCTTGAGGCTTAGTCATTTTTGCTTGTTCTATCCAAAATGACTTTTTTTTGTGCGTTTGAGTCCTTGAGTTTGGCACTTTATTGCGACTTTCGTCCCTTGAAAGTTGGCCCTCAGAGATGAAAATGGCAAGATTTCAAACTTTTTGGATGAAAATGGCACCTCAGGGACGAAAGTCGCAAAAGTGGTCAAACCTCAGGGATGAAAATGACATTTTACTCAAGCAATAATTACAAAAGTGTATGCAAGTTTGAAACTAACATCAAACAAAAGCTTATCAGCCAGCATGTCAACTGCAAGCTGCTCATCACCAAATGAGTTGACACACGCGGTCCCACCACAAGAAGCGGTCCTGACTTTGAACGCGATGGTTCTAATCGCTTCACTCATGCTTATCAACAGTCTGATCAGACCCTTATCTGGGGTGGCCTTTGATAGAAAATCTTCCTGCAAGCATTTTGCAATTCCAATATGTTATATATAATATATAATATATACGATATAGTGAGTGAGTAGGATCAACATGAAAACATTGATCCTACTAATCACTGATATATCTAACTTGTTGAGTTGTTTCCATGCTAAACTCACCAGACTTTCGCCGATTTCGCATTTGGTTATGAGTGAGGAATTTTGTGCCTTTGAAACCTTGAGGGATGATCTTGGAATTACTCGCAAGGCCTCTCCGAAAAACGAGCTTGATTTTAAACTCTGGAAAGTTCAGTTACAAAAAAAGTGTTAGCTATAATTAGGGTGACAATTTCTGACACGACACAAAAATTATCACGTGTTTGGATTGACCTGTTTAGTTAGTAGAACCACCAACCCATTTAACCATTTAGTACAACCCACCGGCCCGTTTAACAAGTTTTCAACTCGTTACAACCTGTAAAACTTTGGACCCAGATTCCTTCATCTAGAGCTTTGATTACGAATTTCAGGTATTATCGTTGATTAGCAACTTTGAATTATTCTATTTTTATTGTAAAAATGTATTAAGTCATTGACCACGTTATAAATTACGCGTTTATTTGATTCCTATGATGTCACTTTAAATTCCAAGATTTGGCGAATATTTAGATACTCTCTATCAAAGAGAACTTGATACATTGCTTTGAAATTTGATTGGAAGTAATGTATGTTTATCAAGTGTGCTTGTTTATTTAGCGGAACTAGAGGGGGTCAAGAGGGTCAGCTGACCTTCTCGCAAATTTACATTTGCATACTCTTAATTTACAACATTTGTGTGCATAGAGGTGTGTACCACGTGCTTTGGGAGGTTTTCAAAAAAAAAATGATTTTTCACTTTTAACCCAATTATTTTTTTACTTATAACACCAAAACTTTCATCTTTTCCAATTTAACCTCACAACTTTTGTACTTTCAACTTTGATCCCCTAGACTTTTCATCTTACACAAATTTTTTCGGTTTATGTTCCATTCTCAATTTTGCAAGTTAACACGGCGTAACGTGTGTCTGGCTCAACGTCTTTACGTCGTCTACTTTTTTTCCCATTTAACAGGTCTGTCGCAACGCGCGGGTCCTGGATCAACTTAGTTATTCTTTTCTATGTTTTATGTTTCGGTCTAAGTTATTCGCGTCAATACACTACAAGTTCAGTGTTGGTGGCCCCGCCGCAACGCGAGGAAGCTTAATACTAGTATATATATAATATCTAAGATTTTCATACAAAAATATAATTTGGACCCTCGGTAGAGATTAAAGCCCGGTAATGACCCTCCGAATAAAGAACTTCTAGTTCCGCCACTACTTATTTTGTATATCATCTATCAATTTATAAACACCTTATCATTTAAATTCTATTAGATTTTGCAGGTTGACTGGTCAATGATCAACCAACTTAACCTCATTCCATCTAACCATCTTACATGTACTTCAAAATTCACATGTATAATATATATTTTTGGGTAATATTAAGTATACAAAAAGCATTAAATTGAAGCATACATATTACATACCCTGGTGGTGAATGATGAAGAAATGGAGCATGGAGAAGCATATGAAGTAGAATGTTGTGAAGCAACACTTGGCAAGATTGTCCCACGTGCAAAGCACGCCACTCCTGTCCCCATTTTTAATCTTGTTTTAAGCTTCAAAGCTGAAGAGGTGATTAAGTTCCAGGTGTTTTGTTTGCAAGAAGGGGTTATTCAACAGATAAGCAGGCTGCTAAGGTGTGACACGTGGCAATGAGGGAATGGATAGATTTGGTTATGATGGAGAAGTATGGGGGTGAGGTTTATTACTCATCTGTTTAACAATTATGTGGCTCTCTCTCATCTCCATGGGATGTCTACTGTTCTAGCTTCTACATTAATGGTTTAATTATTAGATAAATTCGTGCTAACCAAACAAAATTGGTACCGGTAACGAAATTCATTATAGGGTTTTTAGTTTTGTACTAGTTGATTTTGGTATATTTCAGTATTGTACAACTATAATAGGTATGGTATCCAGTTTATATTATTTTCAATTTTTGGTATCGGTATCTTACGATACGGTACCCAGGGGTGGACCTAGGTTATAGTCTAGATGAGCGGGCGCACCCCTTGAAAAGAAAATTTAGGTGTATTTTATACGCAAAAATTCCGACTGCACCCCTTAAAATGTTGGTTAAGATCCACGTTTGCACCCCAAGTAAATAAATTCTGGGTCCGCCGCTGACGATACCTGTTTAGTATCAATACGATACCGATCTCATCCCTAGCATATTGCTTTCTCAACCTAATCCATATAATTTTGGAAAAAGTTTAAGATTTTACTTAATAAAATAATCCATCACAATCCACAAAATGAGGATTAAATTTGGAGACTAACTTTATAGACTTGTTCTGTAAGATAGAGAAGAAAATAACTAAAAAAATATTAATTAATTAAATAAAAATAGATATGGTAATGGAGTATAAAAGGTTTTAAAATACGAATAAAATTTAGAGATAAACATAGTTTTTAAAATACGAATAAAATTTAGAGATAAACATAGTTTTTGTGTTAAAATTATATCGATGATGAGAAGTTATTGTGAATGTTTAAACATCTATAAACACGGTCTATCAAATTTTTATACAGACCCTGGGTTATGGCCTAGTGGTCAGAGGCAGTGATGGCGAGAATGCCAGGGGATCGAGAGGTCATCGGTTCGAATCCTGAGCCCAACCCGAGTTTTCTATTACAGTACATTTACTTCAGAGAGTCTGTGACTCTTGTGGAGGGTGCAACTCCTGTCAAGTGGCAGGGGGCTGGAAATTTTCTCGGTGAAAGCCAAACTTTGATGCCAGGCATGGGCCCGGTTAAGACAATATAGTCCTGGCCGGAGTTGGGTGGTGGGCCTGTGGTTTGCAGGTGTGAATTATACAGAACTTCACCTTTCAAAAAAATATATATCAAATTTTTATACATGCATAAAATATATTATATTTTCTCTCTAATAATACATCCTTCCACAAACATCATAGTTCAACATAATAACCGTTTTTTTTTTACATTTATTTTTCAAAACTAAATAATTTTCTTTATAACAAACTTTTTATTAAATTTGGTATAATTTTAAATAATAGGATCAATTAAAAGGTAAAACAGTCATTTTGATCAAAGTTTTGAAAAGTGGTATTGTAGAAGGGTGGAACTCGCAATTTTGAAAGGGTGGAAACCCGAAGTTTGGTAATGGCATTTGATCTAGGGATAACAACGAGTGTATGGGGCAATAATCGCAGTCTCATACCCGCTTGTAAAATATTGTCCCAGACCCGGCTTATTATCCGTTGGGTATCGAACATCCCTGCGGGTATCGAGTGTACCCTTTAGTGTTTATAAAACGAGTAAAGTATAATTTAAGTCCCTGGTGTTTACACCCAATCACACATACAACCCTCATTTGAAAAAAAAAAGAACAACCAAGTCCCTGTGGTTGTCGATTGCATGCAATCAAGTCCCTCCCACTAATTTTTGTTAGTCAACTGTTAGTTGACTTGAGTATTTCTGTCTTTTTACTTATAAATGGAAGGGCACTATCGTCATTTTATATTCAATAACCCAGTATAACATATATGATCCCCCTCAAAACCCCAAATTAAACCATTCACTCTTTCCATCTTCCCAAGCAAACTAGCTCTGTGTGTTCAATCGATGTTCAGGTTTGTTGTGTAATAACGAAAATGGTTGGGGGGGGGGGGGGTTGGAGGATCGTCCCCGATGATGTCTACATTGACCCTAATGATTATTATGGTTAGTTCTTGTGTCTCTGTTTTTGAAGTTTTAGGTTGCAATGTCATGAAAATTCACAACTAAAAACAAAATATATTTTGCAAGTGCTAAAGAATTGATTTTTTTTTACTTTTACAAATGATGATGAACCTTCCAAGATCAGTCTTAAAGTACCACAATGGCGAGTTTACTAACAGCCCTTGTCGATCATATGTGGGTGGTAAGTATAATTTCATAAATTGTGTTGATATTGATGATTTTGGCATGGATGTACTAGAGTAAATGGTTAAGCAACTTGGTTTTTTTGTTGACATGGTGTTTTATTTCCAGTATAAAATTCCATATGTATGTTTGGATTTGGGTTAAGTCTTTGTTTAGTGATAGTGATTTTTCAAGCTTGTTTGAGCATGCACGTGGTGGGGAAAACTCATTGAAATTTATGTTGAACATTGGACCTCTCGTATGTTGATGACATCCTGTGGTGAAGAAGTCATCACGCAGAATCCTCATGGTCCTCTTCCTGAAAGCCAAGATGTTGAAATGCACGATACTCCCTTTGTTGATATGTTTCCATGTAAATACAATGATAATGAAAATGGAGATATATATGACCAAGAGGACGCTTATCAAGCAGGTGAGGATAATGATGATGAGGGAACTGGAGATCAGGATTTTGATAAAGAGGCTGAGGAGGAAGTTGATTTAGAAGAACATGAGGGACATGGTGATGATGCAAAGGTCAAGATGATCATGCTTACTAGGTAGAAGAGGGCAATCCCTTGTGATGTAGATGTTGACATGCAACGATTCAAAGCCAATGTTGACTCTGATGTAGAGGAAAATGAGAGTGGGGAAGATGTGTTTGAGGATGACCTCGACGTGGATCTGGATGACTTTGAAACTGATAACGAAGATGAAGATCAAACAATATAGATAACGCAATGAAAATAATGAGGAAGGTTAGGAGATCAACATTGAAGTCTTAAGGCCCTGATGCAGTTTGTAATCCCTTCTTCATCGGGCAGTTGATTTCAGATAAGGCGAAGCTTACTAAGATGGTAAAAACATTTGCTCTTGAATCCAAGCGACAATTGTATATAAGCAAAAACAATAGGTTGAGATTTAGGGTGGTGTGCACGAAAAAAAACCCAAGTTTGACGAGTCTTGACGACTTTGAGGGCCAAAACAGTAAAAATGAGACTTGTGTGGTAGGTAGGTCGAAAAAGGGCATTGATAAGGCAACCCCCAATAAAACAAGGAAGAAGCCAAGTAAACCTACTTGTCCATGGGTGATGCAAATTATATATTCCAATATACTTATTAATTATGTATCGTTTAAAATTAATTTGGGCATTAAAGATGCAACAAAATTTTTAACTGATTGTTCGGTTAATAAACGGAGCGAGTTTGGTAAATCCGGTTTTTGACGGATGTTACAGCTTCGCTTTCACCTTTAGTCACTACATTTTCAAAATTACAGATATAAACAACTTTGACAAATTCTTTCTCGGATAGTCCTTGAGCCTAACTCCAGTTTGTTTCCAACATTAAGCCACCTCACGTGCTTATCACATGAGGGGTATTTTCGTCCGTTTGTGTGGCTAAACCCATAAAAGCATGCCTGCATTCCCTACTCTCTAATTGTCTGTTGCATACCCTCCACACAAACGGACAAAAATACCCTTCACGTGATAAGCATGTGGGGTACTTAACGTTGGAAACAAACTGGAGTTAAGCCTAAAGACCATCCAAAAATAAATTTGTTAGAGTTAGAAACTATAGTTGTAACTATATAAATGTAAGAACTAAAACTGAAATTGAAGGAAACCGCACGGGACTATATGCCCTAATTTGAAATTATATGATTCTTCCACCGGAAAATAAAAAAGAAAACCAGAAGAGGGCACAGTGGAAATATTCATAAAACTTTACAAACAGCGTAACGACGCCGCCACCTCCGTCGTCTGACGTCTCCGGCACCGCCCCTCCGTCCCTGTAACGCCGTCGTAAGTTCTCTTCTCCGCTATCTATCAAACTCTTCAATCAGTCACTCATCATATGCCTTTATGCATTCACTTTCAGTAAATTCGAGCTTTCAACTACTTTTGCGAGTTCGTGAAAGTTTTATTCGATTATAACTTCGAAAGTCTTTCTTTTTAAGTTTAAATTTGTGATTTATTTGTTTTGTTTACTTATCTGTAGCCTGTAATATAGTTCTTCATTTCTGATAATATCTAGGGCATGCACCATTTTTTTTAATTATTATTATTATTATTATTATTATATTTTTTTTAACTCATAACTGATGGTATTTTACTTTACTGAAAATTGATGACTGAAAGACAGTTATCTTTTGAGTGATATGAATATGAATATATTTGTATCATGTTTGTAATTAGTTGCACTTCATATCAGTTTTGAATTTGTATATGTTTTAGGTTTAGGTTTGAAAAGCAAAGGATAGTAGATTTATATGTTCGGGTTTTTGGCTAGGAAAAAGTGACCTTATAACTGACCCATTTAACGTTCGGGTTTGTTGGGTTCGGGTTTTTGGCTAGGAAAAAGTGACCCGATAACTGACCCGTTTAAAGTTCGGGTTGGGTTGTTCGGTTTTTGGGTTTAGATGAAAAATGAAAAAAAAAAGTTATATTTTTTACAAAATATCATCAAAATTGATATTGCTACTATGAAAATATCATCAGAATTCAAACATTATTTGACAATACAATATGATAATGTTCAAAAGTCCCAAAACTTGCTGTTCCAAATCCAAATACCGCAGATTTCAAACCAAAACTCATCTATAAAAAAACAATAAATGCTTTTGTGTTTGGGTTTTTCAGGTCGGGTTGTTCGGGTTTTGGCTGGGAAAAAGTGACCCGATAAGCGGCCGATATAAGGATCGAGTTGTTTAGGTATTCTCTAATTCGGATTCGGGTTGGGTTTCAGGTAAAATGGACAACCCTACCATTAGCCACATCACCTGCCTTTGTTTATTTTCTTTTTCTTTATTTTATTTGTTGTAGTTAAACGGTTAAACCATTATACGCTTTAGAGGGTTTAGCTAGTGAGAGCCCTCACTACCTACGTGGCAGTGATGTGACAATCACTTTTACACTTTCCAGTTAAACCACTATACATCTTTAAGGTACCACATAGCAAACTTGTATTGCATATCCCAATTGATTGTTCATATTTGCAAGTAAGTGCATATCATATCGGTTTTGAATTTAGATACATATTAGGTTTAACTTTAATAATCCAAGGATATGAAATTTGTCTTCTCAGTGTGATTGATCTAGATTTAGTTGATTTATTTTTTTAAAGCATGTGAACACATCTATCCACTTTAGAGTAAAAAAATGTTGAGGATTATTGCTACTTATTTACTTAATTCCCTGTTTATGTACCGTTATTTTGACTGGACATCATTCTCTTGAAGCTTTTTGTGCAATTATGGAAATCGGATCTTGCGTTAAAGTTCCAAATGGAAGCGGTCCAACGTCATACATAACTCGTGCAAGTTGCCTCAATGGACAATTCGTTCCAACCCAAAACCGTATTTCAAAGGCGTCATCTTATGTGACACTTCCTAACAAAATTTGCGCATGCAAAGCAACTTTGAAGGAAACCAATAATAGCGTTGAAGCTGTTGAGAAGGTAACGGCTTGTTCTATTAGTTTATAATTTATATATTATTATGTTTATTGTCATTTTTCTTTAATGTGCTATATTAGTTATTTACTTTTGCTGAACTTTTTAAATGTATTTACGTTGTCACTTTGAAGTGTTCTCATGAACTATTTAAGACTCTTCTTATAGATTATAATATCTAAAGAGTAAAATGCCACTTACGTCTCTGAGGTTTGGCCAGTTTTGTGACTTACGTTCAAAGGTTTGTTTTTCCGCATTTAGATCCAAAAGGTTTGAAATCTTGGTAATTCGTTAACTCCATCCTATTTTCTCCGTTAAGTCAGGGTAATTTCCATCTTTTTTGTTAAGTTAAATGGCAATTTGGTCATTTTCACTTTATGTACAAGTATTCAAAAACCGAATTGCCCTTTAAGTTAACAAAAAAGACGAAAATACCCCTGACTTAAGGAGAAAAATGGATGAAGTTAACGACCTGGATGAAAATGGCAAGACTTCAAAACTTATGGATCCAAATGCGGAAAAACCACCCCGGGGACGAAAATGACATTTTACTCATATCTATATCAATCAATCAATCTTTATTTTACTCATATCTAAATTATTAATTAAAATCTTCATGTACCTATGTTGTTTTAGTGCTATATTACCTGAAAGATTCCATATGGTTTCAGGTAAAAGTGCAGCCTTCTGAGACGGAGCTCTCAAGTTTAACCGCCATAAGTCCATTGGATGGACGTTACTGGAACAAGGTCAAGGATCTATCTCGTTATTTGAGTGAATACGGTCTGATCTACCATCGGACCCTTGTTGAGGTATTTTTCACACAAATCACCATCCAATTGTTTGTCATGTAGATTTAGTTACTGTTATCGTAATTTTTGATGTATATACGTAGGGGTGTGAATTTCTGACACGAACCTAACATGAAATTCACGGGTTTGGGTTTAGTCTAAACTCTAAAGTCGGGCCGGTTCGTGTCAACCCGGTCGGATTGGCGGGTTGATTCGTTTAACCCTTTATATTATATTTATCTTTTACAATAGGTTTTATTTTATGCCATAATTAACTTAAAAAGAGATATCAAATTTGTGTTTTTTAAGAAAATCTCATATTTAATATATTATTTTGCCAAAAAAGAATTAAAAGATAAAAAAATTGGGTTGAATGGGTCGTGTTCGGGTCAACCCACGAACATTCGGGTCGCGTTCAGGTTCATATGTATGACATGATTTTTGCCTTTCGGGTTTATCTAAAATTTTCAAGTTCGAGTCGGGTTGAACCCGCCAACCCATGAACACAACCCGTTTACTCGTTTAGCACCCCTAGACTGTATAGACCTCTATTATCTCACAGAACTTTATCGTGGGAGGTAAGTCGACAAATGGAAGTGCATCTTACGTTGTGGACATGCAAATTCAATACAGATTTGATGTTTAATAAATTCGTTTATGTTGTTTTGTTACTTTAGATCATGTGGCTGCTAAAGCTCTCGCAAATTCCTGAAGTAGTTGAAGTTCCAAAGTTTAGCAATGAAGCTGAAGCGAAATTGCAAGGACTTATTGACGGATTTAACGAAGCCGATGCAATGCAAGTGAAGAATATCGAGAAAATAACTAATCATGATGTGAAAGCAGTGGAGTATTTTCTTAAAACAAAATGCCAAGAAGATCCGGAGATAGCTAAGGTGTGTGTTATTCATGTTTTGTTTTAGAATGCATAGATTTTGATATAATCTTATATAGTGGTGTGCACGGTTCGGTTCGGTTCGGTTTTATGGTAAAACCGAAACCGTAACCCATAGTTGTCAATAGCGGCTATAGCGACCGCTATACCGCGCTATGTAGCGAGGCGACCAAGTGTCGCTATCTGGGTCATAGCGACCAATAGCGAGAATAGCGACAATGATGTTTTTTTTTAATTTTTTGATGTAAAAAACAGTTGTATATAGCTATAAAATGGTTGGATTTATAGGTTTTTGTTAAATATACATGTAAAATAGCATATATACTAGGGTATTTTGATATAATATACATATAAAAAATTTCAAAATTCTTTTTCTAGTGTATCGCTATTTATAAAATAGCGGTCGCTATTTGTCGCTATTCGCTATGTAGCATATAGGCCCCTTGTCGCTATTCGTTATTAACAACTATGCCGTAACCGATATGTTCGGTTTTGGAAAACCGTTTGGTTTTTTCGGTTTTAGGAGGCGTTCGGTTTTTCGGTTTTTGGAACCAAATTATGTAAGATTCACAAATAGAAGTATAATCCGAGATTTACGAATCTTTTTTAGATGTTTACATTTAAGTTATGTTTTTTTTCGGTTTTTGGAACAAAATTACGTACGATTCAAAAATAAAAAGTATAATCTAAGATTTAAGAATCTTTTTTGGATGTTTACATTTAAGTTATTTTATTTAACTTTTTTAATTAATATTATTCACATAAATCTAGCCTTCAAATCTATTTTTATGTTTCTCCAAAGTTTTTATTAAGAGATTTTTTATATTACTTTGAAAATCATTTAATTTTTATGTTAAGTTTTGTTATTTCTTGTAGGCAATAGATAAATCATTTCAAAAATAAATCAACATGTTAATGTTTTTATTATAAATAGTTAACAATAACATTCAAGAATAAAATTTTTAATTCATAAATCAATTTATAACAAACATTAAAGAATTAATTTTTAGGTTATTCGGTTCGGTTTGGTTTTTTTTTCGGTTTTCATAAAATGCAAACCATAACCGAACCATAAATTTCGGTTACGGTTTTGTGCGGTTCGGTTAAATGTTTTTCGGTTTCGGTTCGGTTTCCCGCTCACCCCTAAATTCTTATAACTGCATCTATGCTATCATGTTGATTTTTTTTCTTTTTTTCGGGAAATAACTGCAGGTGCTTGAGTTTTTTCATTTTGGCTGTACATCTGAAGACATAAACAATCTTGCTCATGGTCTGATGCTTAAAGAAGCAGTTAATTATGTTATTCTTCCTGTCGTGGATGATTTAATTAATGCTATATATTCTATGGCTGAGGTTAACGCTCACGTTCCGATGCTCTCTCGGACACATGGACAGGTGAATCTTCTCATTTTAATATGAACTAGTCTTAAGTCCCCCACGTTGCGGGACAGGGGGCGTAAAACCGTGTTACCAGCATTGCGGGGCAGGGGCGTAAAACCTTGCTAACCGAACGGTGACCAAAACCAAGAAAAAGCGTAAAACAAAAACACGAATTTTTAGCACAAGTGACTCACGTGACGTAAAACGTAGACAAATTCGAATTTATATCGACACGTATTAGAAAGTCGAGGGGGTCAAAGTGATATTGTATAAAGTTTTTAGAGACTGGGGGAGAGGGCAAAGGTGACAACTTTGAAAGTTGAGGGGACCGAAAAAAACCTTTTACTAAAAGGCGAAAGGGAAAAAGGAAAAAAAAACCCGAGGGACGAAATGTGACAACAAAACATAGTTTGGTGGTCAAAACCAAAAGTCACAAACTTTACTATTCTGGACAACGTGTGAAAACCAAAAAGTTGTGATGAAAGTGTGAAAACCGAAAGGTTGTGGTGAAAGTTTCCTGTAGTACAAAGGAGTGAAAAAACAACTTTATGAAGTACAGGGCTATATGATAACTTTATCAATGTTTAGGGGTAGAAAAGTGAAGTGGTTAAAGAAAAAAGGAAACAAATAGAATGATTAAAGTACAGGAGCACAAATGAAAACTTTACATTATTCCTCGTTATGGTTAAATTAATACATATACATATAATAATTATAACTACAAGTCTACAATCTTTTTAATTGTATGGCATTAATAATTTAAACGAGTAACTAATTTTCTAAGTCTGCTTTATGTAGCCAGCCTCACCTACAACCTTGGGAAAAGAAATGATAATATTCGCCGAGAGGTTAAGCAGAGAAAGGCGAGATATTTCACAAGTAGAGATATTAGGGAAATTTGCCGGTGCAGTTGGTAACTATAACGCACACGTTTCGGCATATCCTGACGTAATTTGGCCACATGTCGCAGAACAGTTCGTAAACTCTCTCGGATTAAGCTTTAATCCACATGTAAACCAGGCATGTTTTCTTTATTTCAATTTTATTTTTGGATTGTCATATTAAAACTAGGGGCGCAAACGAGCTGAGCCAAGCCGAGCCAGAGCTTGACCAGGCTCGAGCTCGATTAACTTATTAGAGCTCGAGCTCGAGCTCGCTCGGCTTGTTGATAGTTTCTCAAGCTCGAGCTCGGCTAGTTTATTATCTATTAAATAATATATTAAATACAAAAAATATAAATAATAGACTTGTTTAGGCTCGCGAGCTCGATAAGTGAAGCTCAGGCTGGGCTCCTTTACTAAACAAGCTTATTTTTAGGTTCGAGCTCGGCCCGTAAACAAGTTTAAATAAGCTTGGCTCGGCTTGTTTACTAGACAACTTTAAATAAGGGTAAATGTTATTAAATATTAATAAAAACTAATATTACACTAAGACTCGATAAGGCTCGACGAGCCTGACGAACTTAACATGCCAGTCTGGCTCGATAAATTAACGAGCTTTATTTTAGGCTCAAGCTTGGCTCGGGCTCGATAAGGCCCGACTCTTTTCGAGCTTTTCTCGAGCCGATTAGGAGCAGATGCGAACTACTCGGCTCGTTTGCACCCCTAATTAAAACATCTATATTTGATGTATCAGCTGACATGATCTGGAACCATATTTGTGATGCAGATTGAATCTCATGACTACATGGCTAAACTTTTTCATTCATTCATCCGGTTTAATAACATCTTACTTGATTTCGATAGAGACATATGGGGCTATATCTCTGTCGGTTACTTCAAGCAGGTGTACGTTTAACGAGATTTTAAGAAGTAAGCAATCGTTAATAACTATTTGATTCTGAGGTTGTAAAAGCTTGTGTTGTGTAGGTAACTATGGCCGGTGAGATTGGATCATCAACAATGCCTCACAAAGTCAACCCCATTGACTTTGAAAACAGTGAAGGCAATCTCGGGATAGCTAATGCGGTTTTCGACCATTTAAGCATGAAGTTGCCTATTTCACGTTGGCAGGTATGTCTTTAGATTATAAATGTATGAATCTAAAGGTTATGATTTTGCAATGCAATTATTTACTTGGTGTAATTACTGTTACGACTGTAGCGTGACTTGACTGATTCTACGGTTTTGAGAAACATTGGTGTCGGCTTGGGATACTCACTTCTGGCTTACAAGAGTGCACTTGTAGGAATTGGGAAGCTTCAGGTACATACACACACGCACACATACATATATTGTTATAATAACAATCTTGGGTGCCTTATGAATAGTATTTTTTTTATTGACTAATTTTCTTTTACATTCCTGATCTTTGATAAGTTTAACATTTGGCCCGCCCCTCAACTTTAATAACATTATTTATTATTTATTTATTTTCATTTTTCTGTAACCGATTTACATTATAACCCCTGCCCTGAAGTTTAATAAAGTTATCATTTTGAGTTTTTAATGAATCTTTTGTTACGTGACGTTATTTATGGGTTTCATTTTTTTATATCAATGCTCCACTTGAGTTATTTCTATCTACGTTCGACATGAATTTTCGGAATGTTTCTAAACCGACCTATTGTTTTAAATGTTTTTTAAATTGCTTGGCGCTCATCTCTAAATACACACTGCGACATGTTTTTTTTTTTTGTGAATTTTCATAACGTTGTTTTTAAACTGACCGGTTATTTTAAACGTTTTTTAAATCGTTCGGTTTTTAAACCTCATGCGCTCATCTCTATTGTAATGCACGGGTTTCGTGGTTATCTTTATATATGTTTTGGCGTAAATTTTGTTCGAATAACTCTTCTGTGTCTTTCGAATATACTGTCACGGCGTGGTTTTTTATTGTTACGTTCACAATTAGCTTATTTTTATCTAGGTTTCTATCTAGGTTTCGAACCCGCCACGGAGCCCGGGTGGTAACCCACTAGTGCTCAATATTTGTGGGCATTTTTAAGTTTTTACTTTTTACATACACCATTTTTAATTTGTTTGGTTAAAATTACAAAATAAACTTGAACATCTTGTTTGTTGGAAGAAAAGGGTCTGATTAGATCCATAGGCTTGTTTAACGCCTTTATGCTTGTTTGAACCTTTTTGTGTGTTAGGTCAATGAAGTTGCATTAATCAAAGACCTGGACAACTCATGGGAGGTTCTTGCTGAACCAATACAAACCGTATGTATCTTTATTGAAACATATTTCTTTTAAAATTGTTCTGCAATAATGATAAAACGGAATAATCTTATAGATGCAAATTGATGGTCATAGAGATGTAATTTTGGATTTTGTGTATGAAGGTGATGAGAAGATATGGCGTTGAGGAGCCTTACGAGAAGTTGAAGGAACTTACTAGGGGAAAAGCGGTTAACAAAGAGAGTATTACCGAATTCATTAACCGGTTAGAAATACCAGTCGAAGCTAAAAACGAGCTTTTAAAGTTAACCCCCCACAACTATGTTGGTGTTGCAGCGCAGTTGGTGAAGGATGCGTGTATCAAACGTCATGAGTAGGTCTTTGATTTAACGTCTGACTTTATGTATCTTTTTGCTGCAAATGAGTTGCAGTTGTGAACAATTGTCTAAGGCATTTGCTTTGAGTATGTGGAAGTTTTGAAAAAATAAAACTTTTTGATGCATGAGCTGAGGCTATGGTAATAGATTGAAACATAAAGTAATTGTTTATGTTGGTTGCAAATTTTCAAGCTTACAGTGTAATAAATATAATGAAGTTTTTAGTTTCACTATATTTTGGGAATTTCTACAGAATTTTGTAAAAAAAAGTAGAAGCTGGGCGCTCAGGCTGATTTGGGGGGCCCACTCGCATATCCAATCAGATTTTTATTTTAATTTCTTTTCTTTTATATAGCTAAAGAGGGTTTTATTCCACTGCAAGTTAACAACAATGCCCACTGCTTACATGGTGCTGATGTGGCGTGATAAAGTCTCTCCCACACAATGTAGCCTAAATTTGGCTGATCTACTAAAGTCGCATATCTATCTTAAGTCTCTTACACGATCTAAAGTAGATCCTGGCATTTGTGTTGACAGCATGGACAACTAATCTTTGACATGAATATAGCGGTATATTGCACAGAAAAACAATGGCTGCTCTTGTGTGTTACCTCATCGACGAATACATGTGGTAATACAATATATTAATCTCCGGCATGAAGGTTGTATTTACTCATCACATGAAGGTTGTATTTACGCATCAATTACATAAAACCTAGCCTTCACTGTTCACATCGGCGTCAAAACAAATGTCTACATTAAAAATTGGTAATACATCATAATTTGTCTAAAACTAACTTAATCAGAGTTTCATAAATTTTTTTAATAGAGTTAATTACTGTTTTCGTCTCCGTGGTTTGTCAAAAATCACTATTTCAGTCCATTAATTTAAAAATTGCGATTTCAGTCCCTGTGGTTTCACTTTCGTAACCATTTCAGTCCACCTCGCAACCATTTCAGTCCCTGTACTTACAGAATAAATGGATTTAAGTGGTTACGAAAGTGAAACCACAGGGACTGAAATGGTTACGAAAGTGAAACCACAGGGACTGAAATTGCAATTTTTAAACTAATGGACTGAAATAGTGATTTTTGACAAACCACAAGGATGAAAACAATAATTAAGTCTTTTTAATAAAAACACTTTAAACATACCCAAATCTTCTAATCTCAGTTTGTGACTATAAAAATGGTATGAATCTCAACATAAACAATGCAAACAACAAAAAATAGTGACAAAACTTTTATTACTTAACAAACCCAAAAAATCCCAAACCAAACCCTAGATCTCAATATTTTGAGATCTGAAAGATACAAAGATCAGATTCAACAGATTAAGACAATATGTTGAATGGTCAGCAAAAGGATACAACAATACCAACATAGAGATCACAAGATCTCTAATACACCACAGATCTCTACACAGAGATCAAACAAACAAATAACCAAATACAGGGATGATGAACAAAATACAGAGAAAAGTGTAAGAAACCCTAAGAAATATCTTGATTTATTAAGCCTTCTCTCTCTCTTCCTTATATACTGGATTCCAGAGATATTACACTTTAGCCATTCAAATGTTCCAGTTTAGTCCTCTTAACGATATCATCTACACAATAGTCAGCTACAACAATAATAACAATAATGAAGCCCACAACTGAGCCCATCAACGTAAACACGAGCCCAACTGAATACTGAATAACAAGCGCAACTATATGAACTGAACCAAATATGAAATATCATATTTTTAACATCCCCTCATAATTCATACAACAAACATATTAAACAGTCCCAACTTTTCACACAACGACTCATGTTGTAAACTATTCAAGCCTTTAGTAAACAGATCAGCTAACTGATCCTCAGATGCAATTTTCCCAGGACAAACAACACCATTTGCAATCTTTTCCCTCAAAAAATGAAGGTCAATCTCAAAGTGTTTGGTCCTTTCATGAAAAACAAGGTTAAAGGCTATAGAAATAGCTGACTGACTGTCACAATATAATTTAACCGGTAACTTGTATTCCACTTTTAACTCTTTCAAAATATTTAAGATCCACATAACCTCACAAGAAGCAGAGTACATTGCTCTATACTCTGTTTCAGCAGTTGATCTAGATACAACACTTTGTTTCTTAGACTTCCAAAAAACAAGATAACTTCCCAGAAATATACCAAAACCAGTGACTGTTTCCCGGTGGCTAAACACTTAGCCTAATCAGAATCAACATACCCTTTAACTCAAAGTCATTGTCCTTTTTAAATAAAATGCGTTTACCTGGAGATTTCTTTAAGTATTTAAGTAATCTCAAAGCAATCTGCAAGTGACACTCCTGAGGAGCATGCATAAATTGACTCAAAAATTGTACAACATAACATATATTTGGTCTAGTAATAGACAAATATATGATTTGCCAACCAGTTTCTGGAAACATGTAACATCCTTAACAACACTTTGACTTTGACTCAACTTATTAGCAATAATATGACCTTGCTCAATAGGAGTACTAACAGGTTTAACACCTAAGTAAACAAATTCATTAAGTAATTCAAGACAATATTTTCTTTGGTTCAAACAAACACCTATTTCAGAATACAACACCTCAATACCAAGAAAATATTTTTTACTATATCCTTGATTTGAAAATTATCACTTAAAACTTTTAAAATTTTAACAATGTCAACCTCAGGATTACCGGTGATGACTATGTCATCCGCATAAACCAAGAGAACAACAAAAACAAACTGATCAGAAAGTATATACATATAATGATCACATAAGCTTTGTACAGAACCCATTTTATTAAAACTTGAGTTAACTTTTCATTCCACTTCCTAGGCACTTGTTTTAACCCATACAATGACTTAACCAATTTACAAACTCTTGTTTCATTCTCAGGAAAATATCCAGGTGGTAACTTCATATACACATCTTCAGAAATAGAACCATAAATGAATGCATTGTTAATGTCCAACTGATACATTTGCCGATTATTTTTAACAGCCATACTAATAACGCATCCAACAGTGACCATTTAACAACCGGAGAAAAAGTTTCTCCAAATTCAAGACCTTCACGTTGATTATACCCTTTAGCTACTAACCTAGCCTTAAATCTTTCAACTTCACCATTAGATTTATATTTAACTTTGTATATCCACTTACAACCTATGGCCTTTCTATCTTTAGGCAAATCTACTAACACCCAAGTATCATTCCTGTACAAGCCTTCCATTTCCCTATTCATAGCTTCTACCTACCTCGAATCTTTAAGAACCTCATTAAAACAAGTAGGTTCAACAGTTTTATTCAAGTTAGATACAAAACACATGTTATCAATAGACAAATGAGAATAGTTAACAGATTTTTCTATTCGATACTTAACTTTACCCTCAACAATAAACTCATCAAATCTTTTAGGCATAGAAACACTTCTAGAAGATATCCTAACATGTTGAGTACCCTCATATAGGTTTGTGTCATCGTTTAATCCTAAAGTGTCCTCTGTCCTGCCATTATTATCCTGAGCACTACTACTCACTTGTTCTGTTTGTTGATCATGATCTGCATCAGAATGAGGGGCTGATGTAGAGGGAGACATTGGCTACTAATCATCACTAATAGGACTACGAGCACCACTTGTACCCTCTTCATCATTGGGTATGTTAGGAACTTCAAATGAAAAATTTTCAAAAAAATTAATATGATTTAGATTTGTTTCACACAGCTTCTTGATTATCAAATAACATAATTTTAAAAGGGTATACATTTTCATAAAATTTTACATCTCTAGAAAAAAAGATTTTGTTACTATCCAAACTCCACAGTTTATACTCCTTTTTTGACATTTTAGTAACCAAGAAAAACACATTTGTCGGCATGATATGCAAACTTACCAAATTCAATTAAAATTGTACTAAAACACAAACATCTAAAGTTCCTTAAATGTGACAAGGAGGGCCTAAATTCAAACATCATTTCAAAAGGACTCCTACCATTCAACACATTAAAGGGTAACCTGTTAATTAGATACGCAACAGTTAGAATACAGTCAGACCAGAACCTCAAAGGCAAAACACCCTGATACATGTATCAAGGCACTAGCTGAGTTTAACAAATGCTTATGTTTCCTCTCCACCACACCATCCTGTTGTGATGTATAAGAGTAAGAAGTTTGATGCAGTATACCTTTAGATTTACAAAACATATTCATTTGATTATTTACAAACTTAGTTGCATTATCACTCCTAAAAACTTTAATTTTACTTTTAAACTTAGTTAACACAAGCTCATAAAAATATTTTAGGTTTTCAAAAACTTCAGTTTTGTTTGACAAAAAAAAATAACACCACACCTCTAGAACAATCATCCACAACTGTTAAAAAATATTTAAAACCTTCATAGCTTGTTACTATATAAGGACCCCACAAGTCCAAATGAACTAATTCACCAACTGATTTAATTTTATGTTCACTCAAAGAAAATGGAACTCTTACTTGTTTTGCCCTATGACATACCTCACATGGACCATGATCACTAGAACCTAGCTTAAGGCTTTGTTTTAACACAGCTAAGACCTGATCTGAAGGATGCCCTAGTCTACTATGCCAAGTATCAAACTTCACAGAACTATACAAACAAGCTTTGACAATATTAACATTATTTCCTAAAAAACACAATCCACTATCCTAACTACCATTCATCAGGATTCTCTTTGAACTGAAATCATGTAACACACAATTATCCTCATTAAAGATAACAGAGACATGATAATCTTTAGCTATCTTGTAAACAGACAACAAATTAACACAACATCTTTTAGAATTATATCATCAGTCAATTTTAGATTTCCAAATTTCAAAAATTTAACACTTGTTTCATTAGGATGACCAACAGTAATACCAAACTCAGAAACATCAACAACATTTATAATATTTTTATCAGATTTAACCATGTGTTGACGTGCCCCTGAGACAACAATCCACCCACAACAATTGCCAAACCTAACAAAACTTGAACAACTAACAAAATTAGACACATTAAAACACTCACATACCATACTAGGATTCTAAGAATCAGGACCTGTAACATCTTCAAAATTTTTATTTAAAATAAAGTATATAGAAACTTATATTATTAAACGGGTAGATCATGGGTAAGTTGACTGTTAGAAATATGAGGTATTTAGACGAACATAGGAACCGTTTAAAAATTATAATAATAAAATACATTATAATCAACCTTACTCCGTTTTTAATGAAACTTAGGTCAAAATGTAGTAAAAATATTCTCGTTCTAATGGCATATTCATTGTTTTATAAAACTTCACATTTTATAAGTTATAAGTGATAAATGAGTTGAGAGCTTAATTAATTATAAAAGTATAATAATAAAACATATGAATTGAGAAATTGTTGAGTACGTGTATTTGATTGTGTACGTGTAAGGTTGTATGCCTAGCTTAGCCTCCAAGTTACCACTAACTTTTGTATAAATAGGAACTATCATTCATTTTTTCCTCTGCTTCTTTATCTGGTCCCTCTCTCTCATCTATATATATCAATTCTTTTTTTGTATTACACCCCATAATAGTTCAAAGCCCTGTCCCGTTTTAAGTGTTTTAATCCCTGATCACTAATTCATTATCCTACTGTTTGATCTAGAATCGCCAACACATGTCTAGGCTCTGTCCGACTATGTTCGTTGGAGTTCTGTCGTGTGTTGTATGGACACCCTGCCCGATTGATTTAGGACCCACCAATGCATGTCAAGGCTCTGTCCGACTCAGTCGTTGGGGTTCTGTCTTGGGTTGTATGTGACATGGGTTATTATACTTAAAACGAGTGCATTATATATTTTATTAAGAGCTCAGGAGCTATGCCCAAGATTATACCAGGAGGCCTGTAGTTAGACCCTTAAATTACCAGGTGAGTACATTCTCTTTTTGTAAACCTTTTTGTGAGTCAAAATATTTTAATTATGCTTAACTGTGATTGAGTATATGTATTCTACAATTACTGCCGGTATGTTGGGGTTTTGTATACGAAATTTGAATCCGATACCGTTGTATAAATGGATTTTTGCCAATGGGTAACATGACCCACAAGTCAGGAGTGACAGTACTGATTGGGTAATGCTGTAGATATAAACATTGTTAATGCGGATGCTCTCAATAACTGTAAAGCTATAAAACTTGTTTTGATTAAACTGGGATGTATTCACCGGTATTTCTTGCTGATAAAATGTTTTTAAAACGCGTTTCAGGTAACTCGCTGTAGAGATAATAGACACCAGCTATGGAACACTGAAGACTTAAATAAAGTGGCTATAATTACCTGAATAAAAGAAGAAATTTATATTTTATTTATTCGGGTTCATCCCTATAAAAACATTTGAATGGAATATGGGTTTTAGCCCAATTATTTATTAATAAAAGTTTGGTGTTTTACAAACTCTGAAATTATTTCCTACCTATGATCCTGATGAATAAATTTTCCGCTGCCAAATTAATAAACACCGGTACCACTTGACTAGTTCATGGCTCCCGCTCCCGCTCCCGGGGTGAGGTCGGGGGTTGTGACAGAAGGTGGTATCAGAGCCACTGATTTAAGCCATTAGGTGTTCTTTTAATACCTATAACTTAAACATTATGTTAGGAAATTAATAATTTATGTGTTACTCTGTGAAGATAAATTTTAATATTTATACGCTGATTTTTATATTTTCAATTCACACTATGAATGACCAATATGATTAAATATGCCCATAGGCTACCTAAGCAGATGTATTATGTCTTTAATATATACTTATATATAATAAAGAATCTTGAGAGTTGTGTTAATTGGGTGGATTCTAGTATTATGTATGATGCCTCTAGACCTCATAATATAAGATATTATTTGGTACAAATAATATGTTTTATGTTTTATGAAAAAAAAAGTTTAAAATAACATTCTGTATATTACCTTAGAATATACATAAATTATAATCTTGTTTAATTTACTTATCTAGTATATAATTAAATGATATTGCTTGAAGAGAAAAAAAAACATTGTATCTTGAAGGTTAATTGTGATGAAAATTGGTTTTAGCTATATCATTTTGATTTTATAATTAATTTTAATACAAGTTTTAAAATATAAGGTGTGCATATTTGGTTGGACGCATTTTGATATTTAAAATCATGTCGGGTTAGATATATATTTTTAGTTTGAAACACATGTTTATAAATTATTTTTCGGTGTCGTAAGTTGTAGCGAACACCCGTTTCGTATGATATTGTGACGAACCTAAATGATTTCAACCAACATGGGTACCAGTATCGGAATTATTGAAAGTAAGACTGATATTTTTATGGGTTTTTCATCAATGATAAACACGTACCTTACCTTTTTTGACAATGGGCATAAAACACGTGTCGATAAGTTTGTGGGTATATATATCTTGTTTTATGTTTTAGGTTTTCTCTTTTGGTCTTTATAGCAAGTATTGGTAACATAACGAACTAAATCAACACTGAGCGAATTCCCGCAACGTAGCGCGGGTGAACCCCACTAGTTATTGCTAGCATATTAAATATATTTATAATAGTATAATGTTCGAAGATACTATTAGTTGTTTTATATTGATCTAAAACTATATAAACGAATATAGTAAATGTTATAACATTTTATAAAAAAAAGAGGGGGCCCAATTAGTTTAAAAAAAGTGACTTTTATATCATTATATATATCCATTGTTAACATATGTTTATGCCAGAGAAGTTGATACTTTTTATACTTTGGTCATATAATTTCTTTTCTTCTCATTTTGTACACATTATTTTATTAAGGGTAGTGGTGGTGAAAAAAATGATTATTTCTACCCAAGATAAAAATTTGAAACAAATTAATATTTTATAGCCAAAATGTAGACAAACGGTTACATTTTTGTAAACATTTGTGTGAAGTCTATTGTGTTCAAAATTTTTATTCGACATATCGGTATAAAAAAATAAGTTTTATTCTAAAGAAAGTATTTTCTTTTATAACTTATACAAGTGTTGAACCGGTACCCTGACGATCCAAACTGATAATGGTTGATTACCCGCAGAATAGCACGGTGAATTCCACTAGTAAAATTTAAAATATACGTAGTACAATTTAATATTGAGATATAATACCACCTTATATATAAATGTTTACTATATATGTATACTTTAATATAAATAAAATGAAAAAGGAAATATAGTTATAATAATCCTTATTAGTATAACCATAAAAATATTAAAAGAACTATATTTACTAACAATTCATTGGTTTCATTATTAATTTTAAATGCGTTACAATTCTATTCTATTTGAAATATATACACATTGTAATACATTTAAATAATACTTATACGTTTATTTTTACGTAGGATGTATATTAAATTTTGTACATGTACATCTATAACATAATTTAAAGAAAATGTTTGTTCAAAAGGTTATTATATATATTATATATAAATATTCATGTTTTTATTCTCTATCATCTAGAAAATTATACTTAATAAAAGTAATAATTTTTATTTTATGATGTATATAAAAGAAAAGAAAAAGATGGGCCTGATAGTTTGTACAGTCGGTATATATACAAAAGAGATTAGATAAGTAAAATTTTAAGAAGTAAAAGATATTCCAAAACATCTTTTCTTACCCGACTTAAATCAGTAATTTAATATTTATTTATTTGTCTGGTATGTTAAATTTTCCTAAACGTTCTAGTTATGGTTTCATTTTCGAAGCTAGAATCAAAATGGATGCCCCACATAAAAATAATTGGCTCAAATGTGTGCTTAATACATTTGTCCTTTATATAGCTTTATTTAAAAATCAAATTGCAATTTTAATATTGTAATATCTAATACATGTATATTACTTCATTACCTAATGTATTTAGAATCAATTTTAGAAACGTCAAACTTTGTATTATCTACTGTAATACTTCTTTGAATAAATAATATATAATAAATTAAGAGTTAAGTTATAATATTTTAAACAAATATGGTTCAACCCACTAGTTAAAAGTGAAATTGTTTACATGAATCTAGAAAGTTTATATTTTGATAAATTTATTTCTTTAAACTTTTATTTCAAAATATTATAACAGAAAGTTTATTCCAATATACTATTACTATTTCATTATTATAAAAGGGTAAATAAAGTTATGGGAATAAATTTGATAATTGAAACCATCGGTTATATAGTTGAATTTTTATAAATTAAAGATATTAGAAAATAATTTAGTATCAAATATATATACTACGTAAATTGTGATATTAACAGAGAGATTTGAAATTATATGTTTCTAAATGATAAATATACACATATATGTGTATACATAATAGAATTCTTGATGGTATACACAATATAATAATCAAATATCTTCTGTAGATAAATACAAGGAAAAAAATCACTATTGATTTAAATGAAAACGTTAAGTTCTTATAAAGAGGAATCATGAAACATCTTATAATCTAAAAATGTCATCTGTTTGAATAAAACATTCCTTATGAAGGAAATCTAATTTTCTATAAGCATGAATAGAGTTGACTACAAGCATACTGTGTAAATGAAGACAATGATATTTTATCAGAAGTTCATTTTTTTTCCAAACAAAAGAAGTCACAACAATATCTATGCTTAAAATAAAAGAGATAGGATATTGATATTTACTGATAACACCCAGGATAGTATTTAGACTTGAACCTAAGAAAAATGCCTTAGTATAAAGCTTCGAGATAAGCTAGTTACTTGCATAGAAAAAGTGTGATGGGTGTTGGTATGTCGTGAGGATGATAACTAGAACAGTGCAAGTATGATAAATAAGCGATAACACCTGGCCACTTTTATTTCTTGTTTATTAGTACTACTCGGCTCTAGAATATGATCGATCATGAGAATACTAATTTCCTTATTTCTTGATACAAGCCATAATATATGATGCACTTTTAAAATTATGATTTGAGAAAAGTCTATTTATGAGAAATGCCATGATAATTACCTCTCCGGCAAGCCTGTGTATGGTGCGGTAGACTCTCCAGCTTGTCCAGGTGAGATGGGGTTAGCTCTCCGGCAAGACTGGGTATGATGGAGTATATGTTATGTTAATGGAATTTCCTAAATAGTACCACGACCTGATGTCTGACTTGTTTATGGAAATATGAGTCTGTTGAATACATTGACCTTATGAATGGTGTGTATATTACCATATGTGAAATACATGATTATATAGATTTGTATATCTATAAGGAAATCCAAAGACCATAATGATTGACAATTAGGGGTAAATCCTGAGAAGGTGTGTCAATAATAATTTTAGATTTATTTATCAGGAATCTCTCGTAGACGTCTATAATTCCGATATCAAACACTATTTCGTTTGATCAACCGTCTTGTAACTCGTGTAACAAGATGAACGACGGGAACCCTATAAGTTGGGACACCATCAAAAGTATATAAGTTGCCCTTGCGCTTATCAATGCATTAGGAAACATGTAACTAAAAGTTGTGCTAAGACACAAAAATCTAAAAACTACGCTAATGAGAGTAATTTTAAATTCATTAAAAAGATAAGAATCTCAAAGCATAAAGAATGGTTCCAGTCAAAGTAAAGTAGAATTCAAAGGAAGGACCAGAATATACTTAGGAACTAGGATCAGTATTGAGCTAAAAGTGTTCCTCTATATTTCAGTGAATCTCGAGGACGAGATTTAAAATAAGGTGGGGAGGATGTAACATCTTCAAAATTTTTATTTAAAATAAAATATACAGAAACTTATATTATTAAACGGGTAGATCACGAGTAAGTTGACTGTTAAAATATGAGGTATTTAGACGAACATATGAACCGTTTAAAAATTATAATAATAAAAATACATTATAATCAACCTTACTCCGTTTTTAATGAAACTTAGGTTAAAATGTAGATAAAAGTATTATCGTTCTAATGGCATATTCATTGTATTATAAAACGTCACATTTTAGAAGTTATAAGTGATAAATGAGTTGAGCAGCTTAATTAATTATAATAATAAAATAATAAAACATATGAATTGAGAAATTGTTGAGTACGTGTATTTGATTGTGTACGTGTAAGGTTGTATGCCTAGCTTAGCCTCCAAGTTACCACTAACTTTTGTATAAATAGGAACTATCATTCAATTTTTTCCTCTGCTTCTTTCTCTCGTCCCTCTCTCTCATATATATATATATATATATATATATATATATATCAATTCTTTTTTGTATTACACCCATAATAGTTCAAAGCCCTGTCCCGTTTTAAGTGTTTTAATCCCTGATCACTAATTCATTATCCTACTGCTTGATCTAGAATCGCCAACTCATGTTTAGGCTCTGCCTAACTATGTTCGTTGGAGTTCTGTCGTGTGTTGTATGGACACCCTGCCCGATTGATTTAGGACCCACCGATGCATGTCAAGGCTCTGTCCGACTCAGTCGTCGGGGTTCTGTCTTGGGTTGTATGTGACATGGGTTATTATACTTAAAACGAGTGCATTATATATTTTATTAAGAGCTCAGGAGCTATGCCCAAGATTATACCAGGAGGCCTATAGTTAGACCCTAAAATTACCAGGTGAGTACATTCTCTTTTTGTTAACCTTTTTGTGAGTCAAAATATTTTAATTATACTTAACAGTGATTGAGTATATGTATTCTACAATTACTGCCGGTATGTTGGGGTTTTGTATACGAAATTTGAATCCGTTACCGTTGGACAAATGGATTTTTGCCAATGGGTAACATGACCCACAAGTCAGGAGAGACAATACTGATTGGGTAATGCTGTAGATATAAACATTGTAAATACGGATACTCTCAATAACTGTAAAGCTATAAAACTTGTTTTGATTAAACTGGGATGTATTCACCAGTATTTCTTGCTGATAAAATGTTTTTAAAGCGCGTTTCAGGTAACTCGCTGTAGAGATAATAGACGCCAACTATGGAGCACTGAAGGCTTAAATAAAGTGGCTATAATTACCTGAATAAAAGAAGAAATTTATATTTTATTTATTTGGGTTTATCCCTATAAAAACATTGAATGGAATATGGGTTTTAGCCCATTTATTTATTAATAAAAGTTCGGTGTTTTAAAAACTCTGAAATTTCCTAACTACGATCCCAATGAATAAATTTTCCGCTGCCAATTTAATAAACACCGGTACCACTTTGACTGGTTCACGGCTCCCGTTCCGGGGTGGGGTCGGGGGTTGTGACAGGACCACTCTTTTCACCAACTAAGTTCAACAACTTGGTAATCTGTTCAGAAGTAAATGGTAATCCAGACTCACCAACAGGGTCAAAAGACCCAACAACAGTATTAGACTTATTATTAGTAAAGTTGGTTTTATTAGATGGACTATTAACTCTCTTCTTAAACCCAAGAGGATAACCAACAATTTCAAAACACCTATCAATGGTATGACCTAACATATTGCAGTGTGAACACTTCAAATTAGGATTAGGACCTCTAGTTACCCACCTTTTAGAATCAAACCCTTGATTTGACTTGGACACAGAGGACAAAATCTGTTTTTTAGACCCACTACTAGACAATCTATGTTACTCTTCTCTAGAAACAATAGAGAATGCCACTTTAACTGAGAGAAATGGTTCTCTTGTTAATTGATTGGTTCTCACAGGCTGATAAACATCATCAAGACCCATGAGAAACTGCATAACTTTATTAAGGTTGAAAATCATTATAATCCTTAGCAACTTGACAAGAACAAGAAGGCAGATGAAGCATAACATCAAACTGCTTCCACATTGTTATCAACCTGTTATAATACTCAATGAACAGTGCTTCCATTTTGAGAAATACTATTAACCTTTATATAAATCGTAGACAACAGAACCATCTACCTTATCATATGTCTCTTTCAAGTCAGTCCAAACTTTAGAAGCCAGTTTGAAAAAGACTTGTCCAAAAAACAACTCTTCAGATACAGAATTTAACCACCAGGTTAACACCACAGAGTTACATCTATCCCATTGTACAGACAACACATCATCATCATCAGGTTTTACACATCTACCATCAATGAAACCATATTTATTTTTAGCTTCCAGTGCAAGCTTCATTGCACTAGACAAAACAACATAATTTTCAGTGCCTTTAAGTTTTATACTAACTATGGTCAAGGCACTTGAATCACTAGGATGTAAGTATAAAGGGTTCCCTATATCTAACTTACTAATAAGAGTAACAGAAGGACCAACATTATCACCCATGATAACAACACAACAAATATAAGAACCAACAAGACAAAGATCACAAAATACTAACAGATCACCAACAAAAAAGACAACAGATAAACCCTAAGGCGAAGCTGTGTCAGGGACCAGATTCTAGGATCATCACTCAATGGTGCCTAGACAGGCCTTTACACAGGAGCCAACAACTAATAAATCAAAACAAACACACAATATAGACAAGATCAGGACTCAACAATAACAAAGAACACAGAACATACACCAAGAGAATGAATCAACAGATAAATCGATCCTCACTACCCCAATATCAACTAGATCAACAACAAGTAAAAACCAGGAGACAGAAGAGAAACAATCTTATAGAAGCGTTTAACTCCCTCCAAGTGGATCTGAATTTGTAACCTTTTAGGGTTACGAAACACAGATCAGAAACACAAATCGCAGCCTGGTCAGTTTGCCCTGAGTTCCAGAGACCAACACAAGAAGTAATAACAACTAGAAGATGAGAAATCTTCCAAAAGTTCACCAAACCCTAACTTAAGGTTTCAACTACACCAGATCCACACGCTTCCCAAGATCCAGATCCAAGCTGTTCTCAAGAAAAGAAGAACCCAATCTACAACAAAACCTAAACACTCACATCGAAACAACCAAGATCAATAAACAAGAGCCAATAGAGTTTTGATACCATGTAAAAATGGTATGAATCTCAAGACAAACAATAATAACAATAAAAATAGTGATAAAAAACAGGTGACAAAACTTTTATTACCTAACCAATCCAAAAAATCCCAAACCAAACCGTAGATCTCAATAATTTGAGATCTACCCTAGATCTCAAAATATTGAGATCTGAAAGATATAAAGATCAGATTCAACAATCTGTTGAATGATCTACAACAATGCCAACACAGAGATCACAAGATCTCTAATACACTACAGATCTCTACACAGAGATCAAACAGACAAATAACCGGATACATGGATGATGAACAAAATACAGAGAAAAGTGAAAGAAACCATAAGAAATATCTCGAATTATTAGAGGGGTAGGGGTGGTCACCACTTGCAAAAGTTCCATCACTTGCAACATCCAATCAAGTTCCGTCATGTCATCAATCATTATTCCATCACTCACAACCTTTTTAGTGGAAATGATCATCACTTGTTGAAATTCCATCACTTGCAACTTTTTATATTTTTATTTTTTAATTATAAATTAACAATAAAACACTAAAATTATAAAATTCATTTAAATAAAACCTAAATTACATACTAAAATAACAAATAAAATAAAATAAATAAACATTGGAAAAAAAATCTAAAAAGACAGACTTAAACGGATGGCATCTCCCACCCCCATCTTTCACAAATCTCGCGTTTTTGTTGAATTACGATTGACTTGAACGGTTCGTCGAGATGGTTGTGTGGCTCGCCAAGATTCGCTCGAACCTTGGGTCGTACGAGATTCTTCCTCGAACTCGAACCTCTTTTGCTAGAACCCGAACATCTCTTGATTGAACCATACATCTTTGTATTGATTTTTTTTTTAAATTTGGAAGAAAGTTTGGGGTTGAAGGAGAATGTTTGAAGGTATTTTTTTTGTGAGGAGTATAAAATTTGAGAAGTATATATAGATGGTTTAGAGATTTTTTTTTAAATTAACGGTCAAGTGCACACCCCAACGTTCTGATTTTGAAACTTCAACGCGTCAAGATTATGACGCGTGCTAATGTTCACGTGTGAAGAAACGGAGTGGCGGTGGTGTTTTGGTAACTTCCACGCGGGGAAGTATTTTATCACGGGCCAAAAATTGACCACCCCGGGACCCCTTAAGCCCTTCACTCTCTCTCTTCTTTACATACCGGATCCAAGAGATATTACACTTTAGCCCTTCAAATGTTCGAGTTTAGTCCTCTAACAATATCATCTGCACAATAGTTAGTTACAACAATAATAACAATAACGAAGCCCACAACTGAGCCCATCAATGTAAACATGAGCCCAACTGAATACTGAATAACAAGCCCAACTGTATGAATTAAACCAAATATGAAATTTCATATTTTTAACCGTGACAATAGAAAACTTGAGTTTAATTCAAAATTTCTGCTTTCTGCTCTATACGACTCGTATGTCAGTGGGTCATATGATTCAATAGGGCTTGTATGGGAGTCTATACAAAGAAGTTATTATAGATGGCACAAAAAAACAACCGGTTGCTAATTTTAAAGTTTTTGACACTAGAGTAAAAAAAATCAAAATCGAGACATCGATCAGCTGACACAAGTTAACAATGATGGAACCATAACTTATCATCAAGGTGTCATTATAAAGTTCTCTTCTACGTTAAGGGCTCAACTCATGTTTTTCTTAAATAAATCTTGGATTTTATAAAAAAAAATAATATGACTAATTCCAACCCCTTTGACCCTCTGGTTAAATAAATGGTGTCGTTCGCTATTAAATATGACATGACTGTTAGAGAAAAAAAGAGCCCATGATGAATATAAGAATTCCATGTGGCGTAAACGTACAAAATACTCTTGGAAACAGGACCATGACTTGGAGGAGATGAAGTTAAATAAAACTTCAATGCAATGGGTCCATGCTTCAGTTCACTCCCTATCAGGCAAGACTTTCAAATTCATGCCAATGGCATTTAAACTTTAAAATGTCTGGTATGTATGTAACCCAAACCTCACCATATACGATCTACCATTGACTTAGTGTACACATATATGCTTCGCTAGACTTTAATCAAGTCATAACAAATAGTATTATAGACTTTAACGAATGGAATTTCGCGTAAGCTGGACGTACAAAACACTCTTGGAAACAACACAATGACCTGGAGAGATCGAGTCATAAAATTTCATTGCAATGGATCCAAGCTGTTTAGTTCAGTCCCCATCAGGCAAGACTTGTTTTCCTGTGTCAATTCATGACAACGGTATTTAAAAGATATGAGGAATCTCAAATCCTGGTGTCAAAAACAAGAAAAAAAAGATACTCATGGCATACCTTTCTTTGTTCTTCCATGCAATAGTATTGCTGGTATGTCCTGCAACACTTGCAACAATCATACTGATCACCTTGCGCTCATGGCCATCAAGTCGAGCATCACTGATGACCAACATGTTCTTGACTCATGGAACAACCCCCCTTCAATTCTGCCAATGGCAAGGTGTTACATGTGGTCGTCGACATCCTAGAGTCACCAAACTGGACCTTGGATCTCGAGGCCTCGTTGGTTCTTTGTCTCCACAGATTGGGAACTTGAGTTTTCTCAGAGTACTAAGACTAGAGAATAACACCTTCAATGGTGTAATCCCACCTCAAGTGGGGAATTTATTGATAGAATTATAACTTTCAGGATCTTTATACGACAGAGAATTTTATAAAACCAGAATTTACATTACGTACAAATGAAATAGGTTTGACCAGTATTTATACCCTATGTTGCCTTGGGGAACAAGGCACTAATCTACATAAATATACATGAATGACCCCTATACTTTACATACTTGACATAAAAGACTTAAACTAACTTTAGACTATTTACGTAAACGATCCGTAAGTTAACCTACATGGATAAGGAATTAACATTCAACATTTGTTCAGATTGCAGAAGCTAATTCTCTTTAACAATTCTTTTAAAGGTGAAGTTCCAGAAAGTCTATCAAACTGTACTAGACTTAACGATCTTCGGTTGGCTCGCAATAAACTATCTGGCAAGCTTCCACAACAGCTTAGTTCACTGGTCAACCTCACTATCATAACCATTCATAATAACGATTTCACGGGTGGAATTCCATCTTTCTTGGCAAATCTAACTTCTCTTAAAATCATATCGGCCTCCGACAATCACCTTAATGGAAGCATTCCACATGCTTTAGGTCAACTACACAATTTACAAGTAATTGCATTTGCTAATTGTGCCACTCTATGGAATGATCCCTTCATCCATGTACAACTTAACATCTTTAACAGTTATTAGTTTCACTGATAATCAAATCAGTGGAGATCTACCTAAAGATATAGGCTTGCAGCTAAGAAATCTGGAGTTATTCCAGATAGCAGGAAACAAATTCACAAGGACCGTTCCGTTTTCATTTTCTAACTGTTCAAACTTGATAGAACTCAACTTGGGGGTAAACTTTTTCACTGGGAAAGTTAGCATAGATTTCAGATGTATGCCAAATCTTCGGATACTTGGGCTATTTACAAACAGTTTAGGAGGTTCACAGCCTGATGAGATGAACTTCATGATTCAATGACCAACTGTAGCATGCTCGAAATGTTACTTGTTCATCAGAACCGATTAAGAGGAGTTCTTCCTAGTTCTGTAGGCAATCTCTCATCTCAACTCACAGTTTTATCTTTTGGTGCAAACTCCATATACGGGAGCTTGCCTTCTGGAATCGGGAATCTTGTAAGGTTAGAGAGATTAGCTTTGCTACTTAATCAGTTCACAGGCGTAATTCCAAGTGAAGTTGGTAATCTACGGAACCTAAAACTTTTATTACTATCTAACAATAACTTCACTGGGAACATTCCAGATTTTATAGGAAACATGTCGCTGTTAGATCGCTTGAATTTGAGAGATAATAGATTAGAAGGACAAATACCTCCAAATCTTGGCAAATGCAAGAGTTTGGCACATTTAGATCTTTCTAAAAACAATCTTACCGGCCCAATACCCGTAGAGCTTTTCCAACTATGAGCCCTGTCAAGTGCTCTAGATCTTTCTCAAAACCATTTGGTTGGACCAATTCCCCAAGAGATAGGAAAACTTGAAAGCTTAATGCAACTCCATCTGTCACGGAATGATCTGGTGGGGCAATCCCGTATGCCATTGGAAGCTGCACAAGCCTTGAGTACTTATCTCTCGATGGCAATTCCTTTCAAGGTCCGATACCTCCCACTATGAGTGCTCTAAGAGGTATCAGAATCCTAAATCTTTCTAGTAACAACTTCTCAGGACAAATTCCAAGATTCTTGGAGCAACTAAACTTGTCTTCATTGAATCTGTCTTTCAACAATTTTTATGGGGAAGTACCAATTAGAGGTATTTTCAAGAATGCTAGTGCAATTGAACTTGATGGTAACAATAGGTTATGTGGAGGCAAACCTGAACTTGGGCTACCCAAGTGTGCCATGTCAGCAAGATCAAAAAAAGGTTCACATAAGTCGCGTGTTCTTCTAGTTGTCATCCGGTTTGCTCATTTCTTGTTATAGCAATGGTTGTCTCTTTGGTGCTTTATTCAAAAATAAGAAGGAAGCAAGTAGAGCCAACAAGAGCTTCACTCATGCAACCATTGTCAAGGGTTTCCTATGGAAGCATACTCAAAGCCACCAATGGATTATCCCAGCAAAACATTATTGGGACGGGCACATTCAGTGTAGTTTACAAGGGTGTCCAAGAATCAGATGGTGCAATGGTTGCCATCAAGGTTCTAAAGCTTGGAACCCAAGGAGCCTCGAGGAGTTTCACCGCGGAATGTGAAGCTTTGAGAAACATAAGGCATCATAATCTTGTAAAAGTTTTTACTTCCTGCTCAACTGTTGATTATCAAGGTAATGATTTCAAAGCTCTTATTTACGAGTACATGCCAAATGGGAGTCTTGAAAGGTGGCTACATCCAAGTTCAGAACAAGAGATCGTGATCGAAGAAGCTCCACAAAGACTAAGCATTCGCCAAAGAGTTACAATCGCAACAGACGTGGCTCACGCCATTAACTACCTTCACCAAGACTCTGAAGTACCTATAATTCACTGCGATCTGAAGCCAAGCAACATTTTACTTGACAATGACATGGTTACTCACGTTAGTGATTTCGGGTTGGCTAAGCTTCTACCATTGAAACCAGCAGAAAGCAGCTCGATTGGAATAAGCGGAACTATCGGGTATGCAGCCCCAGGTAACAATTTACTACAACTTACTAGAAATTAATTAGGGAATACATATATGTATATATAAGAAAAGAAACAAACGTACCCGTATAATCCCACTCATAGCAGTATAGCTATTTGTTGGGTCTACGGAGGGTGTGATAATGGCAAGCCTTACCTCTATCCCCTTTTTTACAATATAGAGTATATTATCCAGATTACATAAAATTTATTAGTGAAGTGAACCCATATTTGATTTTTCAAAATTTGCTGACTACATACAATGGATTTGCAGAGTATGGTCTTGGAAGTGAGATGACAAAAGAAGGGGACATCTATAGTTTTGGGATCTTGTTGTTAGAGATGATGACAGGAAAGAGACCCACAGACCAGATGTTTCAAGAAGGATTAAATCTTCATGGCTATGTTAAGATGGCGATGCCTGATCGTTTCATGGCAATCGTAGAACCGACACTATTGCATGCGTAAGAGGAAGAGATGGAAGCTACAAATACCAACCTCGTTTATGATTGGAGGATGGCATGATTTCATTAGGAGGAGTTGGGTTAGCATGCTCCATGGAATATCCCAAAGAGAGAATTGATACAAGCAAGATCATCCATGAGTTGCATAGCATCAATGGCATTTTAAACAGTGTTTTACCTTGATGATCTGAAATTTGCATTCTAAACTGAGTTTTACCTTGTTACAAAGGGTTTTTTTATTATTTTTTTATAACAATAAGAACTTTGGAGTTGTTTGTATTTTTGAAGTTAATGAAGGACATAGTTGTACTTCCTTTAGGGGTTGGGGTTTTGTAAACATCCAGCTACACTAAATTAGAAATTACAATCCCTAACACATCCGAACATGACACAAAGTTGTCAAAAAAATATTCAAACTTTTTATTGTAATGCATAAAATAAACAATATTCAAACTTTTTTTTATTGTAATGCATAACCCATATAAAATCAAATATTTGTTTGACAACCACTTAAGTAGTGAAAGTATTTTTATGCTCATACTTAACAATCTTCTCCACATAATTAGAATTTCTTATCCCATATAGGTGTTTGAAAAAATCATTAAGAAATGTAACTTCAAATATAAAGTTTACTAGCGTGTAGTCTCTAACTTCCTGTTAGAAAAACTCACTTGATTTGTTTGATCCATGACTCCGTCATTGTTGTGCCACTAATTTTCCTATTGAAATCGATACTTGAATTATACTTAGAATTGTGTTATCATTGTCTCTGATTAAACCTTTTGGCCATACTAATCAAGGATTTAATCGGATTAGACTAAGTATTCAAGAACACATCTGATTTGTGTTGAGATGTAATTGTACGCTTTATGGTTCGACCAGTTCCTTTCTTTGCGTCTTGCACTATATATATTTCCCATCAGTTTTTTTTATTAATAAAAAATTCCTACACAATTAGATTCTTTTAAACCATGCGATTTGATCCATTGTATCATTTAGGCCCAGTAGTTAATAAGGTATCAAACAATTAGATCAAATGTTTAAGACCAAATTTTTTTTTTGAACAGCAAATTTCCACTTATATTCATCACCAAACAATTTACAGATCCAATCACCATGGTTACTCACCTAGTAATACAAGGATAAATACATTACATTTATGTGATCAAGTTAAAATTCACCCAATTCTCCCAATCCATGCTTGCGGTCTTTAACCTGTGTTTGCTCCATAAGAAAATCGTCGATTGTATTTCCCCGAAGATCCCCTCTGTTGATATTCTCCTTCCGGCAAAAATGACTTCGTTTCTCGCTTTCCAAATTACCCAACATGTGGTTACCACAATTAATTGTACCATCCATTTTGTTTGTTCGGATAGATGCAAATTATTATGGATTTTCAAAAGGTCTCTCACTTCAAAAGCATATATAGGTGGGATTTTGCCCCACCTACTAACCTTTTGCTACACCATTGAAGCAACATAGCAAGATATGAATAGACGGTTTGCGTCCTCTTCCATCTCGCCACATAATCGGCACGTCACTGATCCGTGTAGTATGCTCCTTTTTTGTAGACTTTTTAACGTCGCTAGGCGATCTTGTTCCAGCTCGCCAAGCAAATATGTTAACTTTTTTGGTACACCTTTCACCCATTCGTATGGGTAGAAGGGTATCACATGTCTTCCAAGCAATTTCGAACTGAAGCCACTGAGAACTCGCCCCCTGTGTTTAGAGTCCATTCCCACCCATCACAGCTCGTCTGAGTAGAGATCCGGTGCATTATTTGTTGGAGTTCTATCCACTCTTGACGTTCTCTTGCGCTCCTCGGGTCCCGCTTCCACTCCCAATTTTCCATCCTCATCCTTACTGTTGCGCCCTTTTGCTTTTCCAATTTGAATAGTGTTGGGAACCTATCCATAAGTGGGAGTTCCTCATGCCACCAGTCAATCCAAAACCTTATTTCCTCGCCATCCCCGAGTCTTCCTTTTATTAACTTGGTGGCATTCACATTTTGTTCCAAAATTTCTTTTCCTAACTTGTTTATACCACACCATGCTCCTGTTATGCCTTCTTTAATCGGTAGAAAAGAGCACGAACCTTCTTGTAGATGGATTGCATCGACTACTTTCTTCCATAGACTGTTCTTTTCCTGTTTGTATCTCCACCACCATTTCAACAACAAACCTGCATTCATATCTTTTAAAGAACCCAGCCCTAACCCACCCTTATCCATAGGCCCGATTACTCTTTCACAACATACCCAACTGGTTTTAGCTTTTTCATCGTTACCCTTCCAAAGGAACCGTCTTCTTAAAGCCTCGAGTGATTTTAATACTCCTTTAGGTGCTTTGTATAAAGAGAAAAAAATATAATGGGAGAGAGTCTAGAACAGATTTTAACATTGTTACCCTACCCCCGATTGATAATGTTCTCGCTTTCCATTTTGAGAGTCTAACTTTAAAGCATTCAATCACCCCTTTCCAATGTCGGATTTGATTCATGTTTACCCCCACCAACAAGCCTAAATATTTGCAAGGGAAATTCCCAACTTTGCAGTTTATTATATTTGTTGTACTTTAAAAAATACTGTCTCCCACCCCAATGCCAAACAAACATGATTTTTGGTGACTTAGTTTCAAGCCAGATATGAGAAAAAAATATCTCATTAAGCGTATTATATTCCTGATATTATTTTCCCCCTATTCACCCATGACCACGTCATCCGCATACATTAGATGTGGATTGACGGTCCATTGTTTGGTAATTTAACCCCCCCTAATTAAACCAACTTCAGATGCTTTATTGACAAAACATGTTAGTGCCTCCATTGCCATTATAAAAAGAAAAGGGGGGATAAAGGGTCTCTCTGGCGTACCCCCGGTAGCATTGAAATTCTAGAGTGGGAGTTCCGTTTATTAAAACATAAGCTCTTGCTGATTTTAATACTCCTCTTACCCACATCCTCCATAACCCCGGGAATCCCATTTGTTGAAGTACAGAATCGATCGAGTTGATTGAGTCATAGGCTTTCACGATATCAATTTTAAAAATGAAAGTTTCTTTTTTTCCTTTCTACTCCACGAGATTATTTCGTTTAAAATTAATGGTCCATCCAGAATGTTTCTATTTGCCAAGAAGCCTGATTGATTGTCGGAAACCACCGACCCCACCACTTTTTTGACCCGATTTGCCAAAAGTACACCCAATTAAACTAATAGGCCTAATTCGTTAAAAGTCATAGGGTCCGTACCTCTAGGGATTAGAGCCAAAAAGGAAGAGCTGCACTTGCGGCTATAACCATTTTGAATTCCAATCGGACCTAATTCCAAGGTGTGTACCATTTAATCAACAAAACCAACTAATAAAAATTAGTTGACATGTAGTTTAGGCCCCAAAACTGTAATTCAATATATAAGTTACTAGTTAAATCCCAAAAATCAAGTTTAGCTGCCAAAGTCATGCATATCTTGTTGTTATGATTTTAAAAACTAAATTACTAGGTCAGTTTCTTGCAAAATGCAAATTTATTACCATACTATAAATTATGAACATGTTGGTGTTTTATAGAGAGTTGTACTCCAAGCATGGGGAGTTTTTCAAAAAATAAAATTGGGTTTTCACTTCTAATCCAAAGGTTTTCATTTTTTTTTGCATTTTAACCTCTTTGGTTTTTTTACTTTTAACCCAAAAATTTTCATCTTTTGCTATTTAACCTCAACGCATTTTTATTTTAAACTTTGATCCCCATACTTTTCATCTTTTGCAAATTTTTCATTTTACGTTTTATTCTAATTTTGCGAGTGAACACGCCGGAACGTGCGTGTAGGTTTCAACATTTTTCCTCTATTTTTCCGTTTGACAGGACCGTCACAACGCGTCTATTTTTCCCGGTTTAATAGGTTCGTCGCTACGCGCGTGGTCTTAGATCGACTTAGTTACTCTTTTGTATTTTTACGTTTCAGTCTAATTTCTTCGCATTAACATGCCGCAACGGGCATGCGTGGTTCAACGATTTTACATATGCTTTTTGTTCGGTGTTATTTTTTCCTTTTTGTTTATTTTATTTTTTACAAGCTTTTCCGGTATTGCTGGTCGCTGGTAGATATGTAGCGTTAGTGCTACTTGGCACGGTTTATGCCACCCTCGCAACACGGGGGGGCTTAACACTAGTTTATATTAAATTACTTCATCATTCTTCAAAAATCGTTAACTATGTGTAGAGAGTTTATTTAATATAAAATTAATAAATTATAACTTTTCTTTGGGGCTTTAGACACGATACATTATGAGTATATACATACAATTACCAAGTTTGTAAATAGTAATCTTGACTTTTTTTTGTCATTCAAGTTTGATCACTTTGACTTTCTTTTTTGACTTTTACTTTCCCTTTTTTAGAAAATCTTTGACTTTTTTTTTCTTACTTGTCCCTTTTTTTCTGTCTAACTAGTAAATTTGACTAATTTTTTATTTTTTTTAAGATTGACGTTGACCGAATTCTCGCCGCAACGTGCGCCTAATTTACTAGTTGATATGAAATCAAAAACTAATTTTCTAATGGACTTTACCCGAACCATTAGTTCATCATTATACATAGACTTTAAAAAATATGATTTCCTAATATCTAAATTTTAGGTTTGTAAAAATTGGGGTAGAATTTGAGAACTGGTAGACAAAAAAAAAACGCTTAAGAAAATAAGATTTTTATAGGGGTAAAATTTGACAAGTGTTAGCTTACCCCTATAGGATTAAGTTTGATAAATAAAACTCGATATGTAATTAATGTTGGCACTAAATTAAAATGGTGTGAAATATCAAAATTTAGGGTGTATGAATCCACATTCCCGGCCATCTCATAATGATAAAGATATAAACTGTTATGATACACATATAGTATGAATTTTCCAAACCAATAAATGCGTGACTTTATTTTGTTGCTATAAATTGTTTACACATCCACACAAACATCCCACAAACAAAAAGACATCAGTCATCAAATCAGAAATCATCAAATCCTCCATCTCTAGTTTTAAGTGAACCATGGCTAAGGGAAGAGGCAGTGCAGTGAAGGCAATGGTGGTGCTTTGTCTAGCAGTTGTGGTGCTTCAATGCGAGGTAGCTCAGGCAGCTACTTATGTTGTTGGCGATGACAATGGCTGGACGTTTAACGTCGCTGGCTGGGAAAACGGCAAGAATTTCAATGCAGGCGACGTCCTTGGTATCCTCTCAAGTCTCAACATCCTATCATCACTTTAAATATTCCGTTGCAAATGCGTAACAAAACTTTACTAATAAAATAAGGAAATGGTGTAGGAAATGCGTCACAAATTTCTAACACCAATCTCATCGTAATTACGTTGAAAAATGCGTAGTAAATGGTTTTCAACGGACTTTTTCCAACATCAAGGTTTTGTTGCAAATATGTAGCAAATCTGAACTTGCAACGCATTTGTAACGGAAAAGGGCGTTGAAAATCGCCATTTTTCTAGTAGTGAATTTTATATTTAGTAAAGCTCTCAGTTTCAACCAATTGATGTAACATAATATGTGTTGATATTAATAACTTTTTTTTGTTAACTTAATAATATAATAGTTTAGTAATTACAAAGAAATTCGTATTTAATTAGTTCAATTGTTGTTATATGATTGTAACAGTGTTTAACTACCCACAAGGAGCACATAATGTGGTGGCTGTGAACGAGGGAGGCTATTATGGGTGCAACATAAACCCAAGCGATGCAAAGGTTTACACAAGTGGAAATGACCAAATTATCCTTGTGAAGGGTTCTAACAACTTCATTTGTAGTCACTCTGATCACTGTGATAGTGGCATGAGGATTAAGATTTCTGTGTCTTAAACAACAAGATAGTATTAAGAACTAAAGAAGAAATTCAGATCTCTGCATTTATCATTAATAGTATTTGACTTTGAGTTATGGAATATATATATATATATATATATATATATATTTGTCAAATGGAAGGCCCACCCCATTGTCCGAACCTTCGTCTGGATTTCCGGAGCTCACTTCCGAACGGCACCAACAAACTTGATGTGAGGGTCGTTTTAGGTGTCATTCGGAAGTGAAGTCCCGAAATAGGTTCTCACGGTTTTCACATCTTACCTCAGTTCTCGAGAGCTCCTCGTCCATTCCGAGTATGTCGTCTCGACGTGCTTATTTTTATCTATGTTTCGTTATAAATTTAAGAGTAAACTACAGTTTTAAACCATGTAGTTGACCCCCGCTAACACGTTTACACTCTATTTTAAATTTTCCTCATTTTTGCACCTCGTTGTTTCTAGAATGAATCAATCTTGAAACCTGTTGTCTAATGACATCATAATCCTCACTTTTGGTTTGGGTATGTATGCGAGACAAACACTCTTTGATGAAAAGTGTTAAGATTTTTTTATGTTATTTGAATTATTTTATTGTTATAGTTATTTTGAGCGTATTTATTATTTTTTTATGACTAGCGATATGCCTAAATTTATATGATCCTCTTTATAATTTTACTCAAAACCAATTTATAAATACTAATGTAAAAGTAGGCAAAAACATAAATGTACATGTTATCAAAGTTTCTCCGTAACTTTTTTTTTGAACATAAATATAATTCATATATAAGCTAGAAAATTTGCCAAGTTACATCAAAACAGAAGGTAGCCGGGCAACAAGCTGCGCCGCCAATCCTTTCTGAATGGCAAACCCTAACCTTCCAAATACAAACCCTTGCCCCCTTGGGGTTGAACAATTGCTGTAGACGACCCGTTGAACCATTGTCAAGAAGTGGATAGCTTCTGACGCTAGGGAGCCAAAAGTATCAAAGGCAAAAGGGACAAAGACATGCTGGTTCTTTGCGCAAGCTTTAGCGTGCTTATCCACTTTCTTTGATTCTGCCTTTCTTGCCGCTTGTCCAGCTACAAACCCGTTTTCCCTTAAACCAACCAAAGGGGAAACCCCCTTGAGGTCTACACAAGCATGTTTCCCCCCAGCCCAGCCAAAGACGAGAAGATCCGCTGGTCGCAGAGTAGATCTCCCTTCCATAGGGTTATTTTTATTTAAATTTAATACTATGTAAAAAGACATATACTGGAAAACAAAAAGAACAAAATTATTCAAATCCCGGGAAAAACTTCCTTGTAGACGACATTAGTTATTTTATTTGTTACATTCCTATGTTTATCTAGTATAAGCAACTTCACACCGGCTCTGCTTTTGACTCTTGATAATGCAACATAAAGTTGACCATGTGAGAAAACTGGATATTTCAGATACAATCCAACCCTTGATAGAGATTGTCCTTGACTTTTATTTATAGTCATTGCGAAACATACATTTAATGGAAATTGTCGTCGTTGAAACTTGATAGGAATTCTTTTATTTGATGATGTCAAACTTATTCGTGGAATATACATTTTTGTCCCTATGTTTCCTCCGAATATAATCTTAGCTTTTATAACACGGGCTAAACTAATATGTTTTGTAAATATATATTTTTAATAAAACTATATGGAACATCGTATAAAAAAATACAAAATTGCAATTAGAATTAATACACTTGTTATATTCAAACTTTCAATACATAAGTCACAACTGTATAAATTTATAAAGAAGTTACATATTAAATAAAGTAATGAGAAATTGAATTTACAATTATAACCCACGTACATATGCAAGTAAATGTGGAAATCGATATACATTTTGGGTATGTTTGGCAAAAGTAGTTGTTGGTGGTAGCTGGAAGCTGGTGGCAGGAGGCTAGAAGTTGGTGGCTGGAGGCTGGAAGCTGGTAGCTGTAGTTGTAGCTTTTTAGATATATTTAGGTGTTTGGCAGAGTGGCTGGAGCTTTTAATAAAATGTATAAAATGACCAAAATGGACATTAAAAAGTTGATACATTAGAAAGTTCATTATTTTTAGAGGTTAAAATAATCATTTTTTTTTCCTAAAAGCTTGTAACTCCTTCGAAACGCTACTAGTAGGAGCGTTTAACCAAAAGCTTCAAGCTCATAACCTAAAAGCTTCTAGCTCCTTCAACCAAACAAGGTTTTTTATTAAGTTGGAGGTTTTTCTTAAAAACTTAAAGCTTGAAGCTCCTAAAAGCTTCTAAGCTCCATGCCAAACATACCCTTTGTCTGGGAAAAAGTTCGCATCGGTGACATTCGAATTGCAAATCATTTGTTGTTTTTGCATTAAAGTTTCTTATAAATCATTCAAAGTTTAATCATCCAAAATCATCCGTCGTATCGCAATTTAAAACATTAACCACTGAAAGAATGATCTTCAAAATTTAATATACTAAACTCTCAATATATATTTGAACCTTAACTGGCAATTAACTTTTGGTTTGTGTGCTCCATTTATACAAAACACAAAAACTTTGCATCTGTATCAGTTTAGTTAGATTCAATAATAATCTCATATAATATCCAAAATTATTCTCATCCATATTTGAACCTAATAAGATGAAATAATACTGACATATTGCAAGAATAACGAATCTAAGGTGAAGCTGTGAAAACTATTTTCTAATCCTTTATTTATTGGAGAAGGAACTGGGAAAGTACAATAGAAAAACACACAGAGACCTGAAGATCTGATTACAATAATTCGACTACATCAAAGACAACCCACTTTTCCCATGACATAGTGGGAACCTTAGCCCGCCCATTTCGACACCCAGATAAAAATGTGTTCCTTCATTAGCTCCACTATTCTTGAGATGAATGTTACTTTTCCTTCAAATATCTTCAAGTTCCTTGCTAGATATGCGCCAAATTGTAGCCAACGCTATAGTATGAACCCTTTTTATGCAGTTTTTTGCTCCAGGGCTAGCAGCGAGTGCGTCCACCATCTGCTCCAGATTATTGCAATGGGAAGGCATAGGAACCCTCACCGAAGCAACTATGTTCCACTAAATGCTTCTGGCAAGCAATTAACAAATTTATGTGTTGGAAACTCTTCACCACTGCCAATCAGTCGTGCAATTCGGATCAAGGATAGCCTGATTTAGATGGTATGCTACCCGAAAAAGCTCTCCATGCCAAGTAGCTTTCACTAAGTAACCTGTTTCAAAATCATTATCCCAAGCCCAGTTGTCTTTCATATTTTTCAGTAATATCGAACTGAAACTTCCTGTAAGAGTGCCCAAGTTGACCCATTTGGTGGTATTCAACAGATTCTTTAACCACGCCTGGTTCCAAACTGTTTTATCCCTGGCTATCTATTTGATTCTGAGTGCATGCATGTGCAAGACCAGTTATGGCACCAAATATAATAGAAGAATCTTCATTATCTAGATAATCAGCCAGAAGTGCCAAGACCTGAAAGAACCAAAAAGATTAGACATCAAAGAGTGTCGCTAAAAATTCTTTTAAAAGTAAAAAAAACTAAAGGGTACTCACAGGATCACAATCATTCTTGATGCCAAAGTTTACGTGTCCAACACTCAACAATATACCAGCAATGACATGACATGATTAACTGAACCAAGGCTTTGCTCGGAAAAAAAAAGATTGAATCGATACAATAGATACCTTGAACTGTAGTTCGATCGACATCAGAGAAGCTTGATTTTAATGCTTGTGACTGCGGCGGCAAAAATAACTGATGACATTTTTGTGATGCAGGTCGCAGACACAGCGGCGAACACAAAATTTCATTATTTAAGCAATTTAGTAACTCTGGAGGCGGTGAGTTGACCACCAGTCTCATTGTTTTCTTTTTGTGATTTTCCCCATCCCAAACAACCATCCTCAATTACTAAGGAATAATAAACATGCACAAGGAAATTGATTTCATTAATTTAATACATAGAACTAACATAATTGTGCAGAACATACTAAACACTTCTAAGGTGACTTACGCTGCCACGCATCAAGAATAAGTGAACTACCAAATTGGAATGACAAAATAAGCTTCGATGAATTGGTTATTTATCTGGTCTCCCGAGCATCTCCTTTCTCTCAATCTGTAACCCCAAACATCACCTGCTTTGTCAAAAAAACATATTATAAAACCGACGAATTGATCAGAAAATCCATACAAATATACACTTATAGATGGTGTAAAAGGATAGTCATTAAAATCGCATCATTGTGCTTAAAATCCTAGCCCTTAAACGCGATTTACGCGACCAACAATTATTTAGAACCAAGAATTACAAACGGAAAGTTACAAAGTAACCTTGTAAGCTTCGTTGATTTCATTCCCCTTTGTTCCCACTACCCACAATTAATTACCTCCTCGATGATTTACAGCTTCATCTCTGTCTATTTGATTATAACTACCTGTCTATACATCTATACGAAATCAAAACAAACGAACACATAAAGGAAGCATCTTTTCAAAGAAATCCCCAACTCAGGAAGTAATAAACTTTAAAAAAAAACCCAAATAAACCATAAGCAACCCACTATTAAATGACGGTGGAAGTAATTATTTCAATCTTCCTTTTTTTTTCAAATTATAATCCTTTGATTCAGTTAATAAATAAGATGAAAATTATATAACCATCATAGTCCAGGAAACGATTCAAACCTAAGCTAAGATGTATAACACTTGAATACACAGAGTTGTTACAAAATTAAATCAAATTGTTAATATGTACAATTGAATCGATACAATTGTTACCCTGAACTGGAGTTCAATCAACTAGCGGATCTTGAATTTGAATGCTTGCGACTGTTATCTGATTCAGGGTATTCATGATAGGGTGTGATTTTGTTTAAGACAGATTGAGATCGTTATGGAAACAATACGGTGGAACGGTTTTCATCAGATGGGCGGCTGGAGGTAGGAGAAGGATGGGGAGGGTTGTCTAATTGTTTAACTTAATTAAAGGGGCTGTTTGGTTAAGCTTATTTTGGAGTCACTTGTTACTTATTGACTTTTTAGAAAAGTAAATAAGTCAAAATGAAGTGACTTATTCCCCTCACATAATAAGCTAACCCAAACACCTTTTAACTTTTTTAAAAGTCAATAAGTAAATAAGTCACTAAAATAAGCTTAGCCAAACAGCCCCTAACAACGGGATTCATCGAAGGGAGGAGAAAAGGAGACGTGTACAACAAAGATAGCAAATACGTTTTTGTCCCTATGTTCGCCAGAGAGAGAAAGAGAAAGGGAATTAGGTTATGATGAGTATTATGTAAGTTACGGTAATTTAGGGAAGAGATTAATTAGAAACTCGGACTACCGAATACAAAAACGGATTATCCATTTAGGTGAATGGTTTAGGCGGGAAAACCTAGCTAAGGATTAACCAGAGGGTGACATGTATCCCCCAATGGTTTCATTTATTTAATATATAGATTTAAATATACCATTGCAACTTCATATTTTTACCTACGTTTCGATAAAAGTTAACTTTTTATGTTGTAAACAATAGCGAATTCCGTAGCGTGGCGAAAACGAGCCGATATCATATGAACAAATCAATATTGGTATCTATCTTGTTAAAACTAGTAACGCTATTCGTTTTATGATTTTCAATAAATGAAAATACTTATCCATATCCTTTTTGAACCATATCCAGCTTTTATGTACATTTTCACATTCTATTGTATTTTTCGTTTCTACTTTTTTTGTTAGATGAGGTGTAATTTCCAATTCATCAACGTTTTGAATGACTATTGAATGTTCCAGATTTTGAATGCAAACAAATATTTTCAACTTCACAATATAAAAAATTCAAGAGAATTTTCTATATTTAATTAAACGATAAATGACTATTAAATAAATACAATCATAAAATGAAATGAATCCACATAGTATGGAAATTAAAAAAAAAATCTTTGGGAAAACTTTGTTGTTTAAATCTGAAATTAGTGAACACATAGGGATATAGCTGATTACATACAATAATCAGTTAAGTAGAATAATTGTTAAATCTTATTACAAAGGGGTGGTGGCGCAGTTGGCTAGCGCGTAGGTCTCATAGCAATCTGAGTTATCCTGAGGTCGAGAGTTCGAGCCTCTCTCACCCCATAATAATTTTTATTTTATTTTAACTTCCACAAAGTGTTTCATAGTTGAATAATACTAATTAATAATCAAGTTTTAAAGAAAAACTGAAACATAATTTTGCAAGGGGGTCAACATAAAATGTTAGATTGTACTAGGATGAAGTTACAAGGTCTGTAAGAAAACATCTTTACTATGGTACGTGCACACCCTGAAAGACACCCGCAAGGTAGCTTGCTCGACTCTCAAATGTGAGACGGACGATTTGATGTGTTTATTTAGCTGCTTATAATTTGGTTATATATAATTTTTTTCAGATTCGAGATTTGATGGCCATATAAAACAAAATAAACACATTTTATACCTATAATAATATTTTTTTAACTAATTGTTATGTTTACCATTGATTAGGCTAGAATGAAAACAAACATTTTTTCTTGGGAAAAAGAGAAAGAACGAAGAAAAATAATCTGTTAAGAACTGCGATATCAACATCCAATGTGTAGGGAAAGAAATGGTTAAATTCCAAGAGTTAAAATACCCCAATGGCTGATAACTCAATAAGTGTATACATGTAGAGTTGTGTATAAATATGATTCTCAAGCAGTCAGTTTTACATATCAAGATATTTTTATGATGTTTTTTTAAGTTTAAGTTCGTGAACTCACCAGCATTGGACTTGTGTAATATTATTAGATGTATCGCCCTCGGGAGATCATTAAAGGGAAATCCTAGAAGAAGAAGAAAAAGAGACGGAGAGGTGGAATATGTTAAAGATTGTTTTATTCTAAGTCTTTTTTCCCGTTGCAACTGTCACTACTAGAAAATTGGGTTTTAGTGACTGCATTCCGGTCGCAAAGTACTCGCAGTTGCCTTGTTGCGACTGTTTTGCGACTGAAACTGCAATGGGAAAAACATCGTCGCAATTGTCCTAGTGCTACCAAGTTGCGACCGCATCTATGTTTTTGACTAGAATTTGGGATCATAAAAACAGTCGCAAATGTTGTGACCGCTTCTAGTTTTGGTTTTGTTTGGTCTTGTTGCGAGCGAATCTAGGTTGGTCTTTAATTCTGAGACTATTTTGATTTTGGTCACAAACTGGTCGCTAATTTTGCGACCGCCTTATGTTGGTCGCAAATTTTGGTAGCAGTTGCTTTGTTTTCTAATAGTGTGTGGACATGATCCATTATATAAAGTATTCATGCTACTAAGTTATGTCGCAATTGGTCACGTTAAACCCGTAGGGGTGGTTTGTGACAAAATACATGGCTTTCAATAAATAAATGTGTCAAGATTCGAGAAGCATAAGAGTTACTCATGGCATACATACCTTTGTTTTTCCATGCAATAATATTGTTGTTATGCCCTGCAACACTTGCCAACAATCATACCGATCACCTTGCATTGTTGGCGGTCAAGTCAAGCATCACTGATGACCCACAACATGTTCTTGACACATGGAACACCTCCCTACATTTCTGCCAATGGCAAGGTGTTACATGTGGTCGTTGGCATCCTAGAGTCACCAAACTGGACCTTGGATCTCGAGGCCTCGTTGGTTCTTTGTCTCCACAGATTGGGAACTTGAGTTTTCTTAGAGTATTAAGACTAGAGAATAACACCTTCAAAGGGGTAATCCCACCTCAAGTGGGCAATTTAAGATGATGACAAGAAAGAGACCCACAGACCAGATGTTTCAAGAAGGATTGAATCTTCATGGCTATGTTAAGATGGCGATGCCTGATCATTTCAACGCAATCATTGAACCGACACTATTGCACGCACTAGAGGAAGAGATAGAAGCTACAAGTACCAACCGCGTTTATACTGAAGATGAAAAGTGGAAGAGATTGGAGGATTGCATGATTTCCTTGTTACAAAGGTTTTTTTATAGGGTAAATTACACTTTTCGTCCTTTATGTTTGTATCGGATTGCAATGGATAGCCTTTAACTTTAATAATTACACTCACAATCCTTTATTTCTAAAACTTATTACACTCCCCGTCCTTTGACCATAACCTGGTTAAAACTTTCGGTTAAATATGGCATGTGCAATGCACATGAGAGCATTTATGTCTTTTTACCCCAATCTATATAATAATAAGAAATTTGGAGTCGTTTGTATTTTTGAAGTTCATAAATTGGACATAGTTGTACTTCCTTTAGGGATTGGGGTTGTGTAAACATCCAACCACACTACATTAGAAATTACAATACCCAACATGATCCAAAACATGTCAAAAAGTTGACAAAAAAAATCATTAAGATTTTTTATTGTTGTGTTTAAGCCATATAAAATAAAATATATGTATAACAACCACTTAACTAGTGAAAGTATTTATTTTTATGTTCATACTTGACAATCTTCTCCACATAAATATATTTTCTTATCCCATATTTGTGTTTGAAAAAAATATTAAGAAATGTAACTTAAAATATCAATTTATCCCATATTTGTGTTTGAAAAAAATATTAAGAAATGTAACTTAAAATATCAATTTTATTAGTGTCTCGTCTCTCAGCATAAATTATTCAGTGTATTCAAGTTAGATGAATCCACAAAGTACGGAAATTTTAATTTTTCAAAAAATCTTCTCGTTAATAGAAGAAAATGGTGAGCACACAACTGATTATATACAAAAAAGCTAGGCTTAATTGATATAATTGTTTGAAATTACAACATCAAGGGGTGGTGGCGCAGTTGGCTAGCGCGTATGTCTCATAGCAATCTGAATTATCCTGAGGTCGAGAGTTTGAGCCTCTCTCTCCCCATAATATTTTTTATTTTATTTTAACTTCCACAAATTGCTTCATAGTTGAATAATAATAATGATAAATAATAATCAAACGTAAGGATTCTAGTTGCATAATAACAATGATGACAGATAAAATTCTAATGCCATCATTAACAACTAACTAGGCAGCAGCAACAGGAGGAGCGGCATCAGCCTGAACATCCACATCACCAGGTGGCGGTGGGGAATTTTTTAAGATGAATAGGGCTGTCGCGCTTGAGTTTTATGCGTATCTGCCTCATTCTCGATAAGTCAGTTGGTTTTCCAGGCTTGGGACATTGAAGCACAACAAGAGACAGTTTCTTATCCTGGTCCTTTTTGGCCCCTCGACCGCCACTTCTTTGGGAATGAGGTCTGCAATCGCCTTCCAGTAGTTCTTTTCAGCCTTAGCGTGGAACTTGCCCCGCCCATCCAAATACATCTAACACATCAGTCATCACAAATAACTTGTAACATAAGTTACGATTGTATTTTAAAAATGGATAAGCAAAGTAACCAACATAAAGTTATGCTTACCTTTTCACTTTCGCCGTTGGTTTCTATATTTTTGTCATAGACGGTCTTCCTCTTGTTGTGGAAACTGATCTTGTACTCGTCTGCTTCATCGACGATTTGGTTTAGTAACTCTTTTTCCATCGTTTCCTTTTCTTCTATACGCGGTGCATTCTGTTTGTATATTTGTATTACATGTCACAATTGTAGTGTGTTGATTTTGAAACCACTAAAGAATAAATCAAAACATACATGATTCTTGTTCAAGATTGAATCTTTTGGATCAATTTCTGCTTTAAGTTGTATTCAAAATAAAGTTTTTTTTTTTTGTATTTTGGTAAACTATATCGAACACTGGTATTGTACCGATACTGTACCAAATTAATATGGACTGAACATCGGTACCGGTATTAGCATTCATTTTATAGCTTTCAATCGATGTAAAACACATCTTGATATCCATTTAGGCATGTGACGACTTTATTTTTTTGTTACATGAGACAATTTGTGTAAGTAAATTTAATACCATTGTAAATAATTTTTTTTATATCTATCGCGCAAAAAAAATCACTAGTTAGAGGGTGTTTGGGATTGCGTTTTGAAGTGATTATTTGATTATTGCGTTTGTAAAACATAAATAATCTAAAAAAGTGTTTGGATGAAAAAGTGATTATCTGCCTCTAAACGCAGTTTTGGAGAAGCATGTACCTACATGCTTTTTCAAAACGCAGTTTTGAAAACGCAAAATCTATTTTGAAAACGCAAAATCTATTTTGAAAACGCAACACCAAACACCCCCTAAGTCATTATAATTGAGTTATTGTGCCTTTGGTTTTTATACCAAAATAAAAATCGGGTAATCTATATATTTAATAATGAAACCATTGGGGGACACATGTCACCCTCTGGTTTCATCTCATATGCATTTTCCCGCCTAAAAGAGACATTATACGGATAACCCGTTACATTAAATGGATGATCCGAATTCCTTTACAATTAGTATAAACGCATGACCCGTATTGATTGTGGAGCATCCGGATTGTTTGATTAACTTTCCTAACTTATTAATCTTCCAAAGCACTCTTCTTTATTCTCCAAAACAAACCCTAATCACAAAATCATATTCCTCTCTCTCTCTCTCAATAGCATCGACGAAAGGTTTCTTACGAATCGTTGTTGGCTAATTCTCTTCGATCAACCTTCTTCAATTAAATCAGTTCCGAATGGTAATGTCTTCTTTGTCGATTTATTCATCGATTGTCCTTTTCATTGAATTATTAAATTCGGAATTTCTTAGTGTACATTGGCTGAATTTTGATCTTCCTTTTATTAGATATACTTTATTTAACCGTGTATAACTTTGTTTTTCATCGTTTATTATTTAATTGTTTTGAATGTCGTATGATTATTTCCACGATTTATGTATTTTCGTTTGGATTTGATTTTGATTCCATAGCTATCTTATGATGATTTGTAATTGTTAGTTTTTTTTATTTGAAAGTCGAAATACTTCTTCACGGAAGCATGAAATTGATGTTTATTCAACTTTTTGATGTAAAAATAATATAGTTATTATGTTATTTTTTTCTCTTTTAAGAAATCATCATTTCATTTGTTTGGATCGATTTTAATTTTTAAAATTTTCTTTTATTACAAGGTTAAAGGTACCAAAAATAAATTATCCAAATGAAAGGTATGTTTATTTGTTTATTTTAAACAAATTACATTTTTAGGCTTATTATTTCATAATACTTAATGTGTGAGTATATTATTTTATGTTTATGCTTATTATTATTAGTTCATGATACTGATTTATAAATTTTTATATTGATAGCAAAATTGTTTTTCAATAATTGACTAGCAGATAAAGTTGTGAGAATATTCTACCATAACAAAGTTTCAACGAGTTTAGTTAGTTGTTTTCCACTTTCCATTATGTAAATTTTACTTTTTTTATTAGTTATGGTTACATTTATTTCCTAAAAATTACATTTTGTGAATTTTTAGTTTGCCACTGTATTTTTTATTTATTTTTTGTCATTTAAAAAAGGTAAAAAAGTAACGTCTTTTTGTATTATAATCAAACTGAAATTTAAATTTAAATTGTGACAGTATTTTTGGTAACTTGAAAACGTAAAAATAAATGTGAGTTAATGTGAACGACACAATTAATTTGGCTAAGACATTGGGTGCATCTAACATTCATCATTTCGAAGGAGCTGTAAAAAAGGTAATTAACAATGAAGGATTTCAAGTGCTTGATGAATGAATGTTCTTTCGGTGAATATTCGAGGGTTGGGTAGTGAAGAGAAGAGTTCTTGGATTCGTACTCTGATGCTTGAGAATGAAATTGGGTTTATTATGCTTCAAGAGACTCAGTTCTCGTCTCTTGAGGGTTTGAATATAGGGAGATTTTGGGGTAGTGGTGATTTCGGGTATGAGTGGGTTGGGGCTACGGGTCGGTCGGGTGGTTTGTTGTCTTTGTGGGATCCGAGGAGATTTACTTTGGTGACGATAGAAAACAAAGATATTTCATGTGTACTCGTGGTGTTTTGAAAGAATCGGGAAAGCTATTACTCTCATAAATGTGTACTTGCCTCAAAAGTTGGTGGATAAGAGGCTGTTGTGGACCGAGTTAGAGCGGATTATTGTTCAAGACCAAGACTTTTGGATTGTTGGAGGGGATTTTAATTGTGTTAGGGATCGAACAGAGAGAAGGAATTCCAAGTTCATTGCCTCGGTGTCCAATGAATTTAATGACTTTATAGATAAGGTGGGGTTACATGAGTTTATGTTGAAAGGAAGAAAGTTCACTTTTGTGTCCAGAAATAAATGTAGCCGCATTGATCGTATATTAGTGTCATCGAGTGTCATAAATGAGTGGCCCAACGCTGAATACCGGGCTCTGGCTAGGGACAAGTCGGATCACAGTCCTTTGGTTTTGAAGGTGGAGGTGCGGAATTATGGTGCTAAACCGTTTCGATTTTATAACTCGTGGCTTTTACGGCCAGATCTGGAAGAGATAGTCGCTCGGACTGTTTAGGAGTTCCGTGGACATGGGGCTCCGGATATAGTTTTAATGAACAAGTTCAAGAGGCTACGTCAGGAGATTGTCAAATGGAGAAAGAATAAGGGGATTGAAGAAGCCGAGGAAGAGGCAAATTTGCATCAGGAGTTGATTGAGTTAGATGCGATGGTTGAGGATAGAGACTTGACTGATGCGGAACAGTGGGTGTTTGTGGAAGCAAAGAAGAGAATTAAGGAGTTGGAAGAGTTTAAAGCAAAAGACATGAGACAAAAAGCGCGGGTTCGTTGGGCTAAAGAGGGTGACGAGAACACAAGTTTTTTTCATGGTATAATTAATAAAAGGAGGGTGTCTAATAACATACCGGGCTTGATGGTTAATGGGAATTGGGTAGTTAAACCTTCCGAAGTGAAAAGAGAAGTTTGTGGTTTTTTTAGAAAGCGTTTTGTTGAAGAGCTTCATGATCGGCGGAGTCTTGAGTGTTACGGTCTTAAACAGTTGGACGATGATGATGCGGTGGAGATGGTGAGGTCGTTTGACGAAAAAGAGATAAGGGACGCGGTTTGTGAATGTGGAAGTGATAAGCTCCGGGGCCCGATGGTTTTAACTTTCGGTTTGTGAAGATATTTTGGTCGATTTTGTCACATGATATCGTGAGCATTATGCAGAATTTCTTCAGGACTGGCACCATTAATAGGGGTGTGGGTTCATCTTTTATTACGTTGATTCCAAAAGTTAGTGATCCTACCGACCTAGGCGAGTACCGACCGATTAATCTCATTGGGGTTATTAGCAAGGTTATTTCAAAGGTTCTTGCAAATAGGCTCAAAAAGGTGATGGGCAAAGTTACACATGAAACTCAATCGGCTTTCTTATCGGGGAGGTACATTCTTGACAGGCCATTAATTATTAGTGAGATATTGGCATGGGCAAGGAGGACGGGAAAAGATTTATTTATGTTCAAAATTGATTTCGAGAAAGCCTATGATAATGTCCATTGGGAGTTCTTAATATCGGTGAGGCGCCAAATGAAGTTTCCTGAAAAATGGTGTATATGGATTAAAGGAGTTCTCGAATCGGCTCGTTCGTCTGTGCTCGTAAATGGCTCTCCTACGTATGAATTTGGGTGTGGGAAAGGGATTAGACAAGGGGATCTGATGTCTCCTTTTTTATTTATTATTGTTATGGAGGCTCTTTCATGCATGTTTCGCAGGGCTTGTGATACTAGATCTTTTCATGGGGTGAGGCTTCCAAATGGTGGATCGATAGTTTCGCATCTCCTTTATGCTGATGATGCAATGGTTACGGGAGAGTGGTCTTGGTTTAATTTCAAGGCGTTGAAGAGGATTTTACGTATATTCCATTTGTGTTCTAGCCTTAGAATAAATTTACATAAATTGACTTTATTCGGGTTGGGTAAGAACATGGAAGTTGTGGCTAGTCAGGCTAGCGTATGGGATGTAGAACGGGGGAGACCCCATTTAAATATTTGGGAATTCTAGTGGGTGCAAACATGAGCCGCATTAGTAACTGGGAGCCGGTTATCGAGGTTTTCAAAAAAAGATTATCGATATGGAAGGCTAATATATTATCGATTGGAGGAAGGGTTATTCTTATTAAATCGGTGCTCGAAAGTCTTCCAACATACTATTTCTCGTCATATAAAGCTCCGACGGGCGTGATTAGTAAACTTGAAGTTATTACTAAAAGATTTCTTTGGGGTGGTAACGAGGAAAGAGATAAAGTGCATTGGATTGCTTGGGACACGGTGACGAAGACAAAACGGGATGGTGGGCTAGGTCTTAATAAATTACAAGAGATTAACAGCGCCTTATTATTAAAATGGTTATGGCGTTATAAGGTTGAAGGTGATGCTCTTTGGAGAAAAGTTATAGATGCGGTGCATGGTTCGGCTAGAAGATGGGAATCATTCCCTTGTAATAAACGGTTTCCCGGAACATGGAGTAAGTTGGTTTCTTTTGGTACTCGCCTTAGGATACAAGGAAATTGCTTTGTTAACATGATTCGGGGTATGGTGGGTAACGGTAAAAAGGTGAGATTTTGGATTGATCCTTGGATAACAAATGAGCCGCTAAAGGACTTGTTTCCCGATTTGTTCCGCCTAGAGGAAAATAAATGGTGCTTAGTTGATGAAAGAATAGGTCCTCAGCCACAAGACAGAGGTATAACTTGGAGGTGGAAGAAGTATCCTAACTCGAGTAGTGAAGTCGATGCTCTTATTAATTGTCACAGAATGGTTGCCGATGTTAACCTGGATGAGAAAGAGGATCGATGGTGTTGGAATCAAGGGTCTAGTGTGGAGTTCTCGGTAAAGGAAGTTAGGAAATGGTTGAAAGGAGCCGATGTGCTTGATGATTGTAGTCGCTTTATGTGGTGCAAATGGATCCCGAACAAGTGTAATATTTTTATGTGGAGGGCTAGTATGGACAGGATTCCGACACAGAATGCTCTTCATCGAAGGAATATATGTTGGAGATGGCATGTGTGTTTTTTGTGGTGAAGCGGAAGAGACCTCGGATCATTTATTTTCGGCGTGTAGATTAGTTGACGGAGTGTGGAATGCTATAGCTTCGTGGTGCAAGATTCCGCCTATTTATGTGTTTTCGACTAACGATGTGCTTCAAATCGTAAAATTTGTGGGGGGATCGAAGGCTAAGCAAGACATCTTATATGGCGTTATTATATTGGCTTGTTGACGAATATGGAAAGCTAGAAATGAGAAGATATTTACAAACAAAGGAACGAATTTGGCTCAAATAGTTTTGGATGTTAAGTCGTTGGGTTTTCTTTGGTTTAGAAGTAGATATAAAGGGGGGTCGGTAGAGTGGAAAGATTGGTGTAATTTTTATTTTCCTTTGATGTAACTTTTGGTTTCGCGGTTATCTCTAGCTTGGAGATTTCCGCTTGGTTTGTTTAATGATATTCACTTTTCAAAAAAGAAAATAATTTATTTGTTTTTGAATAATTTTCAAATACAAATACTTCAATCATTCATTTTTGGTAAGATTTATTATGCTATCACTAAAAAACGTTTTGGTAAATTTTGATTTTATTATTCTTTGCAAGCTTTTAATGTGTAGACTATTTATTTGGAAACCATAACAAATTTTTAAACTTTATATTTCAATTTTATTATTTTTTGCAAGCTTTTAATTGTTACCTTAAATTTAATATATCAAAATATGATAATTAGTAAATATTTATTTCAATCCTCATAAGGAAAATTAAAGAAGTATTGCATGTGAATAATAATATCATACACTTTGTATATGATAAAACGTAACTAATAGTTATTGTTTGGCGGATTATCATGCACTTCATCATCAAGGAAGAATCTAATTAAAACATGAGATTGTAAGGATAGTTTCTTTTCTTTATTGACCAACCAAGTTTCTTTACACAAATACTCTTTAAGAGTTTTTATGAATCTTACAAACAGTTGCAAATTTGTTGTTTTCACATATGGTATATTTTTGTTTGTATTTGGCACAAAACGAAGTCTTATGTCCCTGTTAACATGTTGGAATTCGTTTGTCAAAATTAAAGGCAAAACTCATCATGGCAATACAAACAATAAGTTTAAATAGGATATTGATGTTAGTAATAAAGAAAAATCTGAGTTGGTTTGTGTGAGAAATCTGATTTGGTTTGTGTATTTTTTTTATTGCAACATGGTGGTCAGTTGGCTTCTTCTTTGTAAGTTCTGTTCTGAGTGCTTTTTTATATATCAAATAGTTTAACTATCTAATGAGTGAATAAATGAGTTAAAGTTTATATTTAACAGATATGCTTCAATCAAGGCCAAAGAGACTAAATCTCTAATGGATGATAAGTAATGACTTATATATTGATTTTTGTATTATATGATTTTTTATGAGTTTGATATTAATTAATTTAAATACTAATTTTTTTGGATAGTTGTTAGGATTTGGATTTTTTTTATTATGTATTTACTTGCATTTGGTTTTCATATTATTATTTGATTTATCATTTTCATAAATCTTTTGTGTAAGCTATTATTTCATTTTTCTTATTAATTTAGTTACACGCCTATAATTTGGTGGATTCATTTGTAGAAGAAAGAATGTTTGATCATGTTACGTCTCACATTTAGTTGATGACTTAATTATTTTGCTACGCTTTGTGATCATTGTTCTAAGTTCGTTCAATGTATAGTTTTTTAAGTTATTGGTTTGTTGTGTTGATTTGTGACACAGTTATTGAGGAAAGCGAGTTCAGTGTGACATGGTTGTGAGGAGAGAACACTACAAGACTTTGAAATGTTTTAAAATAAGCATTCCCTTTTTTGTACCTACGAAAAGCTTGCATTGAGTTGATGTGAAATTAATTATACTAGATAAAAACCGAAATGTTATACATAATACAACCAATGTTTCTTCCAATGTATTTGATATTTTAAAGAGTTTTAAATGTCAAGAAATTATTATTATTTTCATTTGTGAAAATGCGTATTCACACGAGAAATAACCTAGTTTGATTGATAGAATGATATTATTTCTATAGTTATTTGCGTTTAACATATTTAAATAATTCTAAAAACCCCACCATCCATCTCGAACAGAAACACAAACTAATGATTCCAAGCACATATGACAAAAGCTATCTAAAATCCAATATTCAATATCAAAAACCACAAACAAAGAAAGTTATAAATGAACACAATCATTTTTGAACGCAATCAACTAAATTATCAAAAACCCAAATTAAAATTTTAGCAAAATCAAATCCAAACCCTAGATCTAAAATTAGGATGCATATATGTATTTACCCTGAAAAGCAAAACCCAAGTACATGGTTCCAAGTGATTTGTGCACACACAAAAATCTAAATCGTTTTGATTGATGAGAATTTCCTAGCGATTTAGGCAATGTGTTATACTGTTATATCCATCATTCATCCACGGTTGACATTTTAGCGCCACATCACAAATCCCTCCACCACTCTTAACCTATGTGATACCCATCCTCCGTCCTCATCCATCACCCTTTGTTTTAATTTTTTTAATGCAAATAAATAATGAAAATGTGACATACGACACAAAGTAAAAAAAGAAAATGGATGAGCGGTGAGCACGAGTTGTGTCATGCCCGCATCCCATCATTCGACCATAACACCCAACCTTATAAAACTGCAGTGATGATGGAGGCGGCGTTAATGTAGGGTGCCATAGAGATGGGGCGATGTGTGAGTTAAGGCTCTCACTATTCTAACACCCCTAAATCTTCCACGTCCTTTTTTACTCTATCTCTCTCTATATGTATCTATGTATATATAGAGAGAGACAGAGGGAAGGGGTGTATGAATATTAACTCCCGTGAGTTAATTTTATCTGGTACCTAAATGGTCTATGGTGCAAACTTCAGTTAGGGGCATCTTAGTAGGGTTGTTCACGAGCCGAGTTGAACCGAACGGACCTTGCTCGTGCTTGGCTCGTTTACAAACCGAACCGAGCAGAGCGACTCATTTAACACCGAGCCTCAAATCAAGTGAGCATTTTTCGAGCAATAAATATTCCGAGCGAGCGTCGAGCGAAGTTCGAGCGATTTGGACAACCGTGTCGCCCAATTTAAATTTGCTGAGAGAGATATAGTGACAATGTTTGGTCTCAAGTTTTTATGTCTTTAAAAACATGCACATTTCATCGCATAATGTTTTTCTTACGAATAACAAGGTTGTGACCGACAAGGCGATGATCATATTGCACGAACACTTACGTTGAGAGCAAGAGACGATCGACTTAGGGTGACGACATGAAACATTGAGGCGATAAGCAGCCTGTCGTTTATCAGTTTAGGGTTTAACTTTTAGATTTGATATTAATTTTTATTGGCGTGGTTGAGCTAGCACGTATCGATATAGTTGTAAATTTGTATATAGTGGACCAAAATCTAATAGATTGGTATATAAAAAGCTATAAATTTAACTTATATTTAAGTATGTATGTATGTGTATATATATAGGTGTGTGTGTATATATATGTATATATATACTAATTAAAATAATAATCCGAGCCGAAGCGAGCCGAGCGGACGTTTGCTCATGCTTGGCTTGTAACCGAACCGAGCAGAGTGGCTCGTTTACAACCGAACATCACATCGAATGAGTATTTCCAAGCAATTTCCGAACGAGCGTCAAGCGAGCGACGAGCGATTTGAACGGCCCTACTTCCTAGACACCCCAAGACAAATGCCAATATCTTCTTTCCACATGCTCGTGTATATGGCAAGCTCTGAATGAAAAGGACCTCAACAACAAAACCGCATCTACTCCAAAATAATCAAAAAAACTAAGACGAAATGGGTGAAGAATAGGACCAAACTTCCAACCTTGTCCCAATTGACATAATTTAACAAGCCGCTTTCTAGAAACAAGAGATATTTTGTTCTAAAATCTATGGTTGCAATTGACAAGGGGCACAATTGTCACTCTCAATCGTACGCTACATAGCAATGTGGAAATGGACATGAAGCCGCAATCAGATTCATCACCCATGTGGAGCGAATCTAAAGGTTTGAAATTTATGGATTAAACCGGTCCCCCAATATCTCTTCCCTATGTTGATTCCATTCATTACTAATTCTTGCCAATAATTGCTCTAAACTCTCCCCTGTTTCTAATTTTCCAGTCATCTTTTTAAAGGCCAACGAATCCTTCATATAACGAAATTCATCATATCGGAATACCATCACCTAGGGCCGAAGCCCGTGAATACTCACCCGAAGGCACGACAGTACGGTGAGGTAAAACCCGCTCAGTTCAAGGATCGAACTAGCGGTTGCCTCCTACTCGCCTAGTCTCAAATTATCACAGGTGCAGCCGAAACTAAATGGTGGGGGCAGGAATCGAACCTGAGTCACTTGGAACACCAGGATTTCTCCTTTACTACCCCACCACCAGCTCATTGACCACGGTCATTTATAAACTAGAAATCTCTCATTATGATTAAGATATCCATATAAATATTATGAATATGCAATGAAGTACAGATATAATGAAGCTTGTTTGATGAAATGAAGAGATTTGTGAATATCAAAATTGCTCTAAATTTTTCCCCTAACTTTGATTCTTCCCCAATAATTCATGAATTTGGTATAATTATAATTCACTTAACTTGGATCAAAACAAGCAAATATAATTCAATTACCAAGATGCACACACACATATAAGTAATTCAAACAAAAAAAAAACTATGCACATAACAACGATCACCTGCCGTTGAAGCTAGCAGGCGAACGAACACCCTTTTCGCTATTACTCTCATCATCTATAACTTCATCAACATGATGGTTGTTGACACTCATCTCAGAACTTGCATTGCTGCTTGTTGCAACAGGAAAACCAGTACCATCAATCATTCGGTTTCGTGTTGGCCCGGATCTCACACTGTACATAGAAGATGCCGGTATTTTCGTCATCAGTGGTCGTAGATTACCCGGTAGCGTCCGCCTTATATCCTGTTCCACAAAAAAATAAGTTTAAACCAATTTACATATCATATTTGGATTTAAAAAAAACAAAAACTGAAACATACCATATGCCTCATAGCCATATCTAGTGATTTCTTTGAAAGTGATCTTCCAAAATCCAAAGTATCAGGCGATGACGATGATTTCGCGGATAAATTACTATGCGGTGAGTGTTTATCGTGTTTATCGTCTTGCTTTGGCGGGGCCAGCTTGCGCATATTAACAACCCGTTCAACCATTTTCGTCCCGTACATCCCCGGGCTCACGTTATCGTTAGCTTTAGCGTACGCACGGTTCAATGCAGGAATAGGTACAGAGCTGCCACTCTTACGGGTCACACCGGTAGGAAGCCGACCCCTTGAAGGTGAACACGACTGCCTTCGTACCCTTCCATTGGACATAGGCTCGATAGACGAAGACCGACTATTCGGTGCACCAGCCCGACCCCTTATGGAGGAAATTGGTCTATCAGAAAGTGAGGTTCGTAAATTAGGCGGTGCGTCGAGAGTATAGCCTGGCATTTCTTGTGGTTTCCATGGTCTCGGTCTTGCACTGGGAGAACTAGCTGAATTTGTGACCGTAACAGAAGGTTTAACTGGGGCAGATGTTTTTGTAACATTAGACGACACGGCTGGCCGTTGTGGTGTCGGTTTGGTTGTTGATAATGATAAAGACGGTCTGCTTGTTGGTGTCGATGGTCTTGCAGTAGACCTAGCCGGAGGAGTTGGTTTAGATGAAGAATTAACGGGACGTGAAATGGGTGTCGAAGATCTCGGTCGAACGCTTGTAGTTGAAGCGGGATTGCTTTTGGTAACCACATTTGATATGGTTCTAGCTTGAGTACCTGAAACCGGCCTACCGGTTGGCGTAGAAGGCCTTGAACCTGAACCCAAACCCGAACCCGAACCTGTACCTGCGGCTCCAGAAGAAGATGGTCTACGTAGTCCGGTACTTGGTGCAGGGGATGCGGCTCGTGGTCTTGACGACAAACCATTCCTACCAGTAGTCTCTGGTTGAGTGCTACTTGATAACTATACCAAAAGTAAACAAATAAACAACAACAAAACATGAGAAAAATATGAAACAAAACATAAACCGAATCAGTAAGGAACCAAAGTTATTGCTGTTACTCTAGATCTTAATGCACCGGATTGCGCTTTCTGAGTTCCATTCCGGTTCGCTTTCTGAGTTCCATTCCGGTTCGCAACGGTTTTCGGTGATTCCATTTCCAGTGAAGGAAACAAAGGGGTTCCAGGAGGTGTCAACAGCCTGCAAAAATATATATTCTTGCTCAAGTGTAACCAAGAATATAAAATCACAACCCATACAGGAATACACATGACCACTAGCTTTAAGTTTCAACCCCACAGAACAACTTAAAAAGGTTAAGAAAAATAAACAAAAAAAAAAGATTTTTTTATTACCATTCATAATCATTCTTATCATTTTCAGAGTTGAGAAACTCATCAGCACCAGTATTTCTAATAGTTGTGGCAGAAGGCATACTATATATAGAAACATTTCCTGTTCTGGATCCTGCAACATCAAAATATGACACATCCAAATATAGTTTTAAAAAAATATCAAATTATAATTTAACATTATGTAATCCATTTTGATACAAGTATATAGAGGTGAGATCTTCTACAAATAGAATTAACCTACTAAAAAGAGTTAAATGCTTGGTTGGTCCCTGTGGTTTGCAAATCTTGCAGACTTGGTCCCAGTGGTTCACTAATTACACACTTGGTCCCAGTAGTTTCAAATTTTGCACTCGGGTGGTCCTTACCACTAACCTTTGTTAGATTTCTCAGTTAAGTATATGCAAAATTACTATATTACCCTTGAAATGCAAAATGCACTCGGGTGGTCCCTTCTCCGGTCATCCCCTCCGACTATATACCACTTACACCGACACCCATGTTCTTCCGGCGACACCACCCTGCAACCTACCTCTCCTCTTGAACATTCAACCCACAACAGCATACAGGTGAGAGAGAGACTGCAGGAGAGAGAGAGAGACAGTGAGAGAGAGGGGAGCTGCAGCGGCGCAGCTCACGGCCCCCACGGCCCGGAGCGGTAAAAGACGACAGGAGCGAGGATTTGGTTCGTAATGTTTTCAGATCAGTTTGGGTGCTCCAGTTTGGGTTATCGGGTTGGGGGTTTCAACGACGGCGGTTCTTGTAGCGACGGTAGTGGTGGTGGTTCACGGGTTGGGCGGTAGGGTTGGGTCGGGGTAGACGACAGCAGCGGGGTAGCCGCGGTTTTGCGACTCACCGGCGGCGGAGAGGTTTGGTTCACATTCGAATCGAGACTCGATTCAGTGATGGTTCAGCATGCTTCAAGATGTGTTCGATTCGACTCGATCATAAACAGTCAACGGAACCTGAACCGGAGAGGTTTGGTTCACATTCGAATCGAGACTCGGTTCAGTGATGGTTCAGCATGCTTCAAGATGTGTTTGATTCGACTCGATCATAAACAGTCAACGGAACCTGAACCGGAGAGGTTTGGTTCACATTCAAATTGAGCTGCGCCGCCGTGGGGTTTACACTCGATCCCAGACCTGCAATCCTTCAATTTTCAATACCAAACAGATTTGCAACGTTCAATCACAAAGATCCCAGACCTGCAATCCTTCAATTTTCGATACCAAACAGATTTGCAACTAGGGGTTTTATCAGCAATCAGGGTTTTATCGGCAATGAATTGAACATCCGGAACCTGAACCGGAGAGGTTTGGTTCACACTCGATCATAAACAGTCAACGCTCCGGGCCGTGGGGTTCGCTGCCGCCGCCGTGAGCTGCGCCGCTGCAGCTCCCCTCTCTCTCACTGTCTCTCTCTCTCTCCTGCAGTCTCTCTCTCACCTGTATGCTGTTGTGGGTTGAATGTTCAAGAGGAGAGGTAGGTTGCAGGGTGGTGTCGCCGGAAGAACATGGGTGTCGGTGTAAGTGGTATATAGTCGGAGGGGATGACCGGAGAAGGGACCACCCGAGTGCATTTTGCATTTCAAGGGTAATATAGTAATTTTGCATATACTTAACTGAGAAATCTAACAAAGGTTAGTGGTAAGGACCACCCGAGTGCAAAATTTGAAACTACTGGGACCAAGTGTGTAATTAGTAAACCACTAGGACCAAGTCTGCAAGATTTGCAAACCACAGAGACCAACCAAGCATTTAACTCTACTAAAAACTTACAAATAACTATTAGTAATTACAGTAAAAATATGAAGTACAAAAATATTATTACTTTAGTTCAAAAGTTGTATGGTGATAGTATGTTTAGCCCTTAAAAATAAGGGGTAACTTTGTAGAATAGTAACCAAGTTTTAAAAGTGTTCCAATTAGGTCACTCAAGTTTCAAAAGTGTTCCAATCAGGTCACTCAACATTCATTTTTTATTAAAATTAAGGGTTTTATCATCCATTTCATAGGTAACCGTGGTGATGTTTATTTTTTCCCTTTCATTTGATGCTAACGTCGAATGATGACATGGATTTTAACTTATTTTTTTTATTTTTAATGTAATTAAAATGTTTTTATTTTTAATAAAATAAATTTCATATATTAAAATAATCTGACCCTAGCATCTTATGCTCAATTTTTCTCTTGACACATGGAAAAAAGGACATGACTCGATTTGAATGTTAAGTTATCTAATTGGGACAAAAACGATACAAGGTGACCTAATTAGAACACTTTTGAAACTTGGTTACTATTATGTGACACTTTCCCTAAAAATAATTACTCTAGTTATTTGTATATTTAGCACCTTAAATCTATTTGTATTTGATCATAATATAAATTATACAAATTTGTTACTTAATAAAGATAATAATCCATAACTAATAGCATAATAATATAGGGTTGTCCAAAATGCTCGCTCGGATTTAGCTCGCTCGATATGGTTCGGTTTGAAACTGAGCCGAGCCGCTCGTCTTGGTTAGAAAGTGAGCCTAGATCGGCTCGGCTCATAACGAGCCAGATTGGCTCACTTGCTAACCCGGCTTACTTCAGATTATTTTACTTTTATATAATTTATTTTTTATATACATTATAATATATCACAAAAAAACTTATTATTATTTACATGTATCTAGGAATGTAATCTGATATCTATAGCATATTTGAAGGTTTAAAACCAAAACCGAGCCCGTACTTAGATTTCCAGCTCGGTTTCAAATCCGAGACGAGCCAGCTTGGTTTACAATTGAGCAGAGCCCGAGCTTGCGTTGGCTTAGCTCGGTTTGGCTCGTGAACAGTCATACTATAATAATAATCAAATTACTGAAAATATACCATGTGATGAATCAAATTCTGCTTCAACATTCTTCATCAAAAGATCACAACGTTCTTTCTCTCGTTTCTTCATCTCCAAAAACAACCCTAGCTCCTCTTCCTTATCTCGTAACGCAGAATTCCGAAAACTTCCGTTCAACTGCGGTTGCCGTTGCTTCACCGGCACCGTCATAGCTTTCTCCGGCTGCCGGAAACTCCGATTCATCGCCACCACCAACACAATTAACAAATTTCTAATCGCAACACATAAACAACAACAAACCGTTCATCCTATAACGATAAATTCACAGTTTCAGATCTGACAATTGAACTTCAATGAATGCTGGTTAATGATGACGTCAGAAACCGTTCGAATTCAGGTTTTTTGAACAAACAAAACAGAGTACACGCATTTGAACGATAACACAAGCAACAAATCAACAAAATTCAACAAAATTGTGAAGAAATTTGGTTGAATTGGAGGTTTTAAGGTTGAAATTAGGTTAAAATGGAGGTAAATGTGTGTGTGTGTGTGTGTGTGTGTGTGTGTGAATTGGAGGTTATGTTGAGTCTATTTCAGTGACTTGCAGATGACACTAATGGGGGAAGAAGAGTGCCTTACAGAGCAAGTATGACTTGTGGAAGAAGTGATGTGGTGTAAAGAGTTGTACTCTGTGGAGTGAACGTTGTACGTTTGTTTGGATTAGTGGTTTTGGGGTGTGGAATAACGGATAACTGTTAATAAAGGAATGTTAGTTGATGAAGGCGTTTTAATTTCGTTTAGACTTTTGGGGTTTCTAATGAGATAGTAAAGTTTTAGTTTGGCTCATTTTAGTCCCTTAAGTTTGTATTTGTTTCTAAAATAGGAACATGAGGTTTGTAAGGGTATAAGGGACGTATAAGTAGTTGTACGTAGTGGCGGATCTAGAAAATCTTTAGGGATAACGCTTCAAAAAAAGGGGTAACGAAATCGAAAAAACATCAATTTTTTTCTAAAATTTACACTACCATATGGGCGTCAAGAGGCAACGAGTGCTACCCCTTCTTCAATTGTATATCCGCCCCTGGTTGTACGTTATGGTAGCTGGGTACAATGAAGAGAGAAAGAAATACGGTTATGCGGTTACATGGTTACTAATCATCTTAGTGTCATATTTACAAGGTATGAATGCGTACTGTTATTCGTGCAGTTATTTACTTAAAATAAGTTATGTATCAAGTGGTATCATATTTTAGCACCCTGTATTTTTGCAACATGTACTTTTTGAGTGGTTATGTATTTTTTTTAAGTTGAAATTTATACACGTTGGGGGTTTGGTGGAAGCAAAATATCTATTACGCTTGATGAAATCTTACTTTCCTTACGTTCTACTAAAAGTTTAACCATACGTGAGATTCTACTAGGTATAGTTGTTCTTAGCATTATTTACATTATGGTGTGTGTATGTGTGTGTGAGAGAGAGAGCGCATTTGATTGCAAATAGTTTAGCTGAATAATAATTCTTTTCCTCTTGAACAATTGTATGTATGTGAAACAAAATTTAATAAAATATTTGATTTACAACTTAAATATTATCTATATATATATTGTATGTTTCAATGACATAGGGATCATAATTAGTGAGATACAAATATTGGAAAATGAGTTCATGCAATAAATTGAAGTTAAAGGTTGGTAATGATACTTGAAAGGTGAATATGTGGTTGATGATAATACAAGGGACCCAATGGTGCATATTCATAATGTATAGGGCCTATAGTGGAGGAATTCCTCTCACTTGGAAGCTACGTTATGACACCGAAAAGGTTAAGTTTCCACTTTTCTTTTAAAGTTTTTCTGTCTTTGTGACATTTGGTATTCTTCTGAATATAGCATTAAAAGTTGTAATTGATTATTTGATATACCATATATTCGTGTACAATAGGTTTTGATTCATCTTCTATGATAGAGACATCTCGTATCATTGATTCAAAGTCTAGACTCCCATTTTAAAAATTTCAAAGGTCATGTGCAATGAGTAAAAAATATCGCTTAAAATAGAAACATATTAGGTCAGCATTGGTTAATCGATGATCTTAATTCTCTCCAATTCTAAATCGCGCTAAGAATTAATTGTTAATTAGTTTATTATTTTAAGTGTTTAAAATGGTTTAAGGGGTATTGGGTATTTAGGTTAAGTAATTAGTTGATTAATGAACAAATGGTAGATGGTTATTCATTCATTGGCTCCCTTTAGAACCTAGAATTTACTAGTAACTTCACTAATTTCTAACATATGTAAATCGGCCTACGTATTGGACCTATTGGTTATCGCTTATTGGGCCCCCTTCCTAATATGGGCCATGTGCGATCGCCCATCATGCACACTCTTCAAGACACCCTTTGGCTCATCACATAGTAATCCCAAAATTCTGAATCCGAACGTTTGAACATGAGAAGCGCATGCCAAAGATATGCAACGTAGTCGGGAAGCTAAGTGATTAAGCACACTATAAATAGACACGCTTTTTTTCGAATAATAAAAACTTTTAGAATACGTTTCTAAGGAATATTTACTGATCATCACCACACACCTAGTGTGTTGTATTAAAAATAGAAAATGGTTAACCTTTTAAATTTGTTATAATTAGTTCATAAGAGTAGGAGGTTAGTCTCCTTTCTAAATATATAACGTGTAAATATCTCATGAGTTTTACAATAATTAGATACGTGTGACTTTGTGAGTTTTACAATAATTAAATAAAAGATTAAAATTCACAATATATGTCAAATCTTACATTGTCGGCAAACTAAAGGTCGTCAAATTATTAAAAATGTTTAGCTAAACAATAGTTCATTTACATGAAGCATGAAAAGTAAGAATAGTGACAACAATGTTTTAAAAGGCTGGTTGTACTGTTTTGTAGAACCAGTTAAACTCAGGGGCAGATCTACCATATGATAAGGGGTAGCCTCCGCTACCGTTTGGCGCTCCGGTGGTAGTGTAAATTTTGGAAAAAATTGACCTTTCTTTGACATTTTTTCGAAAATTCGTTACCGCTTTTTTATAAAACGTTACCGCTACGAAGATTTTCTGGATCCGTCGCTGGTTAAATCGTCTGATACACCCGGTTAAACCGTGCGATACAACTAGTTAAACTATTTTCGAGTCAAATCTAATACGATATAAAAAAATATTTGAAAAAAAAACATTGCTTGTATGTAGTGGTATATAAAACATTATTTTAAGCTTACTACCTAACATGGGACATTTGTTGGTCAACGCATAAAAAGTTAAAATAAAAAACGGTGGAAGCCGACGCAGAGGATAGTCAGGATACCGATTAACGTTGGAAACATAGGACAAAACAGGTGTGGTGGGTGGGTCGGTTGGTGCGGTTTGGGTAAAAGTTATTTCATACACTCAAATCATCATTCAAATAAAAAAAGTTATATTGTAAATAAAAAGGTTAGCACAAAAAGACATACCAACTTTCATATTTTTAACGTAAAAGCCCGGCTATCTATGGTAACCCAATGATAAAAAGCGACTTCATACGTTAGCGACTGCAGACAACGCTATGTAGCCCAAACCCAAAATCTCTAGTTTTAGAGAAAACTCGTTGCCCAAAAACCCACTATGATAAAACTCAATGTGGATCACATTTGAACTTGAGACTTTTGGCTACAAATCCGAATCTTCACTTTTGCTCCAACGCCAATTGAACTATAGAACATTTTTGGTATACATGTTAGAATAATAGATTTGTGCTAACATGAGACGTTTTAAACGTAATCCAGGTTTATAAAAGATATATATTCTTTACAATTGCCTCTTGTATGGAATTCTAAAACTAATAATAAAATCTCTATATATTTGTTTGTAAATGTAGACAATCAAATAGACGATCAACCACGTTATATCCTTGTCTTCTTTTGCTTTTGATTCGTCTTTGCTATTGTTAATGTGGTCATGGGCGAGGCTTTATTGCCCCGGCAGCATCGATTTTTCGCTTGTAATGTTAATTTTACCGAAATCTTTTGAATTTTTTAGTGTAATCTAGTGGATTTTTGAGAGTCCGGCCCCCACCGATTTGGATTATGAGAGTCCGTCTCCCATTTAGATTTCGTTCAAGCTCCACCATTGAGTTTGTGGTGTTTCTTAATTTATAAGTTTCCACAGCAAGGCATATGAAACGTATGGAAGACATTAATGATTTCAGTGTCATTAAGTCACTTTTAGTTAATCAGGTTTTACTTAAGAGCACAGGTGAATCAAGTCACTGATACATGTTAAGAGGTGTGGAGCGCATCAACGTTCGAGGGGGGGGGGGGGTGTTAAAAGAGTTGGTGGGGTTCAGGGACAACGCCTCAGGTGGGTCCAGGAGATTTGATCATTAGTAAGAACAATCACATCAATAGCAATTGCGTGATCACCGGTACCTGGACGACCAACGATAACTTGGGCAACAACTAGCCGATCAGGAGTAACCAAGTTAACCGCTAACACACTCTTTCATGAAGCGTTGCGGTGTTTCAACAAAACGTTGTGATGACCCCTTTAAGTACAAAATGGAAGTCATCTGGTCTAATTTCGGTAGACATATTCCTAACTCTGAAACAAATACTCGCTCTGTCACAATTATCACATTAAGATTTCGGAAGTATCATCAAAATAATTTAATCTGACGATGAACAAAAACGACTCAATAAAGATCATCCGGGAGTATCCCAATCTACAAAACCAACGAAAGGCTTTCTTCAAATAACCCTGAAAATTTCAAGGTCAAACGACGAAATCTTGAGATTCATTTCAAAAGCTCACCTTATGACCCAAACTATGCACAAAATACCATATTAAGTGCACAATGATACGCCCAATCGTGTGACTAAAACATCTACAAGAGATTCATGATTGATCAACATTCCCTTAATTTTATGTTCCATCGAATGGATTATGAGATACATTTTCTAAATGGTAGTTTGAAGTAATAGTGACATATGGAGAAAAGGTTGTAGAATGTACATGCATGTTAATTATATATTTCGTTTATTAAACATCGTCCTGATCGCTTCCACCAATATGTGCTTCATGACTAACCCAATAATTGCTTCCATCAGGCGCGTCAAGCTTATACCTGCATACAAATATCAACATTCTTTTCATACTTTACCAAAAGCGGTAGGGCTGCAAACAAACCGAACGAACACGAACAAGCCCTTGTTCGTGTTCGTTTGTTAATAAATATATGTGTTCGTGAACTGTTCATGAATACTTACCGAACAAGATTTTATGTTCGGGTTCGTTTGTTAAGGAAATGAACTTGTTTGTGTTCGTTTGTGTTTGTTTGTTAATTTTAGGCAGCGAACGAAAACGAACGTTGATGAACACAAATGAGCACAAACTAATGATCATGGACACAAATGGAAACAAACGAACACAAACAAGCGTTTATGAACAGAATATATAATACCCTGACACTTATTAAATATTTTATTTGTCTGAATATTGAAGTACTTAAATAAAATATAAAAACTAAAAACACTAATGAACTATCTCACATAATCGAACACAAACGAACAAGTTACCGAACATTCAAGAACATAAATGAACGAACGCGGCCTCTGTTCATGTTCGTTCATTTAACTAAACAAAGGAAATTTTTTGTTCGTGTTCGTTTGTTTAATAAACGAACACAAACAAACTTCCCGCCGAACGGTTCACGAACTGTTCGTCGAACGTTTGATTCGTTTGCAGCCCTAAAAATCGGGAATAAACGTTAAACAGGTATACTAACCGTTCTAGGACTGACTTCCCTTCCTTGTACTTTTGGGACTCATCATGTGCAGTTTCCTGATATTCATAAATCAATTACAAATGCGTATATTGTAAACTGTAACATAAAGCGCGATAAGTTTTGAATTTAAGGTTTATTATCTTACGTATGTCCATCCAACAATCGATCCGCATTTAACACAGAAAATATCAGCAACGGTGTGCAGTCCAGTCATCATCAGTCTATCTTCCTTTACCCCAACGGTCACGTTTACTCTGTAAAACACACTGTCGGGTGATTTTTGTTACTCGAAGATCTAAAGCAGAATCGTACAATCCGTTGCATAAAGTTGGTTACTTTTACGTTTAACTTAACGATTAATATTCTTATGAACTACCCCTCAAGAATCAGAAACTCGGAATCCATATCAGATTACTTAAAACACTAAAAACTGATTATCTCAACTTCATATCGAAATTATCAGTTTAGATAGATAAAGCCACATCAGCACATAGGAGTAAGGAAAACTTACACCTTACTAAAGAGATAAGCCTTTCCATGCTTGCACTGAAAGGCCTGAATGATTCGACACACGCAAAAAAAAAACATCAACAAATCGTCTCCAAAACAATCAAGATTTAATCTTGATCACACATATCTGCAAGAATATTTCATCCACATTGACTTTCCGAATCAAGATTTTGTCTTAAGCAAACGAATGCAACATTGTCACAATGAGATCACAACAGATTCATACATATTCCCACTTTAACAACCATAGCATCGCAATCACCAATCAATTGACGATGATGGCAACATATTCATACATCGCATTCGCTAGTTTTTTTTTGAAAGGTCAGATTTATCCAACAGACGGAACGTCTGACACCCCCGCAACCAGGGGCCCCGTCGCCCTACTCCGGCCGCTTGACTTAGGTTGTCTTAACCGGATCCCCGTCAAGGCATCAGAGTTTGGCTTGGGCTTTCCCCGAGAAAATTTCCAGCCCCCCGCCCCTGCCACTTGACAGGAGTTGCACCCTCCACAAGAACCAAGGTTCCCTGGAGTAAATGCACTGTAATAGAAAACTCGGGGTGGCTCAGATTAAAACCGGAGACCTTTCGGTCCCAAGTCCTAACCTTCATTGCCATGACCACTGGGACAAATCCCAAGGTCATCGCGTTCGCTAGTTAATTGATGATGATGATGTGCAATGTAATACTATCCATTAACATACATTTAAGTAAGAAAGATCTTGACCGGATATATACACAGTTACACACCCCCGACATAGACTCCATGCCCAAAAACAAAGATCACCAAGAAATAAAACTCGCCTTTCGGGGTCAAAGTCAAACACAAACCAAGCACATTCCAAACACATAATTATAATTTGTACAATTTACGTCACTGTAATTTGTTCAATTATGTCAGTTCAGGCCAAATTTCAAATTTGTACAATTTGCGTCCCTAAACATTCTTGAAACATGTCAGTTTCGTTAAAAAACATGAGTTAACTGCCATTTTAGTCCCAGTGGTTTGTCCGTTTATTCGATTCAACCTTAGTTTATTGGACGAAACTGGCATGTTTCAAGAATGTTAAGGACGAAAATGGTACAAATTTGAAATTTGGTCCGGACTGTCATAATTGGACAAACCACATGGACGACTCTTTAATTAACTAGATTTCAACTGATCATGTTCATATGTTATTCTGATTCTTCAAGTCTTGATAACCACTTTATAAAAGCCAAACATCCCCTAAACTCATCAAATCTTCTACTTACATATTTTAATTTTTTACATTTTATATTAATTTATATTAACCCAATAATCTGATTCATTATGTAAACTCCATATGAAAAATCCACTTGAGTTCTTCATTGAACAAAAACACAGACAAAAAATAAAAATAAAACAAAATAAAAAATCAAGTAAATTAGGTCAAATCAGATAAAAAAACAATAAAAGTATTACAGTAACTTAGATCAAGATCCAAATTTAAACACTTAAACTTCAATCGATTGATCATCAATCAGGATCACCGATCAAGAATGCAACAAACACAATCAAAATCAAAACTTTACCACACAAGATCACGCGATCATCATCAAACATCACAAATCAAACCGAAAAATCAATCAAAAAACATCCAACCAAAACAAAATATCAAAAAAATAATAAAAATAAAGAAAAGAAATTACAACCTTTGAAACGATATCATCGGAAAGTGCGAGATGGGTTTTGCAGTGTTTACAACTGTAGATTTTACCCTCTAACGTTACTTGAAACAATCGCCCCATGAATTGAATTGAATTGAATTGATTGAAGAAGAAAGTGAAAATTAGACCATGTGAAATTTGGAAATTATCAAGAATTTCGTCCCCTGTGTTTATTATACGCTTTTTGCTGTTAAGTGGACCCCACTTGGTTTTTTGTTTATTTTTCTTTCTTATGTACAACTTATGATGCGTGTGGTATGGTTGTGAGAATTATGAGAGCGACTAGTTGTTTTTTTTTTGTGGGTATATTCTCGGTTTCTAAGCATTAAGTGGAAATTTTATTATAACAAGTGGCTTATACTCGCGTTTTGCAGCGGGACGACCTGGTTTATAACAAAATTAGAATGGAAACGTAGTGTATTGTTGTAATAAGAGGGGTTATTCTACAAGAGGAAAAAATTATACGAAGTGTAGGAGACAAGTTTGACCCTTGATTTGCAAGATCAATGGTTGAGATTAAGTGTTCCTCAAATATAGAATTCATATAACAAAAAACAAGTGAATAAGTGGAGAAAAAGAGTAAAATAGAAAAATCCAATATTGTTAACTCATAAACCCACTACCCCTTTATTTTTAAATGTCTATAACTTTTTCATACCTTAATTTAACCCCCATCCGCGTCAGGGACTATCGGGAACGAAATTGCAAAAGTTGGGGACTATAGCTGTAATTTTAGAAAGTTAGAGACTAAAGGTGAAAAATGGACAAACCACATAAACTATCCGAACATTTTTCTCAAAAACATAAAAGAAAAAAGTTGTTATTTCTCACTATGTTATCATTTAATATATATAGAGAATTAAATTATATTTTTCTAGCGATTTTAGTTTTATTATTCGTATCTGTATAAGTGTATTTTGATGGATTCGTTTCGTATGCTTTTTATTTTACTTAATTAGTAGGTTAGAAACGAATAATAAAATATTAAATAGTTAAGTAATGGAGATTTAAGAAATTTAAAACGAAATGGTTAAATAAAAGAAATGGGTAAAAGAAAGGGTGAAATAAGAGAATCCATAAAAATAAAAGTTGAAAAACATTATGGTTTACTGAAGTGTGACATGTGACGTTTAGAATATTTATTTGTTAGATATAGATATATAGATATAGATATAGCTGATTAGATTCAATATATGCAATGAAATGAAATGATTTCAAAGTGTATTACTTTAATTGGTTTTTGTATTTTTGTAAGTTATGAAATTAGTTGAACACTAGAAAAGTGTGATGATTTTTTCGATGAATCAAACAAGAAAATGAACAAAAAATAGAATAAATTACATTTTTCGTCATTTATGTTTGTATCTAATTGTAATGGATAGCCTTTAACTTCAATAATTACAGTCACAATTCTTTATTTAAAAACTCGGTACATTTATCGTCCTTTAACACTAACAAGGTTACAAATTTCAATTAAGTAAGGTCATGTGCAACCCATATAAGGGCAAAACAGTCATTTAATACATAAAAAAAGAATATCAAAATTTAAAACTCATGTAAAAGTTATAAACCTAAACCATCATCATCTCCCCTCTATCTCTCTCTCCCTTGTATTCTCTCTACATATCACTTCTACAACCATCATCATTATCAGGCCACCACCACCAGGGCCGGCCCTGGGGTGGGCGAGCCGCACCCCCGTCCGAGGCCCACTTTTCCCAAGGGCCCTAAAAGCGATGATTCGGTGTAAACAAAATGGTCGGTTGACGCCTAGCTCTTTAAAAATTTACACTAATGAGTTAACCAAATTGGATTGTTGGTACAGTGGTTTAGCATTTTACCTTTCTTGTGAAAGATTTTAGTTCGAGTCTTGCTTACCAACGATATTTTCTTTTTTTCTTTATTTATCTATAGTTTCTACGTTAAAAGAAGGAAACATTTAGTGCTCCTCCTTTGGAACTTGCCGAATTAATTAGGCCCCCTTTTTTTTCTCCTCTCATATTTTAAATTTCCTTATATAATAAAAAAAGAAAACAGTTACTATTCATATCTCTCTTTTCCTATGAATCACTTTTACCAAAATCCTAATACTTCTCAAACAATAAACAATGAGTAAATGGATTTCTATTGAAAGGCTTGGAATTGGTAGGTATTGTTTGACTTTGATTTGTGTTTGAAAACTTTTTTTTAAGTATTAAAACCATCCAGAATCATATAATTATATACCAAAGTAACAAATTACAAACAAGTGGCAGGTAAACGGGCAACAAGCTGCGCCGCAACCCCCTTTTGAATTGCAAAACCAATCCTACTAAAGACGAAACGACCCTTAAAGGTTGAAAGATTATTATTCACAACCTGTTGGACCCTGTTTGGAAATTCCACAGCCTCTGGGGCTAGGGACCCAAATGTATCAAAAGCGAATGGGATAAACACGTGTTGATTCTCTAAACAAGCCTTCTCGTGTTTAGCGACCTTGCCTGATTCCGCCTTTAACGCAGCCTGGCTAGCAACAAACCCATTATCCCTGAGTCCAACAAGAGGGGACACTCCTGTAAGGTCCACACAAGCGTGTTTTCCTCTAGCCCACCCAAACACAAGAATATCAGCTGGCCGAAGAGTAGACCTCCCGTCAAGCGGATCCGTCAGAAAGTTCACCGGAGCCTCCTTTTTCGCCGAAATCCCTGCCCGCTTTAGAACATCATAGAGAATATCTCTTACCAAATCATGTCGGTATTTAAAACCAGGTAACTCCTTACAATGGACCGCATGTTCGCCGAAAGTATCTAAACAAGCCTTGCGACAAACTGGGCAGGGCTCATCAACCGGAAACAGAGGGATCATTAGCCGGTACTTAAGAATTGCCTGGTATTCCACTGCTGACATGTGTTGGCCTAGTCCTTCAATGGGAATAACTGTCAGAAAATCCTGAGAATGAGGTGCCCGGAGACAATCAAACACAGCTTTCTGACGAGGGGATAGACTAAACTTCTCTCCCAAACACTAGACAGTTCTACTTAATAGTGCACTCGCCAAAGCATTCTGGGCTTTAGGGGGGGCGGTGTCCTTATTAGAGAAAACTAGAACCGGTATTTGATTTCCCTTTGGTTGTTTAAGATTTGTTGCTTTTGTTTTGTTTCTCTATTAACTCAAATTTGCTTGATAAATACTGTTTAGAATATAGAGGTTGGTCATAAGTGTTGTTTAGACCAAATTGCTATGGAAAGAAGTAAGCTAATACTGTAAATTCATAATCAAAACCAAAATATATATAGGTGAAGTCATTTTCAAAATGATCAAAACAAAACTAAAATCACCTAAAAAACCCCAAAACATTTTCGTGACTGACAATAAAATTCAGTGACCTGGTAAAACCAAAATTTCTAGCTCGGGCTAAGGGTCTTGCTCGTACAGGGCACTTGAATCCTTATACCTATTTAACCAATCAGGATTTTTTTTGCTCTAATTGTAATCAGGATTTTGGTTGGGCATTAGGCGATTAGAACCCATAGGTATAAGAACATGTTTTCTGTTCAGTCGATATACATATGGTTCCTAAATCTAAAAAATCATATGCATCTTTATCTGTTCTTCACTTTAAAGTTTTGGTTCCTAAAGTTTTGAGATTTGGTGGTGGGATTTTGGTTACAATGGATTTGATGATGAGCTGCTGGTTTGTTTAGAGAGTGAGAGTAGGGGTATTTATATTTGATTTTAATTTCTTTTGTTTATACTATAAATAATTAAGTAAAAAGACTAAACTGCCCTTAAATGAATAGACTTAACTAAAATTTTTAACCTTATTAGTGTTAAAGGACGAAAAATGTATTGAGTTTTCCAAATAAAGAATTGTGACTGTAATTATTGAAGTTAAAGGCTATCCATTACAATTAGATACAAACATAAAGGACGAAAAGTGTAATTTACCCTATTAAATGACTGTTTTGCCCTTACATGGGTTGCACATGACCTTACTTAACTAAAATTTTTAACCTTGTTAGTGTTAAAGGACGAAAAATGTACTGAGTTTTCCAAATAAAAGATTGTGATTGTAATTATTGAAGTTAAAGGCTATCCATTACAATTAGATACAAACATAAAGGGCGAAAAGTGTAATTTACCCTATTAAATGACTGTTTTGCCCTTACATGGGTTGCACATGACCTTACTTAACTAAATTTTTTAACCTTGTTAGTGTTAAAGGACGAAAAATGTACTGAGTTTTCCAAATAAAAGATTGTGACTGTAATTATTGAAGTTAAAGGCTATCCATTGCAATTAGATACAAACATAAAGGATTTAAAGTGTAATTTACCCCAAAAAAATAAGATAATGTCTTTTGAGTTGAAAACACGTCAAGTGCAATACTGAAGAATGTGGGCTTAAAATATTGTTTAGTAATTGGGCTGAACTTTGCAACTTTAGTCATTTGGGCTCCTATTTCGGTGAGCTGTAGAATGTGGTTAACAAGTTCGTGTTGGTTAGTTTAACTTTAAATTTAACTCTATTCAATTAAATCATAAATGTTTGTTTTTTTTAACGGAAAGGAACGACGTAACAACCATCATGACACCCGACAATTCCCTCTTATATGATCTGATTGAAAGGTTTAAGTCTTATCTTATTCTAGTATTTTTACAACGTTGAAAACTAAGGGTGATGGTTACTAGATAAAATAAGAAAGAAATCATGTAGTAAAAATTAATTTGAATGATCAAACTTAACGATAGGAGAGGAAGGGGCATAAGCCTAAAGTAGCCTAAGACTAGCTAATTCTGCACTGCCACATCAAATCTAATTTAAAGTACCATAAAACCACAAAATACTGGTGACACCTACCCTAAAGTACAAGAAAACTTTTTTTTAACATTAAATAAGTTAAACAAAGAGTCACAACCCCCCCCCCCCCCCACTTCACCTTTGGCAAAGAGTAGCCAAGCTCCCCTAGCCGCTCGCCTACCCGAGGTGGGTGGCGGCGGTGTTTCGCAGGCGGCTTTGAAGCCGGGCACCCCTAGCTGACTAGCCGAGGGTGTCCCTTCCCTCTAAGGATATCTTTCAAATAGTTTTATAGATGTAAAGTTAGAAAAGGGAAAGGATGGTGTATTTGTTAGTTCCCTTTTTTCTGAACGGCAATTTGGATCACTGACAGATTATTGGGGTGTAATTGTTCCATCAATGGAACCACCCGATCATATACATCTCCATTAGGCAGTAATGCCTATACACCAATTCATGAGAAAACCCAATAAATCTGAGAAAAAACTCCCTTGTGAGAATCGAACCCAGGACCTAATGGTCTCTAAGCCTTACTAGAAATCGTGTTCATACCGAATGACACTTATTTCAAACCCGACTTCACCCCTTCCCTGACAAATCATTTCCAATCCAATCTGAAAGTTTCGGGGTTTAGGTTTGTTTTAAATTTAAATTTATTAAACTCTAATCAAACAAACTAATGCCTAAATAGAGTTTGCTTTAAAATAAATCTATATATTGTTCACTAACGGAATTAAAGTATTCATATCTGCATTTTGTGACCATCGTTAACAAAATTTTAATGACGAATTTCAATTTATGAAATAGTAATCAGCAACAACTATAGCAAAACAAATGGTAGGGTATGAGAAGAGTGGGTGTAGACACACTTTACCTGATAAACAGGCTGATTCCAAAAAGACCATCGGCTCCAAACGTACGACGGACATATACATAGAATTAGAGATAAATAAATAGATAGCTAACAAAAGAAGTGGTGAAAGAGTATTGATAAAGATGGTATAACATCAAAGACACAAATACAGAAGACAATGACATGTAAAGTCCACCGAAAGTAAGAAAAATCTAAGCATATACGTGATACGACATAGCTAAACCACATTTTGTACCAAAATCTAAGCACATTCGTGATACGGCATAGCTAAACCACAGTTACATACTTTAAACTTACAACATTTGGGTGCATAGAGGTGTGTACCTCATGCTTTGAGAGGTTTTTAAAAAAAAATTTTTTTTACTTTTAATCTAAAACTATTTATTTTTTTACTTATAACACTAAAATTTTCATCTTTTGCAATCTAATCTCACAACTTTTGTATTTCCAACTTTGGTCCCTTATGCTTTACATCTTACGCATTTTTTTTGTTTTACGTTTCGTTCTAAATTTTGTGAGTTAACACGACGCAACGTGTGTAATGGTTCAACGTTTTTATGTCATCTATTTTTTCCCGTTTAACAGGTTCGTTGTAACGAGCGGGTCTTAAATCAACTAAGTTATTCTTTTCTATGTTTTACGTTTCAGTATAAGTTATTCGTATTAACACGTCGTAAGTTCAGTATTGATGACCCCGCCGTAACGCGGGGGTGCTTAATACTAGTTTGTATAAAAAAAAATGAAATGGTAAAGACTAAAGAACCATAAAAGATGAGAACAATCAAAGATGAAGGGTCAAAGTGTAAATCATAAGTAAGTTATGATTTTAACATTTCGTACCCAAACCAGTCACCAACACGCAACAAGACGATTCCAGAAACCCCCAAATTTTTCATCTCCAAAACCACCACCGGAATCAAACGCAGAACCACCACAACATGGCGGAGAAACTCGCACCGGAAAAGCGTCACACCTTCTTCCACGGCAGTACGTCACTCTCATCCCTACATCCAATTCCACCATGTTACACTTCATCGTTAATTCATAACTAATAACATTCGCTAGGGTTTCAATTTTGAAACTTCCATAGCAACGTAAATAAAATCACAATTAATTTATATAAACGAGTTGTGATCAGGTCAGAAGGTTTTCGAATGGGACCAAACCCTAGATGAGGTGAACATGTACATCAATTTGCCCACAGGTGTTCCTACCAAACTGTTTTACTGCAAAATTGACTCCAAACATGTCGAAGTTGGAATCAAAGGCAATCCTCCGTATATGAATGTCGGTAACCCGATCGGTTTGTTTTAAACTTTTGACAATTGTTGTGTAAGATTGTAAACTAGTGTAAATGATACTTTGGTTGATTGTATGCAGCATGATTTGTCTTCGCCTGTGAAGACGGATTCTTCGTTTTGGACTATTGGTACGCTGTTTTCGTTTATGTTTATTTAAATTTTGACATGTATGTTAAACTTGTGAACTTGTCTTAAAATGTGCGATGCGCTCCGATGCGTTTTGATCCCAATAGCCGATGCGTGATGCGCGCATCACGTATGCGGGGCTTTTTTTATTTAAAAAGTATTTATAGATTATATTTTAACTTGTTAACCAACACTAAAAATTTAGAGATTAAAAGAAATAAATACGACAAAATAGCTCTAGTAGTAGTACCATGAAAGAGGTTCAATATAACCAAAATAAGCCTTGAACTCTTAAGTGTACAAGTAATCTATGTAGGAACTCATTTAACAACTTCATCAGCTCATTGTACAAGCTTGTTAGGCACATTCTACAAGCTCATTGAGTCATTGTACAATATTACTCAATAGTGGCCGATTTCAGAAAAATGCGCGCATCAGGGTGCATCATGCGAGCGCATCTGGAGCACATTATGCAATTTAGGTCGCATCATGTAATCGCAGAGCATCGCATCACCTGATGCGATCTCATCAGCGCATCGTGCGCATCACGCATTATAAAACCAAGCTTGTGAAGCAATGTTATGCAATAAGCATGAATTGTATTGCCTTTTTTTTGCTAATATTCCTAAATGGGATTGTTTTTTTACGTTTAAAGTAGCTAGCTGCGTAAATTGATGATATTGTAATGTTTGGGTGTGACAGAGGATGATATATTGCATATTACGCTGCAAAAAAGGGATAAAGGTCAAACGTGGTCATCTCCAATAGAAGGTCAAGGTCAACTTGACCCGTATGCTGCTGATCTTGAACAGAAGCGTCTCATGCTTCAGAGGTTTCAGGAGGAGGTAATACATTGACATGGGTAGTTATCATTGTTTAGTTTTTGTATTAGTGAGAAAACATTTATAGCTAACTTCTGTCTTCTATTTGAGAATTGAACATGTATTAGCATCATGTGTATTTTACTATTTTTAGTTCAGTTTTAACTCTAAATAGCGCGACAAAAAACATATGTCATAGCAGTTAGTATCTTTAGGATATTTAAAGGATCTTTACTGAACCATAGATTATGCGTAGGGCTGCAAACGAACCGAACAAACACGAACACGAGCTTGCTCGTGTCTGTTTGTTAAGAACATATATTTGTTCACGAACTGTTCATGAACATTTACCGATTGTTCGTTAAGGAAATGAATGTGCTTGTGTTTCTTGAACAGAAGCGTCTCATGCTTCAGAGGTTTCAGGAGGAGGTAATACATTGACATGGGTGGTTATCATTGTTTAGTTTTTGTATTAGTGAGAAAACATTTATAGCTAACTTCTGTCTTCTATTTGAGAATTGAACATGTATTAGCATCATGTGTATTTTACTATTTTTAGTTCAGTTTTAACTCTAAATAGCGCGACAAAAACATATGTCATAGCAGTTAGTATCTTTAGGATATTTAAAGGATCTTTACTGAACCATAGATTATGCTTAGGGCTGCAAACGAACCGAACAAACACAAACACGACCTTGCTCGTGTCTGTTTGTGAAGAACATATATTTGTTCACGAACTGTTCATGAACATTTACCGATTGTTCGTTAAGGAAATGAATGTGCTTGTGTTTGTTTGTTAATTTTAGGTAACGAACACCGATACTTATTAAATATTTTTTTTGTCAGAATTTTGAAGTATTTAAATAAAATATAAAATAAAAACACTAATGAACTATCCAACACAAACGAATATAAGTGAACACGTTACCGAACATTCAGGAACATAAATAAAAGCGGCCTATGTTCATTATGGTTCATTTAACTAAACAAGCGAAATTTCTTGTTTGTGTTCGTTCATTTATTAAACGAACAAACACAAACGAACTTCCCGCCAGACGGTTCACGAACTGTTCGTTGAACACTCGGTTCATTTTCAGCCCTAATTATGCATGTCATGATATCATCAACACAGTGAACTAACTTTCTTCTTTGTGCTACAACTTTACAGAACCCGGGATTTGACTTTTCTCAGGCGCAGTTTTCAGGGAACTGTCCAGACCCAAGAACATTCATGGGTGGAATCAGATCTGATTAGCAATCATCTCAGCGAAAAAGTACATTAATTCTCTGAAACCTCGAATCTTAACTTAATCATGTTGTGTTTGTAAAAGCATGCTTACAAATGCTTCTGGTACATTTATAACCAACATTCATGTCCCCATGCTAATAATCGAATTAGGGAACACACTGAAAAGTCCTAATCATGTTTCCAAACACACGTACCTAAATCTCGAATGCTGACGTGGTTTTGTTTGTTTGATTATCGGAACCTAATTATGGTAGTTAGATAAGTGTGTCGCATAGTCACGCTTGGCAAAACTTTATCTTTTCCAATCATCCATCAACTGTTTTGAAAAGTTTCTTAAATGACAACTGTTGATTTACAGATAGACCTTACCAAATAAAGTGTTTATCTTTACTTTTATGATCATTATCTGTTTATGAAATTCAGCAAGGTATGTATGTATATATGCAAATTTTTGGGTCAACTTTGTTGACCATGTTTTTATATTGCAAGTGTATTGATGTTCTTATCTTTGTGATGTATGATGTAAGATATTGGTTGAATAGTTTTTTAAGAATATCTATCTAGCTAAAGATTCCATTGGCATATGCTAAAGGGAATGATATACATGTTTGATTATTCCAATCACACAACTTGGTGTGTAGAAAGTGGACCCTTTGTGATGTGTTATAATGCTTAAAGAAGAGATTTGATGTAAACCTTCTCTCTCTCTCTCTCTCTATATATATATATATATACACACACACATACACACACAGGAATAATAATTGAAAAGATATTTTTTAGTGTATATTTGATAACTGGATTAAATTGATAGTTAGAATTGATTTGTGATAAAACTGTAACTATAAAAAAAAGTTAAATATGGCTTGAAAGTAAAAGAAAATTAAAATAGTGACTCATTTTACTATTATCTAAATCTAAGTAGAAAATATTGTACATTATCTTTTATAAATAAATATTATTAGTAATACTTATATCATAAATTACTCCATAAAATTCACAGCTCTATTCCTTATAAGTCAATATGATTTCTTATAAGTTCTTTTTTTCTAAAAACCGACGCTTTTAAAAGATTTGATGACGCTTTTAAAAGGTTTGATGCATTGTTGATTATAACGATGTGTCCAGACTAAAAGGTTTGATGTATTGTTGATTACTTGATAATAATGAATGTGTCCAAATCATTACATTAGTGCATCCAACGTTTCATTTTGATTTATAGTTGTAATGATTTTTATTATGCAACAGCTCTTCTTCGTTACAACAATGTGGCTAACATAATAATAAATGATGCATCTAACTTTTCACATATGGCAACAAAAGACGCATGTAACAACTCTTCTTCGTTACACCAGTGTGGCTAACATAATGAATGATAAATGATGCATCTAACTTTACATATATGGCAACAAAAGACACATGTTCGAAAGAATGTTTCCCGTTTAAATACACATATTGTATATATCCCTTAGCCTTTCATATGATTCTTAGAAGATCTCCTTTTGTGTCTGCCATCAACATTTTGGGTATATTGTTTCAGGATTAGTGAATTGGTAAGTTGACAGGATTAGTGAATTGTTTGTTTCTACTATTAACATTTTTGGAATATTGTTTCAGTTTTTATCAATCAGTTGTCTATATCTATCATTGTATGTGAATATATTTGTGTCTATTTATTCTAAGCTTATGCCAGAAGTTCGAAAAATATCTAAAAACAAATCAATTATTGAGCAAAAATGGAAATTACCTACTCTGTTATTCTTGTGTCTCCGACAGCTACGGGTACCTTATGTTCTGTCCTCTCTACGGGTACCTTAAAAATCATGTATAATTCATAAAAATCTCCTTTTCTATATTCTTTGATTTATAAAATTAACCTTTTTTATGGAATAATATATAGAAAGTATTTATAAACACTAGCTTCTAGATGTCCTTATAGCCGATCTATCTTGATATAACATAATTTTTTAAAGGGATATTAGGTTTAAATAACCTGAACTTTCATCAGTTGGCCGATAGCACTCTCAACTTTCGATTTGTACCACACCACTCCCGGCTTTCAACTTTTTAGCGGATAGCACTCCCAAACTAATTGAACCTTAACCCAGTTAGTTATTTGCTGATGTGGCACTTTTGTGTTGATGTGGCATATGAAGTGGAATTTTTGATGACGTGGCATCTGACTTGACTTTTTGATGACGTGACATCTTACTTGGCTTTTTGATGATGTGGCATCGGTTTGGGGATGTGGCAGCTGATGTCAGACAACTGGGTTAGTGTTGGGTTAGTTTGGAAGTGCTATCGGCTAATATGTTGAAAGTTGGAAGTGATGTGGTACGAATCGAAAGTTAGGGGTGCTATCAACCAATTGGTGAAAATTAGGTTATTTAAATCCAATATCCCTTTTTAACGGCATCTTAATATAACATCATACCATATATGAGGCGAATTTACAACGTGTTAGTTATATCACTACACTCTCGCATTCACCCTTGTAATGTGTACATCCCTAAACAAAAATGTGTGTAAATATTGCATTCTCTAGTAAACACGAAAATAACTATACATGATTTTTTTTCTTTTTTGGTCGGAAGACAGATCGCAAACGCAATACTTGTACTTCCGCTTCTATACAAGAAACATGTAACTCTTAGTTTACATATGTACACAAACTTGGTTATCTCTTCATGTTTGGCCATCAAGTTAAAGTTCTCCTTTGGAAAACCTGCATAAAGAACATAACCAAACAAACATTACATTCAAGTTATTGCTTATTTAACATTTTACCTACCATGTGCACAAATATAAAACTATTGAAAATGGTAAACAAACATAGGATCCTAGATTGCCTAAAAAACAAAACCCAACTGAAATCTTGGACAAAAGTGATGATACCCATGTTGGCATGAGCAAGTTGCCAAGTGTTCAGGGTGGAGCACATGTGATGACTGAAATTGGTTCAATAACAGGACAGATTGGAGAAAAAAGTAATCTTTTTTTAGATACCAAGCAATCTGTCATATGGGGAAGTGTGTTGGCATGGGCTTAACTAAATATATAAACAAATGTCCCATCAGGTCAATTCAAATTATAAACATGTTTATGGGCTAGCTTATTTACTGGTATCAGCTGTTTATATTTACTAAAGTAGAGTGATGCGAGTTGAAGTCCTTTAAAATAGACATTGAGTGAATTTTATGATAGATTTTTAAAGGGTGTGTGTTCTCGTTATAAAAGTGTACAGTTTAGACTATGCGTTGTGGACACTTCACCGGGGGGCGCCAGCCAGGCGGAGTGCCACCCTGGTCGCGCACACCACAACGTCCACACTTCAACGGGGGTGCGAGCATAGGCTTCAGCGTGGTCACTGACACGATTGAGCATCTGTAGGGGTGTTTTGGGGCGCTATTGGTGAAGTTACAACAACAGACTCAAGTGACGGGGGCATGAATGGACAAAATGATGAGTAGGCATCTAGTCAGCGCTATATGTCGCAATATTAGAGGATAAATTCAGGTGTTAGCAATAGAAAATACACTTTGTATGTTCAAATACCTGAATCTTGGATATGGGAATCTAGGCTGGCCATTGAAAAGACAGGATAAGATGGGGAATAGTTATGCTTCCACATTTACTTTTGCAATTTGAGTTTAACTCTTTCATCTTGAAGAATCTTTGGGTACCTTGGAAACCCATTCTTAAATGTGGACACCTGAAAATGTAACCAAATCAACTTGTTATTACCAATTATAATATTTATATAATTTTAATATTTATATAATCTCAATGACATAACAACGACAGCTAAACAGACAACAAACTGTGTCGCAACCCTTTTCTCATATATATAAAAAAATCAAATCTTTCTTGTTAAACTCATACCAAAAGGGTATGAATGTTTGATGACTTTGATCTTAAGTTTTACTTCATACCAAAATTTGTAACATGTCCATTTCAAGAAATGTTACAAGTTGTAGATATTTCTTGAAGTGCAAGAAGATCAAACCGCGTGTAGAGTTAACTTCTTGAAGAGTCAAAGATCAATTTATTTATTACCCTACATATTGGACTATTCTTCCTTAGTGTACAGTTGGGAAGTTATTGCATTAATGAGTTGTACATTATTATCAAAAGAGTCATATAAAATGTCACTTTGACTGCTTTTTTTATTATATTTAAATCAATAACTTCAAATATTAAAAAAACAAAACCCTTGGGATGGTGAAAAACTGCAAGACAAAAAAACGTTACATGTCTTTTCGTAACGGCCACAATTTTCAGTTATGTACAACTCGAAATGCATAGCGTACAAGTTCCTAATGCATGATGTACAATTAATTAAATAGGTATTAAGTAGAACAAAAGTGAATTTTGGTGGGGTTTTTTTATACTTTTAATGGGTATGAATCATTTTTACTTTTCATTTTTTAACTTCATGCATATATGCATATATATATATTACATTTACTATTTTTTTATAAATAAAAAAAATGTTATATAGGGTTTTTACAATGGTTTTTTAGTTTTTTTCAACTCAAATGAGTTTTTTCTTATATATCACCTATATATATTTTAAAATGCAAATTTTATAAAACTTACTGCTTCAATGTCAATTTTGTACACAAGAAGCTTCCGTCGTTCTCTACAACTAGTCCGGTACGCTACCACGATATGTGCGACGGCCAAAGACAGCGAACATGCAAACAACGCCACCTCCGCCGCCGTGAAACCCCTACTACGACCACCGAACACATACGACGCCTTAATCAACATAAACAACAAAGAAACCACCGAACAAACCGTCGTGATCCCCAAATACGGTCCTCTAGACAACCCCGGACCGTCACAAAGTCCATACACACCTGAATTACAAATCAAATCAACTCAATGTTTGTAAAAACAAATCAACAAATCGCTAAATTAATTTAGACCCTGATGGATCTTTTGACACCTGACAAATATACAAGTCGTATAAATATATATGACTTGTACGTCTTTTTTATATGAACTATACGATTCGTATACATATATACTGAGTCTTACATCATTTTTAAAATGAACTATACGATCCTTATACAAATATAAGACTATATCATTTTTTATATACGAGCCATATAAACATATATTTGACTTGTATATTTTCTTTACTGAACTATATGATTCGTATACAAATATACTGAGTCGTATATCATTTTTAAAATGAATTATACGACTCGTATACAAATACATGAGTTCGTGTATCTTTTTTTTACATAAACTATATACGACTTGTATATGATATACAAGTCGTATATAGACACCTAACTATATTGGGTGTCAAAAGATCCAATTGGGTGTACGTATAGTAATTCAGTAATTAGTAATTGATAAATTAACCACTTACATAGGATGATACCCGACCTAATTACCGAAATCAACGGGATATCAATCAACGAATACCGGAAATCATAACTACTTATATGAGAATTCAACGTTTGAAAAACCGAAAACTCCGGCGACGACAGCGTCGATATCGAACTAGACAACAGAGCGGTCGGAAGCAAAGCGTCCGCGACCGCGAACAAAATCGGAGCAGAGAAAAACAAAAACGATATGATCATGGTGATCAAAAAGAATATGGTTTTGAATCCTCTCAATGCTCTCTTGCTTCTTTCATCTTTCAAAAATAAGAACCCCATGATGATGATTGTGTTGTTGTTGTGAGTGTTAATGTGTTATGAATGAATTGTGAGTGGTGATTTTGGAGGTATAAAAGTGGAGGGTGGAGGGAAGAAGAGGGGGAAATGCAGGGGTGGGTCCGGAGGTGGGAGGATTTGATCGGAGAAACGAAAGCAATGACTTCAGATGAGGGAAGTGATTGGGGAGAGTAGATATAGATATATAGATATAGGGGTATCGGATCACTTTCTCTCACATCAAAATCTTTTTGTTCTAGATTTGTTTAGTGGGTTGTGAATGTGTGTGGGGTCGTTGATGAGATCAACGGTAATTACTTGTTAATCTAGTTTTTAAACCATGTGTAACTATAAAAACAAGTTCTTAAAAATAGAAGTAAGAGTAAACACTTAAAATGGTCCTTGATGTTTGCTTACTTTTGCCACTTTAGTTCAAAACTCGAATCTTTTGAATCTGAGTCCCTATAGTTTCAATTTTATTGTCATTTTCATCCAAGATAAAAATATGTTCAAAGTTTTCAGCTAACATCCAGTTTTTTTTTTTGTTTTTCCTCTCCTTTGATGAAGGGTAAAATGGTTTTAACGTTTTATTCTAAAAGTTAAAAAAATCTGACTATTTTGTCTTTCATTAAAAAAGGGAGGAAAATAACAAAAAAGTTGGATTTAACTGAAAAGTCTGATCAGATTTTGCTTTTTGATAAAAATAGCAACCAAACTGAAACCACAGGGGCCCAGATTCAAAAAGTTTAAGTTTTGGATTAGAGTGGCAAAACGGATCAAACCTTAGGGACCATTTTAGCAGTTTACTCTAGAAATAAAGATGTTTTGTTAGTTTTGGAGGGTTTTAGATTCTATTGGTTGCTAGAAATTTTCCAGTAGCGTATTCAATCAAACGAGTAATTTTCTCTCCGACTACGAGTACCATGCTGGTTCACAGATCGATTTTGGTCGCTTGCTAGTTTAATGACTTGGATTGGTTTGAACTTGGAATAGAGTTTTATTGAAATAAAGTTTATTTATATCGTAAAGTACGTGTTTGAACTGACTTCAGCGGAACATAATTACACATCTTGATTTATCCGACGAAGATGAAGAGTTAATATTTGTTTTTTGTATTTTATGTTTGTGATTAGTAAAAGAGTAAATTGCTAAAATGCTCCATGTGGTTTGGGCATTTTGCCAGTATAGTCCAAATGTTTCATTTATCCCCGGAGGATCCAAAAAGTTTTCACCATTGCCATTTTGGTCCAACTGACTTAACCTCTTCTATTAACTAGAAGGGCAATTCAGTCATTTTATATTCTTAATATAAGGTGGACTATCCAAAAAACACATAAAAGGACCGAATTTCCCTTCTAGTTAACAGAAAAATGGATAGGGTTAAGTCAGTAGGACCAAAATGGCAATGGTTAAACCTTTTTGGACCCACATGGAATAAATGAAATATTTGGACTATACCAGTAAAACTGCCTAAACCAAAGGGACCATTTTGACAATTTACTCTTAGTAAAATAATGTTATTTTTTTGGTATCGTAAACGTCTTTCATAGGTGCTTGGATCGGTGCCTTCGCATGAATATAATTACGGACTTCGGGTACCCGACAACGATGATAAACATATAATTTTTAAGTATTATTTTTGTATGGTAATTGTTTTGAAATTATTTATTAGTGTGGTTAAAAAATTTGAGTGAAGAGTGGTTATGAGTATTTCCATGTTTGATCTTTAGCAATATTTAAGACTTTATGAATTTTTTTCCATTGATCTATTTTCTTGTAAAGATGTAGGGCCTCTTTTGTGTAATAAGACAATATACAGGTTTTTCGTCGTATAGTCTGTTAGATATTTTAGTGCAATTTTATTGACTTTGTTAACAAAATTGAATTGTAATACATATCAAACAAGTTAAGAGAAGGGGCGAAGTGAATGCTTTTCGAGCTTATTACAAGTCTAAGTATTTAGCAACCTTATTGGTTTTTAGAGACGAAGCCCCTAAGCAATGTGGCTTCAAGAAGGCATTTCCCCCCTTAACGGGGGTTTGGGGGCAGCACCCCTAGAAGCGGGATCCAAGGGGCGACAACCCCTAAGTCGAGCTTACTAATATTGCTTCACTAAAATTTCATTATAGTTCTATTTTCCCGAAATCTCACATGTGAAATTCGAGTCAAAATTGGCGAAAATTTTGGTCAAAATAGGTTGCAATCTCAATTTGAAAAACAACTGTCGAAGGCAACTGTTCTGGCTCCAACCCTGCAAATATGAGATAATCAATTGTCATAAAAAACGGCTGGTTCGAAAAATCACACAAATTACATACTTGATTCTTGGAACTCTAAGTTTATCTGATTGAACCACTGAATTATTTTGATCTAAAGTGCCTCACGACTCTCAGATTATTCAAGCTCTAGTATAAAAAAACCTTGTACATCACGAAGCGAGAAATCTCCTAGTTTGGTTTAAATGAAGTTGGAACATATACAAGTAGTTTGCACTTTTTAAATTTGGTTTGTTTTCTATCCTAGAATCCAATGTGTTGAATTGCAAATTGATATGTGAAATTGGATTATGATCTAGTGATTTTTAATATCTTTCTAGCGGATCATGATGTGTATTAATACTTGTACTTAATATTCTAAACTATACATAAAGTTAAATTATCTTGAAGATTCTCATGGAGTCATGGGTGAAGAAGTTATTATGATGTACATTAAGTGAAATTACCTTGGAGATCAAGTCTTTCAAATACAATGTTAAATATTTACACATTCGAGATATGTGGTTATCAAATTGTTGTATATGAAGTTGTGGAGATCAAATCTTATAAATGTAGAGTTTAATACTTAGACGTTCTATCTACTAAGCGAGGATTGAAGTTTCATTTTGCATATTATTAATGTACCTCTTATGTAGTGGTAGTTTCAGAAAAAAAATAAAAAAATAGTGGGATGAAAAACGACTCAGGGAAAAATATATCAAGTAAACACAAATTATACTAATCCGTAGCAAAAGAAGTCGAAAACAACATGAAACAATTTATTTTGTGAAAGGGGTGCACCACCAAAAAAAAAAAAAAAAAAAGATTACCACTCGCTACTAAAAAAAGGACTACCGCCTGCTAGTTAGTCTAGGTTAAGTACTAGCTCAATGTTGACCATGAGAGTGAGGAAGAGATAAACGTTAAAGTAGACAAGGTTCAAGGTTCTTGTAGTTTTAAAATTGGTGCTTTGAGTTAAGATGTACAAAGTTTAGGTTGGGTTGGGTTGGTCTTAGGAATTGAAAGACCCAAAATTAGGGTCCAACGTTGTAGAAATCGGTTTTAGGCGGCGCCTAGGCGGCGATTAGTCGCTCATCGGAGGTCCACCGCCCGGATTTTCCAAAATCGGTCTAATTAGGCGGTAAAAGTCAACATCGGTCAAAAGTCGGAAAAATCGGTGGAAATCCGCTAAAAATCGGACCTAGTCGGTCAAAATTAGCTCCAAACTGATAGCAGTTTAATCATAATGGTTCAAGATTAGACCAAATCGTTCCAGGGAAGGGTGTTATTACCAGAATTCGAGCCAAAATTGGACCAATTTCGAGTAAAATGAGTCTCCATTGTGCGATATCAACATTAGCCAAGAGATTCCTGATGTCCCTGTATTAATGAAGGAGAATTTTGGGGTTCTGATGAATGAAGGACATAGGAGACGGCGTATGAAGAACGATGGTGGGATTAGGGTTAATAAGGTTTGGGTGTTTTAACATTTAACCCCCTCTCTATTTTCACTAGTTTACACTTGGTCCCTAAACTTTCAATTTTGTAGATAAAAAGTGTAAATCAATGTGTTTTATATATAAATTTATAAACTTATACATAAAAAAACCCAATCCAATTAATCCCTAGGTGGTACCCCACCGCCCGACTAGCGCCTAACGCCTTCTACAACATTGTTAGGGTCTAAAAAGTATAAAACTTTGTCTTTTTAGGCGTTTCATAGCCATGCCCTTTTGTGCATCTCTACTTTGTGTATGTATACGTTTTTAACGGCAAACTACACGACTTCTAAAATCTACAAACTTGCCTCCAATGTGACAAGAACCCCACTACCTTGGAAGAGGGACACCAATGCAACACCTTAATACCATTGGGCTCTAAGTTTACATAGTGAAACCTGATTCGAGTTTTGAACATGCTCACACAAATTAAGTTCACATACTATGAACTTCATGAACTAACAACCTCTGAAGTTCTTTGCTTTCTTTTGTTTATGCTAAACCGTTGTATTGTTTAGCATCTTCATAAGTACACAATAAAATGTTGTGACATTCTTAAAACTAACTATTTGTATAAAAAAACTATTTATACTAAAAAGTGAAATGATATTTGAGTAATTAAATCCAATTCTAGTATAAATAAGTGTAAATCATATTATACAAAATTTGTATGCTTAGGGCTAGGTTGCTAATAAAATAAAAATAATTTACGACTACAAGTTTTCATGAACTTGAATATCATCTTTAAGTAACATTTGTTATTAATTAAATGAAATGCTATTTCCAAATAGTTGATAAATACTTAAATGGTTCATTTACATTGTTTTTCCCTCTCTATTTCTCCAAATACATTGAAGCATCAAAATTCTAATTAAGCACGTTTAAACAATAATAACATTTAAACTATGATTACATAATGTTGTAAAAAATTCCAAATGGGATGAATTGACCAATTAAAAAGACATTCTATTGGTTTTGTTTATTGAAGGAATAACACAATTCAAATTTATAATATAAAAAAACATTAGAGTTATTTGATGCCATATGATTAGGCTTAGAAGCTCTTAGCACATTTCGCGGGGATGGGACCGACCAATATAGCTCCCTCACATGCATTTCATATGTTTCACGAACCAAATTTAAAAAAAAAATAGAACATGTAAGACCCATTGAATCAAGTCCGAAGATTTTACGTACATAATACATGATTAATACAAGGTGATACGTATGTAGATATTCAATTATCACATGATTTTTAGCCGACGTTAATGAAATAGAGTAGTATCGCAAACAAAAGTAGATAAGCGACCGTGACTTTACGTATTTTAAAAAATCATGGCTATAGACGTCAGTGGCGAAGCTTGAGATTTCAGATCGGGGTTTGAAAACGTATATACCAAAAAATCTCTATAAAACCGGGGGTCGAAAACGTATATAGCCAAAAATTTCTATACAAAAACTACATACTCTCCATTACTGAGTGAAAAGTTATGTTGTGCCAATGAAAGACGCGATTGTTTTATGACATCAACTATATATTAATTATTAAGTCTATTTTTTGAGTTACTATTCAATTTTTTTTTTCAAAAATTTCACCCTTACACTTTTTCTTTTTTACAACGTTGTTAAAAACCATTGTTTTTTTTACTCCAATGTTTTTTACTTTCAACTTTAGTTCCTTATACTTTCTCCCCTTTTATAAATATGTTGCTTTACGTTTCGGTCAAAACTTTGCGAGTTAACATGCTGCAACGCGCGTGTATGATTCAATATTTTTATGTTATTTTATGGTTTAACGGCCTGTTGCAGTGTATGGGTCCTAAGTTGATATAGTTATACTTTTATATGTTTTACGTTTGAGTCAAATTCTTGCAAGTTAACACGCAGCAACGCACATGCGTGGTTTAACGTCTTTACATCTACTCTTTGTCTGGTTTAACAGTCTCGTCACAGAGCACGGGTCCTAAATACCAGTGTGTATAGAGATATAAATATTAATAACTATTTTTATGATTTTTGTTTTGTTTATATTTTCATCTATCCTCACTTCATAATTTTCTTTTTCTTATTATTCCTGTATATTTTTTATATAAAGATAATTTTTTTATTTCTTTTTCAAAATCTTGAGCATTTATAAACGTATAACTTAACGTTAAAATGCTCATAAGGATGGTTTAAAATGACTTATATATCAAAATGTATAATTACATTTTAGGTATATTATTGATTATTAAATATTATCTATCAAGTTATGTTATTATAATCTATTGCATTGGTTGAGTTGGAAATGCTTATTGTTATTGTTTGGAAGAAAAGACAAATGTCATTGAAGTGTTCGAAATCAAATAACTTCCAAGATGACACCGAGTTATTCACTTGGATGCATTTGATTTATTTATGCAATCATACTTATATAATTAATATAGCAAAATAATGAGTTTGGTGCAATTATAAGATGGTACTTGTGTAATGTGATATTTGCAAAAAAAAAGTGTGATAATATATAGTATTTTATGTTTGTTTTCATGTGTTAATAAGTATATGACAATTGACTGATTGAGTACGTAGCACCAATATATCATATATATATTTTTACGTATTTTGTAATACTTTAAAACGCATGCACCCGCTATGCGAATGAGTTTTTTTTTTATGTATTTTGCAATACTTTAGAACGTATGCATCCTACGCGAATGAATATGTGTGTCCATGTCTCACACAACCCTCCCTAACTTCGACTAGACCAAGTAAAATGTGTCGTGTTCTGTTACACATTTCGAACATGACACAAAACACACACGTAGTGAATCAGAACACGACACATCATCAAGCATGTCAATTTAATAATACTATCACAAACATGTTTAATAAGTGGGTTGTTTGACATGATACGTTAGGTAACTAGTTCAATTAGAAGAACGTATCGACACAACATGCTTAACTAATTTACAACTAGTTTAGTTACATGAATGACAACACAATTTTAATGTAAATATTGACACAAACTGCACATAATTAAAAATTAATAAGACACAATTAATATGATAAAATAAATTTTACCAAAATTATGAATTCATATATAATAATAGAGGGTGGAGTTCGGCTACAAAATTTAAAACTCCTAAAAATGTAAAAAATCATAAAACACCATAATGCTAGTCATAAAACACACCCAGAGCCCACAAATAAAGAGTGAAAATTACTAAAACATTATATTAGAACCTTCATGATCCATAAAAACTTCAAACACACCATCATACAACAAAAAATATAAAACACCAAACACCACATGATAATTAATATAAAACACCGTAATGTCAATTATTCGATAATTAGAAACTTATCGTCCAATAAAAACAAAACAAAACTCATAGATGCGGTGTTTTAGTAATATTCAGTACGTTAATAATAACAATACAATCTAATGTTTATAAAACTATAAAACCATGTGGTTTTAATAAATAGGTCATAAAAGTGTTGTGTCGACCTATTCACCAACTTAAACAAAAGTTAAACTTTTTATGCATGACATAAACGGGTTAAGCAAATCAAATCTGTTTACACACATTTTTAATTGTGTCGTTAATGTGTCAAACGGTTGCCTCAAACTTATTTGACTTCATATCGAATCATAACATGATAACTGAGTGCGTCATAAATCGTCCACCCTATATCCGACCATCAAATTAATTCTACCAGAGGATATATAATCTACTAACAAGTGGTTCTCATATAAAACGTCACTCTTACTCTAGCCTTTATATGGTTAACAAAACCTTTTATATAATTCATTTTATTCTTCTTATTTAATTATCATTAATTAATTAAGGTTATCTTAGTTTTACATAAAAACCTTAAACATCGATAAAGTCCTGGAGGTTGTCAAAAGTAGACACCTAACGAGGAATGTGACGTAAGAAAGGTTGTTTTATTTCTCATACCGTCAAATCTAACCTAACACCTAACATAACTGTCAACTTTTCAAACCAATTTCATTAAAAACAAATATATAATAATATACAAACAAACACGTATGCTTACACAAAGGCGAGCTACGAGGACGACAGGACCCCTAAACTGATTGATCCACCATATATTATATCTGTTATTAGTGAATTAAAAGTTTCTTGTTAAAATAATAATGGTTTACAAACGATATTTTGTCGATTAACCAAAAGGTATTGGATGTCGATAGATACAAGATTACAAATGTCTAGTATTGAGTCACCACCACTCACTAACGCCATCAATGATGTTTATTCATTGATCAAAATCATCTAAGGGCACTTAATTGAATCGTCTCACTTGTCTAATGTGTGGTGGTACACGTGCATGGATATAACATAAAATGTCATTGTTAATCTATTAAGAAACAATAGGTCCATATGTCTAATGTGATTACACTTGTTACCATAAAGGTTGGCTAACTTTATAAGGCATTATCTAGTGAAATTGAAATAAATAATTAGATTTCTAAATATATTAGAAAAATTAACTACTAGAAGTGTTATCACTCTACTTGCCCAATCATTAGATTGGGCTAAACATATGCCATGTTTAAGACGTGACATAACGGTTGGACTTACCAACCGTTTTGCCATGGGAAAGAATTCCCACTAAATGAACTTTTATCCTTTGCTGATGTCAGAGAAAGTAGTGGTAAAGTTTCCCAACGTAACAAGTTTATTTTTTTTTTGAAGTTGATGTTCTTACCTATAGCGTCAAAGGTTGATTTAGACGACTTGTTCGCTTGTGAATGCTTTTAGAACATTGTTGTTTTGATATCTTTCCATTCTGGGGAATCATATACTCTAGTATTACTTTTTACTCCAAATGGGCTGTTAACCGTTTCCTAAATATTGAATTGTAAGGATATCATGTTTTGGGGTTTACAAAAAATTGTAGTTGTTTTATAAACTCGTTTGCTACAATATGAAGTGTCTTGACAAAAGAACACCATATGTACCAACCTTTCCGTTCAATAACTTGTTAATAGTGTGCAGTGGCAAAAATATTTACCTCTTTGATCATCGTGAGATACGATAATTAGTATTCAGGATGTCTCTATCAATAGGCGACTTTAAAAACCGAGACAACTTGTCAAACCACGATGTGAGTTGAGTTGGAGGCGGTTCGAATACGAGTTTGGTTTCTATCTCAATTCGAGCTTGGCTTGTGAATAACCTTACAAAGTAAGAGTCAAGAGGCTATGAGACTAAACTTGACCTTGAGTCGTCCGGCTCATCTTGCAAGCCATTTTCCATATTTTTCCATATGGCTAGGTGGGGGTATACTTGATGTGGTTTCAAATTCACACACATATCATGTTTGGGTTTCTAGATATTTGATAAATTTTACCCCGGTTAAGCTAGGTGTCCGAAACTAACCAAATTTGAATGATAATATAAACAGTGTTTTAATTAAGCTTATGGCAAAAGCCAAAAAAAAAAAAAAACGATTAAATCCTCTTGGTTCTTTTTCTTTCAAACTTACACTGTTGTTATCGTCTCAAAATATATGATTCGAAAATAAATTTTATATAAAGACAATTTCATTGTCCACGAAAATTTAAATATCTTGCACGAATGTTTGTATCGAATGCATCATACCCCATCGCTTTCTTTTGATATCATTATATATTATATGATTATAATAGAAAAAAAAGATAAATATTTTTCACGTGGCTTGAGCCATTTGTAGGTGAATGCATGCTTGAAGTATCCACATGGCCATGAAGAAGCCGCCGCCTGCGCCTGGGGGGTCAGCCATATAGTTGGACCAGTCAAGAGTCAACACATATCATATATATATATACCCTCAATGTAACACCTAATGGCAATCTTCCAAATGTGGGGCAAAAAAACCTCATCGAAGATAATGGCAACCTCCTACATGTTAGGGCAAAATCTCATCGAGGACGATGAGTCCCTTAGAGGGGTGATTATAACACCTAATGACATACCTCCCAACATCGTCCGTGGACAGGAGAGATTCCTGGTTCATAAGTAATGCCCTATCTCTAAAATCATCAACGCGTTTTGGGCTTAATGCTAGTGAATGAGAGGAGAACTCCACAGTTAAACGTGCTCAAGTGGGAGTAGTACTAGGATGGGTGACCTCCTGGGAAGCTCCACCAGGGCAACAAAAAACAAAGCTGTGAGTTCCTGGATGGGCCACCCATCGGGAGCAAAGCAGACAATATTGGTGATAACGAGGGGCATGGGTGTTACACTCAAGGCTTCAACATTTTCCTACTAATACGATAGTAATGTTTTTGTACATTTTGTGATGTATTGTTAACACGTATAAAGGTTCTTAATATGACAATCGCTCTTATTTTTCTGGATTCTGATTTTTATAACCCATATCTGAATTAATACAATAAATCTTATTTTTGTTATTTAATTGACTGGTTAAGTTATTTATCTTAAGCATCATTTTGTTTTCCTATAAGAAATTAAGAATAAGTTACCTGCTATGTATTGTATGAGAGATTTAATTTTGAAAACAATTTATCGTGTCAGATAATCTTAAGTCTATTACATTACCCATCAGCTTCTTCCTCTTCCTGTTACGGCTACTTACTTTTTCGCCGAAGAACCCAAAAATACAAATCACTCTTCTATCATTCACAGTTCTCTCATCTTTCATAGTTTAACCATCCCACGAAGGTGCCAACCAACCTCATTAAATCCTTCGTCGCACCCACGCCCTGGCTAGGCCCAAACCACCTGCCCCATGCCCCCACCTGGGCCATGGTGCAATGGTGTTGCAGGACGTTGTTTGCTGACATGGCATAGGAAAACGCCCCATGGTGTGATGATAATACATGGTCTTAGAGGTAAATCAATCTATCGGACGGTGCTGCACTACACTACTAGGACTAGATTTCCCCTAAGAACATGATAGATTCTTTTCACTTTGTTTTATGTAAGACCCTTACTTATTTTCAACAATTTCCGTATGGTTTCGACAATAATTGTGTAATTACGTTTACACATACATTTGAAAATACGGGTTCATGAAAACATTTTTATATTAAAACAACACAACATAATGTAAATAAGTTCGTCATTTAGAAATGACGACGAAACGTAGTGCGGAAGCTTGTATCTTGATTGTGTTCGTTTCTTCGTTGAGCTTGATCGTCATCCGTCATGAATTAAATCACATCTACATTGTGAATTTATCACAAACGTTAGTTAATGAGACATTGAAACGCATCTAAATGGATTCAGGAACTCAAAACAAACATTTAATATTTTTGGTGTTAAACCCGCCGTACGCCACAGTAGCCCACCGTGACCCACGGTAGGTGTTTTCTGCCAAACTCAGCAGCTGCAGACCGTGGGTCACGGTCTGCACCGTAGCCCACTCTGTAGGTTTTCTTTGATTTCTTAATCGCACTAAAATCGTGATAACTTTGCAACCGTAGGTCCGTTTTGCTTCAAATTCGATTCCAAACGATCGTAATTTGATTCTCCATCACATGGAGTTAAAATCCGACATCCGGATTAACAATTTTTCTAAACTTTTTAAGCCTTCGGCTTTATATATTTCTACAAATTTTGACCCATTCGTATTTTATCAAACAAAACTTGTCTATAGCATTCAAACTTTCATGAACATCAGATTTCCACATTTTCCTATGAATTGTCTTCCACCACAAATATATTTATGGTGGATTTAATGTGGTGAACCATTTATTCCGAGTTTTATCCCTCGGATTATCATTTTACGGCAAAGACTCATTTAGAGTCAATTGACCCAAAGGTTCATACCTTTCGCTTTTTATACTTTTCTAAGTATTTACTTGATCATAAATCTCATTTTCAAACAACCTTTAAGGGTAGTTTGCTCGATTTAGCTTACAAAGGCATTTTGGTCATCTTTAACCATTCTTTTACGACGAAGGACTTTTTAATGACATGTTTGACCAAAATCCCATATTGTAACTATAATTTTGTTTCGAAATCTTTATATTTCTTGAAACACAATGACTATTATTGAAATTATCGGGTTTACCTATCAAGGTAACCAAATGTCAAATCTTGACTTCATTTATCTTTCATTGAACCTTAAGTTCCAAATGAGTAGTTAATCTATTACTGTAACAACTCGGAAATTCATTGTTATCTTTTCTTTGTTATCGATTGTATCTATCATTTGTAAATCCGAGATTCGCTTATAAATGAAGTTTATGTTAACTAATTATGATTATGTATGATATATCGCATCAAATCGCTTATTAAATCGCATCGCTAATCTCATCGCATCGCAAATCGCAGTTAATTATATAGTTTTATGTTATTTATGTGTTGTGTATGTTTGTGGTTATGATTACGCTCGCTAACGCATCGCTATCGCATACTCGAATCGCTAAATCGCACTATTATATCAACTATAACGCTTAATATAACTAACTAATACAAACCGAATCGCCAAACGAACTCTTAACACGAAATCGGCAAACGAAACTTGGTCACCAGGCCAAGTTCGGCCGAACTTGACTACCACAAGTTCGCCCGAACTTGCCTGAGACACAAGAATCCTCATTTACCTTCAAGTTCGCGTGAACTTGCATATACATATGCAAGTTCGGCCAAACTTAGCTAATCCCCACTAAAGACTCTACAAGTTCGCGCGAACTTGTACAATTTTGTACAAGTTCGACCGAACTTGACTCCACCAGCTCTCATTTTTGCCTTCTCTATAAATACTCAGCTCCATTCTCTCATTTGAACTTGCTGTAAGTTCGCCCAGAGCTCTCAAACCCGAAACCCTTTGTTTTCTAAGTAAGAGTCAAACCGATTTCAACTACAATGATGTTCAAAAACGTTTTACAAACGTTTACAACGATTTTGCACAAGGCATTGCCTTCGTTTTCATCAAATCTCTTCTGTTTACGAAAATCTTCATCTTTTTCCATCAAAACTTCTGTTTTCACTCAGATCTATACTAGATCTGAGCAAAACATTTTATATCCTTAATTTTTACACAATTTTCGGACTAATGATGTATGTTTCGTTCACTTTTGAGTGGAACGAGGCGTTGTCGAAGCTAGATCTCAGATCCGGAAGCACAAGGACGAAATCGTCACTTTACACAAGCTGGACTAACCCGTACGAACCATCAAGTTCGCCCGGATTAGCCCGAGTTTCTGTAAAATGGCTTAGTTCGCTCCAAAAGACCTCTCCAGCCTAAGTTTTACTCAGTGGCTTAAGGTTGGAGGGATGGACACTCGATTTCCTCAGCAACGACGCGAAAACGCAAGATTTTGGACCCTAGAACCAAGTTCGCTTGAGATTTCACTGATTTTGACAGCACAGGAAGTCAAGTTCGCTCGAACTTGCCCTCAAGGGGTCAAGTTCGGCCGAACTTGAGTGGAAATACTCACATTTTACTTCAGTAACCCTCAAGTTCGCTCGAACTTGCAAAGTCTCTCAGGAAACTTCACAAGTTCGGCCGAACTTGTCTCCCCACTTATCAAAACCCCACAAGTTCGACCGAACTTGTCAAGTTTCCATGAGAAACTTACAAGTTCGCCCGAACTTGACTCTCAACACAGCAAATTAGTACAAGTTCGCACGAACTTGTATGTTTACATATAAGTTCGCCCGAACTTGCCTACTGTTCAATCCAAACTTAACCGTTTCAGCTTTTCTGCACTTCCGTTCGCGTATGCAGGCTGATCCGGCGCTCCTTTTCACCTCTCGGCAGTCGTCTACTCTCTCCTAAACGCACCCACAGTGAGTATACTTGACCCATTTTCGCTTTAACGCACTTTTTGGGTGTGACATATGTTCCTATATCAAAAATCACTTCACAAAACAAACTGTTTATCACACGCGAATAATCTGATTATATATGCTCAATACGTGATACTAGAAGCATGTGACTAGGACTTATTTTCGTTAACTTTCCTCCTTAGCTAGTATGGTACTATAGTGTGGCTTACACCCGACGGGGTCTAGTTAGGATGGACGCGCAAGCCTTCTCATGGTAGTTAGCATGAGAAATAAGCCTATGTTAATCTGTGTGAAATGTTTCGGTGTATCATGATATGTAGTTAGACTATTTCGTGAATGGTTTCTCTATTATGCTAGTACTACCAAAAACCCGTATGCTCACCTTTACTTAATTGTATTGACTTGTATTTTAACGTATGTAACAGGTTGAGGATTTATAGCTTGGATGCCTTGGATGTTGCATGCGTAGTTTAGTTTGTTTTATTTAGTTTAATTTAGAACGGTTTGTAATAAAATCCAGGGGAGATCGAATTGGATTGTGTTTAAGAGATTTTGTTGAATTGTAATGGTTGTTTTGAAGGTTATATGAGTTTGATAGTATGGGATATTGAATGTTGATTATTATCTTTGAAATGACTGTTATGGGATCTCTTGATCGATCTGATTCGCCTAGTGCCACTACCCCGATGATTCCGCCATCGGTTGGGGTGTGACAATTACGCATACATGGCTCGGATGAATATATTGACCCGTTTAAATACCTTGCTTTAATAACCGCTAATTAATAGCGATGCTAATATCCATTAGATATCTATTCTTGTAAGCATATAACTCGACAAATAATCATTAATCGATATTGTCAAAGGGTGACATCTTCACCTTTTGACCCGGCTGGTCTAAGTGACCGTTTATCTTTGAGAGATGATATTTATTACCATCTCATCTACATGACTCGCTCCGGTTGACACCGTACGGTCATAGTATTTATAAATCATTTTTTTCACTCTTTTGACCCATTATGGCTTACGCCATAAAGTGTCTTTTGAACAACTAACGGTTATTGTCAACGCGTGACCGAATTACCGTTTTACCTTTATTATTTATTTGGGTTTACCCTATAAGGTAACCATTTTAATCTCCTTGCATATTTGTCATTGTTGACCAAATGATCATATTATTTTCTTTTTAGCCATTAACATGGTTTCTTATTATTTTCACTTATTTCGTTCCGTACGACTACGCGTCGGAACATCATATTTCAATTGCGTACCTAATTTATTCGTAATTAATACGATAAGAGAATATTCTACAATTTAAGAAGATTGTAAGGTATACTTACCTTGCATCCGAATTATGCTTTTCCTTCACACTCGATTTGTTTGACCCGCTTCCTTCCCAAGCTTCCACCTAGCTTGTTAAGCGTCAACCTATCATTGTAATTTGTAAGATGGTTATATTAGTCATAATCATTTATTACTATTCCATCCAACGTTTTATGTCGAATTTATCATTCGATCATATCATTGGTCAGCTTGACTTTTAAAGTCAAACTGCCTATTGACATAAGTATTTACACGATGTAGCTCAACTACTCGTTTAAGTACGTTGTCAAATATCCGGTAAGCATTATCCTTATGCTACCGTTTTAGCTATTTATTAAATCAAGTTATCGAAATCATAACCTGTTAAATTATCATCACATCAATCATTCTTAACACATGATGATACCAGCATCATTTTAACATGAATCTATCATCACTTTCATTTTATCATACAAAACCCTTTTCATAGTAAGTATGATTATATACTCAAACACACAATTTGTTCAAGTAGTTCCTTATTACTATCATGCATGATGATTCTAAACACAATTTTATCATCAATTTCATCATATGATTAAAACCCACTTATCTAAGTGTGCTAAATCATCTAGACATCCAAATCATAGCAACCTATGTAGAATTTTCACTTAGGGTTTTGCTCCAAAGCAAGTATACATCACTAATTCGGCCATAGCCTCTACGATTCATACTTAAATTGCTTCTTGTGATGTTCATCAAATTTCACAACTTCATCAATATATAAAAAAATCGACATACCTTATGATCCCCTCGTTTAGGTGATCGTTTATATGCGTTAATGCATTGATTTGAGCCCTAATTCATCCTTCAATTTGATGATTCTTGTGGATTAGGTCAAAATGGGGTTTCCCCCTTCTTTCTCTGCTTCTGTACGATACACACACACTTAGTGTGTGTGTTGTGTTTTATTATTTTCTTTTTATTAAACCCAAGTTCCAGGTTTCCCATTTTAGTCCCTTAAGTTTAGTTATTATATAAATGGGACTATAACTCATTGTTTTATAATTAATATACTTGTTACTAACTAGGTTAATTTGTTCCTAGTTATTACGTTTACGGGTTCACTTTACCACTAATGGTATTTTACTTGCTTTTATTATTATTAACGTGGTCTGATTAACAAACCCGTTTTTTGGGTGTTACAAATCTACCTCCCTTAAAGTGGTTTCGTCCTCGAAACCTTTCTTACATAGTTCATTGAGTTTAAACTCAATGAACTTGATCTCGGTAATACTTTGAGGTTTGCTCATACATTAACCAATTATTAGTATTACCAGAAAAGTATGGTAATATCTTTTCGATTACAAAGCATATTCGTATCTCATGCGAAATAATACAACTCAAAATAACGTAATCTCGTTATTTCGACTAGTTTAGTTAACTTAGCGAAATCCATCGCGTTTATACCTTCGGACTCTTCGTGAATCCGTTATTTTAACCCTTTTGAATGTTTTAGTGAAATCTTTCACTTTTGACAAAGAAACTCTCTTATTAACGAATTTATTCATTCGGTTCATTCATACGGAATCCACCGCTTAAGAACAAGCCGAATTTCCCGATTTTTATCTTATTTATATAACACTATCAACATGCACTATTAACGAAATTCTACAAAGCATATAACCACATACCTTTTAGCTTTATCCTTCAATCGTGCTTTTGCTCGATTTGACTTCCCGACACATTGCTTGTATTGCCTTATGATCGCTTAGTATAAGGGATCAATCTATTTCGTTAGTGAGGCCTCATGAGCCGTCACTCTTGTTTTGTACACATTTACCTTTACTTGGTCATATAAGTCTATTGTTCATGTTTATTCCACGCTAATCTCATAATAAATAGCGTGTTAAGCAAATTGTTAATTTAAAATTTGACCTTAACCAGTCTCACTGACTAGACTTATTAGTCCAGTTACTTTATACCCATCACTCGGGCTACAATGTGATTATATTTCACGTTACCTTTCTTGACCGTGATCGCCTCACGTCATGTTTAAGTTTATATCAACCCTTCGTTATTGAGACAATTTCTTTTCGGATGTATCGTCTTGCACCTATCGGTGTCAAGACCTGTATCTTTTAATATTTACTATTTCGATTTCCATCAAAATATTCATATTTGTGAAAACGTTGTTTTTTATATAAAAATAAATTTCAGTTTAACGTTTTCTCTTTAACTTATATCAATCACTCATATCAAGAGATTGACAGCAAAGAACTTATTATTTTCTATTCTTAATTTATGTGGGGAACCGTAACCAATTCCCACGCTTCACTCAAATCACCCGTAGGTCCTTTCACTTAGCCTCGTGGGCTATTTCGTTAGGCTTTCACTTCATTAAGGCGAGTCCTTTATGATCCATTCCTTTTTATTCATGACCCGTGGGTCATTTTGGTCCCGTAGACCTTTATACTATTTTATAACCCGAAGGTTATGATGATTATGTAGATCATCCTTTGCACTCATGTCATTTCGCTCTTAAAATATATGTTCTTGGTGTCCAGGCACCCTTTTTAAGTTTAAAAAAAAATCCTTTATTTTCATTGATTTTTTATTTCTATTGACCTTGATCGTAGTCTAGGGCTACATTCGTTTTCTTTTGGACTAATCTTCCGACTCTATGACTTCTTACGTCATTTACACGTCGGTTCGTTCTACGCTTATCGTTACCCGGTTCACACCTATATTTCTTTACATCCTGTTACCCGGGTTCTTTTGTCTTTAGTGTTTTTAACACTCCCGTTGCCCGGTTTGTGTTTTCCTTTTTATATTCTCTCATGACCCATTACCTAGGTTTATCAATATTTTGCGCCTCCCATTATTCGGTTTGCGCTTACTTACACTATCAGACGTTACACTTTATTTGACCCGTTTGACTTGTTCGTGTGAAATTTATCACTTATGACAGTCAAACTTTATTCTTTATTCGACCCGTTCAACCTCGAAATAGTTGAACATAATTATCAAAATTTTTGTTTGCGAAATTTTATAGTCTTTTAGTCATAACTCATAATCCGAGTCTTTTGACTTTCTAATCCGCGTTCCCGTCTCTTGGTTTATGCATATTCTCAAAATCCTACCCATCTATCGGGTATTTTTATCGAAGTCATCATCAAAGCAACCATTCTAGTATGCCTTTAGACTTCGTTTTAATTTATTTGGTCGTCTTAGCGAATTCCATCGTTTTTATTCAACCAAGTCCTTTATTCTTTATTCAATCCGTTTGACTTGTTCGTGTGAATTTCATCACCTATGAACAATCAAACTTTATTCCCTATGCCTTAGCATTCTCATTAGTCGGCTTGTATTTTCATTTACTTTGATTCTTGTCCCTTCCTTGGGCTCGTTATTCTAATGTAATACACTTCCGTTACCCGACTTGGGTTTACATTTATTATCAAATATTTTACTTATTTGATCTTTTTTAGGTACCTTTTTAATTTGTCCCATTCACCCCATCCTTACCACATCAGACGTAAATGTGTCCATTATAAGAAGTTCATGGTATCATGTGTTCACTACTTACTTGGCCAGAGTAAGCGATCAACACATGACACACATGACCTTTTTATAATTTTTACATCACACCCATGTAACTAACTCCTCTAATAATTCCCATATTCATGGTTTCAATCAGTAAAACTTTATTTAATTGTTATTTAACAATCATCAGTTTTACCCGTTTTATTCTTGAACGTCTATAATGTTTTCCTTTTATCGAGCTGTTATACCATCACCTTCGTTAATGTGATCACTACTTTTCTCAATAGTATTATATTGAGAATTATTTACATGGACGTTTAATTCCGTCCAAATTTCTATGTAAACTAATTCTGTCATTTTCTTGTTATTCACAATTGTGAATAACATATATCTCTACTTAATTTCTCTTGGAAACATCACCCTGGATAGTTTTCCTATTCAAGTTTTCCATGTTTTTATCCTACATATGCAACAGTCAATCTCTACGTATTTGTTGCATATTACTGTTTGTGCAATGATTTAAAACATGCACCTGTAATGCTTGCCCCAACGGGCTTTCCTTGCTGTTACTCTTATTTGCGATTGTTATGCGATTTAGGTCCTTGGTGAGCATGCTCTACTTTGTCATAATTCGAACCGTTCCTTTGTCATATCCGTAAATTATTAAACTCTCGCCATCTTCGGATGCGAGTGTCCTTCAACTAAAACATTTACAAACATTAGTAATGTTTACATTAACAAGTGCCCGTACTATAATACAAGGCTTTTACGATACTTGTTAACACACATAATTTGTTAACTATATCGGTCTTTCGTCGGTTTAAGTAGGGTAACGTGCATTTACACGATAACCTTATATGTTGTTTACAACACTTTAACTTGCTAGACCGTTAATATACATATAACTTACCGGATTATGCGATCAAGCCTCGAACCGAACACTTTACTCTTTAACCTTGGGCTCTGATTACCAACTAGTAAGACCCTTACTTATCTTCAACAATTTCCGTATGGTTTCGACCATAATTGTGTAGTTACGTTTACACATACATTTGAAAATACGAGTTCATTAAAACAACACAACATAATGTAAATAAGTTCGTCATTTAGAAATGACGACGAAACGTAGTGCGGAAGCTTGTATCTTGATTGTGTTTGGTTCTTCGTTGAGCTTGATCGTCATCCGTCATGAATTAAATCACACCTACATTGTGAATTTATCACAAACGTTAGTTAATGAGACCTTGAACCGCATCTAAACGGATTCAGGAACTCAAAACAAACATTTAATATTTTTGGTGTTAAACCCGCCTAGGCCACTGTAGCCCACCGTGATCCACGGTGGGTGTTTTCTGCCAAACTCAGCAGCTGCAGACCGTGGGTCACAGTCTGCACCGTAGCCCACTCTGCAGCTTTTCTTTGATTTCTTAATCGCACTAAAATCGTGATAACTTTGTGACCGTAGGTCCGTTTTGCTTCAAATTCGATTCCAAACGATCATAATTTGATCTCCATCACATGGAGTTAAAATCCGACATCCCGATTAACAATTTTTCTAAACTTTTTAAGCCTTCGGCTTTATATATTTCTACAAAATTTTGACCCGTTCGTGTTTTATCATACATAACTTGTCTATAGCATTCAAACTTTCATGAACATCATATTTTCACATTTTCCTATGAATTGTCTTCCACCACAAATATATTTGTGGTGGATTTAATGTGGTGAACCATTTATTCCGAGTTTTATCCCTCGGATTATCATTTTACGGCAAAGACTCATTTAGAGTCAATTGACCCAAAGGTTCATACCTTTCGCTTTTTATACTTTTCTAAGTATTTACTTGATCATAAATATCATTTTCAAACAACCTTTAAGGGTAGTTTGCTCGATTTAGCTTACAAGGGCGTTTTGGTCATCTTTAACCCTTCTTTTACGACGAAGGACTTTTTAATGACATGTTTGACAAAAATCCCATATTGTAACTATAATTTTGTTTCGAAATCCTTATTATTCTTGAAATACAATGACTGTGATTGAAATTATCGGGTTTACCTATCAAGGTAACCAAATGTCAAATCTTGACTTCATTTATCTTTCATTGAACCTTAACTTCTAAATGAGTAGTTAATCTATTACGCATACCTGGCTCGGATCAATATTGACCCGTTTTAATACCTTGCTTTAATAACCGCTAATTAATAGCGATGCTAATATCCATTAGATATCTATTCCTGTAAGCATATAACTCGACAAATAATCATTAGTCGATATTGTCAAAGGGTGACATCTTCACCTTTTGACCTGGTTGGTCTAAGTGACCGTTTATCTTTGGGAGATGATATTTATTACCATCTCATCTAAATGACTCGCTCCGGTTGACACCGTACGGTCATAGTATTTATAAATCATTTTTTTCACTCTTTTGACCCATTATGGCTTACGCCATAAAGTGTCTTCTCAACAACTAACGGTTATTGTCAACGCGTGACCGAATTACCGTTTTACCTTTATTATTTATTTGGGTTTACCCTATAAGGTAACCATTTTAATCTTCTTGCATATTTGTCATTGTATGACCAAATGACCATATTATTTTCTTTTTAGCCATTAACATGGTTTCTTATTATTTTCACTTATTTCGTTCCGTACGACTACGAGTCGGAACATCATATTTCAATTGCGTACATAATTTATTCGTAATCAATACGATAAGAGAATATTCTACAATTTAAGAAGAGTGTAAGGTATACTTACCTTGCATCCGAATTATGTTTTTCCTTCACACTCGATTTGTTTGACCCGCTTCCTTCCCAAGCTTCCACCTATCTTGTTAAGCGTCAAACTATCATGGTAATTTGTAAGATGGTTAGATTAGTCATAATCATTTATGACTATTCCATCCAATGATTTTATAATCATTTATGACTATTCCATCCAATGATTTTATGTCGAATTTATCATTCGATCATATCATTGGTCAGCTTGACTTTTAAAGTCAAACTGCCTATTGACATAAGTATTTACACGATGTAGCTCAACTACTCGTTTAAGTACGTTGTCAAATATCCGGTAAGCATTATCCTTATGCTACCGTTTTAGCTATTTGTTAAATCAAGTCATAACTTGTTAAATTATCATTACATCAATCATTCTTAACACATGATGATACCAACATCATTTTAACATGAATCTATCATCACTTTCATTTTATCATACAAAACCCTTTTCATAGTAAGTATGATTATATACTCAAACACACAATTTGTTCAAGTAGTTCCTTATTACTGTCATGCATGATGATCCTAAACACAATTTTATCATCAATTTCATCATATGATTAAAACCCATTTATATAAGTGTGCTAAATCATCTAGACATCCAAATCATAGCAACATATGTAGAATTTTCACTTAGGGTTTTGCTCCTAAGCAAGTATACATCACTAATTCGGCTATAGCCTCTACGATTCATACTTAAATTGCTTCTTGTGATGTTCATCAAATTTCACAACTTCATCAATATCAAAAAATTCGACATACCTTATGATCCCCTCGTTTAGGTGATCGTTTATATGCGTTAATGCATTGATTTGAGCCCTAATTCATCCTTCAATTTGATGATTCTTGTGGATTAGGTCAAGATGCGGTTTCCCCCCTTCTTTCTCTGCTTCTGTACGACACACACACACACACACTTAGTGTGTGTGTTGTGTTTTATTATTTTCTTTTTATTAAACCCAAGTTCCAGGTTTTCCCCTTTTAGTCCCTCAAGTTTAGTTATTATATAATGGGACTATAACTTATTGTTTTATAATTAATATACTTGTTACTAACTAAGTTAAGTTGTTCCTAGTTATTACGTTTACGGGTTCACTTTACCACTAATGGTATTTTACCCGCTCTTATTATTATTAACGTGGTTTGATTACCAAACCCGTTTTTGAGGTGTTACATTTTATAGGACTAGATGTCCCCTAAGAACAATAGAATATATTTTTTCATTGTTTTTTAGGACGACAACTTGCATATTCTCTAATTCTACTACTAAACTACACATATTTTTATCCATCATGCGGATTAAATCCCCATCTTTTAGAAAGATAAAGACTTATTTAACACCTTAGTGTTGCTAAGGCAAAGACTCGTTGTCTCTCTCTTTTTTACTATATGGGGTTGGATAATATACCACATACTCCACTAGTGATCATTAAACGCATGTTACTTTGGTGGTAGCGATCCAAATTATCTCTCTTAAGTGATAGTGATCACACACATAAATTCGTGTTTCAAAACATATGCAATCAAGCTCAAACTCACTCACTTTTTTTTCTGTACAAGATTTTTTATCAAGATAACAAAATATGGAAAATTTAAAGATCATTTCACTCTATTTTCCTTTTTGGGATACTAGTATTAAGTATGGACAGGTGTTGAATTTATAGAAAACAAAAACAAGGACAACAACTTAGGAGAGGGTCGATGGTCAGTATGTTGTAGATCGTGCCTTTCGAGTTCTACATTTTTTCCCTTTCAAATAGGATTGTCGTACTTTGTTAGTGTCACACCTCCAAAATTACCACTTGCAAAGTTCTATTGCGAGGCGTGCGACTGTCCAGGATCCAGCCATTAATCATGTCGAACTATAGTAATAATATAAACCAAGTCATCATGTCCAACTTGAAAAGTGAACTTCAAATTAAACATTTAAAAATAGTATGTGTTCAGCGGAAGCAAATGTACAATTGTTTAAATAATAAAAACCATTTTTGATAGATTGAGTAGGGACTTTAATGATAGATTGAGTGTATTAACCAACATCGAAATTAAACTATAACGTTTATGAATTCCTCCAAGGAATAGTAGTTTGTCCCCCCGGGACGCATGCCTGTGAAAGAGCAGTGAACTCACCTTGGTTTGCTCGGTTAAAAGACGGAAATTAAATGCGGAGTGTAACGGGTCAATCACGTCCTAACATGATTACCGGTTAAAAGTTAATGTGTGAACTCACACGGAGACGAGGATTCTACACGTATCTAACAGGTAGCACGTAAAATATTAATATATATATATACATGCATGCAAAGTGTCGCTATTCAAAATAACGACCGCATTTCGTCACAAATCACATAATAAATCTTGTCACAAAAATTCAGCTTTTAGGTGCATTTTCGGACAATTTGCGGTACGTTAATCGGGACCGTTAGGGCACCGGATAGTTCCCGAAGAATTACAAAACGTGTCAATCGAACCAAAGACCATTGTATTAAAATTTTAGAGTCTAACTCTTTACCAAAAATTTATAAAAAATCTTTTACTAAGCAGCAATCAGCTTCGTCACTTTCTGACCGCAACTCACGGAAAATTCATTTAAAAATTCTCGGTTATCCGATTGATGTAATTCCAGCTGGAGGTTCATAACAACACCTAAGGATATCTACAATATAAATTTCATGGTCTAAATATGATTATACACCAAGTGATGACTCAAAACATAACACGTAAAATCTGCAGAAAAACGCAGCTTTAGTTGCTGAAACGAAATAAATTATTTAAAATAGTAAACGACGTCCAAAAATCATGATTCCAGCGCCATTTGAATCATATTTCGAATTAACACATTTTAGACTCAAGAAATTCCAGATTTCGTTAATTTTTGACCCGGTTACAGCCGACTGTCGAACAAAACCTGTTTTCGTTATCCAGTCTTCCCAACCGAGCAGCTAACGCACCCGCGACACGTAATCATTAATCATAGCAGGTTGTATGTCATATATATATATATATCAGATTTAACACGTTCAAACATCAAAACCATCAAGCATCTCAACACAAATCAAGATATCTCTATCCATACATGCCTAGAACTTTTTCTAAGCATAGCGCTTGATCTTTTTATGAACCCTAACACCATAATTTATCATCATAACATCAATCATCATCACACATCAGAAAACACAGCCAAGTTAACATGAATTTTGCAACCGAAAATCATGAATGTAAACATCTAGAACTATAAACAATTAACAAGGTGCGATACCTAGAGATTGTAGGGGTTAGATTATAGTCTTTAGCCGAGAGTTGCTTGGAGTCCGAGGCGCTCCTTACTTTCGTCGATGATAGAGAGGCAGAGAAGGAAAATAAAATTCGCAGGTAGGGTTACAGTTTAAAAATTCATGCACCACGTAACCTATTAAATCAAAAGGAGTGCAAGTGGGCCGATAACAAGAAAAATAAAAGAATGGGGTAAGTGGGCTAGGGTTGGGCCGCAACAATGGAATCAGAGAATTGTTATTATGACATTTACGTTGTTTTGATGTAGTAATTATTATTATTATTTATTATTATTATTTTTTCTTTACATAGAATTAACTAATATAAACATCAATATACAATTAGTAACCTATATACATGTATAATATTCATGCTATGGTTTGGGCCTTATAAGTTTTGGGTTACACGAGTGAGTTGGATCGACAAGCGAGACATGCACTTCGGTTCAAGTCGGTTTCAAAAGGATATGGATTTAGTTTCTAGTTAATCGCTTGAATAGTACAAACTTATAATATAATTTAGTTTAGTATATAATTAACTTGCCAAAAAGAATAAGTAAAAGGTTCGATTATAAATACGAAACGAACGATTTATAACCTCGAAATTACGAGTTGTCACAGTTAGGGTTCCAACTCACACTCAATTCCATTTAGAATCATTGATTTAAAGCATTTATAAAAGTCACATGTTAACTAATACCATTTGAAAAGTATTATGAAAAAAAATTGATTGGTTGGTCTTTTCATCTTGAATTTGATTTGGGTATTATATGGTTGTCCGAATAAGGACAATGGTAAAGGTGTGCTTCTCTTAACCAAAAGATGCGAGTCGAGTCTTGGGGTGCCCCAAAAGAGGATTTTGCTGCTCAAAAAAAGAAAGAAAAAAAAAGAAAACATAGGATACTATGGATGGTCGTCACTCATCACAATCAATCGCTATTTGACACCTCATTCCATCACATTTCATCGATAACACTTGCAACGGTCATTACGTTCCATTACACTGATCATCGCACATTCACACCCAATCACAACTTAACACCTCAACATCAAAGTCAAACCTACACACACAACACACACCATCACCGACATGATACTCATCACTATTTCCATCCCCATTGCTCGTGATACATATCAGGCATCATGTACCCACCCCGACCACCCTTATATATAATTTACATCTTCTATTGTATATGATTTGTATAGGAACTAGGTTCACTTTATTAAAATATATACGAAATATATAATAACGAGACTCTCGTTATTCATAGGAAATATGATAGTACAATCCGGTTACAAAACTATATGAAATAAATGAAATACAAATACATTGTACAAATCTTGATTCAAGTCGACGTCTTCAGAAAACTTCAACCGTACCTTGTTGTACGAATCTCCGCTGCAAGACAAACAAAAAATTGTTGACAGTTTTGGTTGAGGCACGTGTTCAACACGCTTCCCTTAAAACAGATTTCGCGCCTCTACTAAAGACGACGCGACTGTTTCCCAGGGTACAACAGCCGAAGCAGTATGTACTGCCGGAGATGGCCACCCGCCCGAGGTTACACCGGATAAAATTATACTGTTTGAACTCATGTGATGGAAAACAAGTAGAGAGTACTCATCTCTCTAGTTGGTCTTCAAGTGTTCATCCTCATTCTAGTATTCTTCATGTATCAAGCAATACCATATTTTTGTTCTCTCAAAAGAAGCACACAGCCTACTATTTGTACAAGAGTTAAGGACTAGTGAAAGGTTTCACTTAATTAGAGACTTAAAAACTCTAATAAAACTAATTAAATGTCATTTAGAAGCTCTACTCAATAGTTTCTCTTTTATTTACCAAATCAAGATTCTAATTAATATTTATAATTTAATGAAATTATAAATATATTAAATATCCATTTACAAAATTTCCAATAATTTGTTACTCTAAAAAGATTATTTCTTGATCATAGATGTTGCATATATATACCTAACAAGTCATATTGTATTTCTTAATTGAAAAAGGATAATCATATTTTATCTCAAAATAGCGTTTTATAATTCCTAAATCGATATTACTGTTTGCCCTTCTACCTTCTGTATTGATGTAACTGACAAGTTTTTTCTATATTCGAGAATCAATAAAGTTTTTTATCCATTAAAAAAATATTACTGTTTATTTTAATATTTCTTTTATTTAACCCACGTATAACGTGAGTTTCTAACCTAGTAATTATATTATAAATTAAACTACATCATGTTAGCTAAAATTGGGTTTTTTCTTTTGTATTTTAATCATCAAAACTTCTTCCTTTTGAATTTTAGCTACATGAAATCTAGGCTTTTTTTTTATTTTACTTTACATTTATAAATCAAATAGAAAATATCAATAATTCATTACTTTATACTAAGATACTTTTTATTATATGTATTAAATATGTTAAACAAATTGTGTTATATTTTTCACACACACACATATATTAATTTTATAATTTTTGTAGTTTTATCGTAATTTTTGTTAAATTTATTTATTAATTGTAATAAATTTGGATATGTCACGGGTTTACTCGAGTTTAATTTAGGACGTAACTTTCGTTATTTGCGAATATACCATCGCATGTGTTTTTATCTACATTTTGACACAAGTATTTTTTTATCTACATTTATACGGTTTATCTCGTGTTTAATATATGATGTGACATATCGTTTCTGTGTGGGATATTTTATCTACATTCGCATGGTTTTCTTCTATTTGTTACATTTTATTTAGTGTTTTGTTGTTTTACACATTTATATTTTGTAGCTTTATATTGGTCTTTATCATTTGGTTTGTACACGAATTCCTCACCGTAACGCGTGGTGAAAAATTCCTAGTTATATATAATAGTATACAATTACACAACCTTATATACCAACCATATAAAATTTTAACAAACATCATATAACCGTATTAAAGATATGTTTAGTTTTTACCTTTTAGATTTTAGGACAGTGTTCTCAGCAATTAGTGTTTTTACCTTTGATCGTGTTGATATTGATATTCTGAAAATACATAGGTTTTAATGTTTTATACTTTTATTAAAATATCCCATAGGTAAGTAAAACGAAATTTGAAGGTAGAAAAGTCAAAGTTAACACATAAAATCAATTAATTCAGGCTAGAAGGTCAAACATGTGATATATGGAAGACTTTTATGCCTCCAATAAAAAACACAACATACATGATACATGAGTATTGGATGTTAGAATGCAGAACCCAACAACTAAAATCTAAAGTCAAACGCTAATATATGTTCAAGTATTAGGGTTAGCATAATCAAAGTCACATTGTTTCTAGATGATATCCATATGTTTCAAGTCTTTATAGTAAAAGTTTATATCAAATAATAGTTAATTTTTAGATTCATTAATAGGGTTAAACAATGGAATGAGACAACTTAATTTCTAACCTTTTTTTTACCGTAATATCTTTATCTACAGTTTAACTTTTATTGGTTTTTTTTAGTATCTTTTTTCGATTTAATAAGTTAGAAACCCATGTATTATACTAATAGAATAAATAACAAATTAAATAGTTAGTAATGAAAACTTAGAATTTATAAAAGTAGTATTTAAAGATAAACAATGATTAAAATTATGTATATCTAAGTACTAACTAATAATTTAATATACTTTGCTTTATTACTATTGCTTTTGTATTTTAATTAATTTTTAAATAAGAAATATAATGCGACGGGTGAAAAATAAACGAGAAAAGATATTGTGCTCACAGAATAGTAATACGTGACACAATTAATTGATAAAGATTTTTTTATACCGTATAAACCCGATCGGACTTTTTTATTTTGTTTGTGTAAATATTAAAACTATATAATTGGGTCCCTAAACCTTAGTAAATTTCTGAAGTTAGAGTTATATTTTTTATTTTGGTTTGTAAAATTTATACAGTATAAATTTACAAAGTTTTTGTAGATAGATAGGTTGTAATTATTGCGTAGGGAGGTTTAAAAAAAAACGATTTTCTACTTTTAACCAAAAAATGCTTAAGGAGGTTTAAAAAAAAATAATTTTCAACTTTTAACCTAAAACTATTTGCTTTTTTATAGCTTTTAACCTAAAACTAGTTGATTCTTTACTTTTAACTTAAAAGTTTTCATCTTTTACAATTTAACCTCACAGCTTTTTTACTTTCAACTTTCGGACCCTATAGTTTTCATCTTTTGCAAATTTTACGTTTTACATTTCGTTCTGAATTTTGACAGTTAAGTTGATACGACATAACATGTGTGTGTGATTCATTGTTTTTACTTTCCGTTTTATGCTTCATACGTTCTAAATTTTGCAGTTAATACGTCACAACGTGCTCGTTTGATTCAACGATTTTACGTCGTCTAACTTTTTGCGTTTGACATGTTCGTCTTAACGCGTGGGTCTTAGATCTACTTCGTTATTTTTTTCTATGTTTTACGTTTCGGTCTAATTTATTCGCATTAACATGCCGCAACTTTAGTGTTGGTGATCGCTGGTGATGATGTGACACTGGTGTTATTTGACACAGTTTTACGCCCCCATACGGGAACTTAATACTAGTTTATTTGAATTTAAAACTAATTTCAAGATAACATATTTAGTTGAATAAATAATGATAACTAAAAATAAGAATTTCTCACAAATTTCTTTACTAGGAAACAACTTTTACAAAGTGAAGAATTTCAATCAATTTGGTATCTTTCATTTCCACACCGTCACCACCACAGTCGCATCTAAAATAACTACCACTACACCAATAACAATCACGGTTTTTATCGTCATTGTTCCCATCACCGTCGTTCACAACCACCATATACCGACCATCACAACTGTTGTGCCGCCGATCCACACCATTTTCCCAGCACCACAACCGCCGCCAAAGGCCCAACACAATTGCCATCACAAGTGAGGTAACCAAACCTACTAAATAGTAAAACTATATTCAATTCAATTAACGAGTATTTGTCTGAATAAGGTTGCTATCTTACCCATTCACTACAACACATGTGTTTTCACATTGGTTATGCTAAAAATATTAATTTTAGATTCGCTTTTGCTGATAGTTGGTGATTGCCTATGAACCTAGACTAAAAATCAGCTCACATGGCCCGTGTACAACGGCCCATATTCTACAAGCCCAAAAGTATTTAACATAAAGTCAAAAATCAATTTTTGAGTGTTCACGGGCTTCGGCCCTAGGTGAGGGTTTTCCTCATGTGGTGAATTTCGCCAGTAGCCCATTTGAAGGATTCGTTGGCCGTTCAAAAAAAAAGACACTTATTGATGTTCACTATAAGATGACAACGAGTCGAATAAGTAATAACTTTGCCATAACGACCTACAAACCATATAGTGTTTGTAACACTCTAACCCGTTCTAATAAAAATTTAAAATAAATTGGTGATTTTGGTCTCAGATTTTTTTTTAGAACATAGAACTTAACATCTGAGTTGACTAATAACCCAGACAAACCAACATAACGGGTTACAACACTTAGTTTACAATTTATAAATAACTAAGATTTAATATCTAAAACTTTTCCGCACATTATCATGCTTCAGTTTTTCCATGGGTATACTCCAAAGAGTTAGCGGATTAATTGTGTTCGGTTCTTGTTCTTCATGTGCTTGGTCGTCCGTCTGGTTCTCGCCTTTGAGAAAGCCTATTATAAACACAAAAGACAACTAGTGTTTAAGTTAATCGAGCGGAACTGTCGAAAACAACTACAAACACTTTTTATTGGTTCAAGTGCCCTCGCGCATCATGGAGGGCCTGATGTGTCCCTCGCGTGGCGCGGTAAAGACATTTTCCATCAAAATCCAATGCTCTTAACAAATTCCAGCAGCTCGCGGGAGTAGCTTACGCCTGGGGAGTAGCCTACTCCTACCGGCTTGCTGAAATTTCAGCAGCTTGCAGGAGTAGGCTACTCCCAAGGAGTAAGCTACTCCTCAGAGATGCAGAAAATTTCCCAAGTTTGCCGTTTTTGTTACGAAAACTTCCGTAACTTATTCAATTTTCATAAGTTTCACTTGAAACTTGTTTTGCCTACATATTTAACCCGAAATCCTTAACCCGGATTCATAACTTTTATGAATTATGCAACCATTACCCGGTTTATGCGCATATTCATCTTGACCCGTTAAGGGATTTAAACACTTAAGCTTAAATCTCGCTCCTTCTTTCCTTACCTCCCATTTTCACACTAAGATTTCTATGTATCTTCCACCACAACTTTATTTGTGGTGGATTTATTATAACAAATCATATATTTTCGAATTCTATCCTTCGGTATGACAATTTACGAAAATGAGCGTTTAAGAGGCATTAAACCAAAATGGCTTATGCCTTTTGCTTTTACACTACTAAAAGGGTGTACATACTTATAAAACTCATTTTTAAACTACCATCAAGGACCGTTTGCTCAATTTATCATTCGAGGGCGTTTTGGTCAACTCTAGTCATTTTTAACGAAGGACTTTTAAAAGCATATTTTGACCAAGTACATACTTTTAATCGAAATCTATTTAAAAATCATTATGTTCCTTAGAACATAATGTATACTATTAAAATTATTAGATTTACCTTACTTTAGGTAATCATATGTTTACTCATAACACGTTTAACTCTCTTCGGACCTTAAGTCCTTAGTGAGAGTTTTACCCATTACACATACCTGGCTCGGGTCATAACATTGACCCGTTTAAATACCTTGCATTAATAATTTCTAATTAATAGCAACGCAATCCATACTCTATTTCCCCGTGAGCACAAAAACTCGACAAACGACCATTAGTAGTCAAATGGTGACGACTTCACCATTTGACCTGTTTGGCCTAAATGACCATTTATCATTATGAGATGGTATTTATTTGCATTTTCACCCATTTTTCCCATTTCGATTTACACCATATGATCATATTCTTAAATGTCGTTTTCTTAATTCGGTTGACCCATTATAATTTACACCATAGGGTGTCTTTTCAAAATTCTTATTATTCCGTCAACTCGTGACGAAAATTACCATTTCACTCTTATTACCCATTATGGTTTACACCATAAGGTAACTTTTTCAAAACTCTTTGTTTATTCGATTATCGCCTGGTCGAATTACCATTTTACCCATTTTTATCATTTTCATTTATTCCGGCCCGTATCATTTCGCGTCGGAACATCACATTTAAATTTCCGATTTACCTTGTTCATAACAAATACAACAAATAAGTGTTCTACTAGAAAAGGTGTAAGCTTTACTTACTTTACAACCGGTTATGCCTTTCATGCGTACTTGATCCGTTTGACCCGCTTCTTCCCAAGCTTCCACCTAGCTTGTCAAGCGTCAAACTATCATTCATCATTCGCAAGATTGTTAGATTAGTCATCTTTTATTACGACTATTCCATCTTACACATTTATATCAAAATTACCATTTTATCTTATTATAGATCAGTTTGACTTTTAAAAGTCAACTGCCTATTAACATATGCAAATGCACAATTAGGCCTAACGAACTCATTTAGGCATTTCATCGATTACCCGGTAGGCGCTGTTTCTAGGCCACCATTTAAACTAAACTCCTCTACTAAGTTCATACAATTGTTATATCAACTTAACATAATTTCTATCATTGTGTGCTAATTTATCAATCTCATACAAGGACTTAGGATTGCTTCATCACTATAAAACAACCCATTGCCTCATATATAGGGAGTTTATCCAAACATCAAACTTAGCCAAATACTTTAAACATCCAATAACACATGATGATTTCAAACATCATTTAACATGAATATTCATCTATTTCATCATATCATACTAAACCCATTTCATGACAAGTATGAACATATACTCAAACACATAAATTGTTCAAGTATCTTCCTATTGCTACCACGCATGATGATTCTAAACACGAGTTTATTATCAAATTCATCATATTATCAAAACCCACTTCAAAAACTACTTGTTAATCACTTACAAGTAATCTTACATCAAATATTTCATAATTTCATTATGTCTAACGAAATTAAGCATACATATACACTCAATTTCATCTTTGGATCATCATCCAACAATCTAATTGCAAGTAATCTACTTGTCTCTAATTCCAACTTTCACCAATCTAGGTTTTGAGACATACCTTATGATCCCATTGTCTAGGTGATCGTTAAAATGCGTTCATGCACTGATTTGGGTCTCGATTTGATCTTCAATTTGGTGGATTATGCATGAACAAGGGTTTTGCCCTTGTTCTTTCTCCTGAGGATCGACCACACACACACACACACACATTTTGTTTGTGTTTTAATTATTGTGTTTTAAAACACAAGTTTCCTTTTTGACATCCTAAGTCCCTCAAGTTTAGTTTTTTTTTGTTTAGTTCCCCATATAACATTTACTAGCAATTAACCAATATTATAACTAGGTTAATTATTCCTAGTTATTTTGTTTTACGGGTTCACTTTTACCACTAACGGTATTTTACCCGCTTTTTAATACTAACGTGGTTTGACTACCAAACCCGTTTTTGGGGTGTTACAGTGTTATATTCCTATATACAATTTCTACATACATTATAGATAGTAAAAATTGGGCCATAGTTTTTAAGGGTGCACAGGGTATTCAGGCGAGGCGCAACGCAGGAAAACGCCACGTAGGAGTCCAGGTGCGTTCTGACAAGAAAACGGCCAATGGCTTACTTGAACTCATCGGAAATTGAAAAAACAATCTGAAAAGCATATCTCCGAGTGGATGAAGGTTGGGGTAGATTCCGGCCAACAGCCGGTCCGAATTTTAGAACTAGACAAAAGCAACTTGTAGTTTGATGCGCATCTTGATAAGGCTGATCCATGGTAGAGTTGTATCATTGACCATGGTTCTTGAGTCTTTTACTTCTTAAGCTTTTTAATATTATTGTACGCCCTTTTTTTTGGCTTGTAACATTATTGGGATAGATTATGAACATATGATAATTTGTAAGTAGAATTTATATAAATGTTATTTTATCATCATAAAAGGGTTCGATTATAATAATGATCCATTTCATGCATTAACAAACATGTATGATTTAATAAAAGTTATCTAACATTGTTATGAACTACACCTTATAGTTTCCATTAACTCTCCATATATCTAAGCATGGTGTTAGAGAGAGAGAGATAGAGTAACATGTAAAATAACATTCAATGAAACCAGAGATACAAATAATGGCATGAAGAGTTTCAAATATGTCGAATCACATCTAAAATATGCTGCAATCCATGGACAACATCTTCAATACTCAGCCGTTGTGGTGGAGAATCCATAGAGCATGATACTCCAATCTGTATGATCGAAATCAAACATTCCTCCATTTTCTTTGCCTTTGCTTCTGTACTTTGCTCAACAATTACACTACCATCAATAATGTCAATTACTTGGTCTGGAAATGATGTCGAAGCAAATTTATGTAAGCTGAAGTCTTCATTGAAGATGTCGTCTGTTGGCTTTTTCCCGGTCATCACCTCCAATAATATTATGCCAAAACTATAGACATCCCCATTACTTGTCATCTCATTCCCAAGACCATACTCTGCCACTTATAAGCAACTACTTAAAAAAAAGAAAAAATCGAAACAAACATAAAGGCATATGGGGTATAAAAATGTTACCTGGGGGTGTATAACCAACTGTACCTTTAACACCAGTTGAGTTGTTTTGGTTTGAAACTCTTCCAAGAAACCGAGCTAAACCAAAGTCTCCAACATGGGCCACCATATCTTCATCAAGTAGAATGTTGCTAGGCTTCAAGTCACCATGAACAATGGTTTCTAGGCAATGATTGTGAAGATAATTAACAGCAATTGCAACATCCATGAGGATACCTATTCTTTGAACAAGGTCTAGTCTGGATGTACTTGTACTTGAATGCAACCGATCATGTAAACTCCCATTGGGCATGAACTCATAGACCAAAGCTTTGAATTCATTGCCATGATGGTCAACACTTGAACACGAAGTTATTATCTTCAACAGATTCCGGTGTCGAATAGTTCGCCATGCTTCACACTCTCTCATAAAGCTTCTGTGAGCTCCTTCATTTTGAAGATGGAGAACTTTGACCGCAACAACTTTATGATTAGCATCATCAAGGATTCCTTTGTAAACAAAGATGTACCCACCTTGTCCAATCAAATTTGTTTCAGAGAAGCCATCGGTTGCCTCGAGAAGTTGGTTGTATGAGACTTTGAAGAACCTTTCGTTCCTGGATGATTGAGACGGCGGGCCTTGCTTTTCCTCTTAATCCAAGCATACACAAAACCGAATTTAGTGAAAAGTGTGAATGCAAGCAAAATGGCTATAATGAACAAAGGAAACCTTTTCTTATGCTTCTTCATCTCCTTGCATTTGGGTAACCCAAGTTCAACTAAGCCGCCACAAAGTCTACTATTCCCCTCCTCCCAGAATTCACTTTTATTAGCAAACACTCCTAGAACCGGTACCTCACCCTCAAAATCATTAAAGGATAGGTTCAAATATTCTAACGAAAACCGTTCCAAGAATTGTGGAATTTTTCCTGATAAGTTATTATGCGACAAATCGAGTTGCATCACTCCACTCAAGGAACTTAATGCTGGTGGTAACATGCCTTGAAATAAGTTGTCGTTGAGGAAAAGTACACAAGGCTAGTGCAACCACCAATGCTACTAGAAAGTTAACATCTTGAGGTCTCCAACATATGTTGGGAGTGAACCAGAAATGCTGTTTTGCGAAAGATCTAAGATTCTAGTTAGAGATGGAAGTTGAAGAATTTGTTTAGGTATTTTACCGACGAGTGTATTGTCACCAAGGTCCAAATAGGATAGACGATGACAATTTCCTAAGCTAGATGGCATATGCCATTCTAGTTTATTGGTATGTAGATCAAGTTTAATCAACATTGACAAGTCCCCGATGGCATCAGGAATCAAATCGACTAATTGATTATCAAACATCGTAAGATCTCCTAGATTTTGAAGCTTACCAATGGTAAATGGGATTTCTCCTGTGAATCTGTTACCGTGTATATATAAAATGGTCAGGCCAACTAGATTACCTATACTTAAAGGAAGGTTCCCATGCAACTGATTTGTTGCTAAATTCAGATACGAGAGCTGCTCTGAAAGATTAGCTATTGATATTGGGAGCACTCCTTGAAAGTTGCAGGTACGAAGATTCAACGTTTGTAATCTGCTGCAGTTTTTTAAAGAATCAATAAACTTCATTTCATCAGCTTCTCCGTGTCCGCCAAGTTTGTTATTGTATAAGGATACTGTATCAATATCTTTTAGTTCTGCAAAGTCAATTGTCAACTTCCCACTAAATTTGTTTTCACCCATTTCAAGAAATCGTAATTTCGAACAGTTAGATATAGAGGGTGGAATAAGTCCGGTCAGATTGTTATTTCTTATTTGAAGCATGATAAGATGAGGGAGCATTGTACCCATGGCTAGAAGAAGACCACCAGTTAGTTGATTCTCAGCTAAAGTGAACTGAGTAAGGAGTGAGAGGTTATAAATAGAATGAGGGACAGAGCCATGTAAGTTACATCGACCAGCGTTAAATTCTCTTAAGTTTTTCCAACGACCTAAGGTGTCTGGAATACTCCCACCAAACGGATTTCGGATAGCAGAGAATACTTCCATTGATGAGATATTCCCCAAAAAGGTGGGATTCCACCTGTTAAATCATTATCTTCAAGTATAATATAAGTAAGTTCAGAAAGAAAACTTATCTCTTTGGGTATACTTCCAACTAGCTTATTAGACCAAAGATAGAGCTTTTTAAGTTTAGAACAAGCAGACAAATTAGTTGGAAGGACTCCACTGAATTTATTGTCACCAAGATCGAGGACGCGTAGCCTGGAAAGATGACCGAGTTCATGAGGTATACTTCCTTGAAAGCTGTTGTTCGTGAGATTAAGCCGGCGAAGGAAGCTAAGGTTTCCCACATGAGGAGACAAAGAGCCTACTAGCCCTCGCGACTCTAGTTGTATAACAGTCACTCTTCTATGCGGCTTCCCACACGTGACACCAATCCAATCACAGAAATGAATGGAAGAGTTCCATGAGGTTAGATATCTGTTTGGATCTTCCGTGATCATCGACTTAAACGACAACAAAGCCTGATGATCAGTCTCATTTCCACCATAGGAAGTAGAGATGGTTTGGTGTGGTAAGAAATATTACAACAAGAGAATAAAGTAGGAATGCCACTAAAAGAAGATGAGAAGCAAATTGGTGGTTTCTTTGGATTCATTTTTGGAACTTCTAAATAATAACGAGAATTTAATGAGAATATTATTGAAGCTACTTCTGATGAATTTGATTGTAAACCTTTAATTTGTGGTCTTTATAGGTGAAGCTTCATTGGAGGTCAATCCTTGTATCTTTTAATCAATTCCACTAAAGAAGCTTCGTCATTTAACTAGTGCACTCATCACTAGATAGTGCACCTACAGTAGTCAACTAGATAATAAAATTAGAAAAAAAAAATATCAAACGAAGGGCCTAGAAAAAAGATTTAAAATCACAATCAACTTACTTTGTTGAAGAAACTATCATTGTTGGCGTATCTCATCAATCAATTTTAGGTTTGAAATTTAACACAAGTAGAAATAAAAATGTATTAAACTTATTTCAAGCCCAGATGCAAACAGTGAAATAATTGAAGGAATGCCATTTACAAATTTGGACGGATGCTCCTATTACTCGTAGTCTCTGAATTTCTTATCACCTTCACAATTAATTGACCTAGAAAAGAGAAGACAAAAAGTCTTCCAAACCTCTCCTTGGGGAATTAAGCACTCCATGTGAGGAAGGATTTTAGCCTTTTAGGTTTGAAAGATCTTTTTGTTTTCGATCGGTTAAAATCTCACGATACATGTCCTTTAAGGATTTGAACCCATAACCACTTAATTGAACATACATCACTTTATCACGAGGCTATATCTCTTACAAGTTTGAAAGATCTTAATTCTAATACCACCCTGATCAATGATTAAAAGAATAAGAAAAAGAACAGGAAAATGAAGATCTCTTACAAACAAAAATGTAAACTAAAAAGACAAAAAAAATTGTATAAAATAAGAAAAGAGAAAGCTTCTTTTTGAGTTATTATACTTTAATAGCCATTATACTTTAATAGTTTTAACCACTTGAGTTCAAAATTAAAAAGTTTAACGTCTTAAATACTTGAAATTTTATTTTATAACCCTTTCTTTCCATATTACTAACTCTATTAAATTTTCTTAATTATTTTTTTTAAAGTCACCAAAATACCTTTTTACATTAAAAAATAAAAATAAGACAACCACCAATTCAGTAAGCGACACCATATAACAGTGGCGGATCTAGATAAAATATTAAGGGGCAACGTTTAAATTTTTTTTACCGTACTTTCATACAATGTAAAAACAATTTTTTAGGTTGGTTGTCTAAAGTTAAATATTAAAAAATATTGGTTTAGGTTGAGTCTGGTAACATAATAAAAAGATAAATAAAATGAGCTACTTGCGAAAATCACTACATCGGAATACACTCGTCTCCGAACCAGAGAAAACCTTTACCTAGGGCCGAAGCATGTGAACACTTGCCCGAAAGCACGACAATGCGGTGAGGTAAAACCCGCTCAGTTCAAGGATCGAACTTGTGATCGCCGCCTACTTGCCTAGTCTTCCATCGTCACCGGCTGCCGCAGAAACTAAATGGTAGGAGCAGAAATCGAACCCGGATCACTTGAAACACCAAGTCTTTCCCTTACCACTCCATCACTAGCTTATTGGCGAAACAACCTTAAAGAAATGAATTATTATAAAATTCGATTTGCTAAGCTCACGTGAGGAATGCTCAATATAAAATGAGCTCAATGTATTAAGAGTTTAAGAGAAACGACTAGAAAGAACTTAAATAAATAAAGAAATCTAAAAGTTGAGAAGTATAAAACCAAAAAAAAAAAAGTCATGAAAGAGTAATAAAGTAATTCTCTGATCAAGAAAATTGTGAGAGTAATTCTTTACACAAAAGTCAAAACAAAGCATGCTCTTTTTTCTGCAAAAAGGTAAATAACCTAGAGAACTACTCACTAGTAATAAGTCTATACACTTACTCTTTATTATGTTTTCTTTTCCCTCTTCACTCCAACTAAATAGCAACCTGCAATTCCGGTAAACCCTTCAACTCCGGCAACACCTAAAATCTCATCTCTCTTCTCTCTTTAACTTAAATTTCGCAAACAAACCAAAGTTCAGAGGCAACATAAACATTTTTAAGGGATAACGAAATACAAAAAACGTAAAAATAATAAAAAAATTAGACTTCGTCGTAAAAGTTACCCCTCCCTAAAGGCTAGATCCGCCCCTGCCATATAATAAACTAACAATATATAAGATAAACTACAAATGATAGCCGCAACTTGCAGTTAGATAATTTGCAAGGTTCATTATATGAATATGTTGAAACTAAAACAGAAGCATACCGATAATTCGCATTAGATATAATCCTCTCAATACAAAAACTACTTGGTTATAAGACAAAAAATCATACATTTATGGCAACTCGAATTAAAATCACAAAATAAACGTGTTTGACAGAGTAAAAACTCTTTGACAACGTCACGCACCACTCCTTGTTGCAGTTGCACCATGGGGTTAAACCTGAGTGAGTGCGTATACATGTAAAATAAGATTTAATGAAACCAGTGATGCAAATAATCAACGCGAACAATTCTAACATGTTAAGTAAAAGGAGAGAAGAGTGCACCTCAAATATTTTGGAGAACATCTAGAATATGTTGCAGTTCATGGACAATATGTTCAATACTCATCAGCTGTGGTGGAGAATCCATAGAGCATGATACTCCAATATGTATAGTTGAAACCAAACATTCCTCCATTTTCTTTGCTCTTACTTCTGTACTTTGCTCAACAATTGCATCATTATCAATAATATTGACCACTTGGTCTGGCAATGACATTAATGCAAATTTATGTAGGCTAAGGTCTTCATTGAAGATGACATCTGTTGGCTTTTTCCCAGTCATCACCTCCAATAATGTTATTCCAAAACTATAGACATCCCCACTACTTGTCATCTCACTCCCGAGACCATACTCTGCCACTTATAAACAATACTTGAAAAAATAACATTTAAAGCAAATATATAGGTATGTATGTAGGAGTAAATGAATGTTACCTGGAGGTGCGTATCCTACTGTTCCGGGAACCCCAGTTGAGTTGTTGTCGACATAATATGTTCCAAGAGTTCGAGCTAAACCAAAGTCTCCAACATGGGCCACCATTTCGTCATTGTTTAAAATGTTGTTAGGCTTCAGATCACCATGAACAATGGGTGTTAGGCAGTGATTCTGATTCTGAAGATAATTAACTGCAGTTACAACATCGATAAGAATATTTATTCTTTGAAGAAGGCTGAGTCTCTGTGTACTTGTACTTGAATGTAACCAATCATGTAAACTCCCATTGGGCGTAAACTCATAAACCAACGCCTTGAAATCATTGCCTTCAAAGTCAACACTTGAACATGAAGTTATTATCTTCAACAAATTCCGGTGTCGGATACTTCGCCATACTTCACACTCTCTCATAAAGCGTTTGCTAGCTCCTTGCGTTTGAAGATGGAGAACTTTCACTGCAACAAACCGATTGTCATCGTCATCATCATTAAGGATACCTTTGTAAACAGAGATGAAGCCACCTTGTCCAATCAAATTTGCTTCAGAGAAGCCATTAGTAGCCTTGAAAAGTTGGTTGTAAGAGACTTTCAAGAACAAACCGTTCCTCGATGATTGAGACATTTGGGTGTTGCTTTTCTTCTTACTCCAACAATACACAAAACATAATGTGGTGAAAATTATGAATGCAAAGAAAATGACTACAAGAAACAAAGGAAACCTTTTCTGATGTTTCTTGATCTTCTTGCATTTAGGTAACCCAAGTTCAACCAAGCCACCACAAAGTCTACTATTCTCCAAAACCAAGAATTTACTTATATTGGCGAATACTCCTAGCACCGGCACTTCACCCACAAAATCATTAAAGCGTAGGTTCAAATATTCTAACAAAAACCTTCTAAGAATTGTGGAATTTGACCCGATAAATTATTATGAGAAAAATCAAGTATCTCTACTCCTTTTAGGGAACTTAATGATTGTGGTATTTCGTCTTCAAATAAGTTGTCATTGAGGGCTAAGAGTGAAAGGCTAGCACAACCGCCAAGGCTACTAGGAATATTACCAGATAGATTATTATAAGATACATCCAGATAAGTCAACATCTTGAGGTCTCCAAAATATGTTGGGAGTGAACCAGAAAGGCTGTTTTGCAAAAGATCTAACATTATGGTTAGAGATGGAAGTTGAAGAATTTGTTTAGGTATTTTGCCAATGAGTATATTGTTAGCAAGGTCCAAATAGGATAAATGATGACAATATCCCAAGCTAGATGGCATACGCCCTTCTAGTCTATTGGTATGTAGATCAAGTTCAATCAACATCAATAAGTTCCTGATGGCATCTGGAATCAAACCTGCTAATTGATTATCGTACATCGTAAGAACTCCTAGATTTTGAAGCTTACCAATGGTAAATGGGATTTCTCCTGTGAATCTGTTACCTCTTAAATGTAAAATGGTCAGGCCAACTAGATTACCTATACTTAAAGGAATGCTCCCATGCAACTGATTTGTTGCTAAATTCAGAAACGAGAGCTGCTCTGAAAGATTACCTATTGATATTGGGAGCACTACTTGAAAGTTGCAGGTATGAAGATTCAACAGTTTTAATCAGAGAATTAATAAACTTCATTTCACCAGCTTCTCCAAGTCCACCGAGGTTGTTACGCTCTAAAGATATTGAGTAAATATCATTTAGTTCCCCAAAGTCAATTTCCAACTTCCCACTAAAATTGTTATAACCCATTTCAAGAAGTTGTAATTTCAAACAGTTAGATATAGAGGGTGGAATAAGTCCAGTCAGATTGTTATTTCTTATTTGAAGTATGACAAGCTGAGGAAGCATTGTACATATGGCTAGAGGAAGACTACCAGTAAGTTGATTTTCAGGTAAAGAAAATTGAATAAGGAGTGAGAGGTTATAAATGGAATGAGGGACGGAACCATGTAAGTTGCATTCACCAGCGTTGAATGCAGTTTTTCCAACGACCTAAGAGCATCCACAATAATGATATTTTTAGATGTTTTTGATGACATGGATGAGAGAGAGTGGTGAGGTGGATGAGAGAGGTAGGCATCTTGTTCTTCCAAAAAACAAGAAAAAACAATACATGTGAGTGTGACTAGGAGAGAGAATTTATGAGAGAGAAATTGATGCTTTTATGTATTGTGTGTAGGACAAGAGAGAAACAATTTGATTGGTGGGGCAAGTGACATGTGGCAAGTAAAAACATCCACTAAAAACACCCTTATTGCTCATGCTCTAAGATGTCTGGAATGCTCCCACGTATAGGATTTTCAACAACAGAGAATAATTCCATTGATGAGATATTCCCCAAAAAAGGTGGGATTCCTCCTGTTAAATCATTATCATAGAGTACAATATAAGTAAGTTCAGAAAGTAAACTTATCTCTTTGGGTACTTCCAACTAGCTTATTAGACCAAAGAAAGAGCTCTTTAAGTTTAGAACACGCAGACAAATTAGTTGGAATGACTCCGTTGAATTTGTTGTCAGCAAGATCGAGGACACGTAACCTGGAAAGATGACCGAGTTCATGAGGGATACTTCCTTGAAAGCCGTTGTTCGTGAGATTAAGCCGGCGAAGGAAGCTGAGGTTTCCCACATGAGGAGACAGAGAGCCTACCAGGCCTTGTGACTCTAGTTCTATGCCGCTTCCCACATGTGACACCAATCCAATCACAGAAATGAATGGAAGAGTTCCACGAGGTTAGAGATCTGTTTGGATCTTCGGTAATCATCGATTTAAATGACAACAAAGCCTGATGATCAGTCTCATTTCCACCATAGGAAGTAGAGATGGTGGGTGTTGTAAGAAATATTAGAACAAGAGCATGAAGAAGAGTGTCACGGTAGAAGAAGATGAGAAGCAAATTATTGGTTGCCTAATAGGATTCATTTTTGGAACTAAGCTGAGTATTACAAGGATGGCTGTTGGCTATTTATACTTCTTATCATAGAAAAAAACAAATAAATAATATATACTAATGAGTATGATTAAGTCATTAATCATACTTGGCGCAGTTTATTGCCCGTCTACCTGCTATCCTTATGTAATTTATCTTGTTGATTGGAATGAAAAACTATAAATAAAAAAAAAGTCATTAATTATTAATAAGTAGATCCAGATGTGAACAGAAAGATGCTTAAGTCAACATTTATATATTAATATAGAAACCGGGCCAAGAAGTAGCTAGAACACACAATTGATGATAGAAATTACACATTACATTATTTCATTGAAATCATACGATCTCTTAAATTCAGACTACTAAACTTTGACCTACCTTTGATCCATATAAACAAATTAATTTTTATTTCCTCCTCTATATTTATGATCGACATGTTGTTTCATTTAACGCCTTATCATTCCTTGCTTTTCATATTTGGCACAACGTTGTAAGGAATATTGCCCCAATCACTTTCTCAAGAGGAAGACTTCCTCTTCACAACTGGAATTTTCAACCATATCATAATCTGCTACCACACTTATAAATAGATCTAGATGTGAACGGAGGATTTTTTTTTTATTTTTGGTAAATTTGGCCATGTTTGTCGTTTCACCTTTTAATTGTGTAAATAACTTAACACCTCATCATTTCAAAAAAAAAATACTTTAAAAACAAAAGGTTAAAAAACAAAAACCTCGAGATCTCCTACTTCACGTGTGAATTTTTCTTCGGTCCATGGTGTTCTTTCCATTTGAGATAAATTTTTAGAGAGAAATAGGAGAGTTTTCATGAGAAATGAGAGAGTTTTGTGTGGTAAAATGGTAGAAATGAAGTTGGTATTTAAAGGGTTTAAATTTTTTTTTCTATCTTATTTACCAACAAAAATGTAACTGTTTATTTTAAAAATCATTTCCAAACACACAATTTCCCATATATCGGTGTCAGGTCATTGAGTTTTGGGTTAAAAAAACACCCCAGGTCCAGGGGTGGGGAGAGGGTCCCGAAGGGGGCCGAGCTTCACCGCCTCCCCCGACCCCCATAATGTTTGCAGAGTCGCAGTTGCCTATTCCATTCTGGAATGAAGCTGTAGCGTCTGCCTATCATGCATTGAACAGAGTGCTAATAGGTAAAAGGCCCAACAAGACATGTTTCGAGTTGTTGCACAAATGGAAACTCGATCAGGATTACCTAGAACCACTTGGCGCACCTTATACGACGATCGATGCGGATGACAAGTTTGGAACAAAAGCTATCGAGGGATACTTCCTTGGTTACGCCACTCCTAACAAAAGAGTTTGAAATTTTTTCTACCAAAAGGATTAAAGAATGGTCTGAAGTTACAGTACAAAGACATATAGTGTAACCCCTAGTAATTTCGTGTCCAGTAATATACTGACACGTGTTCAAACTCTCGATTATGCTACGTGTCGGGTGAGAGGGACTAATTTTGTCGTTATGTCAATTTATTGACCTCTGAACGACATTTGAATAGTCTAGGGACTAAACATGTCAACATGCCAAAAGATTGTCCCCTGAGTGACTCATACGGACCGTAAGCATGAATGCTAACGGACCGTAAGCAATGGAGAATGAATGAGCTAAGAGGTGGTTACGGACCGCAAGGATTATCCCATACGGTCCGTAACCATTTCAAAACTATGGGCGCGCAAAGTGGCTTACGGACCGTAAGCCTTAAGCCATACGGTCCGTAAGCCACTGCCAGTGGCAGTTTTTGTTTGGGAGCCAAGAAACTCTACCCTCTTGCCACATATCCGCATATTGCCACCGTTCCTCAGCTTTTGCCACAACCAGGGACACCTGGAAACATCCTACAACACCTCTAGCACCTGTCTTGATCTCCATCCAAGCTCCTCAACTGTAAATAGGACCTTGATTGTAACACCCTGTGTTTTCACGTCCTATAAAATTCCGACACATGTCCCGCTGATCCTCGTATGTCGCGTGCTAGACAAGAGAGACTAAAATCGCCAAGATGTTATTTTACAACCTCTGAGTGGTAAATATTAAAGTCGAGGGGTTAAACGTGTCAACATGCTTAATCTATGCCTCTGAGTGACCTTTTAACAAACCCGGAGCTTAATGATGTTCGGTTACACTTCCGAGAGTGCTAAGCAGGGGCCATATTGAATAAAACATGCCTTTATGTCGAAATATGGGAGTTTGGAGAAGTTCAGGGGCCAAAATGAAAATTTTGTCAATTGGCATCTCAGGCGCCACGCGCCAGATACCTGGTATCCCCACACGACGCGCAGGAGAGGTCACTTCGCAGAATCAGCATGCCAGCTGGTGATCTGCATACTTGTTCACCTCTCAACCCACCTGATTACCACGTTTGCTTGGTCAATTGACGAGTTAAAGTAATTAATAAAAAGTCAAACTAGGTCAGTTTTTAAAATAAATTCATATATGATAATGTAAAGTGTTATAAAATACATTTTGACACTTTAATAACTTGGTAATAAGTATAAGAATGTGTATAAACATGTTCGGCCCGTCAAGTCCAGGTCTAAGGTCGGTTCGCAACCGAAAGTCGCAAAAGTTGACTTTTGCTTTGACTTTCAGTTCTGACCCGATTTAGCAACCTTAGCTTTTGATTCTAAGTTGCATTGTGACCATGTTTAGTTGTGGTATAATCCTCTGGAGTTATATTACATGGTTACATAGTAATCCGAGCATTATGCAAGTATCCGTTAAATATGCCTAAAACGCCATTTTAACACATAAAATGGTTTAAACATAATTTTGACATCAAAACTCAATACCTACTGATGTAATATCATTATTAGGACTATTTGGGATATTCATTCAGGTTGCAAACTGAGTTTAAGCTATAGTTTGCCCAATATGCCTTTAAATGACGATATTGCCCTTTCGGCACTTTAAATGGGTTATAAACATTCTTATGAATCAAAACATCATCCTTAATGATGCAATATATATCTTAACATATTTTGGTCATTCAAACCTGGTAACAACAACAGTTTTACTTAAATATCTTTTAAATCGTCATTTAGCGACTTAATCGCAATTTCGGCGCATAATGTGGTTTAAAACCACATTGGAGCATTGAGACTTGATACCTACTGATTTCAAAACATATTTTCAAATTATTAACAGTGGGTACAAGTCCCAAACTCGGATTCCCAAATAAGTTATCAATTATATGTGAAATGACCAAATTACCCTTTCGGGGCATAGTTTGGTCTTAAACTATAAACCACACATATAATTGATGTCCTATTGATATAACACCATAAAATGGTTATTTTACAGAATGTTTATATTAATAACATCAGTTTATATATAATCCTGTTTGTTACATTTTAAAAATGACGAAAATGCCCTTAAAGGCATAATTTACTTTTAAAACCATAACGGGCCGTCATATCAATAACCTACTGTTATAATAGCATACTTTAAACTTAATGGCATATGAACTTGTATAAGACTCACCCGGTTACCCAGTTTTTGCTTATATGCGTACGGTTAAGCCTACGTGACTAATTTACGTAAGTTAACCGAAACGGGTTTAACCATATCAAAATATTCTCAAATTTCAGAATGTAAAATGGTAACCTATATTATACAAGTCCTAGTACTTGTCGGGTCCAAAATACATTCTTTTTCGGTCATCGCTTAATCTAGCGTTCTCATACCGTTATCTTTTTTTAAGTTAGCCGGTCTAAGTCAATGACTAAATAAAGACCCGCTAACTAACTAATCGGTTAATAATACCATCCAATCTAGACTAGAGACTTCCAGTAGATTGTCGCCATTACGGTTGTGCTTTGCTTATTTTCTTATTACTAGAGACTTTTGCAAGCCAGGTAAATACTTTAACTTATTTTCCCTTATAACGGGCTTGGGATACGGTATACTAATACCGCATGGTTGGATATGGGATCAAAGACCAATGAGTCGGGAATTCAAATAATCCATTTTAATTCGTATTCTTAATATTAAACATTTGGGGGTTAAAACGACCATGTCCTGGATATCCACGGCTCATGTAATTGCAAATGGCCACGACCTAAGCACGGGGTGTAGGCATACACCCGTCAGATGCTAAATTAAAATTATGACCCATTAGGGGTGCACCTATTAAAGGTGTTAAAGTGGTGTGTCGATTAATCATGATCCCGGCATAGTTTACGGGCTCTAAATGTATTATTAGCATGTAAAACTGATAACATGAAAATTATTTGTCCCAAGTTATTTATAAAACAAAGTACCATTGTGTACACTAAATGTTTTCAAAATATTTTCAAAATGAGTCGGTTAAATGTATTTACCAGTGAAAACTGACATATTTTCAAAAGACTAAGCGCAGGTGACAAGTATACGTAATTAGGCTGGAAGTGCTCGGCGAAGCTTAAAAAGGAATTGCAACCCTTTGCTTAGAAAGCCTTAGTCTATCAAGTTTCCTTTTGTATTCACATTTCGATCCGCCTGTGGATCTAGTTACAAGCGTTGTATTATTATTTTTGAATTTTGAACATTCAAACGTTTGTAATAGTAATTATCTAGACTTCCGCTGTGTATTATTGTATTGCTTGGTAATGATAATATCAACTTACGTCACGATATTCCCCAACCGGGCCTATCGGGTTATACGTGGAAATTAGGGGTGTGACAGGTTGGTATAAGAGCCAACTCTCGAGTGAATTAAACACTAGACTTTCGAGTCTAGACTCTGACCTAGGCTTAATCATTTCCATCTTATTGTTCTAGCTTTGTACTATATTTAACTTGTTTTTGAAGCAGGAACATGCCGCCTAAATTCAGACGTGGAGGAAAGGGCAAAGGACCCATGAGGGGTGGACCCTCAATGACTGGACCATCTTTCACTGGACCATCCTTTACACCTCCATACAGACCCTCTCTGGCTGGAGCAGCCAATTTGCCCGAGCATAATCCCTACGAAGGATCCGAAGATTCTTCGTCCCCCTTTGACCCTTACCGACATTCGATCTCACATGAATACTCCTCGCCTCAATCGCATTCCCAACACTCTTACCATTCTCACCATTCCCACCAATCGCTCCATTCACACTACCATTCACACCAAGAATACTTCAACTTTACCCTTGATAACCCTGTTAACCAACCCTCACCTGAAACCCCTCTAGTTGACTCACCGACGCATATGGAGGAAGATTCCGACCCGGAGGAATTCCCGCAAACCGGATCGTATGGTCATCCTATTGAACTGTCTAGCGGCTCGAACTCCGTGGTGGGATCTCTATTTAGAGGTCCCGATGAATTTGACCAAAGATGGGCACAATATGTGTTCGTCAACACGCCCTCATACCATAGCACTCCCCATCATCAAAACCCATCACCCCATCCTCACCAAGAGGATGTTGATATGCAACAGGTAGATCAACCTTAGCCACCACCTGAATCATCATCACAATCACGTCGGAGGCGTGGAGCACGTATGTCAGTACGTGCTGGTCAAAGGTCGGGTTCGCTATCACCTTTACCGCCCTCATACCCAGTTATCCCCGAGGACCCGCAAATGGGTGGGCCCTCAAACACATCACTAGTGGTGGAGCCTCCACCACAACCAGTTGTTGAGCCTCTGCCTAAACCACCTCTACCACCGCCGGATTTTGCCAATCCAATACCTGATATACAGGACCATCAGGGTTTCACACTACCGACCCTCCTAGCTTGTATAATTACATTCATCACGGTTTATAGCAAGATCCTTATTATGATGCAATTATTCATAATAACCTTTATCATTCCTCTTACCCTTCATACCCACCTCCTTATGCTTCTACCGGATATCCACCTTATGGATATCCGTATCCAGTTGCGCCTCAGCCGCAACCACCTCCACCTCAGCCCCAACCACAAGTACCACTTGAGGCCATTAATGAGGCCTTAGACCAAGTAAGGGAAATGCGACAACAAGTCAAGAAATCGGAGAAGAAAACAACGAAATTTATCAAGAAACTTTACAAGGCAGTAAAGGGGAGGAAGGATGACTAGTATTGTATTTTCATATATGTAACTTAAATTTCTAAGAAGTCCCTGCGAGGACATTGTTATCTTTGTTAAGTTCCTGCGTGAACTACTTTTGTTATTTCAAAGTCCTATATATTAGGCAATTATGTAATGTTCTTTCTAGTAGAATTTTCCTTATTAGGTATTTTATTCAATCAATCATCATGATTTATTCAAATTTTATTGATCCGCTACATCATCTCAAAATCTTTTTAGCCAATAACTATGATTAACTAGAAATTGGCAAATGAAAATTTCGGAAGTAACCTTCTGTCTAGCAAAGGTGAACAATGTTCCACTTCCAAATTTATCATTTCTCTATAATTAACTCTCAATATGGAGTTACCCCTTAACTTCCTGTGACAATCATTGTCACACCAATCGATTTGAGTAAATGACAAGTTCAAACCCTATCGCCTAAATGATCAAGTTAGATCTTGGCAAAATTATTCAAACACTCAATAGTAGTGTAAAGCCAATGTGCAAAATACAGTAGTGACACTTGATGCACTAACTGATAAATTCTGGACTATGTCCAATCTATAAATACTTATGATGGTCCTTCGAGACCTAGGTTATACATAAATATACCACATTTAATAGTTAGATTCTATATGGTCATAGAACCATGTCGTAAATAAGGGTACGCCATAGCAACTAACCAAATACATCTCAATATTTAGAATCAAAAGTGCAACAATGGTGGATTCCAATGAAGTAAATAGCAAACGCAATGATGATGATGCCAATGAGAACATCGTCATTAGTAAGAATGACTTGAGAGAACTTATTGCCGCATAAATCGGCAAGGCTTTAAAAGATAAATCCGAGCGTCAACCGAGTCGAGTGCTTCTCGCTCCAAGCCAGTTACTAAACCCAATTCTCAGCCTAGCCACTCAAGGACGAAAAAGAGTGAGGCACACTCCTCGAATGTGAGGAGTATAGCAAAGAGTGATGAACATCCTAAGAAGCCGAATGCCGATGGCACGGTTGCTCCTACAAGTACTTCGTGTCGTGTAGACCCCGTGATTTTAACGGGGAAAAAGGAGCTGTTGAGTGTTTGGGATGGTTAGATGAAATGGAAACGGTGGTGGATATCAGTGGCTGCGCTAATAAAAATGTGGTTAAGTATGTATCACAATCATTCAAGGGCGATGCCCTTATCTGGTGGAAAGCCTTAGTCCAGTCTACGGGCAAGGTTCATCTCTACAACTTGAGTTGGTCCAAGTTTGTAGATCTTGTGAAGGATACCTACTGCCCACCTCATGAAGTGGAGAAAATCGAGTCAGATTTCTTAAATCTGACCATGAAGAATATGGATTATCGGAAGTTTGTCACCTACTACACCTCTCTTTTAAGGCTAGTGCCTTATTTGGTTACCCTGGAGCCCAAACGTATTGCACATTTCATCGATGGGCTAGCTCCTGAAATCAGGAGTATGGTTAAGGCGGTGCAGCCTGGCACCTATAAATCTGAGGTAGAGCTATCTCTCTCCCTCACACAGGACTATGTGAGGCAAATGTCAGTTAAGACTGACAATGATGAAAAGAGGAAACGGGAGGACGGAAACTCCCAGAAATTTAACAAGAAAGGTAAGTATGAGTTTAGCAAAGGTAATCAGAAGTTGGGCGACAAACCCACGTGCAAAACGTGTGGGAAGCAACACTATGGACAGTGTCGCTCAGAACAAAAACCGAAGCAATGCAACATCTGCAAGAAAACTGGGCATCGGTCTCATGAGTGCCGCAATATTAAGGATGCTACTTGCTTTGGATGTGGTGAGAAGGGCCACATCAAAACAAGTTGCCCAAAGGCAAATAACGAGGGCAAACCCAAAACCACCGAAGCTAAGAAAGCCACTGCTAGGGCCTTTCAAATGAATGCCAAGGAAGCAGTGAAGGATAACAATGTCATAACGGGTACGTTCCATATCAACCACGCTTTTGCTAGAGTTCTTTTCGATTCGGGCGCCGATAAATCGTTTGTAGATCATAAGTTTAGTGAACTATTAAACTTGCCCGTAAGAACTCTAGACATAACCTATGAAGTAGAGCTCGCTGATGGAACTATAGAGATCGCTTCTTCCATTCTTGACGGATGCTTCATATCCATCAAGAATCATTCTATCCATGTATCTCTTTTACCCATGAAACTAGCGGGATTCGATGTAGTCTTAGGCATGAACTGGTTATCGCATAACCAAGCTCGCATTGCCTGCGATAAGAAACTCATTGAAATCAAATCCCCGTCTGGTAAAATTCTTACCATTCATGGAGACAAACACTTTGGATTTCCTAACAAATCCGTTTTGCTTAAGGCATCTAAATGTATGACGAAGGGATGTGTCATCTATATGGCACAAGTCACCATTGATGAACCCAAGCCGAAGATTGAAGATATACCTATCATTTCCGAATGTCCAGATGTATTCCCAGAAGAATTACCTGGCCTACCTCCGGATAGGCAGGTAGAGTTTAGAATTGATACATACCTGGAGCAGCTCCCATGGCTAAAGCTATCGTTTAGCGCCAACCGAAATGAAAGAATTGAGGACCCAACTGGACGAACTCTTAGAGAAAGGTTTTATTCAACCTAGCTCTTCGCCTTAGGGAGCTGCTATCCTATTCGTTAAAAAGAAGGACGGGTCAATGCGAATGTGCATTGATTACCGTGAACTCAACAAGATAACAATCAAGAATTGTTATCCTTTACCCAGGATCGATGATTTGTTCGATCAGTTGCAAGGTGCGAGTTTCTTCTCAAAAATTGATTTGAGATCAGGATATCATCAACTTAAAGTTAGAAACGAAGATGTTCCGAAAACTGCTTTCATGACAAGATATGGACATTTCGAGTTCCTAGTAATGCCTTTCGGACTCACTAATGCACCCGCAGCATTCATGGATTTCATGAATAGAGTCTGCAAGCCATACTTAGATAAGTTTGTCATTGTCTTCATAGACGACATACTCATCTACTTTCGTAATCGATCTGATCACGAGAAACATTTAAGGTGCATTCTTGAAATTCTGCGTCAGGAAAAGTTGTATGCAAAATTTTCCAAATGCGAATTCTGGCTACGTGAGGTTCAGTTCCTTGGTCACATAGTAACTGAACGTGGTAACCAAGTAGATCCAGCAAAGATAGAATCAATAATGAATTGGGAAGCCCCAAAGACACCTTCCGAGATACGTAGTTTCTTAGGACTGGCTGGTTATTATCGAAGGTTCATTGAGAACTTCTCACGAATAGCCGCTCCTTTAACAATCCTAACTCGTAAGGATGCTAAATTCAACTGGGGTCCAAAACAACAAGAATCCTTTGAGACGCTAAAGCACAAGTTGAGCAATGCCTTGGTGTTAACCTTGCCAGAAGGTGTAGAGGAGTTCGTAGTTTATTATGATGCATCGCACACAGTCATGGGATGTGTGCTTATGCAGAGAGGTAAAGTAATTGCATATGCATCACGACAAATAAAAGTGCACGAGAGAAACTACACCACCCATGATTTAGAATTGGGTGCAGTAGTATTTGCACTTAAACTTTGGAGGCACTATTTATATGGAACAAAGTGTATCATCTACACTGACCATAAAAGTCTACAACACTTGTTCAATCAATAGGATTTGAACATGAGGCAACGTCCTTGGATGGAAACACTCAAAGACTATGATTGCGAGATTCGATATCATCCAGGAAAGGCGAATGTAGTCGCTGATGCGCTTAGTCGCAAGGAAATAATCAAACCTTTAAGGATCAATGCCAAGAGCATTGAACTGAAGAATAGCTTGAATAAAAAGCTGCTAAATGCACAAAAACAAGCCATGTCTAAGGACAACATTGCCAAGGAAGGATTAGGTGCAACCATCGATATGTTAGTATCTGGAAAGGACGAAATGTTTAGGATGAATGATCGGATCTGGGTTCCAATCTACGGAGGACTTAGAGATATAATCCTCCAAGAAGCACATAATTCTAAATATTCGGTTCACCCGGGTAGCGAAAAGATGTATCAAGATCTTAAACCCAATTATTGGTGGATGGTATGAAGAAAGATATAGCTAATCATGTAGCAAAATGCTTGACGTGTTCTCAAATTAAGGCAGAACACCAGAAACCGTCGGGACTTCTACAACAACTTGAAATCCCAGTATGGAAATGGGAAATGATAACAATGGACTTCATCACTAAGTTACCTAAGACCAAGCGAGGCAATCACACGATTTAGGTTATCGTAGATAGATTAACCAAATCCGCTCACTTCTTGCCAATTAAAGAAACATACGACTTTGACAAGCTGGCTAAGCTTTATGTTGATGAGATTGTGTCCTTGCACGGTGTGCCGGTGTCCATTGTATCTGATAGAGATACAAGATACACATCTCACTTTTGGAAAAGCTTCCACAATCTCTAGGCACGAGATTAAACTTCAGTACGGCTTACCATCCTCAGACGGACGGACAAAGTGAGCGTACCATTCAAACCTTGGAGGACATGCTTCGAGCTTGTGTGATCGATTTAGGTGGAAGTTGGGATGATCACTTACCCTAATCGAGTTCTCTTATAATATCGGTTACCACACAAGTATTAAGGCCGCTCCTTTTGAGGCCCTATATGGAAGAAAATGTAGGACGCCTGTGTGTTGGGCCGAAGTTGGAGAAGCCCAACTATCTGGACCCAAAATCGTCCTCGAAACCACGGAAAAGATTGTGCAAATCCGTGATTGACTTAAGGCAGCTCGAGATAGATAAAAGAGCTATGCCGACAAAAGGTGTAAACCTTTACAGTTCCAAGTTGCGGACAAGGTTATCCTAAAGGTGTCACCTTGGAAAGGTGTAATGCGTTTTCGGAAAAAGGGCAAGTTAAGCCCGAGGTACATTAGACCATTCGAAATAATCTAATGTGTCGGACCCGTAGCTTATCGGCTTAAGTTACCGGAAAAGCTCAGTGGAATTCATGATGTTTTCCACATCAGTAATTTAAAGAAATTCCTCGTAGACTAGTCGTTAGCAATGCCTCATGAAGATATACAGATCGATGAAAACTTGTGTTTCATAGAAAAACCAATTGCGATCGAAGATCGGCAAGTTAAGAAACTTCGTAAGAAACACGTACCTATTGTGAATGTCAAATGGGATGCCCATCGGCGACCCGAATATACTTGGGAGGTCGAGTCCACTATGCGATAAAAGTACCCCTATCTTTTTGAATAAATCTCGAGGTCGAGATTTCTTTTAAGGGGGTGAGGATGTAACACCCTGTGTTTTCACGTCCTATAAAATTTTGACTCGTGTCCCACTGATCCTCGTATGTCGCATGCTAGACGAGAGGGACTAAAATCGCCAACATGTTATTTTATAACCTCTGAGTGGTAAATATTAAAGTCGAGGGGTTAAACGTGTCAACATGCTTAATCTATGCCTCTGAGTGACCTTTTAACGAACCCGAAGCTTAATGATGTTCGGTTATACTCCCGAGAGTGCTAAGCAGGGGCCATATTGAGTAAAACATGCCTTTATGTCGAAATATGGGAGTTTGGAGAAGTTCAGGGGCCAAAATGGAAATTGTGTGAATTGGCATCTCAGGCGCCACGTGCCAGATACCTGGTATCCCTGCGCGACGCGCGAGAGAGGTCACTTCGCAGAATCAGCATGCCAGCTAATGATCTGCATGCTTGTCCACCTCTCAACCCACCTGCACTCTCACAGCTCGAAACCATGGCCTCAATTCTGGTTTTGGACACCTCATATAACACCTGGAGTGATCCTAGGTGAGCTCTAAACACTTGGATTGGTCTTGTTCATGATCTCCAAGTATAAATAGAGGTGTTTATCAACCTCATTCCTTGCACCTCTCATTCTTTTTCTCTCTATCACTCACTTGGAAGGCTCCTGATCTTCAAGGAGCAATCCCCTGAGTTTCTTAGTCATCCTTGGATCACTTGTAAGTGTTCCAATCCTTTCTTTTCAGTTTTATTAGGCTTTAAGCCAAAGTCAAAGAGTTGACGTAAAAACGCTTTGACTTTAGGCTAAGACCATTACGGTCCAGCCATTGTTCGGTACGAACATGGCTACGTGATCGTAATTAGGTAGGTGGTAATCCCTCAAGAGGGCACCTCCTGATTACCACGTTTGCTTGGTCAATTGATGGGTCAAAGTTATTAATAAAAAGTCAATCTGGGTCAGTTTTTAAAATAAATTCATATATGATAATGTAGGTGTTATAAAATACATTTGGACACTTTAATAACTTGGTAATAAGTATTAGAACGTGTATAAACATGTTCGGCCCGTCAAGTCCAGGTCTAAGGTTGGTTCGCAACCGAAAGTCGCAAAAGTTGACTTCTGCTTTGACTTTCAGTTCTGACCCGATTTAGCAACCTTAGCTTTTGATTCTAAGTTGCATTGTGACCATGTTTAGTTGTAGTATAATCCTCTGGAGTTATATTACATGGTTACATAGTAATCCGAGCATTATGCAAGTATCCGTTAAATATGCCTAAAACGCCCTTTTAACACATAAAATGGTTTAAACATAATTTTGACATCAAAACTCGATACCTACTGATGTAATATCATTATTAGGACTATTTGGGACATTCATTCAGGTTGCAAACTGAGTTTAAGCTATAGTTTGCCCACTATGCCTTTAAATGACGATATTGCCCTTTCGGCACTTTAAATGGGTTATAAACATTCTTATGAATCAAAACATCATCCTTACTGATGAAATATATATCTTAACATATTTTGGTCATTCAAACCTGGTCACAACAACAGTTTTACCGAAATATCTTTTAAATCATCATTTAGCGACTTAATCGCCATTTCGGCGCATAATGTGGTTTAAAACCACATTGGAGCATTGAGACTTGATACCTACTGATTTCAAAACAAATTTTTAAATTATTAACAGTGGGTACATGTCCCAAACTCGGATTCCCAAATAAGTTATCAATTATATGTGAAATGACCAAATTACCCTTTCGGGGCATAGTTTGGTCTTAAATAAAAAACCATACATATAATTGGTGTCCTATTGATATAACACCATAAAATGGTTATTTTACAGAATGTTTATATTAATAACATCAGTTTACATATAATCCCGTTTATTACATTTTAAAAATGATGAAAATGCCCTTAAAGGCATAATTTACTTTTAAAACCATAACGGGCCGTCATATCAATAACCTACTGTTATAATAGCATACTTTAAACTTAATGGCATATGGAACTTGTATAGGACTCACCCGGATACCCAGTTTTCGCTTATATGCGTACGGTTAAGCCTACGTGACTAATTTACGTAAGTTAACCAAAACGGGTTTAACCATATCAAAATATTCTCAAATTCCAGAATGTAAAATGGTAACCCATATTATACAAGTCCTAGTACTTGTCGGGTCCAAAATACATTCTTTTTCGGTCATCGCTTAATCTAGCGTTCTCATACCGTTATCTTTATTTTAAGTTAGCCGGTCTAAGTCAATGACTAAATAAAGACCTGCTAACTAACTAATCGGTTAATAATACCATCCAATCCAGACTAGAGACTTCCGGTAGATTGTCGGCAAGCTAGTTTATTTTGATTAGGGTTGTGCTTTGCTTATTTTCTTATTACTAGAGACTTTTGCAAGTCAGGTAAATACTTTAACTTATTTTCCCTTATACGGGCTTGGGATACAGTATACTAATACCGCATGGTTGGATATGGGATCAAAGACCAATGAGTCGGGAATTCAAATAATCCATTTTAATTCGTATTGCTTAATATTAAACATTTGGGGGTTAAAACGACCGTGTCCTGGATATCCACGGCTCATTTAATTGCAAATGGCCACGACCTAAGCACGGGGTGTAGGCATACACCCGTCAGATGCTAAATTAAAATTATGACCCACTAGGGGTGCACCTATTAAAGGTGTTAAAGTGTGTGTCGATTAATCATGATCCCCGCATAGTTTTCGGGCTCTAAATGTATTATTAGCATGTAAAATTGATAACATGAAAATTATTTGTCCCAAGTTATTTATAAAATAAAGTACCATTGTGTACACTAAATGTTTTCAAAATATTTTCAAAATGAGTCGGTTAAATGTATTTACCAGTGAAAACTGGCGTATTTTCAAAAGACTAAGCATAGATGACAAATATATGTAATTAGGCTGGAAGTGCTCGGCGAAGCTTAAAAAAGAATTGCAACCCTTTGCTTAGAAGGCCTTAGTTTGTCAGGTTTCCTCTTGTATTCACATTTTGATCCGCATGTGGATCTAGTTACAAGCGTTGTATTATTATTTTTGAACTTTGAATATTCAAACGTTTGTAACAGTAATTATCCAGACTTCCGGTGTGTATTATTGTATTGCTTGGTAATGATGATATCAACTTACGTCACGATATTCCCTAACCAGTCCCACCGGGTTATACGTGGAAATTAGGGGTGTGACATTGATTCACTTGAACAACTTGCTGATTCACTCATCTTCTCCTCTATACTCTATATTGGAAGTTCCTGATCTTTAGGGAGAATCCTTTGAGTTCTTTTATTCTCTTGGACCACTAGTAAGTGTTTCATCCCTGCTCATTTTCATTCTATAGGCTTTTAAAGCTAAAAGTCAAGCGTTTTTGATAAATGTCTTGACTTTCGGTTAAGACCATTATGGTCCAGCCATTGTTCGAGACGAACATGGCTACGTGACCGTAAATAGGTAGGTGTTACTCCCTTAAAAGGGCACCTCCTAGAAATCACGTTGAGTTGGTCGAATGACGGGTCAAAGTTATGCTAAATAAAAGTCAAAGTGTCAATTTTCGAAAACTTATAAAATGAACATGTAAATATTATAACCCATGTTTTGATACACAAATGAGTTGGTAAATAATATTAGAACATGTATGAACATGTGCAGCCCGTCATTTCCAGTTTTAAGGTCGGTTCGCAACCGAAAGTCGTGAAGTTTGACTTCTGCTTTGAATTTCGATTATGATCCGATTTAGCAACTTTAGTTTCTGACTCTAAGTTGCATTATGATCCTAGTATTACGTAGTATAACCCTCTAAGGTTATACTAAAGGATCATAATCAGATTCTGAGTTTATACATAAGTTTCTATAATATGCCAACTTTGACCAAAATACCCTTGCAAAATGAATGCCTACTGATATGTTAGTATAATCAAATTATTTTGAAGTTATGAATCTATCCATGACCTGATTTTTGATAAATCATTGCAAATGATGTCATATTATGACCAAAACGCCCTTTTGACGCAGAGTATGGTTTTAAACCTTAACTATCAATCAAAACTCATTACCTACTGATATTATAACATAAACATATAATTTTTACAGTAGGTGATCAATCATATCTCAGATTATTATGCAAGTTCTTTAAATACGTCATATAATGACTAAAACACCCTTATGAGGCATAATTTGATTTTAAAACCTTAACGGGCATATAAGTTGATATCCTACTGATATTACAACTTATTTAAAGTATAATGGCATATAGAACTTATTCATGACTCATCCGGTTAGCCGGTATCGCATATATGCATACGGTTAAGCTTATGTAGTCCTTTTACGTAAGTTTACCGAAACGGGTCAAACTATCATTTTAATCTCAAATTCCAGAATGTATATTGTTTACCCATATTATACAAGTCTTAGTACTTGTTGGGTTTAAACTACATTCTATTTCGGTCACCGCTTAATCTAGCGTATAGTACCAATTTCGTTAATTTAAGTTAACCGGTCCAAGTCTATGACTTGAATAAGACTCGTTGACATTTAGTTGGTTATTAATATCATTCACTCCAGACTAGAGCCTTCCGGTAGATTGCAACCAAGCTAGTTATATTGATTACGGCTGTGCTTATTTTATTTTCTTGCTTTGTAAGACTTATTAAGCCAGGTAAATACTCTTAACTTATTTTCCCTATACGGGCTTGGGATACGGTATATTATTACCGCATGGTCGGGTATGGGATCAAAGACCAATGTGTCGGGAATCCAATAATCCGTTTTAATTTGTATTGCTTAATATTAAATATTGAGGATTAATGCGACCGTGTCCTGATATCCACGGCACATTTTAATTGTAAATGGCCACGACTTAAAGCACGGGGTGTAGGCATACACCTGACAGATGCTAATGCTTTATTAAAATATTTTATAACCCAATACGGGTATGCCCAATAAAGGTATTAAAGTGGTGTCGGTTAATCATGATCTCGGCATAGTTTCCGAGCCCTAAATGTATTGATAAGCATGTAAAACTGATAACATGAGAAATATAGTATCCCACGTTATTTATAAACTACATGTACCATGGTGTACATAAAATGATTTTTAAACATTTTCAAAATGTGTCGGTTATTTGTATTTACCAATGAAAACTGGCGATCAAAAGGCTAAGCGCAGGTTGCAAGGTTACGAAATAGGCTGGAAGTTCTCGGTAATACTTAAGAGGAATTTGAAACTCCTTTGCATAGAAGCTTATAGTCTGTTATTTCATTTTTGTATTATTCGATCCGCGTGCGGATCTTATTACAAATGTCTGTATATAATTATTTTGAACTTTGAACATTTACGTTTGTAATAGTAATTTTACTCTAAGACTTCCAATGTGCTATTTTGTGTTGTTTGTCTATGATGATATCAATCTTACATCACGATACTCCCCACCGCCCACCGGGATTGTGTTGGAAATTCGAATTGTGACATATAGTTCCCACTAGATCTCTTAGTGAGCCCTCGATGTTTGACTATGATGGCCTTTTCGATTTGTTCAACCTGGAAGCAGTTGAAGAATAAGTTGTTGCTCAAATGTTTTTCGAGAGTAATAACGCAACGGGTTCACTGCTAGTTCATCCAATTTTGGTTAACACACAAACTCATCACCAGTTAACAACACTCTCGATGAGGAATTTCTAGATGATGAGTTTTATGATGCAAACCAAGAGGCAACACCTGGTGCAGTCCCAAGAACATCTAAAGCTACTACTCGAGTGAATACACCTGCTGCTAGTGAAGCCAACTCATCATCATCTTCCAATGATCAGAGTATTGAATTGGTTATTGATCTCAACATCAACAATCCAGGCACAAATGTTCCGGTTCCTGCTTATCCAGAACCAAGAATACTGTAATGCTCTATTCTGTTACTACATAATATCTTACATATTCGGACGATTTGGTCCCATATTTTTTTTTCTTTTCACATATATAGATCGAATACCTTACGAACCTGGGTTAATTGATAACCCAGAAAAAACCGTCATAACGGATTAATACACATAATTTACAGTTTACAGATATTAAAGCCCCACCTCCAGCATTGAGGCATTTTCAGTTTAAATAAAGAACTAAATGTGTTGAAATTTTATTCAAAGATAAAATATCCGCAATTAAATTTGTATAACCTGTCAAATCCCCAATTTCATAAGCTGCAATGGGAAATAGGTGTTCTTCAATCAATTATGCCTAGATCCTAATTCATCCGTTTCATTTGCTATCAAATTCGTTTAATCGATGATAATTAACACCACCAAGAATTGCAGCTGCTAACTTTGTTTTGAAGGATTCCATACTCTCGACTCGACCTTTATTCCATGTTCATTCTACCTACAATACTAATTCATAACTCATGAAAACAAAATCATTCAACTTTTGAAGAAAGTCTTCAATTTTAAACAGCATTCATATTAACAATTTGATAGTCAGAAAAACAAAAAAACAACGATGTCATTCTTTGCTTCCAAGAAAAATCATAAACCTAAAAACCACAAAAGGCATACAATATATAGTAACTTAAGAAACATTAGCAACCACTGGTCAACCAACACCAGACAAAAAATCAATATGATAATGCAGACTTCCCTCAAATTTACTCAAGGACTTCATATATCATTTCAAAGACGGTATTTGTCAAACCCACAACAAATATCTCTAATATCTATTGTAGATGCATGCAAGATAATTAAAGGGTGGGCATATTCACATACCTTGACGCCTATCACCACACCTAGTGGGACTTTTATATACGTCATGTGCAGGTTTGTACGTGGCATATAACCACCTTTTTCAACTTTCAAGAGAATTTTAGATTGTGTCCTATCATGGTCCTATACAGCGCAAATAAGTCTATACGCGACGTATAGGAAAAAAACCATTTTACCCCTGGTTTAGAGCCTATACGCAGCCCAAACCAGGGGTAAAATGATCATTTTTACCCTTTGTATACGCCAAGTATAGGCCTATATACGGCGTATATAAAGGTTTTTTTAGCGTTTCTATACAATATTTATCGTTTTAGCAAAGTTCTATAATAAGTACTTTATTACAAAAATAATAAATTACATTGCTAAGCATCATATCTGTTGGTAATTTGCGGACTTCAAGTCATAAGTCGGTGAACTTGAGGGATCAATGTTGACAAGTTGGTCATAGTTGGTTAAGTTTCCTAATTATGTTATAATCATATTTGGTAACGTCTTGGCCACCAAGTTAGGGTTAATCTATATTAAACCAAGGTAGGGTTGGACATTATTAAGAGAAGAGACTAGAGAGAAACCGAGTTATGGTTTGATAGTCTGTAATCAGTTTTAAGTTATTTTCTTATTGATAAGATTGAGAGTTATTTGTATTATTATTCTTTTTTAATATTTATAAGCACGTCGAAGTATTTCAATTTTCAAAGTTACAAATTTTAGATTTGTTCATAGTTGCTCAAGTTGGTGATTGCCTATCAACCTAGACTAAAAATCTGCTCACATGGCCCATGCATAGCGGCCCATCTTCTACAAGCCCAAAAGTATTCAACATAAAGTCAAAAATCAATTTTAGAGACACTTAGATGTTCACTATAGGATGACAACGAGTCGAACAAGTAATAACTTTGCTATAACGACCTACAAACCATATAGTGTTATACTCCTATATACAATTTCTACATACATAGTAAAATTTGGGCCATAGTTTTCGAGGGCGCACAGGCACTCAAGCGAGGCGCAACATAGGAAAACGCCACGTGGCAGTCCAGGTGTGTTCTAACAAGAAAACGACCAATGGCTTACTTGAACTCGTCGGAAATTGAAAAGCCAACATGAAAAGCATATCTTTGAGTGGATAGAAGGTTGGGGTAGATTCAGGCCAACCGAATTTTAGAACCAGACAAAAGAACTTGTAGTTTGATGCGCATCTTGCTAAGGCTGATTCATGATCGAGCTGAATCATTGACCGTGGTTCTTCTGTCAGTTACCCCTTAATCCTTTGAATATTATTTGTACGCCTTTTTTTTTTGCTTGTAACATTATTGGGATAGATTATAAATGTACAATAATTTGTAAGTAAAATTTATATAAACTGTTATTTTATCATCATAAAAGGGTTTGATTATAATAATGATCCATTTCATGCATTAACAAACATGTTTGATTTATTAAAAGTTATCTAACATCGTTATGCACTACAACTTATAGTTTCCCTTAAGTCTCCATATATGTAAGCATGGTGGTAGACCCGAGAGAGAGTGTACATATGTAAAATAAAATTCAATGAAACCAGAGATACAGATAATAGCGTGGAGAGTTTCAACCATACTAAGTTAAAAAGATATGAGAACACCTCAAATATGTCCAAGCACATCTAAAATATGCTGCAACTCATGGACAACATCTTCAATACTCATCCGTTGTGGTGGAGAATCCATAGAGCATGATACTCCAATCTCTATGATTGAAAATCAAGCATTCCTCCATTTTCTTTGCCTTTGCTTCTGTACTTTGCTCAAAAATTACATTGCCTTCAATAATGTCAATCACTTGATCTGGAAATGATATGGAAGCAAATTTACGTAAGCTAAGGTCTTCTTTGAAGATGTCATATGTTGGCTTTTTCCCGGTCATCACCTCCAATAATAATATGCCAAAACTATAGACATCTCCATTACTTGTCATCTCATTCCCAAGACCATACTCTGCCACTTATAAGCAACTACTTAAAAAAAGGAAACAATTTAAACATATATATAGACATATGGGGTATAAGAATCTCACCTGGGGGGGCATAACCAACTGTTCCTTTAACACCAGTTGAGTTATTTTGGTTTGAACCTCTTCCAAGAAACCGAACTAAACCAAAGTCTCTAACATGCGCCACCATATCCTCATCAAGTAGAATGTTGCTAGGCTTCAAGTCACCATGAACAATTGTTTCTAGACAATGATTGTGAAGATAATTTACAGCAACCGCAACATCCATGAGAATACTTATTCTTTGAAGAAGGTCAAGTCTGGATGTATTTGCACTTGAATGCAACCGATCATGTAAACTCCCATTGGGCATGAACTCATAGACCGAAGCTTTGAAATCATTGCCTTGATGGTCAACACTTGAACACGAAGTTATTATCTTCAACAGATTCCGGTGTCGAATACTTCGCCACGCTTCACACTCTCTCATAAAGCTTTTGTGAGCTCCTTCATTTTGAAAATGGAGAACTTTGACCGCAACAAATCTATTATTTGCATCATCAAGGGTTCCTTTGTAAACAAAGTTGTATCCACCTTGCCCAATCAAATTTGCTTCAGAGAAGCCATCAGTTGCCTTGAGAAGTTGGTTAATTGAGATTTTCAAGAACCTTTCGTTCCTGGATGATTAAGACGGCGAGGCCTTGCTTTTCCTCTTACTCCAAGCATACACAAAACCTAATATGGTGAAAAGTGTGAATGCGAGCACAATGGCTATAAGGAACAAATGAAATCTTTTCTTATGCTTCTTCATCTCCTTGCATTTGGGTAACCCAAGTTCAACTAAGCCGCCACAAAGTCTACTATTCCCCTCCACCCAGAATTCACTTTTATTAGCAAACACTACTAGAACCGGTACTTCACCCTCAAAATCGTTAAAGGATAGGTTCAAATATTCTAATGAAAACCGTTCCAAGAACTGTGGATTTTTCCTGATAAGTTATTATTAGACAAATCAAGTTCCATCACTCCACCCAAGGAACTTAATGATGGTGGTATGATGCCTTGAAATAAGTTATCATTAAGGTATAAGCATCCAAGGCTCGCGCAAGTACTAAGGCTACTAGAAATGTTACCTGAAATTTATTATAACTCAAATCCAGGTAAGTCAACCTCTTGATATCTCCAATATATGCTGGAAGTGAACCCGAAAAGTTGTTATGAGAAAGGTATAATAAAAATGTTAGAGATGGAAGTTGAAGAATTTGTTTAGGTATCTTTCCGCTGAGATAATTGCTAGCAAGGTTCAGTACGTATAGTTGATGACAATTTCCGATGCTAGATGGAATACGACCTTCTAATTTGTTGTCAGTAAGAACAAGTGTATTCAACATTGATAAGTTCCCAATGGTATCTGGAATTGGTCCCGAAAATTGGTTTACAAATAAAGAGCTCCTAGATTTTGAAGCTTACCAATGGTAAAAGGAATTTTTCCTCTTAAGTGGTTACCTCCTAATTGTAAAATGGTCAGGCCTGCTAGATTATCTATATTTGAAGGGAGGTTTCCATGAAGTTGATTATTTGATAAAGTTAGATGCAAAAGTTGATCAGAAAATTAACTATGGATTTTGGGAAGACTCCTTGAAAGTTGCAATTATCAAGACCCAACCTCTCTAACCTGCTACAATTCTTCAAAGAATCAATAAACTTCATTTCATCAGCTTCTCCATGTCCGCCGAGTTTGTTATCGTCTAAGGATATTTTATAAATATCTTTTAGTTCTGCAAAGTCAATTGTCAACTTCCCATTAAAATTGTTTTCACTCATTTCAAGAAGTTGTAATTTCGAACAGTTAGATATAGAGGGTGGATTAGTTCCAGTCAGATTGTTATTCCGTATTTGAAGTATGACAAGATGAGGGAGCATTGTACCTATGGATGGAGGAAGACTACCTGTAAGATGATTCTCATGTAAGGAAAAATCAGTTAGGACCGAGAGGTTATAGGTAGAATGAGGGATGGGTCCATGTAAGTTACAATCACCAGCGTAAAATTCTCTGAAGTTTATCAAATGACCTAAGGTGTTTGGAATGCTCCCACCAAAAGGATTTCCTTCACAATAGAACCCTTTCATTGATGTAATATTTCCCAAGAACGTTGGGATTCCTCCTGTTAAGTTATTAAAATGAAGTTCAAAAATAGCAAGTTTGGAGAGGAAACTTATCTCTTTGGGTATACTTCCAACTAGCCTATTAGACCAAAGAGAGAGCTCTTTAAGGTTAGCACAAGCAGAAAAATTAGCTGGAATGAATCCGCTGAAATTGTTGCCTCCAAGATTGAGTAAGCGTAGCCTTGAGAGACGACCAAGTTCATGAGGGATACTGTTGAAAATAAAAGATTACGGGATCAGTCAAACATCATCTCCCAAGTTTAGCAGGGTCAAACACAGCTAGTAATCAGCTGTTAAGATTAGCAGGATTGAAGACAGCTGGTAATCAGCTATAAATCCAGCCGTAAACCAAGCTGTCTTCTATATTTAGATTACGTTTTTTGTGTATAAATTCTATACCTTTCTTGTAATGAAATATACAGAAATACATACCTCAATTCAGTGTTCTGTGAATCAACTTCTAACATGGTATCAGAGCAGTGTCGTTCTTGACCTGTTCATCATTTACCTTGCTCACCCAAACCAATCATCCTCTCAACCAAGCTGCCATGGCCGAAGCCGGTAACTTGGGAGAAGATCTATCAATACAAATCGCCAATCTGCTCAAGAATGGCCTCAACCCACAAAACCGAAACCCAAAAATGTCAGATAACCTTCAAATAAACCTCAAGCTCAACAGCCAGAATTATGCCTTATGGACCCGGATGATGAGGGTAGCCATAGGCGGTAAATCAAAAACCCTTCTAAACCATTTATCAACCAACCCACCGAACCAAACCAATGAAGAATATGAGCAATGGGAACAGGACGACCTAGTCGTCTTCTCATGGCTCATACAAAACATCGAACCAACCCTCGCCAGCAATCTAACCGAATTTCCGACAGCAAAATCGCTGTGGGATGCTCTGGCTATAACATATAGCAGTGGGCGTGACAAGCTCCAAACCTTTAATCTTCATGTCAAAGCGAATGACATCAAACAGAACAATACTTCTCTCGAAGAATTGTGGATCACCCTCCAAGGCATATGGGGAGAAATCGACCGCATTGATCCGAATCCGATGACTTGTTCAACGGATATTCAAACATACTCCAGAATCCGAACTGAGCAAAAACTCTTCCAGTTCTTAAATGCCCTTGACCGGAAGTATGACCCTATAAAGAGGGAAATACTCCGGTCGGAACCACTTCCGACTGCAGAAGCCGCATATGCCACTGTTCGCAAGGAGGCTGCTCACCAAAAACTTCTCGGAACACCTCTCAATGACGCACAGGGCATCGCAGCAGGTCTAATAGCCACAGAAATAGAAGGGGCAGGACTTGCATCGAAAGGGCTCCGACGGTTTGACGGAAGAAGAACTGGATCCGTAAGCAGAGATGACAAAACTCATCTCAAATGTGACCATTGTGGTATGACGAAACATACCCGGGAACAATGTTTCAAACTCGTTGGGTATCCTGAATGGTGGTCTGATGGTCAGAAGAGAGGCACAAAGACTACGGAAAAAGGGAAGTCATCTAGCACCAGCCGAGATGTCACCAGAGATGAAAGCCGGAGCAGATCAGGGTTCGGCGGAATGGCCAAAGCAGATAAAGAAGAAGATAACACTGCAACAGGTAAAGGGTTTGGGGCGCAACCAAACCCTAGGTCACACACAGATGATAAAGAAACACATATTGCGAAGTTAGTCCCTGAAAATAAGTTTGGGGCGCAACCGAACCCTCGGTCACACACAACATATAAAGAAACAAATATTGCGCATTTAGTCCCTGAAAATAAGGGAAATGCCAATATAGCCCACGAACATCACAAAAAACAAAAACTATGGATTTTTGATTGTGGCGCGACCGATACGATGACTTATGAGCTATCGGATATTATTTCAACAACCAAACCAGAAAAAACACATATTCAAACGGCAAACGGAGGAATAATGGATGTAAAATCGGGAGGAACTATTGAGATTTCACCCACAATAAAAATCTCTAATTGCCTTTATGTTCCTTCGTTATCACATAAGCTGCTTTCCATCAGCCATGTCACGAAGGAACTCAACTGTATTGTCCTAATGTACCCTACGTTTTGTATTTTACAGGATATCAGGACGGGAGTGATCATTGGGCGTGGCACTGAAAATCAAGGGTTGTACTATGTGGATGAGGTGACTCAAAGTGGTGCTGTGATGCTGACTCATGGGACATCGGAACGAGAAGCTTGGCTATGGCACCGAAGATTAGGTCATCCTTCTACAAGTTATTCGCATATTTTATTTCCAAAACTATTTCCAATTAATTCTATGTCACATTGTGAAACATGTGTTTTAGCAAAAAGTCATAGAAAAACTTTTAAACCCAATAACACTAAGGCTGCTTTGCCATTTTCATTAATCCATTCTGACGTATGGGGTCCTGCCCCAGTTCTTGGGGGGCAAAACCTTCGGTACTTTGTGATGTTCATTGATGATTGTACACGAATGACCTGGGTTTATTTTTTGAAAAACAAATCCGAAGTATTTGAAAAATTCACTATGTTTTACGCCATGATCCAAACCCAATTTCAAACAAACATCCAAATATTCCGATCTGATAATGGCGGTGAGTTTGTTAATACCTTGTTTAAATCCTTTTTCCAAGACAAGGGAATAATCCACCAAACTACATGCCCAAACACCCCAGAACAAAACGTGTCGCCGAAAGAAAAAATCGCATTTTGCTAGAAATGACACGAGCTCTCCTAATTGAATCCCAGGTCCCGAAATATTTTTGGCCTGAAGCCCTTGCTATTGCTACCTATCTTCTCAACCGACTCCCAACAAAAATCCTAAAGCTTAACACTCCGTTACACACCCTTTCAAAATTCTTCAAACTACCCTCAGTTCTCACTCTTCAACCACGAATCTTTGGATGTACTTCCTTTGTTCACATACCTAAATCAGATCGAACCAAACTTGACCCTTGTGCTGTAAAATGTGTCTTTGTCGGGTATGGAATGAATCAAAAGGGATACAGATGTTATAATCCAAAAACACGTCATATGTTCACCACAATAAACTGTGACTTTCTTGAAACCGAGTATTACTACAATTCCCAACTCAGTGGTCAGGGGGAGAAGGAATGTTTAGACACACTAAGCTGGTTGAAATATGTTCCCTATGTACCAACTACAGAGTCACCAACCACAGAGTCACCAACCACAGAGTCACCAGAGTCCAATTTCAGTGCCACTGACGGCCCTAATGTTCCTCCTAACCTGGTGTCCGAGGTAAGTAATACTCATCCTATTCAGTCTGGTGGTACTTTTGAAGTTTCTAATGACTCTGAGGATACCAATACTTCTAACCATGAAACTGCCACAGAACAAACTGAAAATTTGCAGGCAGATGAATCCAGACAAGAAGAACCACCATCAAGATATGTGTTACCCCCTAGAACAAACAGAGGGGTTCCTCCGAAACGGTATTCTCCCGAAAAAGAACCAAGAAGATCTAGCTATCCTATAGCTAGTGTGGCCGATGGAAATTTCACTAAGGAAGCCAAAGCATTTATCTCATCTGTTTATTCTGAAGAAACTCCTACAAACGTGGATCTAGCCTTAAAGTCTAAACATTGGAAGGAAGCGATGAAAACAGAAATGGAAGCCCTAATCAAGAACAATACTTGGGAAAAGTGTACTCTCCCATTGGGAAAGAAATCCGTAGGGTGTCGTTGGGTCTATACGGTTAAGTATAAACCAGATGGTACAATTGAAAGATATAAAGCCCGACTGGTAGCAAAAGGGTATACCCAGACATATGGGATTGACTATGCTGAAACATTCTCCCCGGTTGCAAAAATGAACACAATCAGGGTTCTTTTTTCGATAGCTGCAAATGAAGGGTGGCCACTTCAACAGTTTGACGTAAAAAATGCCTTTTTACACGGAGACCTAGACGAAGAGGTATTTATGGATGCTCCTCCAGGATTCACAAAAGATTTCAAAACTGGAGAAGTTTGCCGTCTGAAGAAGTCTCTTTATGGTTTGAAGCAATCTCCCCGGGCTTGGTGTGGCAGATTTACGATAGCTATGAAAAAGTTTGGATATAAACAGAGTAATGCCGATCATACTTTGTTTCTCAAAAAAAGAGGAAAATTCGTAACCTGCCTAATTATCTATGTAGATGATATGATCATTACAGGGAACGATAAAGAAGAAATGGTAAAACTCAAAGAAAACTTGTTTGCTGAATTTGAAATGAAAGATTTGGGCAGACTTAAGTATTTCCTCGGTATTGAAGTACTAAGGTCGAAACAAGGAATCTTCATTAGTCAAAAGAAGTATGTCTTAGACCTGTTGGCAGAAATTGGAATGATCGATTGCAAACCAGCAGATACTCCTATGAGTGTAAACCAAAAGCTTTACATGGAAGAAGGAGCAAAATTAGCAAATAAAGAAAGATACCAACGGCTGGTGGGAAAACTAATATATCTCTCACACACTCGTCCAGACATCGCCTATGCTGTAGGGGTAGTAAGTCAGTTCATGCACCAACCTCAACAGTCACATATGGAAGCAGTTTGGAGAATTATTAGATATCTCAAAGGAACAGTGGGTCATGGAGTCCTGTTTCAATCACATGGACACCTAAATGTTCAAATCTATACCGATGCAGACTGGGCAGGAGATAAGGGAAGTCGGAGATCAACAACAGGCTACTTCACTTTAGTTGGAGGGAATCTTGTTACTTGGAGAAGTAAAAAACAAAAGGTGGTTGCTCTTTCAAGTGCAGAAGCCGAATTTAGAGGTATAGCTCGAGGTTTAACAGAAGCCATGTGGATGCGGAGACTCTTAGCTGAGATTGGTTTTCCGTCAAAAGAAACAAGTAAGATTATGTGTGATAATAAAGCTGCAATTCAGATTTCAGAAAACCCAGTACAACATGATCGAACTAAACACGTGGAGGTTGATAGGAACTTCATCAAAGAAAAATTGGAAGATGGAACGATTGAACTACCATTCGTTCGATCAAAGGATCAGCTTGCTAACATTCTAACAAAAGCAGTTAACGGGAAAATTTTCAGCGATTGCTTGGGCAAGTTGAAATTTGGAAATCCAACTATTCAACTTGAGGAGGAGTGTTGAAAATAAAAGATTACGGGATCAGTCAAACATCATCTCCCAAGTTTAGCAGGGTCAAACACAGCTAGTAATCAGCTGTTAAGATTAGCAGGATTGAAGACAGCTGGTAATCAGCTGTAAATCCAGCCGTAAACCAAGCTGTCTTCTATATTTAGATTACGTTTTTTGTGTATAAATTCTATACCTTTCTTGTAATGAAATATACAGAAATACATACCTCAATTCAGTGTTCTGTGAATCAACTTCTAACAGATACTTCCTTGAAAGCTATTGGTCATGAGAGAAAGCCGGCGAAGGAAGCTGAGGTTGCCCACATGAGGAGACAAAGAACCTACCAGTCCTTGTGACTCTAGTTGTATAACAGTCACTCTTCTATGCCGCTTCCCACATGTGACACCAATCCAATCACAGAAATGAATGGAAGAGTTCCATGAGGATAGAGATCAGTTTGGATCATGGGTAATCATCGACTTAAACGACAATAAAGCCTGATGATCAGTTTCATTTCCTCCATAGGAAGTAGAGATGGTTGGTGTGGTAAGAAATATTACAACAAGAGAATAAAGTAGGAATGCATTCTAAAAGAAGATGAGAGCAAATTATTGGTTGCTTTGGATGCATCTTTGGAACTTACAAATATCAACGAGAATTTAATGAGAATATTAATGAAGCTACTTCCCATGAAGTTGATTGTAAACTTTTAATTTGTGGTCTTAAATGGTGAAGCGCATTGGAGGTCAAATCTTTAAATGTTGTTATCAATTCCACTAAAGAATCTTCGTCATGTTTTAGTCCCTTATTAAACAATATGTTGTATGACCTTTAACATAAGTAGATAAAATATTTAGGAAAATATAAAAATTCTAATTACGGCCTAGAAAAAGGATTTAAAATCCCAATTAACTTACTTTGTTGAAAAAACTGGTCAGTGTTGGCGTATCTCATCAATCAACTTTAGGTTTGAAATTTTACAAAAGTAGACAAAATATATATATATAAATATATATATATATATATATATATATATATATATATATATATATATATATATATAATATATATATATATAAAACCTATTTCAAGCCCACATACAAACAGTGAAACGATTGAATGAATGCTATTTATAAGTTTAAAATTTCCTTTATCACCATCACAGTTGACTTATAAAAGAGAAGACAAAAAGTCTTCCAACCTCTCCTTCGAGAAGCCGTCCATGTTGGAAACAAAGGATTTTAGCCTTTTAGGTTTTATCTACTATTGTTGGAAATTTATGAATTTGCACAAACATAATTATTACATTTTTTTATTAATATAATCATTATTTAGTATATTTGTGTTCCACTATGTGTTGTTGGAATCTGGTTTGATCAATAACATTATAAGTGTATGCTAAGATTAAGGCTAGCAAAACAACCAGGTTGAGTGACAAGTAAAAATGGTGGTATTATTGAGCATCAGATTATGTTAGATCATGTTACGGGTCGCTCACAAGGCCTTGTCTTTGTTACATTTGACAACGAAGAAGCTGTGGATAAGATATTAGCTGCAGATGGTCAACTACACGAACTAGGAGGCAAAAAAGTGAGTTAATTTTTTTAAATTTCTTTCTCTTTTGTGAAAATTATTTAGTATTTTTAAAAAATAAAATAGCTGATAAATTGTTAATTATATTAGGTTGAGAGTGTTAAAAGTTGATGCACAGAGCACTGAATTGAGGTATGTATTTCTTTTTATGTTTCATTACAAGAAAGGTATTGAATTTATACACAAAACCGTAATCTAAATGTAGAAGACAGCTTGGTTAACGGCTGGATTTACAGCTGATTACCAGCTGTCTTCGATCCTGCTAATCTTAACAGCTGATTGCTAGCTGTTTTGACCCTGCTAAACTTGGGAGATGATGCTTGACTGATCCCGTAATCTTTTATTTTCAACACTCCCCCTCAAGTTGAATAGTTGGATTTCCAAAATTCAACTTGCCCAAACAATCGCTGAAAATTTTCCCGTTAACTGCTTTTGTTAGAATGTCAGCAAGCTGATCCTTTGATCGAACGAATGGTAGTTCGATCGTACCATCTTCCAATTTTTCTTTGATGAAGTTCCTATCAACTTCTACGTGTTTTGTTCGATCATGTTGTACTGGGTTTTCTGAAATCTGAATTGCAGCTTTATTATCACACATAATCTTACTTGTTTCTTTTGACGGAAAACCAATCTCAGCTAAGAGTCTTCGCATCCACATGGCTTCTGTTAAACCTCGAGCTATACCTCTAAATTCAGCTTCTGCACTTGAAAGAGCAACCACCTTTTGTTTTTTACTTCTCCAAGTAACAAGATTTCCTCCAACTAAAGTGATGTAGCCTGTTGTTGATCTCCGACTTCCTTTATCTCCTGCCCAGTCTGCATCGGTATAGATTTGAACATTTAGGTGTCCATGTGATTGAAACAGGACTCCATGACCCACTGTTCCTTTGAGATATCTAATAATTCTCCAAACTGCTTCTATATGTGACTGTTGAGGTTGGTGCATGAACTGACTTACTACCCCTACAGCATAGGCAATGTCTGGACGGGTATGTGAGAGATATATTAGCTTTCCCACCAGCCGTTGGTATCTTTCTTTATTTGCTAACTTTGCTCATTCCTCCATATAAAGCTTTTGGTTCACACTCATAGGAGTGTCCGCTGGTTTGCAATCGATCATTCCGATCTCTGCCAACAAGTCTAAGACATACTTCTTCTGGCTAATGAAAATTCCTTGTTTTGACCTTAGTACTTCGATTCCGAGGAAATACTTAAGTCTGCCCAAATCATTCATTTCAAATTCAGCAAACAAGTTTTCTTTGAGTCTTACCATTTCTTCTTTATCGTTCCCCGTAATGATCATATCATCTACATAGATAATTAGGCAGGTTACGAATTTTCCTCTTTTTTTGAGAAACAAAGTATGATCGGCATTACTCTGTTTATATCCAAACTTTTTCATAGCTATCGTAAATCTGCCAAACCAGGCCCGGGGAGATTGCTTCAAACCATAAAGAGACTTCTTTAGACGGCAAACTTCTCCAGTTTTGAAATCTTTTGTGAATCCTGGAGGAGCATCCATAAATACCTCTTCATCTAGGTCCCCGTGTAAAAAGGCATTTTTTACATCAAACTGTTGAAGCGGCCACCCTTCATTTGCAGCTATCGAAAAAAGAACCCTAATTGTGTTCATTTTTGCAACTGGGGAGAAAGTTTCAGCATAGTCAATCCCATGTGTCTGGGTATACCCTTTTGCTACCAGTCGGGCTTTATATCTTTCAATTGTACCATCTGGTTTATACTTAACCGTATAGACCCAACGACACCCCACGGATTTCTTTCCCAATGGAAGAGTACACTTTTCCCAAGTATTGTTCTTGATTAGGGTTTCCATTTCCGTTTTCATTGCTTCCTTCCAATGTTTAGTTTTTAAGGCTTGATCCACGTTTGTAGGAGTTTCTTCGGAATAAACAGATGAGATAAATGCTTTGGCTTCCTTAGTGAAATTTCCATCGGCCACACTAGCTATAGGATAACTAGATCTTCTTGGTTCTTTTTCAGGAGAATACCGTTTCGGAGGAACCCCTCTGTTTGTTCTAGGGGGTAACACATATCTTGATGGTGGTTCTTCTTGTCTGGATTCATCTGCCTGCAAATTTTCAGTTTGTTCTGTGGCAGTTTCATGGTTAGAAGTATTGGTATCCTCGGAGTCATTAGAAACTTCAAAAGTACCACCAGACTGAATAGGGTGAGTATTACTTACCTCGGACACCAGGTTAGGAGGAACATTAGGACCGTCAGTGGCACTGAAATTGAAGTCTGGTGACTCTGTAGTAGGTGACTCTTTAGTTGGTACATAGGGAACATATTCTAACCAGCTTAGTGTGTCTAAACATTCCTTCTCCCCCTGACCACTGAGTTGGGAATTGTAGTAATACTCGGTTTCAAGAAAGTCACAGTTTATTGTGGTGAACATATGACGTGTTTTTGGATTATAACACCTGTATCCCTTTTGATTCATTCCATACCCAACAAAGACACATTTTTCAGCACAAGGGTCAAGCTTGGTTCGATCTGATTTAGGTATGTGAACAAAGGCAGTACATCCAAAGATTCGTGGTTGAAGAGTAAGAACTGAGGGTAGTTTGAAGAATTTTGAAAGAGTGTGTAACGGAGTGTTAAGCTTTAGGATTTTTGTTGGGAGTCGGTTGAGAAGATAGGTAGCAGTAGCAAGGGCTTCAGGCCAAAAATATTTCGGGACCTGGGATTCAATTAGGAGAGCTCGTGTCATTTCTAGCAAAATGCGGTTTTTCCTTTCGGCGACACCGTTTTGTTCTGGGGTGTTTGGACATGTAGTTTGGTGGATTATTCCCTTGTCTTGGAAAAAGGATTTAAACGAGGTATTAACAAACTCACCGCCACTATCGGTTCGGAATATTTGGATGTTTGTTTGAAATTGGGTTTGGATCATGGCGTAAAACATAGTGAACTTTTCAAATACTTCGGATTTGTTTTTCAAAAAATAAACCCAGGTCATTCGGGTACAATCATCAACGAACATCACAAAGTACCGAAGGTTTTGCCCCCCAAGAACTGGGGCAGGACCCCATACGTCAGAATGGATTAATGAAAATGGCAAAGCAGCTTTAGTATTATTGGGTTTAAAGGTTTTTCTATGGCTTTTTGCTAAAACGCATGTTTCACAATGTGACATAGAATTAACTGGAAATAGTTTTGGAAATAAAATATGCGAATAACTTGTAGAAGGATGACCTAATCTTCGGTGCCATAGCCAAGCTTCTCGTTCCGATGTCCCATGAGTCAGCATCACAGCACCACTTTGAGTCACCTCATCCACATAGTACAACCCTTGATTTTCAGTGCCACGCCCTATGATCACTCCCGTCCTGATATCCTGTAAAATACAAAACGTAGGGTACATTAGGACAATACAGTTGAGTTCCTTTGTGACATGGCTGATGGAAAGCAGCTTATGTGATAACGAAGGAACATCAAGACAATTAGAGATTTTTATTGTGGGTGAAATCTCAATGGTCCCTCCCGATTTTACATCCATTATTCCTCCGTTTGCCGTTTGAATATGTGTTTTTTCTGGTTTGGTTGTTGAAATAATATCCGATAGCTCATACGTCATCGTATCGGTCGCGCCACAATAAAAAATCCATAGTTTTTGTTTTTTGTGGTGTTCGTGGGCCATATTGACATTTCCCTTTTTTTCAGGGACTAAATGCGCAATATTTGTTTCTGTATAATTTGTGTGTGACCGAGGGTTTGGTTGCGCCCCAAACCCTTTACCTGTTGCAGTGTTGTCTTCTTCTTCATCTGCTTTGGCCATTCCTCCGAAGCCCGATCTGTTCCGGCTTTCATCTCTGGTGACATCTCGGTTGCCGGCGCCGGATGTCTTCCCTTTTTCTGTAGTCTTTGTGCCTCTCTTCTGACCATCAGACCACCATTCGGGATACCCGACGAGTTTGAAACATTGTTCCCGGGTATGTTTCGTCATGCCGCAATAATCACACTTGAGGTGAGTTTTGTCGTCTTTACTTGTTCCGATTCTTTTTCCATCGGCTCGTCGGTAGCCCTTTGACGCAAACCCTAGTCCGTCAATTTCAGAGGCCATTAGACCCACTGTGATACCCTGTGTGTCATTGAGAGGTGTTCCCAGAATATTCTGGTGAGCGGCCTCCTTGCGGACAGTAGCGTAAGCAGTTTCTACGGTTGGAAGGGTTCTAACCGGAGTATTTCCCTTTTTATAGGGTCATATTTCCGGTTGAGAGCGTTTAGAAACTGGAACAGTTTCTGTTCCGTCCTGATTTTGTGATACGCTTGGATATCGGCTGGGCAGGTCATAGGGTTTGGGTCAATCCGATCAATTTCTCCCCATACTCCTTGGAGTATAATCCACAATTCTTCTAGGGAGAGATTGTTCTGTTTGATTTCATTCGCCTTGACATGTAGGTTGAAAGTTTGGAGCTTGTCACGCCCACTGCTATATGTTATAGCCAGGGCATCCCACAGCGATTTTGCTGTCGGAAATTCGGTTAGATTGCTGGCGAGGGTTGGTTCGATGTTTTGTATGAGCCATGAGAAGACGACTAGGTCGTCTTGTTCCCATTGCTCATATTCTTCGCTGGTTTGGTTCGGTGGGTTGGTTGATAAATGGTTTAGGAAGGCTTTTGATTTACCGCCTATGGCTACCCTCATCATCCGGGTCCATAAGGCATAATTCTGGCTGTTGAGCTTGAGGTTTATTTGAAGGTTATCGGACAGTTTTGGGTTTCGGTTTTGTGGGTTGAGGCCATTCTTGAGCAGATTGGCGATTTGAATTGATAGATCTTCTCCCAAGTTACCGGCTTCGGCCATGGCAGCTTGGTTGAGAGGATGATTGGTTTGGGTGAGCAAGGTAAATGATGAACAGGTCAAGAACGACACTGCTCTGATACCATGTTAAAAGTTGATGCACAGAGCACTGAATTGAGGTATGTATTTCTTTTTATGTTTCATTACAAGAAAGGTATTGAATTTATACACAAAACCGTAATCTAAATGTAGAAGACAGCTTGGTTAACGGCTGGATTTACAGCTGATTACCAGCTGTCTTCGATCCTGCTAATCTTAACAGCTGATTGCTAGCTGTTTTGACCCTGCTAAACTTGGGAGATGATGCTTGACTGATCCCGTAATCTTTTATTTTCAACAGAGAGAAAGAGGGTTGAGCAAATTGGTGTCGTTTTCTCATACACAGCCTTTCATATCTTAATGGTGCTTTTCAAGTCATAAGATGGTGGATTTTTCGTAGGGGTTCACCTGACTTACTATTGTATTCAAGATTAAGACCACCCGCAGTCGCTCCATCAGGGCGTTTTTTTCGCCAATCGCCCCCAAACACGCCGGGTAACCACCCCCTGGTCGTGTTTGGTCATTTTTTTGTTTTGGCGTTTTTCAAACAACGCTTGAACGAATTTGAAACAATCAATCACATTTAATCTTCCTTTTTTAGTCCAATACCTTTTTTTGTTGGTTTTTTTATTTTTATTTAATTATTTACACCCTTTTAACATAATGCCCACATCCCCACTGCAGCCATTTAGAAAAACGCCCAATAATGCCCTTTGCTGACTGTACTGCCACGTGGCGGAAAACGCCCAAGGATGGGGCCATTATTCACCCTTACCATTACGCATGGTCTAAGTACATAATCTACAACTCACCACTAAGTCGATTTATCATACAAGTCATCAATAGGTTACGTAGACATAACCTACATTGATTGATTGATTAACTTTTGACACAAATGGACATCTACAACACATATAGAGTATCTTTAAAGTGGAATGCCAACATCGAAAAACCGACAATTATTCATCATACAGTTAACACAACCAATCAACATGACAGTAATATATATAGGGAAAATCTCTAAAATGGCCTTGACCCGGTGAAAGTTTCCAAACTAGCCAATCCAGACGTCTTCTAGAGACGCGTCCACACCTCCGTAACGTCTTAAGAATTGACGAATTAAACGCCGCCACGTGTCCGACAAAGGTTTGGCGTCTCAGGTTCATGCATGGGTTCTAGCCAAGACGCCTGAAAGTGGCTTGAGCCGTTCCCCCGGCTTCCCCCCTTGAGCTGGCTTCTCACGTGTGCAACCGACCTGAGGGTTCTTAGCTGTGGTGGCTCGAGTCGTTAGCTTGGCTCGAGACGTTAGCTAGTTCTGTTAAGCCGTTTATATTGAATTTTAAGACGTTTCACCTATTTTTAACCTATTTTTAACACATTTCACGGTTTTCTAGGTTGTGCGATGAGAATTCTTGAGCCAGGATAAAATGTAAATAAATTTTTACGGGATATTTATTTATAAAAATTTGGTTGGTTATAAAATGTCGATTATGCAAATTTGTTGGTTAAAAATAATTTCAATGTCACATCTCTTCCCCTATATATACAACCACTCCTTCACAAATCCTTTACCCCATTCTACATCCAACATCTTCCCAAAAAATCCTTTACCCCCATTGTTTTCACAATTTCCAAAAATGGGCAGACCCCCTGAAAATATTTTTTTTTAAAAATTGATTGAAAATGACGTTCTCTTGAGCTTTAGAAACGTCTTAAAATTCAGTAGAAACGGCTTAACAGAACTAGCTAACGTCTCGAGCTACCACAGCTGAGAACCCTCAGGTCGGCTGCACACGTGAGAAGCCAGCTCAAAGGGGAAGCCGGGGGAAATGACTCAAGCCACTTTCAGGCGCTTGGCTAAGAACCCATGCATGAACCTGAGACGCCAAACCTTTGTCGGACACATGGCGCCGTTTAATTCGTCAATTCTTAAGACGTTACGGAGATGTGGAAGCGTCTCTAGAAGACGTCTGGATTGGCTATTTTGGAAAGTTTGACTGGGTCAAGGCCATTTTAGAGATTTTCCCATATATATAAATCGCAATTTAATAATATTTGAGTGTAAAATATGGATATTGATTATCAACTTAATAAATATCATAATAACAAAGAGGGCCTCTTCTGCTCCTTTATTCCTTTTCTTGGGCTTTATATCAACTGATGGCCCACTCCGTTTCATTCTACATTTTCCTCTTTCTAACAGCCCACGTAGATTTGGAAATGACCCTCAAATAACTTTCACTTATCTTCAAACAAAAATTTCTAATTTTTTTTTACGGCAAACAGCTCACCTGGCTAGGACCGCGGCCAGCGACCTAGCCCCTCGAGTTCGAATCCACGCGTATGCGGGCTGTTTCGACCCTTCGTCCGGAGACTTTGCATAAATTTGCATACCCCGTGATTTGAACCGGCGTCACCCGGGCAGGAACCCCAAAGGGAAACAAAAATTTCTACTGTTAGCTTCATTTCTTCTCAACTGATCAAGCTGCCAAGCATTTGGTTCCATCATGACAAATTATATTAATCCACTAAAAAATTGTTCCAACCCAAGTAATTTTAGTACATTTACTTATTTTTACTTTGTTTGATAATTTTCTCATTCAGTGGCGAAGGTTGAGATTTCCGACCGGCGTCGAAAACGTATATACCCAAAGGCCGGGGGGTCGAAAACGTATATATCCAAAAATTTCTATACGAAAACTACATACTAATACTACACTACTGAGCGAAAAGTTCGGGGGGTCGACCGCCCCTTCCCGCCCTAGGAAAGCCGCGCCCCTGTTCTCATTGAACTCATCATATACTAAAACCTATAACACATAAAAATAAAGCAAAATAATAATTTATATAAAAACGCTAATAACTTATTTAGGTGATTAGTATGTAAAGAAAGGTATGTAAAATGTATTGATCAGGCTACAGATAACTTTCGGTTTGCATAATTATCAATGGACTAGGACATCGGTATAGTCCAGAGCTTACTCTTAATAACATCGTCACGAACAAATAGTGAAATTTAATTTCAAACATATCAAACAAGAAAACTTTTTAAATTCAAAGTGTTCAGTGAAAAATGAGGATATTGATTAGTATTTTAGAAGGTATTATTATGATTATTATTATCCTACCCGGAAGAAGTTAATTTCTTATAAGTTTCACAATAAAGAAACTTCGTGGATGTTTAAGTTTCCCATTAAAAAATATAATGTTTTGACTTATTTGTAGATAAACACACCAAAAAAACAAGAGGAATTTACCAAAATAGCCAATGTCAACTTTGACTTACCAAAATAGTCACTTCATGCGTTCTTGGAGCGGCGCATCACAGATTCAAATGCATGGGATGAGTCTTTCAATAAAAAATAGACATGTGGCGGCAGACTCCTCCAATGGGTCAGGCAGACTCCTCCAAAGAGTCAGACAGACTCTTCCAAGATATCCTTAAAATATTTAAAAAAACACTTAAAATAATTTTTTTTTAATTTAAAAAATATTTTTTTTGAATTTATATATGTAAAGTTTTTTTTAAAGATATTAACTAAATAATTGTAAATTTATATACATAAAGTAACTTTTTAATTTAAAAATTATTTTAAAGTATTTTTTAAATTATTTTTTAAAGTATTTTAAAGATATCTTTACGTATATAAATTTAAAATATTTTTTAAATATTATAAATATTTTAAAAGTATTTTTTTAATTTTTAAGTATTTTCTTAAAGTATTTTAAAGATATCTTTACGTATATAAATTTAAAAAAATAATTTTCTTAAAGTATTTTATAGATATCTTTACGTATATAATTTTTTTAAATTAAAAAAAATATTTTAAGTATTTTTTAAAATATTTTAAATATATTTTGGAAGGGTTTGTCCGACCTGTTGGAAGAGTCTGTCTGACCCCTTGAAGGAGTCTGCCGCCACGTGTCCATTTTTTATTGAAAGACTCATCCCGCGCATTTGAATCCGTGATGCGCCACTACAAGAACACATGAAGTGGCCATTTTAGTAAGTCAAAGTTGGTCTTGGCTATTTTAGTAAATTCCAAAAAAGAAACAACTTAATGGCCTACACAAAAGATTTAAAATATGTCAACTTTGTTTAAGAGACTTTGTCAATGTTCATTTTCTTGTAAATCAATTTAGAGTTTGGAATTTTACACAAGAAGACAAAATTTACAACTCTCTCCCCCCCCCCCCCCCCCCCCACCCAACAACACACACACACCAAGACTTAGTTGTCCATTGACTATACGAAACTTGCCCACTACTTTCCAAGGAACACCTGCCTGCAGCAAACATTATTATAAGCAATCATTGTCCAAAGTTTTGAAGTCAAGTTCCTCTAAGTTGTATATGGCCTATTTTTTAATCATTTATAGGTTTCTTAAATTTTACAAAATTTGTAGGTGTAAAGTATCATGAAATATTGTGCCCAAGTATCTACATGTGATGCTATGTGCATCAGATTTCTGCTTATATATACATGTGATCAAACTCCTATTCATCATGAACATACAAATAACACATCTGTTATGCTCTTCTGTAGTAAACAGCATGACAAGTTCAAACCTTACTCCCTTGATTTTTCTTCATATTCTCTTCAAACCTTACCTCTACTTAAGTGCAATTTGGCTCCTCTTGAGCGAAGATATTGACTTGGAATGCAAGTACAGATTGCTGCATTTGCCCTTTAGATAAGGTCGATCTTAACATTGTTCGACACACTGAAATATACATAATGCCTTTAGTTAGGCGTTTCAAAATATACAGTTTCAGATCACCTTCCTGATTGAGATATGTGTGACCAATCTCATTGATGTTTTTCAATTATGTGCATTATAGTCCAATTGAGAAGAGTAACGAAATAATTTTCTAAACAAGTTTGCAAGATTATCAATAGACCATAGCTTACTCTTAATAGCATCGTTCAAAGGCATGGGCGGATCTAGAGCTAATTATGGGGTTCCCAGGAACCCGTTCGGTTCGTAATTTATAGTGTTAAGTTATATAGAAAATTATGTAGGAACTCTTTAATATTTTGTTAAGGAACCCTATAATTAAAAGCATAGATGGTAAAATGGTTTAGCGTGCATTTTACACTTGAGGTCTTTGTTTCTAAAGTTACTTAATGTGCCAAATCTCATAGATGGTTTCTTGAAAAGGATTGTTAGGGTAGACTTAAAGGAAACATGCTAGTATGCTTGGTTGGATCAATAATTTTTTTAACAGAAAAAAAGGATCGATTTTATTGCTTTCGTAAAATTCAAATTTGCTACTAGGAGCTAGAAAGTCATTAATGTTCTCATCATACATTGCCCAACTTTGAATTACGGATTCCAATTTTCTCTATATTTCAGCCACAATAGCGATCATTCTTTGATTTCTTTAAATATCTTTGAGTTGGAGCATTCTTTGATGTCTTCGAATATCAGCAACTAGAGTAAAAGATAAAATCTTGTAGGCAACTGTTGGTATGTTTTTTTTATTCGTAAAAGCATCTTATTTATATTACGTGTTTTTAATTTTATTATGATGATGTTTTCTTCATTATTATATAGTATTTTCATTATATGATGAACTTACCCGACCCAAATCGTCGAACCGACCCAAACCGTCGAACCCCCACGAGTATTTTTTATGTTTGGACATGATATTAGGACACTTAAAAAGGTGAACCCATTGGAAAAATTTCTGGATCCGCCACTGTTCAAAGGGTCATGCATAATATTAGGACACTTAAAAAAGTGAACCCATTGGAAAAAATTTCTGGATCCGCCACTGTTCAAAGGGTCATGCATAGTAATGTTATGACCCCGGGATCTATGGACTTAGTTTTTAAAATAGTTAATTAGTTTTGCTATATAAAAAGGGGTAATGGCGCAACTTGTTGCCCGTTTACCATCTATCTCGATGTAAATTCATAACAATCTATATCAGTTTAAATACCGAAAATTAAAGTTGAAATCTATCAAACAAGAAAAAGTTCAATTCCAAAACATTGATGAATAATGATTTTATAAGGTATTTTTATTATTGTATCTGGAAGAACTGAACTTGAAAAGAAATTACTAAAAAACTTCGTGGATGTATTATTTCTCATTAAACATTATAATGGTTGACCTATATCTAGATAAGGACACCCAAAAAAAAGGAAAAAAATCTAAGCAATGACCTGCAGAAAAGATTTGAAATTTGATGCGGGTCAAGTGTGAGGAGCGGGCCATGTTATATTTGGAGGTTTAAGATTGCGTGATAAATGAAGTTTCACTAAAATGGCCCAAGTGTATTTTGGGCTTTTTGCCAACTTTTGTTTTGTTCTAGCTTTTGGCCCAAGTGTATTTTGGGGCCCGTTTCGAATTTATGACTCTATTAATATGTTGCTTATGAGATGATAATGGACAGAATTCAGTTTTAAAATTTTAGACTTTTCACTTCAAATTTCGTGCCCTTAGGGTTGAATTTTGGGGTTGGGACAAGTTCATCACGGGTACTCGCAGAATCAACGGGTTCCTTCTTTGTTATCTAATCTTCCGCTACATCAGTTGGTATCGGAGCTTTTGTCGTTCAAATGGCTCTACGTGAAGGGAACTACGTTTTTACTCATCGAATCGCTGACCGAGGCAACGATAAAATCGTGTTCGGTTCGCAAGATCGTAAGATTCAGGAAATTGACTCAAAGGATGTCACCTGGGATGAGATCGTTGGGAAAGAGGAGCATCCTGAAGACTGCGATGGTTACAAATTTCAGGAAACCAACTCAAAGGCTTTCATCCGGGACGGGAACTGTGGGAAGGAGAAGTATCCTGGAAATTGTAGCGTTATCTATCCTTCACCTCCTTGTTTTGATGAATACGGGGATGAGGAATGGTATTCCTGGGTTACGGTGACGATCAAAACTTATCGAGTGATGATCAACTAGATTTGAAATGTCAAACTATTAAACCGAATTTGGAGGAGGAATCTTTGGTGGTACAACAGGAAAGGGGTATCGATCAGAGAAAGGTATGTGGTTCTTTAGTTATGACTAGTGATGATTTAGTGGAGTGGTGCCTCACACGTGATCTCAAGTCCATTAAGGATGGCAAAGATGGTGGTGTCTCTACTTTGCGTGGCCGGAATAGTGATCGAGAGTTTGATCCATGCGTGGAAGTGGAAGGTCAAACAATTAATCCGATTTTGTTATTCAAAATTTTGGGAAATAATATCAATCAAGGTATTAAAATGGAAAAAGATAATGTAACAACTCGAAAATTCGCTGTTATCCTTTCTTTTTATTTTCAGTTGTATCTCTCATTGTAATCCCGAGATTCGATTTATAATAAAATTATGTTAATTTATTATGTTGATTGATAGTTATATCGCATCTAATCGCTTATTAAACACATCGCTAATTCAATCGCAATCACAAGTAGTTATGCTACCATACGAGCCGAGTGTGTTATTGTTAAATAAACACTTGTGCCATCGCATCGCTTATCTCATCGCATGGCAAATCACAGTTAATTATGTGGAATTATGTTTTATGTGTGTTATGTCTATTTATGTTATGGTTACAATCGCTATCGCAACGCTCTCACATGCACGAATTGCTAAATCGCACTAGTACATCAATTATACGCTTAATATAACTATCTAATATGAACCGAATCGCCGAACGAACTCATAACGCGAAATAATCGAACAAAACTTGGCCACTAGGTCAAGTTCGGCTGACACAAGTTCGCCCGAACTTGCCTAAACCATCAAACTTCTCAAAACATCACAAGTCCGCCCGGACTTGTCTCACATATGCAAGGAACACACAAGTTCGCCCGAACTTGTAACAAGTTCGCCCGAACTTGATACAAGTTCGCCCGAACTTGATACAAGTTCGCCCGAACTTGATGTTCCAGCTCACCATTCTCACTCCACCTATAAATACTCAGCTCCATTCCTCATTTGAACTTGCTGCAAGTTCGCACGGAGCTCCCCAAAACCGAAACCCCTTTATTTTCTAAGTAAGATTCAACCCCCCCCCAAAACCAAAACCCTTTATGTTCTAAGTAAGATTCAACCCGTTTTCAACTACAACAACGTTCAACAATGTTTTGCAACGATTTTGCACAAGGCTCTGCCTTCGTTTTCATCAAATCTCTTATGTTTACGAAAATCTTCATCTTTTTATGCAAAACTTCTGTTTTCACTCAGATCTATGCTTAGATCTGAGTAAAACCTTTAAATCATTGATTTTTACACAATATTCGGACTAATGACATATGTTTCGTTCACTTGAAGTGGAACGAGGGTTGTCAAGCAAGATCTCAGATCCGGAAGCAAAAGGACGAAATCGACGCTTTACACAAGCTGGACTAACCCGTACGAACCTTCAAGTTCGCCCGGATTAGCCCGAGTTTCTGTAAAATGTCTAAACTCGCTCCAAAAGACCTCTCCAGCCTAAGTTTTACTCAGTGGCTTAAGGTTGTTGGGATGGACACTCGATTTCCTTAGCAAACGACACGAAAACGCACGATTTGGATGCCAAAATAGTCAAGTTCGCTCGAAAGACATCAAGTTTGCTCGAACTTGTCACCAAATTGGTGATCAAGTTCGACAACAAACATACAAGTTCGCCCGAACTTGTACTCCCTCCATTAACCAACACACAAGTTCGCTTTGTCACACCCCGACCCGCAGCGGAAAAGGTGATCGGGGCATGATTGGGTTATCATCAAAGCTCATGACATTTATTATAACGTTTCATATTCATTAATACAATTTTAAAGGGAATTATACAATCATTATTACATCATGTCCTAACATCAATCTAGGCTTCATTGTTTTCTTCTAAGGCATTTCCTATGTTTTCCTTGCTTCATCCTGTTCACCTGTATCATATGTAAAAAGGGTTTTTGGATCAACAAAAAGTTGGCGAGTGAATCCTATGGAAAACATTTGAACAAGTTTATTTAATTGATTATAAAATAAAGTGCACAACCACACATGAGTAAAAATAGATGTAAACTTATTCACCAATCAATTTAATATTAAATAATACACACATGAACAATAATGGATCGTTTTGAGGCACGCGTTGCTCAACTCGTCTCTCACGAGGAACTGATGGGCCTAATGAATGAATTGCATAAACTTGACAATATGAAATACGTATCTACAAACAATATAAACTAAATAATACACACACGAACAATAATGGATTTGTTTTGAGGCACGCGTTGCTCAACTCGTCTCACACGAGGAACTGATGGGCCTAATGAATGAATTGCATATAAATTGACAATATGAAATACATAACTACAAACAATGTATACAATCTAAGTTTAGATCACAATATGGTATGGCAACAGTTTAAATAAACGAGTTAATTTCGTGACACATGACACACCCCAAAACGTGTAATTAAAAAGGGGAGTTGTAAGATTCACTCACATTGGGTGCGTTCGGTTGATGATGATGAATACGCACGAAGTCGGATTTAACCACGAGTGAAACTAACCTAGATAATAACATAATGGTTTGGTAAATATTGGGATTTTATTAATCAATTTTAGTAGGATGCTTGGATATATTTTTGTGAGTTTAAGGCTATTTTCTAACCTTAAAAATGTTATTTTTAAGTATTTTTAATTGATTTTTAAATAAAATAAATAAATGAAAATAATAAAAAAAGTTGACTTTTTGCGACCGTTGACCGTTGACTTGTTGACCTGTTGACCGGTCAGGCTGTGAAATTGTTTGCGCCGGGTGAGGCTCGAACCCGAGACCTCCCGTTCGCGTGCACACAGCTCTACCAACTGAGCTACGTGTCTAACCCGAAATATTTCTGTTTTTAATTATATTTATATACTAATTGAATTAAACTGAAAATCATTTATTTTTAAAAACGATTTTAATGTATCGAACCGGCGTCCTCCACAGGTCTCGAACCCGGGACCTGTGGTTTAGGTTAACACACAGTCCATCGCTGGACTGTGTGTTTAACTTGTTATATAAACTGATATTTATTATACTTATATACAATTAAATAATTTCATTTCTGCCATACTTAAAAAGTTTGATAATTGTCCGGATCGGTGCGGTAGTCCGGACTCGAACTCGTGACCTGTGCTTTAAATGCGCACACAGTCCACCACTGGACTGTGTGTCTATCTTGGATATTATTCCGGTTTTTATTAAATTTAACATCTATGTGAAATGAATCCGTTTAGTAAAAAAAGAACATTTTTATCAAGGTAAGCATGCGCGGGACAAGATTCGAACTTGTGACGTGAGCGTGTTTAATTTGCACACAGTCCACCGCTGGACTGTGTGTCTAACCCGAGTTATATCTTGATTTAAATTAAACTTATATACTACCGAAACTTCGTCTTCTTCGTTAATCTTAACCAGAAACGGTGACTGACTGGTTTAACAATTTTAATCATGTTCTTTAGTGTGTTTAAGTTAATTACAGGTGAGATAAATAAAAAGAATGAAAGATAAGTGTTAGATATACCGAAACTGGACTCCTCTGTTTCTCCGGCGGAACTCCGATGTCAGCAGACTATTCCGGCGACGTGTGTCATGCGGCAGAGAGTCTTCAGCAAGCTTGAGATGGATGTGAGTGGCTTCGGTACGAGTTCTGGGTGTTCAGTAAGGCTCAGAAGTGAAAGGGTCGGTTTTCCGGCGAGTTATAGAAATTTCCGGCGAGTGGAATTACGTCGGGAAAATGTGTGATTGTGAGCGAAAAAGCTAACAGAGGTTAGAGGGGGTATTTATAAGGCAGGACATCGATGAATTTGGTCCGATTTCCGTCTTGATTCGTCGGTCATTATGTTTTCCGGTGGTTATAACTTGTGTCGCGGACTCAGGCGTCGGTTATAACTGATGATGAGATTAAAGTTTACGTTAAAACGGAAGTAACCGTCCAATCTTGGCGAGATAGTCGGAATTTCCGACGACTGCAATTAGGCGCGCCCGTTTTTGAATTCGATATTTATGTTATGAATTAATTGTTTTCAATATTGAACAAGAAACATAAGTGGCGCAGTGGTTGAAGGGTTGAGTGTTAAGTCTTTGCTGAAGTTGCTGGCTGACCCGGGTTCGAAACCCGGCAGCACTAATTTATTTTTAAATCACTATTTTTAAGACTTTTTCAAATATAAATTATATATTCCAATATATTTATTAATTATGTATAATTTGGGCATTAAATACGCAACGAAATTTTTAACTGATTGTTCGGTTAATAAACGGAGCGGGTTTGGTAAATCCGTTTTTTGACGGATGTTACATATCCCCTGCTGTTTAGAAATTTCGTCCCAAAATTTAAGTAGTGATATATTTGACTAAAAAGAATGATGGTGTTTAGTTTGACAGTTACATACTTAGAAGAAGAGTAAGAGTTTAAATTTTGTTTGAGGCGGTAACGTCCCTTGTAAGGGTTAAGTACCCTGTTACAGGAATCGCTTTTTGTTGCCTATGGTAAAATATTGATAAGCCGAGTTGATTCGCTAAATATGATATCATGCGTAAGAGTTTTGATATGTTTGGAAGGATATGGTTATATCCTAAAGCAAAACTTCTAATACTACAACCTACATGGAACTTCTCATAACCGTCTAACAATACCTCTGATCCTTTGACAAGAATACTTATATATAGGAAGTACCAGCGGCGTATCCACCATATTCTTGTCAAATTTTCATTGGTTTTATCAGTAAGTTATGATTGGTTCTATGATATGACTCTAGAACATAAATAAACACAACAACTAATGTACCAAGAAATTACTAAATCCTACATAGAACTTTCTCATAACCGTCTGACAATGCCTCTGATCCTTTGACAAGAATACTTATATATAGGAAGTACCAGCGGCGTATCCACCATATTCTTGTCAAATTTTCGTTGACTTTATCCGCGAGTTATGATGAGTTCTATGTGACTCTACAACAAACACAACAACCACAAGATCGTATTGCATGTACTGAAAATGAAAATGTCTGTGCGATCAAGGCTCAATCAAACGGAGCCGATCGTATTGCATGTACTGAAAATGAAAAATGTCTGTGCGATCAAGGCTCAATCAAACGGAGCCGATCGTATTGCATGTACTGAAAATAATAAACAATAATTACTCAAACAGTTTACACATGGAACCTCTTATAACCGCCAGATAATGCCTCCGATCCTTTGGCAAGAATACTTATATATAGGAAGTACCAGCGGCGTATCCACCATATTCTTGTCAAATTCCCATTGGCTTTATCCTTAAGTTATGATTGGTTCTATGTGATAAAGAAAAACATAAAACTAAACGATTGGAGTTGAATCTTGATTTCCGGTGAAGAGGACTAGTTGGGTGGTTTCGTTTGGGCCGTCATTATCTTCGTCAGGATTGGCGTTGATGTTGAAAACTCTTCCTCTTGCTGGTGGCCTAGTGATTGGGTTTTCTTGATTTACTTGGTTAACTGGGTTTGATTGAGCTTGAGCGTTTATGATGTTAACCAATCGAGGGCACGTGTTTCTAAAGTGGGTAGGGTCGCCACAATTGAAACAAGCTCGAACATATGGGAACATGGGGTATTGAGGTTGATGATAGGTTTGGATCATGTTTTGAGTAGGGGGAGAGATTTGGTTTTGAGGGGTGCGGCAAACCTTGCTCATATGACCATAGCGTCCACAATTTGCACATAGTCGACAAGGTAAGGTAAGGGGATGGTGATAAAAACAGGTGTTACATTGAGGGTGAGGTCCAAGATATGGTTTATTAGTTGTGTAAGTTGAGTCGGGTGCCACTTGAGTGATTGGGATAGCTTGGATGGGTATGGCGTGTGAAATTGGTTGATTACGTTGGATAGTAGCGAAAAGTTGCCCGTCTCTTTTTCTCTCAGAAATGGGTTGAGAAGGGGATTCGGTTTGGGTGGAGTTTGAAGTTTCAGTCGGTGCTTTATCCTTCTTCTTCTCCTCCTTGAAGTCTTTGTTCCGGATTCGGTTCTCGGTGAGCTCTGTTGCTAGCTCCATTGCTGCTTCCAAAGTTGCAGGCGTGGTACTTATTACAGAGTCTTGAATCTTTGACAAAAGACCTCGAATGTAGTGCTCGATCAAACGGTAGATGGGAGTGAACAAATTGGGAACCATTTGATGTAACTCGAGGAATCTTTTGTTGTATGTGGTGTGGTCTCCTTCCTTTTGCTTCAACGAATAAAACTCATCTGCTAATTTCTTGATTTCGCTACTTGGGCAAAATCGTCTGGTCATGATTTCCTTCAATTCATCCCAAGTTAAAGTCATAGCATCTTCAACACCTCGTTTGGCCTTCTCTGTATTCCACCAAGTAAGTGCTATTCTATATAAACGACCGGTAGCATATCGCACTTTGCGATCGTCAGGGCAATCGCAATTTAGAAAAGTGTTCTCCATTTCTTCAAACCAATGGAGGAGAGCGGTGACACCTTCAGTCCCTTCGTATTTTGGAGGGTCGCATGATTTGAAATGCTTGTAGGTGCATTTAGTGGTATTTGGGGGAGGGTTGATAACGTGTTGATCTTCTTGATTGACAGGATTCGCGGTAAGTGCTTGTTGGACTTGGATTACAATGTTGGGTATTACGACAGCCATTTGTTGAGCGATTAGGGCAGCCATGCGCTCGCGGGCTTTTCCTGCTCTTATCTTCCTACGGGCGAGGCTAGAAGACATCTACAAGGAATACGCATCATGAGTATGAGTTGGATGTTTTTTTGGGTTCATGGGTCGCACTAGGAATGAACATTCATGAAATAATTATAGAAAAATAAATCTACTACATCCATAGGATGTCTTGGGCTTTGCTCGTCATTAAGTCCTGCATGCCGCCATACTTCACCTTCGTAATCATGTGGGCCCCCATGAATACCGGGTTTTTCATATGGTTCGCATGTGTTAGCCTGGTTACGTACACTAAAACCCGGAGAAAATCGAGAAATATGTATATAACGTATGATATTCGGAATGTGTCCAGGTGTAGACACGGTGACACCTCAAAGTGGGTTAGTTCGAACGACGTTTGGTGTGGCATGCTTTGGCCTAATAGGTCCTTCGTACTCTCATCGTTAGTCCCCAGGTAGGCAAACTGGTCCGTTATATTGGATTTATACGAATGCCAACCTAGACAGGACGTTCCGACTACCGGTACTTGTACCCTTCCAGTTACTACATGCCCGTCGCAGAACTTACTTTGATGAGATTTGAAAATTGCAACAAAATCTTTGAATAACAAAAGTATGAAGATGAATTGAATATATGAACATTGAAATATGTATGATGAATGTGTATGTAAGTATGTATGTTTGACTATAAGTATAAACAAATATGAAACAAATAAATATCATAAGTTTGTATGTAACCACCTAAACAATTAAAATTTAGGCAAACTATAGTATAGGCTCTAAGGGTCTAATAACCTATCCTATATGTAACATCCGTCAAAAAACGGATTTTACCAAACCCGCTCCGTTTATTAACCGAACAATCAGTTAAAAATTTCGTTGCATATTTAATGCCCAAATTAATTTTAAACGATACATAATTAATAAAGATATTGGAATATATAATTTGGTTTTGAAAAACTGTTAAAAATAAAGAAATAAAAATGAAAAGCTGCTGCCGGGTTTCGAACCCGGGTCAGCCAGCGATTCAAATACAGCATTAACACATAACCATCCAACCACAGCGCCACTAGTGTTTCTTGTTAATTAATGGAAACAATTAATACATATTATAATTCTCGAATTCAAAATCGGCGCGCCCAATTGCAGTTGTCGGAAATCCCGACTAACTCGCCAAGAATTGACGGTTACTTCAGTTATAACGTAAACTCTAATCACTGCATCGGTTATAACCGACGCCTGAACCCGCGACACAAGCTATAACCGCCGGAAAACGTAATGACTTTGAATCAAGCCTGAAATCCGACTCTATACATCTCGATTCCTCCCTATAAATTCACCCACAATCCACTGGTAGCCTTTTTGCTCAAAACCGCACCCTTTCTCGACGAAAACTCACTCGCCGGAAAAGTTCTGCACCTCGCCGGAAAACCGAGCCCTTCACTTCTGAGCCTTACTGAACACCCAGAACTTATACCGAAGCCACTCACATCCATCTCAAACTTGCTGAAGACTCTCTGCCGCAGGACACACGTCGCCGGAAGTTCTGCTGTCACCGGAGTTTCGCCGGAGAAACAGAGGAGTCCAGTTTCGGTATATCTAACACTTAATCTTTCATTCTTTTATATATCTCACCTGTAATTAACTGAAACACACTAACGATTTTGATTAAAACTTCGAACCAGTCGGACTTCCGATTCTGGTTAAGATTAACGAAGAAGACGAAGACTCAGTAGTATATAAGTTTAATTTAAATCAAGTTATAACTCGGGTTAGATCCACAGTCCAGTGGTGGACTGTGTGCAAATAAAACACGCAAACGTCTCGAGTTCGAATCTTGTCCCACGCATACTCGCTTGAATACTGAACCAGATTCATTTCGCATAGATGTTAAATTTAATAAAAACCGGAATAATAACCAAGATAGACACACAGTCCAGTGGTGGACTGTGTGAATGTTTATTCACAGGACACGAATTCAAGTCCGGGCTACCGCACCGGTCCGGACAATTATTAAACTTTTTATTTAAGACAGAAATGAAAATATTTAGTTTGTATATAAGTATAATAAAAATTGGTTTATTTAACAAGTTAGACACACAGTCCAGCGGTGGACTGTGTGTTACCTCAACCCACAATTCCCGGGTTCGAGACCTGTGGAGAACACCGGTCCGATTCAGTAAATCCTTTTTAAAAATGAATGATTTTCTGTTAAATCTAATTAGTATATAAATTTAATTAAAAACAGAAATATTTCGGGTTAGACACGTAGCTCAGTTGGTAGAGCTGCGTGCACGCGTACGGGAGGTCTCGGGTTCGAGCCTCACCCAGCGCACACATACACACATACGAACCGGTCAACAGTCAAAGTCAAAGTCAAAGGTCAATGGTCAACGGTCAACGGTAAAAAAGTCAACATTTTTTTATTATTTTTATTTATTTATTTTATTTAAAAATCAATTAAAAATACTTAAAAATAACATTTTTAAGGTTAGAAAATAGCCTTAAACTCACAAAAATACACCCAACAATCCTACTAAAATGGATTAATAAAATCCGTTTACTTACCGAACCATTATGCCATTATATAGGTTAATTTCACTCGTGGTTAAAACCACTTCGTCCGCATTCAACATCATCAACCGAACGCACCCAATGTGAGTGAATCTTACAACTCCCCTTTTTAATTACACGTTTTGGGGTGTGTCATGTGTCATAAAATTAACTCGTTTATTTAAACTTGTGCCATACCATATTGTGATCTAAACTTAGATTGTATACATTGCTTGTAGTTATGTATTTCATTTTGTCTATTTATATGCAATACATTCATTAGGCCCATCAGTTCCTCGTGTGAGCCGAGTTGAGCAACACGTGCCTCAAAACAAACCCATTATTGTTCGTGTGGTGTATTATTGAGTTTATATTGTTTGTAGTTATGTATTTCATATTGTCAAGTTTATGCAATTCATTCATTAGGCCCATCAGTTCCTCGTGAGAGACGAGTTGAGCAACGCGCGCCTCTAAACGATCCATTATTGTTCATGTGTGTATTGTTTAATATTAAATTGATTGGTGAATAAGTTTACATCTATTTTTACTCATGTGTGGTTGTACACTTTATTTTATAATCAGTTAAATAAACTTGTTCAAATGTTTTCCATAGGATTCACTCGCCAACTTTTGTTGATCCAAAAACCCTTTTTACACATGATACAGGTGAACAGGATGAAGCAAGGAAAACATAGGAAATGCCTTAGAAGAAAACAATGAAGCCTAGATTGATATTTAGGACATGATGTAATATTGATTGTAATTTTCCATTAAAGTGTATTAATGAATATGAAACGTTAAAGTAAATGTCATGAGCTTTGATGATAACCCAATCATGCCCCGATCACCTTTTCCGCTGCGGGTCGGGGTGTTACAGATTGGTATCAGAGCCATGACTATAGGGATATAGGATAGGTTATTAGACCTTTAGAGCCTATACTATAGTTTGCCTAAAATTTTAATTGATTAGGTGGTTACATACAAACTTATGATATTTATTTGTTTCATATTTGTTTATACTTACAGTCAAACATACATACTTATATACACATTTATCATACATATATCAATGTTCATATATTCAATTCATCTTCATACTTTTGTTATTCAAAGATTTTGTTGCAATTTTCAAATCTCATCAAAGTAAGTTCTGCGACGGGCATGTAGTAACTGGAAGGGTACAAGTACCGGTAGTCGGAACGTCCTGTCTAGGTTGGCATTCGTATAAATCCAATATAACGGACCAGTTTGCCTACCTGGGGACTAACGATGAGAGTACGAAGGACCTATTAGGCCAAAGCATGCCACACCAAACGTCGTTCGAACTAACCCCACTTTGAGGTGTCACCGTGTCTACACCTGGACACATTCTGAATCTCATACGTTATATACATATTTCTCGATTTTCTCCGGGTTTTAGTGTACGTAACCAGGCTAACACATGCGAACCATATGAAAACCCCGGTATTCAAGGGGGCCCACATGATTACGAAGGTGAAGTATGGCGGCATGAAGGGCCTAATGACGAGCAAAGCCCAAGACATCCTATGGATGTAGTAGATTTATTTTTCTATAATTATTTTATGAATGTTCATTCCTAGTGTGACCCATGAACCCAAAAAAACATCCAACTCATACTCTTGACATGTATTCCTTGTAGATGTCTTCTAATCTCGCCCGTAGGAAGATGAGAGCAGGAAAAGCCCGCGAGCGCATGGCTGCCCTAATCGCTCAACAAATGGCTGCCGTAATACCCAACATTATAATCCAAGTCCAACAAGCACTTACCGCTAATCCTGTCAATCAAGAAGATCAACACGTTATCAACCCTCCCCCAAATACCACTAAATGCACCTACAAGCATTTCAAATCATGCGACCCTCCAAAATACAAAGGGACTGAAGGCGTCACCGCTCTCTTCCATTGGTTTGAAGAAATGGAGAACACTTTTCTAAATTGCGATTGCCCCGATGATCGCAAAGTGCGATATGCTACCGTTCGATTATATGGGATAGCACTTACTTGGTGGAATACAGAGAAGGCCAAACGAGGCGTCGAAGATGCTATGATTTTGTCTTAGGAAGAATTGAAGGAAATCATGACCAGACGATTTTGCCCAAGGAGCGAAATCAAGAAATTAGAAGATGAGTTCTATTCGTTGAAGCAAAAGGAAGGAGACCACACCACATACAACAAAAGATTCCTCGAGTTACACCAAATGATTCCCAACTTGTTCACTCCCCTCTACCGTTTGATCGAGCGCTACATTCGAGGTCTTCCGTCAAAGATTCAAGACTCTGTAATAAGTACCACGCCTGCAACTTTGGAAGCAGCAATGGAGGTAGCTACAGAGCTCACCGAGAACCGAATCCGGAACAAAGACTTCAAGGAGGAGAAGAAGAAGGATAAAGCATCGACTGAAACCTCCTCCTTGAAGTCTTTGTTCCGGATTCGGTTCTCGGTGAGCTCTGTAGCTACCTCCATTGCTGCTTCCAAAGTTGCAGGCGTGGTACTTATTACAGAGTCTTGAATCTTTGACGGAAGACCTCGAATGTAGCGCTCGATCAAACGGTAGAGGGGAGTGAACAAGTTGGGAATCATTTGGTGTAACTCGAGGAATCTTTTGTTGTATGTGGTGTGGTCTCCTTCCTTTTGCTTCAACGAATAGAACTCATCTTCTAATTTCTTGATTTCGCTCCTTGGGCAAAATCGTCTGGTCATGATTTCCTTCAGTTCTTCCTAAGACAAAATCATAGCATCTTCGACGCCTCGTTTGGCCTTCTCTGTAAATGGAGAACACTTTTCTAAATTGCGATTGCCCCGATGATCGCAAAGTGCGATATGCTACCGTTCGATTATATGGGATAGCACTTACTTGGTGGAATACAGAGAAGGCCAAACGAGGCGTCGAAGATGCTATGATTTTGTCTTAGGAAGAATTGAAGGAAATCATGACCAGACGATTTTGCCCAAGGAGCGAAATCAAGAAATTAGAAGATGAGTTCTATTCGTTGAAGCAAAAGGAAGGAGACCACACCACATACAACAAAAGATTCCTCGAGTTACACCAAATGATTCCCAACTTGTTCACTCCCCTCTACCGTTTGATCGAGCGCTACATTCGAGGTCTTCCGTCAAAGATTCAAGACTCTGTAATAAGTACCACGCCTGCAACTTTGGAAGCAGCAATGGAGGTAGCTACAGAGCTCACCGAGAACCGAATCCGGAACAAAGACTTCAAGGAGGAGAAGAAGAAGGATAAAGCATCGACTGAAATTCTAAGAGAAAAAGAGACGGGCAACTTTTCGCTGCTATCCAACGAAATCAACCAATTTCACACACCATACCCATCCAAGCTATCCCAATCACTCAAGTGGCACCCAACTCAACTTACCCAAATAAGAAACCATATCTTGGACCTCACCCTCGATGCAACAACTGTTTTTATCACCATCCCCTTACCTTACCTTGTCGACTATGTGCAACTTGTGGACGCTATGGTCATTTGAGCAAGGTTTGCCGCACCTTTCAAAACCAAATCTCTCCCCCTACTCAAAACATGATCCAAACCTATCAACAACCCCAATACCCCATGTTCCCATATGTTCAAGCTTGTTTCAATTGTGGCGACCCTACCCACTTTAGAAACACGTGCCCTCGATTAGTTAACATCATCAACACTCAAGCTCAGTCAAACCCATTTAACCAAGTAAATCAAGAAAATCCAATCACTAGGCCACCAGCAAGGGGAAGAGTTTTCAACATCAACGCCAATCCTGTCGAAGATAATGACGGCCCAAACGAAGATACCCAACTAGTCCTCTTCACCGAAAGTCCAGATTCAACTCCAATCGTTTAGTTTTATGTTTTTCTTTATGTTTTAGAATCACATAGAACCAATCATAACTTAAGGATAAAGCCAATGAAACTTCGACAAGAATATGGTGGATACGCCGCTGGTACTTCCTATATATAAGTATTCTTGCCAAAGGATCGGAGGCATTATCTAGCGGTTATGAGAGGTTCCATGTGTAAACTGTTTGAGTAATTATTGTTTATTATTTTCAGTACATTCAATTTCATAGGCCGCCGCTCCCCATTACATTATGAGCGTTGAGCATGTTCCCCATTTCATTATGAGCATGAACCCGGCGTGCCCACATACGATCGGCTCCGTTTGATTGAGCCTTGATCGCACAGACATTTTTCATTTTCAGTACATGCAATACGATCGGCTCCGTTTGATTGAGCCTTGATCGCACAGACATTTTTCATTTTCAGTACATGCAATACGATCGGCTTCGTTTGATTGAGCCTTGATCGCACATACATTTTTCATTTTCAGTATCTTGTGTTTGTTGTATTGGTTGTAGAGTCACATAGGACTAATCATAATTCACTGATAAAACCAATGAAAATTTGACGAGAATATGGTGGATACGCCGCTGGTACTTCCTATATATAAGTATTCTTGTCAAAGGATCGGAGACATTATCAGGCGGTTATGAGAGGTTCCATGTATAAACTGTTGTGTGATTATTGTTTAGATTAAATTTATTATTTTCAGTACATGCAATACGATCGGCTCCATTTGATTGAGCCTTGATCGCACAGACATTTTTCATTTTCAGTACATGCAATACGATCGGCTCCGTTTGATTGAGCCTTGATCGCACAGACATTTTTCATTTTCAGTATCTTGTGTTTGTTGTATTGGTTGTAGAGTCACATAGGACTAATCATAATTCACTGATAAAACCAATGAAAATTTGACGAGAATATGGTGGATACGCCGCTGGTACTTCCTATATATAAGTATTCTTGTCAAAGGATCAGAGGCATTGTCAGGCGGTTATGAGAAGTTCTATGTAGGATTTAGTAGTTTCTTGGTAACTAATCATAACTTGCGGATAAAACCAACGAAAATTTGACAAGAATATGGTGGATACGCCGCTGGTACTTCCTATATATAAGTATTCTTGCCAAAGGATCAGAGGCATTATCAGGCGGTTATGAGAAGTTCCATGTAGGATTTAGTATTGTCTTGGTTGAAATTTGTGTTACATTCATATCATCTCGCCAGTTAAAGAAATTGGATTGTGTTCTATTTCTACATAAACTAACCTCTCCATCATAACAAACGAGAGAGGAACTGTCACCATTCAAACATATATGCTATCAGAACGTGGATTCAAATATTGGTTGTTGTGTTATTTATGTTCTAGAGTTACATCATAGGACCAATCATAACTTACTGATAAAACCAATGAAAAATTGACAAGAATATGGTGGATACGCCGTTGGTACTTCCTATATATAAGTATTCTTGTCAAAGGATCAGAGGTATTGTTAGACGGTTATGAGAAGTTCCATGTAGGTTGTAGTATTAGAAGTTTTGCTTTAGGATATAACCATACCCTTCCAAACATATCAAAACTCTTACGCATGATATCATATTTAGTGAATCATCTCTGCTTATCAATATTTTACCGTAGGCAACAAAAAGCGATTCCTGTAACAGGGTACTTAACCTTACAAGGGACGTTACCGCCTCAAACAAAAATTTAAACTCTTACTCTTCTTCTAAGTATGTAACTGTCAAACTAAACACCATCATTCTTTTAGTCAAATATATCACTACTTAAATTTCGGGACGAAATTTCTAAAAAGCAAGGGATACTGTAACATCCGTCAAAAAACGGATTTTACCAAACCCGCTCCGTTTATTAACCGAACAATCAGTTAAAAATTTCGTTGCATGTTTAATGCCCAAATTAATTTTAAACGATACATAATTAATAAGGATATTGGAATATATAATTTGGTTTTGAAAAACTGTTAAAAATAAGGAAATAAAAATGAAAAGCTGCTGCCGTGTTTCGAACCCGGGTCAGCCAGCGATTCAAATACAGCATTAACACATAACCATCCAACCACTGCGCCACTAGTGTTTCTTGTTAATTAATGGAAACAATTAATACATATTATAATTCTCGAATTCAAAATCGGCGCGCCCAATTGCAGTCGTCGGAAATCCCGACTAACTCGCCAAGAATTGACGGTTACTTCAGTTATAACGTAAACTCTAATCACTGCATCTGTCACACCCCGACCCGCAGCGGATAAGGTGATCGGGGCATGATTGGGTTATCATCAAAGCTCATGACATTTATTATGCGTTTCATATTCTTTAATACAAATTAAATGGAAATTTACAATAAAGGTTACAACTGTTCTAACTAACAATCTAAACTTCTTTGTTCTCTTCTAAGGCATATCCTATGTTTTCCTTGCTTCAACCTGTTCACCTGTATCATGTGTAAAAAGGTTTTTGGATCAACATAATGTTGGCGAGTGAATCCTATGGAAAACATTTGAACAAATTTATTTAAATTGATTATGAAATATGTGCACAACCAAACATGAGTAAAAATAGATGTAACTTAATCAACAATCATAAGATATTGAATGAAACACTCATGAATAATAATGGAACAATTAGAGGCACGCGATGCTCAACTCGTCTCTCACGAGGAACTGAGGGGCCTGATGATTGAATTGCATAAACATGATAATATGAATGACACAACTACAAACAATATAAACTCAAGGATGCACACATGAACAATAATGAATTTGATTTGAAGCACGCGATGTTCTACTCGTCTCCCACGAGGAACTGATGGGCTTAATGTATGAGTTTCATATAATTTGACAAAAGGAAATAAATAAGTCACAACAATAAAAACAATCTAAGTTTAGGTCATGATGTGGTATGGCACAAGTTTAAATAAATAAATTAATTATTTTCATAACACATGACACACCCCAAAACGTGTAATTTAAAGGGGGAAGTTGTAAGATTCACTCACAGTGGGTGCGTTCGGTTGATGACGTTGAATGCACGCGAAGTGGTTTTAACCACGAGTGAGTTTAACCTAGATAAATCGCATTATGGTTTGGTAAGTAAACGGATTTTATCAAACTATTTTAGTATGATTGTTGGGTGTATTTTTGTGAGTTTGAGGCTATTTTCTAACCTTAAAAATGTTATTTTTAAGTATTTATAATTGATTTTTAATTAAAATAATTAAATAAAAATAATAAAAAAATTTATTTTTTTCTGACCGTTGACCGGCCCGTTGACCGTTGACCTGACCGTTGACCGGTTCAATTCGGAATACAAGTGCGCTGAGTGAGGCTCGAACCCGAGACCTCTCGTACGCGTGTACGCAGCTCTACCAACTGAGCTACGTGTCTAACCCGTTATATATCTGATTTTAATTATATATATATATTAATTAGATTAAACCGAAATTCATTTTATTTTAAAAAAACATTTTAAGCGAAACGGTCGTGCACTCCACAGGTCTCGAACCCGGGACCTGTGGTTTAATCTAACACACAGTCCACCGCTGGACTGTGTGTTCAATATGTTATATAATTCGATTTTTATTATACTTAAATACTAATTAGTTATTTCCTTTTCTGCCTTATTTAAAAAGAAGAGATAATTGTCCGAGTCGGTGCAGAAGACCGGACTCGAACTCGTGACCAGTGATATAAACAAACACACAGTCCACCGCTGGACTGTGTGTCTAACTTGGTTATTATTCTGGTTATCAATGTACTTAACATATACCAGTATCTACTCCGGTTCAGTTAAACAAAAAATTTGATTTTTATTAAGGCAGCGTGTGTGAAACCGGAATCGAACTTGAGACGTTTAGCGTTTTATGTGCACACAGTCCACCGCTGGACTGTGTGTCTAACCCGATTAATTTCATGATTTATATTAAACTTATATGATACAGAAATACATCGTCTTCTTCATCCAGTTAGAACCAGAAATCGGAAATCGACTGGTTCAAGATTTTTATCAGTTTATTAGTGTGTTTCAGTCCATTAAGGTAAGATAAAGGTGAAAAGATAAAGAAAAATAAGCGAAAGAGGTTATACCGACTGGACCCTCTGTTTTCCGGCAGAACTCCGGCGACAGCAATCAACTCCGGCGTCAGGTGTCTTGCAGCAGCAAGTCTCCGGAAAGCTTGGAAAAAGTATGGGTATCTCCGGTATAAGCTTCAGGGGCTCAGTAAGGCTCGGCAATGGGGAAACCGGTTTTCCAGCGACGAACAGAAAAGTTCCGGCGAGTGGAATTACGCCGAGAAGAGGTGTGGTTTTGAGCGAAAAGGTTTTCAATGGACTGAGGGTGAATTTATAGGGGAAAATCGAGGTGTATTTGGTCTGATTTCCGACTGGATTCACTGATTTAAATTTCCCGGCGGTTATGGTTTTGGTCGCGGACTTCAAACATCGGTTATAACCGATGTCTGGTTAATAGTTTACGTTATAACGTAAATTGTAGTTAAGACTCGCGAGATTTCCGGGATTCCGACGACTGAATTGTTTGGGCGCCGGTTTTGAATTCGTAAAGTCACTTTATCAATTAAATGATTTTATTATTCATCAAACAGAATAAGTGGCGCAGTGGTTTGTGTGTATGTGTTAAGTTCGTTTGCTGATTCGGTACAGACCGGGTTCGAAACCCGGCAGAAGCAAATCATTTTTATTTTGCGATTTTTGACAGTTTTTCAAAAACTAAATATATATTCCCGTATAATAATTGATTACGGATCGTTTAAAAATATTTTGGGCATTTAATTCGCAACGAAAATTTTGACTGACTGTTCGGTTGATAAACGGAGCGGGTTTGGTAAATCCGTTTTTGACGGATGTTACAGCATCGGTTATAACCGACGCCTGAACCCGCGACACAAGCTATAACCGCCGGAAAACGTAATGACTTTGAATCAAGCCTGAAATCCGACTCTATACATCTCGATTCCTCCCTATAAATTCACCCACAATCCACTGGTAGCCTTTTTGCTCAAAACCGCACCCTTTCTCGACGAAAACTCACTCGCCGGAAAAGTTCTGCACCTAGCCGGAAAACCAGAGCCCTTCACTTCTGAGCCTTACTGAACACCCAGAACTTATACCGAAGCCACTCACATCCATCTCAAGCTTGCTGAAGACTCTCTGCCGCAGGACACACGTCGCCGGAAGTTCTGCTGTCACCGGAGTTTCGCCGGAGAAACAGAGGAGTCCAGTTTCGGTATATCTAACACTTAATCTTTCATTCTTTTATATATCTCACCTGTAATTAACTGAAACACACTAACGATTTTGATTAAAACTTCGAACCAGTCGGACTTCCGATTCTGGTTAAGATTAACGAAGAAGACGAAGACTCAGTAGTATAAAAGTTTAATTTAAATCAAGATATAACTCGGGTTAGACACACAGTCCAGTGGTGGACTGTGTGCAAATAAAACACGCAAACGTCTCGAGTTCGAATCTTGTCCCACGCATACTCGCTTGAATAAAAATGTTCCTTTTTATTACTGAACCGGATTCATTTCGCATAGATGTTAAATTTAATAAAAACCGGAATAATAACCAAGATAGACATACAGTACAGTGGTGGACTGTGTGAATGTTTAATCACACGACACGAGTTCGAGTCCGGGCTACCGCACCGGTCCGGACAATTATTAAACTTTTTATTTAAAACAGAAATGAAAATATTTAGTTTGTATATAAGTATAATAAAAATCGGTTTATTTAACAAGTTAGACACACAGTCCAGCGGTGGACTGTGTGTTAACTCAACCCACAGGTCCCGGGTTCGAGACCTGTGGAGAACACCGGTCCGATTCAGTAAAATCCTTTTTAAAAATGAATGATTTTCTGTTAAATCTAATTAGTATATAAATTTAATTAAAAACAGAAATATTTCGGGTTAGACACGTAGCTCAGTTGGTAGAGCTGCGTGCACGCGTACGGGAGGTCTCGGGTTCGAGCCTCACCCAGCGCACACATACACACATACGAACCGGTCAACAGTCAAAGTCAAAGTCAAAGGTCAATGGTCAACGGTCAACGGTAAAAAAGTCAACATTTTTTTATTATTTTTATTTATTTATTTTATTTAAAAATCAATTAAAAATACTTAAAAATAACATTTTTAAGGTTAGAAAATAGCCTTAAACTCACAAAAATACACCCAACAATCCTACTAAAATGGATTAATAAAATCCGTTTACTTACCGAACCATTATGCCATTATCTAGGTTAATTTCACTCGTGGTTAAAACCACTTCGTGCGCATTCAACATCATCAACCGAACGCACCCAATGTGAGTGAATCTTACAACTCCCCTTTTTAATTACACGTTTTGGGGTGTGTCATGTGTCATAAAATTAACTCGTTTATTTAAACTTGTGCCATACCATATTGTGATCTAAACTTAGATTGTATACATTGCTTGTAGTTATGTATTTCATTTTGTCTATTTATATGCAATACATTCATTAGGCCCATCAGTTCCTCGTGTGAGCCGAGTTGAGCAACACGTGCCTCAAAACAAACCCATTATTGTTCGTGTGTGTATTATTGAGTTTATATTGTTTGTAGTTATGTATTTCATATTGTCAAGTTTATGCAATTCATTCATTAGGCCCATCAGTTCCTCGTGAGAGACGAGTTGAGCAACGCGTGCCTCTAAACGATCCATTATTGTTCATGTGTGTATTGTTTAATATTAAATTGATTGGTGAATAAGTTTACATCTATTTTTACTCATGTGTGGTTGTGCACTTTATTTTATAATCAATTAAATAAACTTGTTCAAATGTTTTCCATAGGATTCACTCGCCAACTTTTGTTAATCCAAAAACCCTTTTTACACATGATACAGGTGAACAGGATGAAGCAAGGAAAACATAGGAAATGCCTTAGAAGAAAACAATGAAGCCTAGATTGATATTTAGGACATGATGTAATATTGATTGTAATTTTCCATTAAAGTGTATTAATGAATATGAAACGTTAAAGTAAATGTCATGAGCTTTGATGATAACCCAATCATGCCCCGATCACCTTTTCCGCTGCGGGTCGGGGTGTTACACTATATCCCTATAGTCATGGCTCTGATACCAATCTGTCACACCCCGACCCGCAGCGGAAAAAGTGATCGGGGCAAGATTGGGTTATCATCAAAGCTCATGACATTTATTATAACGTTTCATATTCATTAATACAATTTTAAAGGGAATTATACAATCATTATTACATCATGTCCTAACATCAATCTAGGCTTCACTGTTTTCTTCTAAGGCATTTCCTATGTTTTCCTTGCTTCATCATGTTCACCTGTATCATGTGTAAAAAGGGTTTTTGGATCAACAAAAAGTTGGCGAGTGAATCTATTGGATAACATTTGAACAAGTTTATTTAATTGATTATAAAATAAAGTGCACAACCACACATGAGTAAAAATAGATGTAAACTTATTCACCAATCAATTTAATATTAAATAATACACACATGAACAATAATGGATCGTTTTGAGGCACGCGTTGCTCAACTCGTCTCTCACGAGGAACTGATGGGCCTAATGAATGAATTGCATAAACTTGACAATATGAAATACGTATCTACAAACAATATAAACTAAATAATACACACACGAACAATAATGGATTTGTTTTGAGGCACGCGTTGCTCAACTCGTCTCACACGAGGAACTGATGGGCCTAATGAATGAATTGCATATAAATTGACAATATGAAATACATAACTACAAACAATGTATACAACCTAAGTTTAGATCACAATATGGTATGGCACCAGTTTAAATAAACGAGTTAATTTCGTGACACATCACACACCCTAAAACGTGTAATTAAAAAGGGGAGTTGTAAGATTCACTCACATTGGGTGCGTTCGGTTGATGATGATGAATACGCACGAAGTCGGATTTAACCACGAGTGAAACTAACCTAGATAATAACATAATGGTTTGGTAAATATTGGGATTTTATTAATCAATTTTAGTAGGATGCTTGGATATATTTTTGTGAGTTTAAGGCTATTTTCTAACCTTAAAAACGTTATTTTTAAGTATTTTTAATTGATTTTTAAATAAAATAAATAAATGAAAATAATAATAAAAAGTTGACTTTTTGCGACCGTTGACCGTTGACCGTTGACCGTTGACTTGTTGACCTGTTGACCGGTCAGGCTGTGAAATTGTTTGCGCCGGGTGAGGCTCGAACCCGAGACCTCCCGTTCGCGTGCACACAGCTCTACCAACTGAGCTACGTGTCTAACCCGAAATATTTCTGTTTTTAATTATATTTATATACTAATTGAATTAAACTGAAAATCATTTATTTTTAAAAACGATTTTAATGTATCGAACCGGCGTCTGTAACATCCGTCAAAAACGGATTTACCAAACCCGCTCCGTTTATCAACCGAACAGTCAGTAAAATTTTTCGTTTCGAATTAAATGCCCAAAATAATTTTAAACGATCCGTAATCACTTATTATGCGGGGATATATATTTAGTTTTTGAAAAACTGATAAAAATAACAAAATAAAAATGATTTACTCATGCCGGGTTTCGAACTCGGGTCTCTACCGGTTCAACCAAACACTTAACTCACACCTCATAGACCACTCCGCCACTTTGATTTTCTGTTAAGTTAATGGAATTATTAAATCAAATAATGATGTGCGGAAATTCAAATTCCGTCAACTTGCGCCCAAACAGCTGTCGTCGGAAATCCCGACGACTTCGCCCATATAAAACACGTTTTCGCTCAATTTAATCAATCAATTAACTCTCGCCAGCTATAGCCAACGTCTGAAAACGCGTCATTTGCCAAAATCGCCGGAGAACAGTTGACTTCGAATATAGACCGAATTCAGACCCCATTCATCTCGTTGCTACCCTATAAATACACCCACAACTCGCCAGAAGTCTTTCACACTCAAATCGCACCCTTTATCAGCGAAACATCACTCGCCGGAAGTATTTGATACATCGCCGGAAAACCGTATCATTAACCTTCGAACTTACTGAACCCCCTAAACTTTCACCTAAGTCACCCACCCCCTTTGTAACCTTTCGGAAGACTCTCTGCTGCAAGAAGTTGTCGCCGGAAAAAGGTTTCTGTCGCCGGAGTTCTGCCGGAAAACAGAGTATAACCAGTCGGTATATCTCACGCTTAATTCATTCCCTTTTTACTTTTATCTCATTTGTAATTGATCTTTAAACGCTAAAGAAACATGAATTAACATTTTGAACCAGTCCGTCGTCACTTCCGGTTAAAAACCGGTGAAGAAGACGAAGTTCGATAATGGTTAAGTATAATTAAACTCAAGTTATTTACCGGGTTAGACACACAGTCCAGCGGTGGACTGTGTGCACTTTTAACGCTAAGGTCACGAGTTCGATTCCGGTTTCACACACGCCGCCTTGATAAAAATCCTATTTTTAGCAAACTGAACCGGAGTCGCCTTGAGTATATGTTAAGTATATTGATAACCGAGTTATAACCAAGTGTGACACACAGTCCAGCGGTGGAGTGTGTGTCCGCTAACCCACAGGTCCCGGGTTCGAGACCTGTGGAGCGCACCGGTTCTCGAGTCTTAATCTGTTTTTAAAATAAATTGATTTCTGTTAAATCTAATTAATATATATATATAATTAAAATCGGATATATAACGGGTTAGACACGTAGCTCAGTTGGTAGAGCTGCGTGCACGCGTACGGGAGGTCTCGGGTTCGAGCCTCACCCGGCGCACAACAATATGCTATAAACCGGTCAACGATAGTCAAAGTCAACGGGTCAAAGTCAACTGTAGCAAAAATAAAAATTTTTTTTATTATTTTTATTTAATTATTTTAATTAAAAATACTTAAAAATAACATTTTTAAGGTTAGAAAATAGCCTCAAACTCACAAAAATACACCCAACAATCCTACTAAAATAGATTCATAAAACCCGTTTACTTACCAAACCGTAACGCGATTTATCTAGGTTAATTTCACTCGTGGTTAAAACCATTTCGCGCGCATTCAACGTCATCAACCGAACGCACCCAATGTGAGTGAATTCTTACAAACTCCCCTTTTTATTCATGTTTTGGGGTGTATTATGTGTCGCTTAAACTAATTCTCTTATGCAAATTCGTGCTATACCATTATATGAACTAAATTAGTATGTAACTATTGTTTGGTTGTGATGTATTTCATATTGTCAAAATTGTATACAAATTATTTAGGCCCATCAGTTCGTAAGAACAACGCGTGCTTCAAAACTCATTTATTAGGCCCATCAGTTCCTCGTGTGAGACGAGAACAACGCGTGCCTCAAAACTCATACATTAGGCCCATCAGTTCGTAAGAACAACGCGTGCCTCAAAACTCATTTATTAGGCCCATCAGTTCCTCGTGTGAGACGAGAACAACGCGTGCCTCAAAACTATCATTTGGTGTTTGTATGTTCAATATTCAATATTATGTGTTGTGTGAATAAATTTACATCTACATTTACTCATATGAGGTATGCACATTATTTATAATCAATTGGATAAACTCGTTCAAATGTTTTTCCATAGGATTCACTCGCCAACATTATGTTGATCCAAAAACATTTTTACACATGATACAGGTGGACAGGTTGAAGCAAGGAAAACATAGGATATGCCTTAGAAGAGAAACAAGAAGCTTAGACTGATAGTTAGAACATGTTGTATCATTTATTGTAAATTTCCATTAAATTGTATTAATGAATATGAAACATATAATAAATGTCATGAGCTTTGATGATAACCCAATTATGCCCCGATCACCTTTTCCGCTGCGGGTCGGGGTGTGACAGATTGGTATCAGAGCCATGACTATAGGGATATAGGATAGGTTATTAGACCCTTAGAGCCTATACTATAGTCTGCCTAAATTTTAAATTGATTAGGTGGTTACATACAAACTTGTGATATTTATTTGTTTCATATTTGTTTGCATTTCAGTCAAACATACATGCTCATTCATTATACATATATACATATATCGATGTTCATGTATTCAATTTATTTTCATACTCTCAGTATCCAAAGATTTTATGCAATTTTCAAATCTCATCAAAGTAAGTTCTGCGACGGGCATGTAGTAACTGGAAGGGTACAAGTACCGGTAGTCGGAGCGTCCTGTCTAGGTTGGCATTCGTATAAATCCAAAATAACGGACCAGTTTGCCTACCTGGGGACTAACGATGAGAGTACGACGGACCTATTAGGCCAAAGCATGTCACACCAAACGTCGTTCGAACTAACCTCCCTTTGAGATGTCACCGTGTCTACACCTGGACACATTCCGAATATCACACGTTGTATACATATTTCTCGATTTTCTCCGGGTTTTGTGTACGCAATCAGGCAGAAACCATGCGAACCATATGAAAAACCGGTATTCATGGGGGCCCACATGATTACACAGGTAAAGTATGGCGGCATGACGGGCCTAACAGCGAGCAAAGCCCAAGACATCCTATGGATGTAGTAGAGTTATTTTTCTATAATTATTTTATGAACGTTCAATCCCAAACACGACCCACGATCCCAAAGGCATTCAACTCATACTCTTGACATGTATTCCTTGTAGATGTCTTCTAGCCTCGCTCGTAGGAAAATGAGAGCAGGAAAAGCCCGTGAACGCATGGCTACCCAAATCGCTCAGCAAATGGCGACCGTAATACCCAACATCGTAGTTCAAGTTCAACAAGCCCTTACCGCTAATTCCGTTAACCCAACTCAACAAGAAGATCAAAACACTATCAATCCTTCAGTCACTAAATGCACCTACAAACATTTCAAATCCTGCGATCCTCCAAAATACGAAGGTACTGAAGGTGTCACCGCTCTCCTCCATTGGTTCGAAGAAATGGAGAACACTTTTCTAAATTGCGATTGCCCCGATGATCGCAAAGTGCGTTATGCTACCGGTCGCTTACTTGGAACGGCACTCACATGGTGGAATACAGAAAAGACCAAACGAGGTGTTGAAGAAACTATGACCTTGACTTGGGAAGAATTGAAGGGAATCATGACAAGACGGTTTTGCCCAAGAAGTGAAATCAAGAAATTGGAGGATGAGTTCCATGCTTTGAAACAAAAGGAAGGCGACCACACCACATACAACAAGAGATTCCTTGAGTTAAATCAAATGGTTCCCAACTTGTTCACTCCCCTCTACCGTTTGATCGAGCACTACATTCGTGGTCTTCCATCAAAAATTCAAGACCCTGTAATAAGCACCTCGCCTGCAACTTTGGAAGCAGCAATGGAGCTAGCAACCGCGCTCACCGAGAACCGAATCCGGAATAAAGATTTCAAAGAGGAGAAGAAGAAGGATAAAGCATCAACCGAAACCTCAAACTCCACCCGAACCGAATCCTCTACACCACCTATTTCTAAGAGAAAACGTGATGGGCAAATCTTCGCCGTCACCCAACGTAACCAACCAGCTTCACAAGTTGTATCTCCTCGAACTATCCCAAACGCTCAAGTAGCACCCAACTCAACTTACCCAAACAAGAAACCTTACATTGGACCTCACCCTCAATGCAACACCTGTTTCTATCACCATCCATCTACCTTACCCTGTCGACTATGTGCGAATTGTGGACGCTACGGTCATTTGAGCAACGTTTGCCGCACCCCTCAAAACCAAACCTCAACCCCTACTCAACCCATGATCCAAACATATCAACAACCTCAATACCCCATGTACCCATATGTTCGAGCTTGTTTCAATTGTGGCGACCCTACCCATTTTAGAAACACGTGCCCTCGTTTGGTTAACATCATAAATGCCCAAGCTCAGGCAAACCCAGTTAACCAAGCAAACCAAGCAAATCCAGCTCCACCGCCAGCAAGGGGAAGAGTTTTTAACATCAATGCCAATCCTGTTGAAGATGTTAACGGACCAAACCAACCACTTAACTAGCCTTCTCTCACCAAGAATCAAGATTCAACTCCAATCACTTAGTTTTTATGTTTATATCTCGATTTTCATGTATCTCAGTTGGAATTTTTACCCAAGAAATTTTAATGCAAATTACTAGTTCAGTTGGTTTTATACTCATTATTCATATCATCATACTTCACGGCATATTTCAGTTTCACATAGACTAACCTCTCCATCATATTAAACGAGAGAGGTTTTGTCAAACACGGATACTATCAGAATTAAGACTCAAGCGCTGGTTGTTGTGTTGTTTATGTTGTAGAGTCGCATAGAACTAATCATAATTCACTGATAAAACCAATGAAAATTTGACAAGAATATGGTGGATACGCCGCTGGTACTTCCTATATATAAGTATTCTTGCCAAAGGATCAGAGGCATTATCAGGCGGTTATGAGATGTTCCATGTAGGATTTAGTATTGCCTTGATTGAAATTGTGTTACATATAAATATCATCTCACTATTTAAAGAAATTGGATTGTGATCCATTTCTATATAGACTAACCTCTCCATCATAACAAATGAGAGAGGAACCATCACCATTCAAACATATATGCTATCAGAATGTGGATACAATTGTTAGTTGTTGTGTTTATTTGTGTAGATTGTAGAATTTCTGCCTTAGGATATAACCCTAAGCATATTCAAACTTTTATGCGTGATATCATTTTAGCGAATCATTCCTGCTTAACAATACTTATACAGTAGGCAACAAAAAGCGATTCCTGTATTAGGATACTTAACCTTTACAAGGAACGTTACCGCCTCAAACAAAAAAACCTAAACCCTAATTCTCAAAAATGTAACCGGCAAACTCAACACCATCATTCTTTTAGTCAATTATATCCCAAATTAAATTTCGGGACGAAATCTCTAAAAAGCAGGGGATACTGTAACATCCGTCAAAAACGGATTTACCAAACCCGCTCCGTTTATCAACCGAACAGTCAGTAAAATTTTTCGTTTCGAATTAAATGCCCAAAATAATTTTAAACGATCCGTAATCACTTATTATGCGGGGATATATATTTAGTTTTTGAAAAACTGATAAAAATAACAAAATAAAAATGATTTACTCATGCCGGGTTTCGAACTCGGGTCTCTACCGGTTCAACCAAACACTTAACTCACACCTCATAGACCACTCCGCCACTTTGATTTTCTGTTAAGTTAATGGAATTATTAAATCAAATAATGATGTGCGGAAATTCAAATTCCGTCAACTTGCGCCCAAACAGCTGTCGTCGGAAATCCCGACGACTTCGCCCATAAAACACGTTTTCGCTCAATTTAATCAATCAATTAACTCTCGCCAGCTATAGCCAACGTCTGAAAACGCGTCATTTGCCAAAATCGCCGGAGAACAGTTGACTTCGAATATAGACCGAATTCAGACCCCATTCATCTCGTTGCTACCCTATAAATACACCCACAACTCGCCAGAAGTCTTTCACACTCAAATCGCACCCTTTATCAGCGAAACATCACTCGCCGGAAGTATTTGATACATCGCCGGAAAACCGTATCATTAACCTTCGAACTTACTGAACCCCCTAAACTTTCACCTAAGTCACCCACCCCCTTTGTAACCTTTCGGAAGACTCTCTGCTGCAAGAAGTTGTCGCCGGAAAAAGGTTTCTGTCGCCGGAGTTCTGCCGGAAAACAGAGTATAACCAGTCGGTATATCTCACGCTTAATTCATTCCCTTTTTACTTTTATCTCATTTGTAATTGATCTTTAAACGCTAAAGAAACATGAATTAACATTTTGAACCAGTCCGTCGTCACTTCCGGTTAAAAACCGGTGAAGAAGACGAAGTTCGATAATGGTTAAGTATAATTAAACTCAAGTTATTTACCGGGTTAGACACACAGTCCAGCGGTGGACTGTGTGCACTTTTAACGCTAAGGTCACGAGTTCGATTCCGGTTTCACACACGCCGCCTTGATAAAAATCCTATTTTTAGCAAACTGAACCGGAGTCGCCTTGAGTATATGTTAAGTATATTGATAACCGAGTTATAACCAAGTGTGACACACAGTCCAGCGGTGGAGTGTGTGTCCGCTAACCCACAGGTCCCGGGTTCGAGACCTGTGGAGCGCACCGGTTCTCGAGTCTTAATCTGTTTTTAAAATAAATTGATTTCTGTTAAATCTAATTAATATATATATATAATTAAAATCGGATATATAACGGGTTAGACACGTAGCTCAGTTGGTAGAGCTGCGTGCACGCGTACGGGAGGTCTCGGGTTCGAGCCTCACCCGGCGCACAACAATATGCTATAAACCGGTCAACGATAGTCAAAGTCAACGGGTCAAAGTCAACTGTAGCAAAAATAAAATATTTTTTTATTATTTTTATTTAATTATTTTAATTAAAAATACTTAAAAATAACATTTTTAAGGTTAGAAAATAGCCTCAAACTCACAAAAATACACCCAACAATCCTACTAAAATAGATTCATAAAACCCGTTTACTTACCAAACCGTAACGCGATTTATCTAGGTTAATTTCACTCGTGGTTAAAACCATTTCGCGCGCATTCAACGTCATCAACCGAACGCACCCAATGTGAGTGAATTCTTACAAACTCCCCTTTTTATTCATGTTTTGGGGTGTATTATGTGTCGCTTAAACTAATTCTCTTATGCAAATTCGTGCTATACCATTATATGAACTAAATTAGTATGTAACTATTGTTTGGTTGTGATGTATTTCATATTGTCAAAATTGTATACAAATTATTTAGGCCCATCAGTTCGTAAGAACAACGCGTGCTTCAAAACTCATTTATTAGGCCCATCAGTTCCTCGTGTGAGACGAGAACAACGCGTGCCTCAAAACTCATACATTAGGCCCATCAGTTCGTAAGAACAACGCGTGCCTCAAAACTCATTTATTAGGCCCATCAGTTCCTCGTGTGAGACGAGAACAACGCGTGCCTCAAAACTATCATTTGGTGTTTGTATGTTCAATATTCAATATTATGTGTTGTGTGAATAAATTTACATCTACATTTACTCATATGAGGTATGCACATTATTTATAATCAATTGGATAAACTCGTTCAAATGTTTTTCCATAGGATTCACTCGCCAACATTATGTTGATCCAAAAACATTTTTACACATGATACAGGTGGACAGGTTGAAGCAAGGAAAACATAGGATATGCCTTAGAAGAGAAACAAGAAGCTTAGACTGATAGTTAGAACATGTTGTATCATTTATTGTAAATTTCCATTAAATTGTATTAATGAATATGAAACATATAATAAATGTCATGAGCTTTGATGATAACCCAATTATGCCCCGATCACCTTTTCCGCTGCGGGTCGGGGTGTGACAGCGTCCTCCACAGGTCTCGAACCCGGGACCTATGGTTTAGGTTAACACACAGTCCATCGCTGGACTGTGTGTTTAACTTGTTATATAAACTGATATTTATTATACTTATATACAATTAAATAATTTCATTTCTGCCATACTTAAAAAGTTTGATAATTGTCCGGATCGGTGCGGTAGTCCGGACTCGAACTCGTGACCTGTGCTTTAAATGCGCACACAGTCCACCACTAGACTGTGTGTCTATCTTGGTTATTATTCCGGTTTTTATTAAATTTAACATCTATGTGAAATGAATCCGGTTTAGTAAAAAAAAGAACATTTTTATCAAGGTAAGCATGCGCGGGACAAGATTCGAACTTGGGACGTGAGCGTGTTTAATTTGCACACAGTCCACCGCTGGACTGTGTGTCTAACCCGAGTTATATCTTGATTTAAATTAAACTTATATACTACCGAAACTTCGTCTTCTTCGTTAATCTTAACCAGAAACGATGACTGACTGGTTCAACGATTTTAATCATGTTCTTTAGTGTGTTTCAGTTAATTACAGGTGAGATAAATAAAAAGAATGAAAGATTAAGTGTTAGATATACCGAAACTGGACTCCTATGTTTCTCCGGCGGAACTCCGATGTCAGCAGACTATTCCGGCGACGTGTGTCTTGCGGCAGAGAGTCTTCAGCAAGCTTGAGATGGATGTGAGTGGCTTCGGTACGAGTTCTGGGTGTTCAGTAAGGCTCAGAAGTGAAAGGGTCGGTTTTCCGGCGAGTTATAGAAATTTCCGGCGAGTGGAATTACATCGGGAAAATGTGTGATTGTGAGCGAAAAAGCTAACAGAGGTTAAAAGGGGTATTTATAAGGCAGGACATCGATGAATTTGGTCCGATTTCCGTCTTGATTCGTCGGTCATTATGTTTTCCGGCGGTTATAACTTGTGTCGCGGACTCAGGCGTTGGTTATAACTGATGATGAGATTAAAGTTTACGTTAAAACGGAAGTAACCGTCCAATCTTGGCGAGATAGTCGGAATTTCTGACGACTGCAATTAGGCGCGCCTTTTTTTGAATTCGATATTTATGTTATGAATTAATTGTTTTCAATATTGAACAAGAAACATAAGTGGCGCAGTGGTTGAAGGGTTGAGTGTTAAGTCTTTGCTGAAGTTGCTGGCTGACCCGGGTTCGAAACCCGGCAGCACTAATTTATTTTTAAATCAATATTTTTAAGACTTTTTCAAATATAAATTATATATTCCAATATATTTATTAATTATGTATCGTTTAAAATTAATTTGGGCATTAAATACGCAACGAAATTTTTAACTGATTGTTCGGTTAATAAACGGAGCGGGTTTGGTAAATCCGTTTTTTGACGGATGTTACACGCTTGAACTTTGCTCCCTTCAAGGGTAATAGCACAAGTTCGCCCGAACGTACAAGTTTGCCCGAACTTGTCTGTTGTTCTCTTAACCATTAACCGTTTCAGCAATTCGGAAGATTGATGCACTTATGTTCGCTTACAGGCTGATCCGGCACTCTCCGCAACTTCCTCAGATCCCGTATCTTCTCCCAAAATGCACCAACTGTGAATATACTGAACCCTTTTACGCTTAAACGCACTTTTGGGTGTCACATATGTTCGTATATCAAAACACATCACACAACTCTCAAACGCTTATTCGCAACCCGCTGAATTACATGACTATACGTGAAATTTGTTGAATTGTATGTATTGCTTGATTGCTTGTACGCCACCTTTAACATGATAGTATACTAGAGGTTGACCCGCCACCGGAAGCCGGGGTTGTCAAGGCTCGCATTTTTGTTTCGCATTTATTTTCTTTTTAGGATGTGGACACTTGTTCGCATGCCTCGATCAATCGCGGTTTGTTGGTTTACTTGAATCTAGTAGTTACATAGTTCACATCTCTTATGTATGTCATGCGGTGTATGCTAAACGCTTTTATATCTATTATGTACGCAAACCTATATGCTCACCTTTACTTAATTGTATTGACGTTTTATTTTAACATATATGGCAGGTTGAGGATTACGTTTGGATGCAAATGGACTTAGGTTTTGCTTTAGAAACGCATTGTAATAAATCTAGGGAATATCGAACTTAAATTTGTGTTATGAGAATCTTGATATTTTGTAATGTTATTTGAGGATTATATGTTAATAGTATGGGATATTGACGTTTAAATATTGTCGCTTAAATAGTATTATGGAATTTCTCATGAGATAATCTGGTTCGCCTACTGCCGCGCCCCGATGATTCCGCCATCGTTTGGGGTATGACAGATAAAGACGGTGAATATATATCTAAAATGAATGTTCTTAGTGGGGGTAATGATGGTAGTAATGTAGGTCCAATGATATGTGGGATTAATTTTCACACTCCACGTATTCATGTGGATAAGAGATTCATATGTGCAAGGCATGATTTGAATGCATTAGCAGAGGACGGGGCCGAGATTTTCCAGATAACCGAGCATTCTCATCCTCTTAATCACATAATAACTAAAGCCCTGCAAGATGATAGTAAACAACGACCCAACGCTTCATTCGACCCAGGTGATACAGGTTCAACATCAGGCAAGATGACTAGTGAAGTTGAGTTGTTTAGACGGGTTATGATCAGCGTAAACAAGAATCGAGATGATGAACCTGTTGGTAATTCGAGGGCGAATTTTGTCTATCCAGGGGGAATGATGCGGGGCCAAGTGTGAAGGAGCGGGCCATGTTATATTTGGAGGCCCAAGATCACGTGACAAATGGAGTTTCACTAAAATGGCCGAAGTGTATTTTGGGCTTTTTGACAACTTTTGGTTTGTTCTAGCTTTTGGCCCAAGTGTATTTTAGGGCCCGTTTCGAATTTATGACTCTATTTATATGTTGCTTATGAGATGATAATGGACAGAATTCAGTTTTAAAAATTTAGACTTTTCACTTCAAATTCCGTGCCCTTTGGGTTGAATTTTGGGGTTGGGACAAGTTCATCACGGGTATTCGCGGAATCAACGTGATCGATCTTACTTATCAGTTTCTACACTACATCAGGGCGCAACTTGTTACCCGTTTACCATCTATCCCGATGTAAATTCATAAGAATGTATATCAATTTAAATACCGAAATTTAAAGTTCAAATCTATCAAACAAGAAAAAGTTCAATTCCAAAATATTGATGAATAATGATTTTATAAGGTATTTTTATTATTGTATCTGGAAGAACTGAACTTGAAAAGAAATTACTAAAAAACTTCGTGGATATATTATTTCTCATTAAACATTATAATGGTTGACCTATATCCAGATAAGGACACCCAAAAAAAGGAAAAGAAACTAATCGATGGCCTGCAGAAAAGATTTGAAATCTCGGTCAACTTTGTTAAAGAGACTTTGTCAATGTTGGTGTTTCTTGCAAATCAATTTAGAGTTTGGTATTTTACACAGGAAGATAGAATATTAAACCTTTCTAAAGCTAGCTTTACCCCACCATTAGCACGACATCAAGACTTATATATAATAAAATAGACTATAGACGTGCCATCAGCCCATTGATGCAATGTGCATGTGTCAAGAGTCAACCCCATTGATGCTATGTGCATCAGATTTATGTTTATAGTATCAAATCTGTTCTGCCCTTCTGTAGTAAACATCATGACAAGTTCAAACTTTTCTCTGTTAATTTTTCTTCATCTTCTTTTGAACCCTTACCTCTACTCAAGTGCTCATTCCTCTTCCTTTTCTGCTGATACTATTGCCTGTCATCCGCAACAGCGCCTTGCGTTGCTTCGCTTTAAACAAGAGTTTACCATCTCAAATGATATTTACAATGATATGCAATGCAAGATGCAATTTGGTTCGACTTCTGCGAAGACGATGAATTGGAATGCAAGTATAGATTGCTGCAGGTGGGACGGAGTCACTTGTGACCAGTTGACTGGTGACATCGTTGGTCTTGACCTCGGGTGTAGCAAGCTTCAAGGTACCATTGATTCCAACAGCAGTCTCTTCCGCATTCCACGACTCAGAAGTCTTAATCTTGCTTACAATGATTTAGGTTCTTCTCAAATTCCACCGGAAATTGGTAGGTTTGCAAGTAGCTTGACTCACCTTAACCTCTCTAGTTCTTCGTTTTCGGGCCATGTACCCACAGAAATATTACATCTATCAAAACTTGTTTCTCTTGATCTTTCTTATAATCATTTTGATTCCATAGACCCTCAGTTTCTCAGTAAACTCTTCAACAACGTCACTCGGCTGAGAGAACTTTCCCTCAAGTATGTTAACATCTCTTCGACATTACCATCTAACCTGTCTTCCTCTTTAACTTCTTTAGACCTTTCTGGAACTCATTTACATGGGGATTTACCTGATGACATCTTCAACCTACCAAACTTGCAAAAGCTCGCTTTATCGTTAAACATAGCACTCACTGGTTCACTACCAAAAGTTAACAGAAGCCAAAACATTCCTCTTAGGTTGTATGATCTCTCACAAACAGGTATCACAGGGGATATACCAGCTTCGATTGCGAATTTCAGGTCTTTGGAAAGCTTGAATCTCTATGATTGTAAACTATCAGGGTTCCTTCCTAGTTTTGTTGGAAACCTTTCTAACCTTGTCACTTTGGATCTAAAGTCTACTAATGTTGGAGGGATCATCCCGTCATCTATCACGTCCCTAACACAGCTTGTCAAACTTGATTTATCGGATAACTCTTTTACGGGTCTTCCTGCTTCTAACAACATAACTGGACTTCAAAAGCTTGTCCATCTAGACATATCTCGTAACTTGCTCGAAGGGGTGATTCCATCTTGGTTTTCCTTACTCACCTCATCAGAAGATATCCGCTTACCAACCAATATGTTAAGTGGGGTAATACCATCTGGGTTGTTCAAGCTTTCTTCATTGGAGGTACTTGATTTGAGTTACAACAAGCTTGAAGGGACGATACCATCAGTATTTGCACTTCCGTCATTGCGTGAGTTAATGCTTGATGATAATCAACTTGTTGGGCAACTGAATCTTCTTGATGAAGACCTCGTCCCACGATCATTTCTACAACTCGTCAATATCACTTACTTTACCCTCGCAAATAACAATTTCTCAGGTGTTTGGGATTTAGATATACTGTTATCTAGCCTCACAAACCTTCAAGGACTCGATCTGTCCTACAGTGGTTTGTCAGTTGTAACCGCTAATGCTAATCACTCTGTTAACCCTGAATTTTATGCACTCAGATTGGCCTCTTGTATGCTAACCGTTTTCCCGGAGTTCTTAAGATCAGCGACAAAGCTCAGTGATCTAGATCTATCCCATAACGACATTCACGGTCAACTACCTAGTTGGACAGGAAAGATGTGGATGGATTCACTATCCACTTTTGATCTCTCACATAACTTCATAACGGGTCTCCACATTCTTCCTTGGAATTATTTAATGCATTTGAAACTCGAGTCTAACTTGATTAAGGGACCATTCCCTTTGTCAATTTGCAAGATGAGCTTCATTCAGATCTTAGATCTCTCCAATAATAACTTTAGTGGAACAATTCCAAATTGCTTTGGATACTTCAATGACAATCTTGTAATGATAGATCTGGGGAACAATTCTTTTCATGGCACCTTTCCAGTGATAAGTGGCTGTGAACGATTAGGTGAGCTTAATTTGAACAGGAATCTACTTCATGGAAAGTTGCCAAGATCTTTAGCCGAATGTGCGGCTCTAGAAGTGCTTGATGTTGGAAATAACCAATTCAATGATGTGTTCCCTAATTGGTTAGCAACTCTTCCAACATTAAAGGTACTTATCCTTAGATCCAACAGCTTCCATGGAAATATCACAAACTCCGAAAAAACTGATTTTCAATTCTCAAATCTTCGAATACTAGACCTTTCTCAGAATAAGTTCTCTGGCACTCTTCCATCAATTTATTTTAGGAATCTAAAAGCCATGATGAATGTAAGTGACGAGAAAACCGAAGAGAACTATTCAAAAAGTCCTATCGGTTGGAACATCTATTACCACACTACTGTGGTCATAAAAGGGACGTCGTATGAACTTGTGAGAATCTTGACTACTCTCACAACCATTGATCTATCCGACAACATATTTGAAGGAAGTATTCCAGATATCATCGGAAGCCTAAAGTCCTTGAAAGTACTCAACTTGTCGCACAACAGCCTCACAGGTCATATTCCATACGCGCTGGGAAATCTTTCAAAGATCGAGTCGTTAGATTTGTCATGGAACCAACTTGTGGGAGAGATTCCTCAACGACTGACTGCTTTGACTTTCCTTGCGGTCTTAAATTTGTCACAAAATCATCTGGAAGGGCGCATTCCTCGAGAGAGACAATTTAACACATTCGAGGAGAACTCGTATTTGGGGAATCCAGAGCTATGTGGATTCCCTTTGCCAAAAGAGTGTGAAAACAACCATGAAACAGATCCAAATTCAGTTCAGACAGAAGATAGCCAGGATACAGAGAGTGAATTTACATGGAAAGCGGTCGTGTTAGGATACGGATGTGGAACTTTACTTGGGTTGGTAATGGGATATCTGATGTTGTCGACAGGACGACCAAAGTGGTTCAATAGAATTGCCGATGCAGCAGAGCATATTGTCCACACAAGGCACAACAAGAGAAGATCTGTATATATTGCAAAATGAATTCAGTTTCTGAAAGTTATGTTCTTTCACATGTTTTCCTATTTCATCAAGTTATGCGAATGTTTCAAAAAATTTCTGATGCAGGTAAAGAAGTTTTCAGTCACTTGGATGTCTTGAATAAAGCAAATTCTAGATTTGCATCCCATGCTCCTTAAGAGTTGTGTTATATTCGAGTTTGGTTTATATTTCTCTATTTTTTTCCGAACAATTAGCGAAATAACTAACTCATGTAGATGGCATTGTAAAAAAGTTCCTACCTTCTGAGTTGTGTATATCAGCGTCTTTTGTAAGATGAATATAGTGTTGGGAATCCTACTTGCTACTTGCTCACTGGTATGATCGTCGATGGTTCTTTGACTATTACGGAATGCTTATAAGATCATCTCATCTTCACATCAATGTACATTCCAAGTATTTATTTGAATAATAGCGAAGTTAGTGTTAGATAAAAAAAAATATATCTGAATCACAAAAATTAATACATATGGGAACTTTAGAAATAAATAGTTTTAAGAGGAATATGATACTAGGTAGTGAATAAGGAATCATTTAAAAGCTTATTTCTTGGAAATGATTGAATTCATGTGACACCCTTTTTATTTCTTGGAAATGATTGAATCCCAGCTCTTCTCAGGGTGTCCCACAAAACATCCCACCCCAATTCATGCCGATAGATTTACATTAGGAATTTATATTCCCGGTTAGTCTCATATTGTTGAATCATATCTCTAAATAGGAGATATCATTGTAATCTATTTATACCAATATTTATCAATATATGGATTCCTAATATATGTGTGTGTGTGTGCTGTTAAAAATAATGAGTATCTCCCATCATTGTGAACTGAGTTTCACTTCTAAAAGAATTTTTTTTAGTTTGTAACTTGACATTTGACTAATCTGTTTGACCTTGAATTGACCAACAGTTGTATATGGTTGGAGTGCCAGCTGATGTTAGGAAGGTGAAGACTGAAGTAATTAACGATGTTTAGACACCCATATGGAATGAAGAATTTACATTCCCATTGACAGTTCCTGATCTAGCTTTACTGAAGATCGTTGTACGAGAACATGACATTGGGAAGGATGGCTTTGCTGGTCAAACATGTTTGCCTGTGTCTGAGTTGAGAACTGGGATTCGGGTTGTTCGACTGCGTGACAAAAGAGGAAAGAAATTTAAATCTGTAAAACTTCTTATGCAGTTTGCCAGTAACTACTTGATTAATATCCTTAGAGCTCTTTAGATCTTATTGCAGCTAGATTGGTAATTGAGAACCTCTGCTGACAATACTTGTAATATATGTTGTAAAGAATCCATTCTGTCTATGAAACAATTTGAAGTATGGTGGCAATTCCTGCACATCAAAATTTGACAGTAAAGTAATCAAGTTTTGGGTTGTCATATCTAACTCGTTCAATAAACATGTCATATTTGGTTGACCCATTTGGTTTAACAAGTTGACCTGTCACTCCGTTTAGTTAAATAGGTTGACCCGTTTATTACAATCTATCAACCTTTTTGATACATTACAACTTGATTATTACCTGTAAAATCATTCAATGTATTAAAATTTTAAATATTGTTGATGTTTTCGTACTAGCAGTTGTTTAGCAATCAAATTACCAGAAGGTGCAATTTTGCGAAGAACAGAATTAAAGCTTCACCAATACATTGTAATAACCGTTTATCATCGTTCGACATTACAAGATATACAAAAAGATGTAAATGATCATGTATATTTTTAATTAAATGGTTGTAGCTAAGATTATAATCTTGATTTTTATTTAGATAATATTTGTACATGTATGTCCCAGCTCTAATATTAATTTATTTTTAGGTATTTAAGTCCCGTAACTTCCACATCTATTATAAAAAATAAGGATTTTTATAGAGATAAATTTGATAACTTTTAAACCGCTCTTTTAGAGGGTATGATAAGTAATAACAGAGATACCCTTTTATTGATGAAATTGAGAACCACGAACCGAATCTTAGAAGGCTATGTGATTCCAGGTCCTAGAGGTTCTGACAGAACCTTTTTATGTAATAGACCTTTAAGGGTTACATCTTCCCAATATTCTTTTAACATGTTCGTCAAAGAATTCCTCTAGATGGTTTTAATAATAGCCAATGAGCTTCCTTTTTTAAATCGCTTTTCTTCTCCGGCTTGTGTGTTAGTAACAATTTTGTCATTCTCGTCACTCGAAACATTATGCGAATCCATTATGTCTACATCACAAAGCAAAGATATATATATATATATATATATATATACACAGAGACGTCTCTGAGAATTCACGTACCCTGTTCGAGCTCGAAAAAATGTGCCCTTTCGTAATGTTTTATTATTATTTTTTAAATAAATTATCAAATTAGTATTGAGCTCAATAAACCTAATGCCAAGTGGGCTAAATTCTAAACCATAAAAAATGATTTGTAAATGAGCCTATATTAAAATCGATATGTGTTTATTGTTTAAAAAATAAATAACGAATATATATCGGATTTATTAAAAAAATTCCTGTGCCCCTCTAAATCACGGGCCTGCACCATCATAGCTGCCACTATATATATAGATCAGAACAAACCCAATTAATCATAATCTAATAGTCCAAAGCTATATAATAAGACTATAAAATAATATGTGGTGTGTTTGCTTTTATTTTTGTCACAAATACATACATATAAATACATTAGAGCTCCACAAAATATATACTTCATATTTGGATACGATAAATGTATTATGTAATATATTGCATCCATAGATATACGTCTAGCTGGAAAAAATACATTGTTATTTTTTTTAAATAATACTCCTTATTATTGTATGATATCGATTACAATAACACATAAATATAAGTAGCAAAGAGACGAAACAAGAGTATGTGCATTGTTGTCCCGCTCCTCCCGCTGCTTCGCCGTCTTCCACCTCCTCTGCATCCAATCATGGGCCCGTCAATCTTCCGATCTCTCCTCCCTACACGCGTCCACGCGCGGCGCAACTGCAACCGATCAAACCTCCATCTGGAACTGCCCCAAATGCCGTATCGAGTTCCCCAAAACTCTAATCCCTAAATCCTATTATTGCTTCTGTGGTAAAGTTGAAATCCAGTTCATGATCCATGGGTTTTGCCCCATTCTTGTGGGGAAATATGTGATAGGCCTTTGAAGTATGATTGTGGGCATAAATGTTTATTGTTGTGTCATCCGGGTCCCTGCCCGGCTTGCCCGAAGTTAGTGAAAGCTCGGTGCTTTTGCGGTGGGGTTGTCGATACTAAGCGGTGCGGGTTTAAGGAGTTTTCGTGTCTGAAAACGTGTTCCAAGTTGTTGGATTGTAATGTGCATTGTTGTGGTGAGATATGTCATGAGGGCGAATGCCCGCCGTGTCGGGCTAGAGGGGTTTACGCGTGTCGGTGTGGGAAGGTGGAATTGGAAAGAGAGTGTTGTGAGAGGGAGTTTAGGTGATTCCTTGTGAGAAAATGCTTGGGTGTGGGAAACATGTGTGTGACAAGGGGTGTCATGAAGGCGGATGCGGTGATTGCCCGTTGCAGGGGAGACGAACATGTCCGTGTGGAAAACGGGTTTACGAAGGAATGGCGTGTGATGTTGTGGTGCCGTCTTGCGGTGGGACGTGTGATAAGAAGTTGCAGTGTGGGATTCATCGGTGTCCAGATAGGTGTCATCGCGGGCCGTGTGTTGAGACGTGTAGAATCGTTATTACAAAGTCTTGCAAATGCGGGAGCTTGAAGAAACAGGTGAGAAGTCGATCGTTTTTTTTACTTTTTAGTGGTTCTTGAATTTTTGTTGCTTGAGATCTGAATATGCTCATATTGTAGAAAAATGTAATTGGATTTATAAGAGGTTCCTTGTTATCAAGATGTAGTATGTGAAAGGAAATGTCAACGAGTGCGGGATTGTGGACGCCATGCTTGCAAGCGGAAATGTTGTGATGGTGATTGTCCACCTTGTTCGGAGGTGTGTTTTTTGATAGCGTTCACCATTTGTAGTTTTCTTGATATTTTTATTTGAGTAATTATTTTTTATGTTTTTGCCGTATTAGATATGTGACAAGAAGCTAAGATGCAAGAATCACAAATGCCCATCTCCTTGCCATAGGTAGCTTGTACTATTTCGATAATTAAAAATTTTAGCTAATGAGTATGCGTATTTAAATTGCAACTATGATGATGGGGTTCTCATAGTTATAAAAAAACATCTGAACGTACGTTGTTATTACTTATTGCATGACATCATGCTTTATTACTATGATTTTTGTATATATGTAAGTTTCTGTATCCCGTTTGACTAAGTTTCATTCTTGTAGAGGTGCGTGTGCTATATGGACTTTACTGATTTTTGCCATGTCCGGTAATGGTGACGATTTCTTGTTTCTGCGGTGAGACGCATTTTGAGGTGAGCCTTTAAGCTATATGGACTTTACTGATTTTTGCCATGTTGTAAGAATCGCTAGGCACTAGTCGGTCGGTGGGGGTACCAATTAGCGATTAATAGGGATTAATTGGTTGGGATTTTATATGTAATGTTCAGTTTTATATGTATATACATGTTTCAATTACATTCTTATGTCATTTTTCTAAGTAGACATGTTTTAACACCTTTGATCCATATTTTTGAAGTAGATAGGATTAATTGTCGGAATTTACATGTTTTGGCCGGAATCGCTAGACTCCACCGATTTTGGCCGATTTGGACCGGATTTGACCAGCGTTGGCCACCTAGCGATTAATTGGCCGATTAGATGAAAATTACTCTTATGACCCTTTGACGGGCGATTAATCGACGACTAATCGGAGGCTAGGCGTGATTTTTACAACCATGTTTTTTTAGATAGTTGTAGATTTCATTTATGATAACTATAGAAACTTATAAGCTTTCCTTTCTGGATTTATGATAAATTGTGCAATACCGGTTACCAGTTATGTTTTACATAAAGTCAAAATATACATTGATTTTGTAGTGACATTTATACATAATGAGGTACCGATGTTCTTTCTATATTTGAACGTAATAATTTTTTCCGGAAATATGTATCAGGTTCCTTGTGGTACCAAAAAGGAGCAAAAACCTCCTAAATGTTCCAAACGCTGTCATATAGCCCCATTATGTAGGCATAAGTCAATTACTAAGGTAACGAACTATATCAATGTATGTACATTACACTTCCATTTATTACTTAACTAAATCGTATCAACGGTACACATTTATATATATGTCCAGCTACATAAGTGCCATTATGGAGCTTGCCCACCATGTCGTCTTGTTTGTGACGAAGAATATCCGTGTGGTCATAAATGCAAACTAAGGTTTCACACCATTTCTTCTCTATATTCTTTCATTTATTTTTTTTTTTGAGTAAAATGTCAATTCCGTCTTTGAGGTTTGGCCAGTTTTGCAACTTTCGTCCAAAGGTTTGTTTTTTCGCATATGGATCCAAAAGGTTTGAAATCTTGCCATTTTCATCTGGCTCGTTAACTCCATCCATTTTTCTCTGTTAAATCAGGGGTATTGCCATCTTTTTCGTTAACTCAAAGGGCAATTCGGTCATGGGTATTTTAAATGCTTGTACATGAAGTGAAAGAGTGCCCTTTAAGTTAACCAAAAAGACGGAAATACCTCTGACTTAACAGAGAAAAATGGATGGAGTTAACGCGCTGGATGAAAATGACAAGATTTTAAAGCTTTTCGATCCAGATGCGAAAAAACAAATCTTTGGACGAAAGTCGCGAAACTGGCCAAATCTCAAGGACGAAAAAAGCATTTTACTCTTCTTATTTTGACTATCCTCAGATATTTAATATTTTAAATGAAGGTGTCATGGTCCTATACCTCCTCCTAATCCCGAATTCACATTAAGACCGAAGAAAAAGAAACAAAATCTTCACAACGATAGTACTCCTGGTTCTGCATGCCCACCTTGCCCCGAACTTGTTTGGAGGCCATGTGTCGGTGAACATATCGGAGCCGAGAGGATGGTAGGTGCAGAGTTTCAGATAAAACGTTTTCTTGTGATAATTATTGCGAAAAAAATAAATAAGATAAACATTTAATATTGTATTGCAGATGGTCTGCTCAAATAAAGCAAGGTTTTCTTGTGATAATTATTGCGGAAACCTTCTGCCATGTGGCAATCATTTTTGCATTAAAACCTGCCACGACCTCAAGATTCGATGTGAAGAGTGCAATCTACCTTGCCAACGAGTTAGACATCTCTTATTTAATGTTTTTTTTTTTCTTATTTCTGTACTAATATAATTACATCAATCTATGAAAATGCCTTCTTTTATTAAAGTTTTCGACGTGTTTCAGGAGAGAAAACCTTCGTGTCCACATTCATGTCCTCTGCGATGCCACCCCGAAGACTGTCCCCCATGCAAGGTGCTAATAAAACGTTCATGTCATTGTGGCGCTATGGTGCATGTTTTTGAGTGCTTATATTACACAATAGTTTGTCTGAAAAGGAGCAAATAGCGGTCCGCTCATGTGGCGGACCCTGCCACAGGTTTGACTATTTCCAGTCAATATTTTTCTAGATATTCAACATTAAGTTTACGTGCAAGTTTTACACTAAATTTTTCTCATTGGTTGTTTGTGCAGAAAGCTTCCTAACTGCACGCATCTATGTCCAGAAACATGCCATGTTGGCCAATGTCCATCACCAGAAAAATGCTCCAAAAAGGTAATGCCAATGCCATTTAATTTGTTTGCACCACGTTATATTTTATGTTTAACTAGTATTTTGACCCGTCGCGCGTTGCTGCGGTGTCGAAACTTAAAGTAACCCGAATTTATACTGTCAATATTTGACCCGACTATTTCCGAACAAAATTCATGTCAAAACGTAGACCAACTGAAAACGGACATAAAAACAAGCACGAAAACGTGTTATATTTGACTTGAATCATTATCGAGAAAACTTTACGTCAAAACGTAAACCAACTTGGGTTTATACCGAATTGTACTTAAGAATTAGCTCGTAAGAAAATAGTTTTTTTAAGTTAAAGAATGGTACTGCACGTTGTGGCGGAATCATAACCTAAAGTAACTCGAAATTAATACCGTCTAGTGAAAACATAGTATCCCGACTCGGTTCCTAACAAAATATATGTCAAAACGTAGTCCAACTGAAAACGAACATAAAAATAAGCACGCACCCTCAAACATAATGAAATGTAAGGGTAAATAATTTAAACTGAAAAAAGAAACCTAATCTAAGTGGAGGGGCTATTACCAAAGTTGAGAGGCCGTATGATACATTTGTTAAAGATCAGGGGTGTAAATACAAATTATGCACTAAAAGAACAAAAAAAAACCTTGATGCACTAAAAAAAGTGTTAATGGCATTATTGTAAATTTTACAAAGAAAAACAATAAAAAAAGTGCTTGTGTCTTGGCCACTATTGCTAAGACACCCTATTTTGTTATATATAGTAATTATAATTTTTTATTCTAATGTCGTTTCAACTGGTTGTTGTAAGATGTAAGTGTCAAACCGTGAAAACGGATTGGCCGTGCCATAAAGTACAGGCTGCTTATCACAGTAGCGGTCGTGATCCAAAAGATATATCGAAAAATCAAATTGGCATTGGACTTCTTTCTTGTAACTCCGATTGTAAGAGTAAAGTCAAAACCGATGAATCTGACTTGCACCTTCGGAAATCCGTAGTTCCTGAGGTCAGACATGTTTATAATATATTTTTAAAAGAAGGGAAGAAAATGTTTTATTCAAGCCTAATTTATATTGTTTATGTGCTACTTTCTCAGAAAAAGGAGCCGGATGTGGAAAATCATGTACGGAAGCGTAAAAGAAGGAAAGACAAAGTACAACACGACCACCATGTTTCAACGTTTCAGGTTAGTTTTCGCTTGCTAGAAGTGGGAGTTTCGACCAGTTACTAATAAATGGGTCGCCTCGGGGTTTTATCTCTGACGGGTCAAAACACATAAACCAGCTTAAAAGAAAAGATGTTAAAAAGATTAAGGGGGCGTTTGGTTCGCGAAATGTTCTGGAATTGGAATTTGTATAGGAATTAGAATTTGAAGGAATTGGATTTGGAATTCAAACATTCCAATTGGAATTGGAAATTGCTGGAATTGGAATCTCAATTCCATTTTTGTTGTGTTTCGTTATCAAATGAATTGGAGTCCATCACCTCGGTACCCACAACCCCGGTTCGGGTCGAAACGGTACAGGTCGAACAAGTACGGGTCGAACGGTACGGGTCAAAACGGTTCGCGTCGAAACGGTTCGCGTCGAAACGGTTCGATTCGAAACTGTACGAGTCGAAATCGTTCGCGCCGAAACGGTACGGGCGGAAACGGTTCACATCGAAAACGGTACGGGTCGGAACGGTTCGGGTCGAAACGGTTCACGTGGAAACGACGGGTCGAAACGGTACGGGTCGAAATGGTTCGAATCGAAACGCCGGTTCGGGTCGAAACGGTGCGCGTCGAAACGGTTCACGTGGAAACGGTACGTGTCGAAACGGTACGGGTCGAAACGCCGGTTCGGGTCGAAACGGTGCGCGTCGAAATGGTACGAGTCGAAACGATTCACGTGGAAACGGTACGGGTCGAAAACGGTTCACGTCGAAACGGTACAGGTCGAAACGGTGCGCGTCAAAACGGTACGGGTCGAAACGGTTCGGATCAAAACGATAAACGGTGCGGGTCGAAACCGTTCGGGTCGAAACGGTCGAAGATTCCAATGAATTTACTTTAATTCCTTCACATATTGGAAGGATTTTGAATTCCTTTAGTTAAAGGAATTGATGCCTAATTCCAATTCCATTGTCAACCAAACACATGAAGATTGGAATTGAGATTCCAATTCCATCAAATTCTGTGAACCAAACATGTTAAGAGATGGAATTTAGATGCCAATTCCCTTAAATTCCATTGAATTCATGCGCACCAAACGCCCCCTAAGAGAAAAATGCCAAAAGTCGCCCGACATCCACAATGAGAATTTTTTTGACTGGCCCTTGAGGTTTGAACGTTATTGCCATTTCCATCCAAATGGGTAAATTGCTAAAATCATCCCTGAGGTTTGGGAATTGCCAAAATCGTCCCTGAGTTAACGATACATTTTAACTGGGTTAGTCATTTGGATGGAAATGGCAATAAAGTTCAAACCTTAGGGGGCAGTTACAAAAAAAAAATCTTATTTTGGATGTAACACGCAAAAGTGCCCAAACCTCAGGGATGATTTTGGCATTTTACTAAAGGATTAAAGTGTGTTGTTAATCCAATACTCCAAAGTCATTTATACAAAACATAAGATGATAAGATGAGTTATTGAATGATTTGATTTTTGTGATCATATTATCGGGGACAAAAAGCGTTTATCGACGTTTTGACCCGTTACATAGCCCGCATAAGCCCCTAGTTTTTCTTACACTTCCACTACCCAAGAAGGATATATAAGTGTAGCAAGTCATATGCTTTCTGGCTCACACTTGTTATTTTGTTGAATATTTGACAGAAAATTATGGGAGTTTTGAGGAAGATATTGCTTTTTGTGATCATTTTGGTGAGTTTGATTGCAATGGCATACTTTGGTTACAAGGATCTATTATGGTTAAATGACTGGATGAATGAAGTGGAAATACAAAGACAAAAGAAGAGATACCCAAGAATCTAAGCCTGGAATCTTGATTGAGTGGAGGTTAGTAGTTTGTTGACAAGTTACAAAAGCAAGTGGCCAACTTTTTGAAAAAAAAAAAAAAACTACACAGATTTGTATTTTGGTTCTTAAAGATTTCAACAACTTTTTTTTACTAATAAATAATAATCAGCCATGGAAGAGGAAGACTCTAGAAAATGTTTGAAAATAGTTGAATTCTAGTATTTTTGAGGTTATGTATTGTAAACATTGTTACACTCAAAGTTGGATTACAATTTATAGAGATTTTTGTTTTTTCATATAGGTGTTGTAGAGAGAGATATTTACCAAAAAGATGTTTATAAAATATATATTGCATCTGATCTAAAAACCATTTTACCTTTACCACAATTTTCATCTTCAATATATAGTTATCATGACAGGCACTAATCCCAACTTAAAAAATTCCCTCCATCGATTCTTTTTTAACTAGGTTATAACCTAGTTAGTTTTTTGCTGACGTGACAGCTTACATGGCATAAACCTAGTTATTGGCTGATATGGTTGCTTATGTGGCACAAACCTAGTTATTGGCGGCTATTGGTGGTGGTTGTTGATTGTGGTGGTGGCAGTTGATGATGGTGGTTGCGGTGGCGGCTAATAGTGGTTGTTGATGATGGTAGTGAAAGTGAGGATTATTAAAATCCAATAATTATGTTTGTGTCACGTAAGCTGTCACGTCAGCCAAAAACTAACTGGGTTGCAATTAGAAAAGTATAAATGGGGGTTAAATTCTTACAAATTGTTATTGTTAGAGAGAATTCTTTTAAGTTAGGATTAATGTTGGCGAATAGGTGAAAGCTTTGATTATTAAAATCCAATAACTCTTAGTTTATTACCATTCTTAAATGTCATTTGGTCGTTGATTGGCCATTATTGAGGGGGTGCGGTTAGGCTGGTTTAAAAGAAGTATCCGGGTCAAACCATTAACTACAGTTTTGTGAACAACAAACCGATTAGATGGGTTGACTGGACCGGTGGCTTTGGCGGTTTAATGGTTAGGTTTGAGAGGTTTTTATTACTATCAATTTTTTTTCTAAATAATTAGTTTGTATTAAATTTTTTGAATGATAAAGATAGTTTATGATTATAATACATATTAATAACTACATATTTAAAAATAAAATCTCTATATATAAATAATAAAGGTTAAATTCCTAGTACGGTTTACACTGCCGGTTCCAAGTTCAGACTAAGCTGTCAAATTGTCAAAACCGAATCGTTTGGCGACTTGCTCAGTTTAAATGGTTCTATCAATTTTAAAGGTTTATAAACACCACTCCATGCTAAACCTTTTAGCTATTTCAAAACACTCCATGCTAAACCTTTTAGCTATTTCAAAAGTATATATTATATGTAGTTTATTTTTTAATTGGAAACTAAAATCTTTTATATGTAATTGCCCTTTAAAATGTGTTTTTTCAACCATAAAAATGGTTGAACCACGACTCTTATTAGCTGAATTTTATTTATTCAAAATGATGTATCTGGTCTAATAAGCAACTATGAAAAATAATGATTGGTCTCCTTAAAATGAAGTCTAATTTTTTAAATGGAATATATAAAAAGTGAATGGGTCATGTTTTATTCCTTGTGATAAATGTTTGGTGGAAAAATAAATTTGTAGAAACAATATCATCTACTACAAATTAAAAAAAAAAATTGATACTAAAAGTCGTTGAACTGGTGAAACCACCTCATATTTTATACGGAAGGAAACAATTTAACAAATAAATCAATTCGGGCTGGCAATAGGTAACTTGTATAAGACACGATTATACATGTTTATTAAAAAGTATATCATGTGGTTTTTTTTTAAATAATTAAAATTAGAAAGTTATGATCCATCATTTATCCTTCTTAGTACATAAAACTTACATCTGTTTTATAAACATTGGATATAAAATAGTTAAACGAGTCATATTCATGTTAAGAACTTGTGTTGTTCGCGTCGTCAAATACCTGTTAAACTCGTTAAGACACGATTTACCAGCCCTAAAATCAATACTAATATAATTAAAGAGAAAAAATAAAATATGGAAAAAAATGTAAGAAACAATAAATCTTACATTTGTAACAAACGTTGAGTTTCTCCAATACGTATGTAGGCTATGTGTAGGTTAAAAATATATGGTTTTTTTATGTATATATAATACACATATGAACGTAAGAAAGATACAATTTGAAAAATATAAACCTTAAATCCTAGAATTTAGTGTTTTATAGTTGTTCTTTTTGTTCTTGCAATAGTTAATGTTCTGTAATGCCCGTAATCCTAGCATATATATTCTTTACGGTTTACACTCACGGCAACATCCTAATTACTCCAGAAACTTCAAAATCATTTTCATTAGTGGGTGACCAAATCATTAAAAGCGTTTCCTTTATAATTTTTGTGTATTTTGACTTTCAAAACATTGAATTTTTAAATATATTTTGCACTAACTTTTTTCTCATGAAAGCCCATTTGATGTGTGCCTGAAGCAAGTAACTTCATTACAATAAGGTTATTGGTATAAGACGGGGGTTTGGGCGTGGGTTGAGGTAAAACACCTATGTGACCATCTCGGGCAGGTTTGGGTTTGAGCGTGGCCCTTTGGGTGGGGGTTTCAGCCCGCGTGTTGGGCGTCTAAGCTGGCGGGTGAACATTGAGTGTACCCTACCCTATATTATCTATTAATATTAAAAATAATAAAAGAATTTGACCAAGTCACGCCTTATAGCTGATTATTTTATGTCTAAAATATAAAATAATAAAGGTAGGTTTCTATTAGAAAACAAATTACATAAAGAAGTTTATAAATAAATCATTTGAAAACACGTCTTATAACTGATTATTTAATGTCTAAAATATGACGTGTATGAACAAACATTTTGATTAATTGAATTTATAATTAAATTAAATTTTCATATCTTATAGTTATTTTCGAGAAAAGAAATATTAGTTTTGTTTAACTTTAAAATTTTTTTAGATATATCAGAGACTTTTATAGAAAAATAAATGAATAAAAAGTACTTAATGTAATATTGTTGTATAATATTGTAAGTTTTCTTTCCAATATTTTATTAGACCATCCAGCGTGTCCCTCTCGCTCACGTGTGAAGATGAGTTGGAGTCACGGCCACGCTGGTTATGCATGGTCCACGACGTGGCTTTTCTCCTGAGGTGGCCACTTTTCCAAAGGCTGTGTGAAACAATGGCGGTAGATTAGGACGAAAATAGAGTGTGAAATCACATCCTCAATTTTGTGATGTAATGTAAAAACTGACATGACGTTGAGTTGACAACTTTTCATATGTGAAAAATTATGACTCACCTGATAGTGTTAGAGTTAAAAAAATCGTCCTTCAAATTGAATAATGAACTCATTATTCTTATAAAAAGGCTATTACATAACTTCAAATGCATTATTATTATTGTAATTGTTTTGTTATACAAGCACAACAAATACAATATAAAAATGCTACAATGTCCTGCAAGACAGGTGCTAGACAAAGCATGTTACAATGTTACATACATACATACATAAACTTTTCCATCATCACCATCATTGTTATAGCACATGAAATGCATAGAATGTTCGGCACAAAAGCTATATTGATTATAAAAATAACTAGGGGTACCTTTTGAACTTTACAAGTTTATATTATAATATCATGTAGTGATGTAATTATAGGAAGAAAATATATATTAATTAAAAAAATAAAAAATCTAAATGAATGAACCTTCTTTTGTCACATGTTATATATTCTGTAGACGTGTTACGTATAACAACCAGATGATGCCACACATGTTACATAGCATCTTTTACTTTTTCAGAAAAAACCGAAAGTCTGCAAAAGATGTTACATGTAACACGTGATAGCCTCTGGTTGATACACGTAATACAGTCTAGAAAAGTGTAACACGTGACAAAAGTACATCTATTCATTTAAGTTTCTTAATTTCCTTAACTAATACGGGTTTCATTTCCTCTCATGTAGTGTTTATGTATGGAAACTTAAACTTTTCTTCTATTTATCAACATGATGATAAATTATCATATTATTTTCTGATGTAAAACACTTATAGTTATACATTACTTATAATTAATGTAAAATAAAGAATCAATAGTTAATTCTTTTATATAGCGAACTTATTATGTATTAGTATGTTACCAATAATAAATCATACAAATCACTTTTGATATAATGAAATGACTTTATCAAGAAGTTCGTTATTAATTTTTCACATGGAAACTCAAGATAGCTTGTAATTAAAGTTTTTAAATGATAGTTGTTTCACTCTCTAATTTATTAAATATTGGGCAATCTATCAATGCAACACTCTCAACCTTTGGAAGATTATTAAGTTTTTTTTTCCGATATTAAGGTAACTATAATTTATATAAATAAAACACATATTTGGGTTATTGTTATAATTTCAGATGATTTAAGTTCTAACCTTTACTATATGATCAAACGTGATCCATAAACTCTCTGTACAGGCTAAAATTAGTTAGGCGAAAACGAGTCCGTTTAAAAAAACAAATAACTTGAAACAACTAAAAAAACTAAAACTAAAACTTTTTTAAAAAATACTTATTTTACAACTTAATATATGAATAGAAATTGGTATTTAATAAATGTTTATACATATAACAAATACTAGATAAAAAGTCTGTATATAAAGTAAAACCAAAAGAAAAAAAGATCAATAGCATATTAGCATAAGCAAATAGCCTATCATATCAATCTTACATAAGAAAAATTGTGTTGTTACCTGTAGGGATGTAAATGAATCAAACGTTTAGTGAGCAGTTCGTTCACTGTATGGGGGAAGTTTGTGTACGTTCGTTCGCTTGATGAATGAATGAACATGAACAATAAATTATGTTCGGTTGGTTAAATTAACGAACACGAACAAATTTCTCATTTGTCCAATTGTGTTTGTGAACGTGTGGTAATGTGTTCGTGAACACTCATTCATGTTCGTTTGTTTATTTTATTTTATCTAAACTTTTTATATTCTTTAATTCTTATTTATCACTTTACCCAAACAAATAGAGTAGGAAACTCTGTCTCCACCTTATTTATGCATCGTTCCACTTTCCATCTCATTATTCACATGGAAACACTATCGACCTTCGTTCAACGATTAGGGGCAATTCAAGGTCTAGCGCTGCTCCTTCTCACCCTCCACCTCTAGCCATAACCGTCTTCGCCGATTTAATTTGTGTTCGTTTGTGTTTGCGAATCGTCCGTGAACGCGTCTCTTTCCTTAATGAACTAACACGAATAGAAAATCTCGTTCGGTAAGTGTTCATGAACACATTATATCCTAAACGAATAAACACGAACAAGGCCTTGTGCGTGTCCATTCTGTTCATTTATAGCCCTGCTTACGGGAATATGGCCACCCCGTCTTAAAAAGCTGGATTCGCGCACCTGGTTTAGACAAAGAATTTAAATGCGTGTGCACTTGTGATCTTGTGGACCTAGTAAGAAGCTATGGGGGCAGCTGCCCCATGAAAAAAAAAAGTGTTACTGTTTCATAAAACTCGATTGTCCTTTATTAAAGTTTGGTTAAGCTTTCAGAATGCTCACATAAAAAAAATCTTAGGTTCGTCACCATATGACTGTGTATGTTCATGAATGTATTAATAAAAAAATAGATTTAGAAGAAAGAAAACTAACATGGGAGTGATAATGGTGTTGGGCTGTTAGGAAGTTTAGGTATATAAATGGATTGTAAAATAAGTTATAGTTGAAACTTGACAGAAATACGGTATAATAATATTAATATTTAAGGTCCCACATGACACCATTACTACTTATGTAACTCAAAAGGTGTTGTAGTTCAGCATTTGTATTTGGACTTGGGTTTAGTGGAATGTTGGGTTGTGGGTTGAGTCTATTGTCATGCTTTTAGGCTTCAAAATCCTCCATTGTCGTCCCCAACTTTCCATTAAATAAACCTGCATCCACCTGCTAAAGTTTCTTTTTGTCACCTTTTGTTACAGTCAGGACCCATGACTTTTAATCGTATTATATAAGTTTCTTTAGCTTATGTATTGTTTTTATGTACAATTATGATAATATGCGAACATACAGCTGGTACGCGATATATGATTGCGTATATAGAGACGGCTCAACTTATTTCAGGGCCTCGTACAAGATTTTATTTTTAGGTGCTTTTAATAAAACAAAAATAAGATGATCTCATGTTAGTGAATACAACAACCATGGCCAGTAAAATTCCACAGATAGCAAAGTCATTGGTAAGGTCTGGAGAGAGTGAGATGTAGGCATATCTTACCTCTGCCTCTGGAGATAGAGAGGTTGTGTAACGACACCGATACCGACTACCGAAAGATTAACATGGACCATTGTGACACCCTAGGCAAATCCCACATCGGCCGTGGCCAGGAGAGATCTTGGGTCATAAGGACTGTCCTGCCTCTTAAAATCACCAACGCGTTTTGGGCTTAATGCTAGTGGATGAGAGGAGAACTCCACAGTTATGCGTGCTCAGGTGGGAGTAGACTAGGATGGGTGAACTCCTGGGAAGTTTTCACCGGGGCAACAAAAAACAAAGCCGTGAGTTTCTAGATGGGCAACCCATCGTTGGTAAAGCGGACAATATTGGTGATGCGAGGGGCCGATGTTACAGGTTGCTTCCAGTAAAGACCATCGGCTTCAATACACTCAACAAATAAATAAATAGAACATGAGATGTGTGTGTGTATGAAGCTACCGATATAACATGAGTCGTGAAAGAGTACATGGTAAAGCAGGCAGATATAACATCACAAACAACCTATACACATAGATACAAGATGAGAAACGCATGTAAGTTCTACCTAACATTTAAGCATATCTACGACCGTACACCACACCTAAAACACAATTGTACCCCCCTAGAAATCCTTAGTCATAATCCTACGTCCCCACAAACTCCTATCGTGGATCATGTTCTCAGAGAGGTGCAATCCTTGTAAATCTCGGCTAATCTGCTCATCCGAAGTAAATTTGGGCATGCCTCTACTCCTCTTCCCTTGCACCTCGAGAGTTTCAACCACTCTATCTGGCTCTATCATCTGCCTCCTCTTCACATGCCCAAACCATCTCAATATTCCCTCCTTTATCTTATCTAATATACTAGCTACTCGCCTACTCCTAACATCTCCCTAAAAGAACCTCATTTCTTATCCGACTTGTGATCCACCTTAGCATTCTCATCTTTGCTACTCCATGTCACGTTAGTGAACAAGAATAAAAAAATATAAATTTCAAAGAAATAAGAAAATGGTATAAAAGGGTTGGGTTCCGGTACAAACCATATTTATCATACAAATAGTAAGAACAGATCCTAGCACTTAAAAGGTTAAATTAGCACATACTAAAAGAATACATACATAAAAGTAGCACATTTGAATTATATTCGCACATGAAAATTAATCAAGATAACTGATTTTAGCACATATATGAATGATATCAGCACTTTTCTTTATCAGCACATTGAAAACCAAAGAAAGATCCAAATAAAGAATTAATTGTTTGTTAGCTTTATTATAAGGAATTCAAGATAATTAATATTATTTAGGTTATCATTTTACCATTTATCTATAATTGGTTGGATGACCCACGACACTTTTTGAATGGTTCTTACTGTTTGTATACAAAATATGGTTTGTATTTGATCCTACTCCTGGTATAAAAACATATCTTTATTTCTTGATTTTGTCTTATTTCGATAATTTCCCTCTAATTCATGATTTTCTTTCTTTATTTCTTGATTTCGCACTTTGTTGCTTCTAGTGGCATCTTCCTTCTAATTTGTATCGGTTGAATTTTCTTTTTTGTTTGTTTTTCGTAGGAGTTATTTGTACAATTTGTCCTTAGCTAAACTCTTTTATGAATATGTAATAATTTGTCCTTAACTAAACTCTTTTATGAATATGTAATACAATTGGCCACACAACATTTTCCTTCCAACTCCATATAAACTAACAGAATAAACAATCTTCGAAATTAAAATTTTACTTACTTGTAAGCTGTGCTGGAACAATTATGAAGAAACACCGGTTCTAATTTGTTTGGGTTAGAACCAAAGAGGTAGTCTCGATAAGATGATTAATCCTTAGTCTCTTCCTGATTAGCGACTCGTATTGTTTTGAGAGTAAATTTGCAAAACAAAAACATCGTGAAGCTCGTTACGAGGAGGAGAGATGGGGGTTCTTCTCATAATCACCCTCCGGCGTGAGAATAAGTATTCGTTTAAAGAGGGTAAACGAGTGTGTGTTAATTGTGAGAGAATGAGAGAACCGATCCTTAAACTTGTAATTGAATGTTGATATTTATAGCCGAAGAGTGTGGAGAAGGAAATGGGCAGATGGGGCTTGGGCCAGACGTCACCAACAAAGAATATCCGGTTCGTCTCCTCGGACACAACAAATAGTGTTTGCCGAGGTAGAGAGACGTTGGCGCACGATGATTGGAGCCACCTGTACTGGTTATAAGCTGTCAAGTTTGTACATGCGTGGATGAACCCCGTGCAGGTATTCTTGAAACACCTGATTGTTTCTATGATTAAGTTTAGTTATAGTCGACCTTTGCACGCATCTTTTCCGCATGATTTGCACAGAATTTGATACCATACCCTTTTAAATTATAACCAACCCACAACAGATGGAATATTGGAGTGCCATCTAAACAATTATTTGAAATATAATATATTAGTTATGATCATATAAAATAATGTCAGTTAGAACTTTTTATGATTACCTTTGTAATTATTCAAACGAACCTCATTCTACTCTTATAAATGGTTAATCAATAGTATACAATAATTTACGACGTTTTCTTTATTCTATGTGATTTAAACAATGGAGATAATTACACATGAAGCTTAATCTAGTTGATAAAGATCATTATAATAAATCTTATGTACGTGACAAATCCTAACTTGCATACTTTATCTAGTCAAAACTAATATATTTAGTATTGTTAGATAGACAAGGTCAACCAGATTAAAAGTGTCTCAAAATACTTGTAACCTTTTCGTTTGAGTGTAAACTTCGGTAGCTACTTGTCCAATCTCTGTAGCAGCTAATCTCCTAGGATTAAGTGCCTTGAGTCAAGTTCGGACTCAAGCTTATAATGATACGAGTCTAGCTATCTTAGTTAGTACTCTTTGATATGAGCTAAAAACTAAAACTTGTATTCGGCTCGCATTCAACTCAATGTAATAAGTATAGTATTACAAATCCTACAATTTACAAGAGATAAGTAACTAGTTTATTAGTATCTTTCTAAAGAGTTTATTAGTAATCTTTCTAAAGTAACTAGTTTATTAGTATCTTTCTAAAGTGAATATTTATTTATTAAAAACAGAACATTATTAAAGGTAGATTCAATTGATATGGCCTTGTTTGTTAGTTGACATCCAGGTTTTTGAAACATAAAACATCTCCTTTTCTTGATTACAACTTTATTTTATAGAACTAATGTTTCTAAATTAGGTTTGCAATTTTTTTTCTTGATCTTTAAAGTTTGTTGTTGCTACTTTAGACACCTGGGTTAAATGTTAGTATTTAAACAATAAAAACATACCCTACTTTTAACTAGGGTTGTGTTTTTATAACCGATAGATGTTACACAAACCCGAACCCCGATTGAGGTTTTACCCGAATAAACTAAACCCGATTAAGGATATACCTGAACCTGACTGTGGTTATATGGATCGGTTAATAGTTTGAATATTTGGTGGTAATCGGGGTAACCTGACTGTTGATATACCTGTCAACCAAACAGCCCGACTGAATTGTACCAGAGAAACCAAACTACCATGCGAGTCGGTTATCGGTTATGATACGAAACTTAGAAAACCCAAATAACCCGACCTTATTAACAAACTCGAACAACACCCTTACTTTTAACAATAGTATATGTTTAAGAACGACACATTTGACAATACCTCGTACTTCAGGGGCTATTTTGAGTTTGTGTTATCTATCCAATTAGGGATGTGCGTGAAACCGAGTAAACCTATCCATAACCGGAAAAACCAAATCCAAACAAAAACCGATGTTTTAATTATATGTTTATGTAAGGTTCGATTTTGATTTTGTATGTTATTAAAACCAAACCGAACGAAGTTTGGATCTTCATTTTTAATTTTGAACGTAAAGTAATTTATGAGAATTTAATAATAGGGTAAACCAACTATCTTAGCTCAAATCTATAATAATCATTTAACCATTACTCTATATACTAATTCAGCCCCCATAACTTTAGATATTTTATACATTCAAGCTTTATAATTTGGTGACACTTTGACTTCTAAGATTTGATAATTGACAACTTTGATCCTTAACTTTTTTTCTACTTAATAACTTCATACCTCATTTTCTCTAACATTTTAATTCTTTTGTTTAAATTACTTTTATGACTTTTACACCGTAACGTGCGAGACATTATACTCCTTGTGCCTAGCCATGTTAATATCACGAACGTAACGTGTGTGACAAAGTAAAAAATGAGTTATGTCAACTCGCGCGGGCATCACACGTTAATATCATCATCATAACGTGTGTAACGAAGTCGAAACACAGTGATGTCGTCGCAACGCGCGGCACGGGTCAAAAACTAGTTAACTAACAAAAAGATTTAGTCCGAAAGTTTTAGGCCCAAATTCATTATTTTAGGCCATCTTTTTTAGGCCCAAAAATTTCAAGCCCAAATGGTAAAATCAAAACCGAACGAACCGAAACTGAACTTTTTTCAAAAACTCAAAAACCGAATTTTCAGATTTTGGTTCGGTCTAAGCCCACAACCAACACAAATCAACCCATGTACACGCCCTCCCACAAATCGACCCGTTTACACGCCCTAGCTTTCAACTAAATAAAGTTTAGGCCCACAAACTGACCCATGTAGGCGCCATTATTTTCAACTAATTAAGTTTAGGCCCAATCCTTTTCTTATAACACTTTTTTAATAAACGTGTGGGTCCCACAAAAGTTTCTACTATTACTCTACTTCTGTTTAGTCAACCATATATTATTGTATATTGTACTTTTTGTTACAAAAATCTTAAGAAATAGCCAAATGACATTTATAACTTCATGTAGCAGTGCCAACCAAACAGTTGTCATTGTACAAAAGTTCACGGGGATTCTGATACAAAAAGCAGAATTTGTCTGAGACCAACTGACATTCATTTTTACCCAATCCCAACTGTCTACCCATAAATTTCTGTTATAAAAATGTCACTTTAATATAAATAATAATAATAATATATATATAACATTATCAGAAATAATATAACATTAGTGACAATAGGTAATTTAGAGTAAAATGTCATTTTCGTCCACTGAGTTTTGGCCAGTTTTGCGACTTATGTCCAAAGGTTTGGTTTTTCGCATCTGGATCCAAAAGGTTCGAAATCTTGTCATTTTCATCCAACTAGTTAATTCCATCCATTTTTATCTGTAAAGTCAGGGGTATTTTCGTCTTTTCTGCTAACTTAAAGGACGATTCGGTCTTTTTAGGGGTATTCGGTCTTTTTAAACAAAGTGAAAAAGACCGAATTGCCCTTTAAGTTAACTAGAAAAGACAAAAATACCCCCGACTTAACAGATAAAAATGGATGGAGTTAACGAGCTGGATGAAAATGACAATATTTCAAACCTTTTGGATCCAGATGTGAAAAAACAAACCTTTAGACGAAAGTCGCAAAACTGGCCAAACCTCATGGACGAAAATGACATTATACTCTAGTATTTATATATAAAACAAAAATATATAACAGTAAAAGTAGCTCATGTCAACAGGACAAACCTGTTTTTTGACTGACACCAAAGATGACGCGTCTCAAACCGAACTGTTTTGACATGTAACCCCCGACCAAAAGGAAGCAGTACAAAAAAATGGTATTTTTCTTTATGAAAACGGGGAGTCATCAGTCATGTATGTATAGGATTGTAGGAGTTTACATTGCGCGATACTCTCATCTCTACAACAAAACAGCAGCCCGGATTATAAACAAAAAGAAATTAACAAAAAATGAACTTCAACCGTAGGGAAACGATAGCCAGGGGTGTTTCAAGGCTTCCCGGGCAGTGGGTCGCCTTCGTGGGTTGATCTCAAGTAAGTTACCGATGAAATCGAGTAATAATGTATCAGAAACTTGTACGCGTTCTTCCAAAGATGTTTCTTGTGGGGTTATGTATTCCATCTCATTTGTTTCCTGGACGCGTTAAAAGGTTAAAACGAGACGGATATGAATTTATAAAGTTTGGAAAGTAGCTATCTTTTTATTATGATTTAGAAATAAAGAAGGTAATGAACCTCGTTTATGCGATAAAGATCGAACTCATCCGTGAAATATTTGCTTGTTTCTTGCCCCCTTTCTAGCATATCGTAATCGATTGGCCCGAGCATTCCAATCACTCGTGCAAGCAAGAACACAACTTCATCGTTTGGAAATAAAACCTGCGTAAATTCCAATAAACAACCACAAAAGGATTCAGGAGGGTTTTTGTATCGGATGGCCCCTATGGTCAACCGAAATTTTGGATTTGTCTCTAGATTTTTAAAAGTACACGAATGATCCTTTTGGTTTGCAATTTGTAACGCATTTAGTCCCCAGCTAACAAATCTAAAGGTTTCAGCAGGTACAAGTTAGAGATTAAATGCGTTACAAAGTGCAAACCACAAGGACCATCCGTGTAACTTTGGCAAAAGTTGGGACTACCAGCGTTACAAAGTGTAAGCCACAGGGACCATCCGTGTACTCTTGGAAAGCTAGAAATCGAAATCAAATTTGGTCAACCATAGGGACCATCCGTGTACTTACTCTTTATTTTATGATATTCTCCAAAATAATAAAAACAAATAATGATGAAAGATTAAAGCTTTTTAATGAAGACTTACGTCACCCGATAAGAGTTCGGCTAAGATGCAACCAAGTGACCAAAGGTCAACTTTCTGGTCATACGGAAGTCCGAGTATGACTTCAGGAGCCCGATAAGACCGAGATTGCACATATAACGACAATCTGTCGTTTTTAAAGCAACTGCTTCCGAGATCAATAACCTTGATCTCACATCGGCTATAGCTTTTGATGAGAATATTTTCAGGCTTTAGATCACAATGTATTATTCCCAATTCATGCAAGTAATCCAAAGCTTCCAAACATTGTCTCGTTATCGCCTGATTCTCAACAATGGTCAACATTTCTCATTCAAAAAAAAAAAAAAAAGATTGCACGTATTATACGTAAAATGTAGAGGTGTCCACTTTGACCCATTTGTATAAATGGGTCAAATTTGGTTTTGCTTTATCTCAAACGGGTCAAATCAACAAACGGACCTGTAGCCTGGGCATCGTAAAATAAGGCTCCCCACCAGATTCTTTATTGTATTTTTGAAATTCGTATAAGTTAGCACGCAACAGTTCACTAACGATGATAAGATGCTCCTGTAAAAAAATCAAGAAATTGTTTAAAAAACGAACAGAAACGGAACACAGAGTGTATGAACCATCATATTACTTCTAATCGCTTACGTGAAAATAAAAATAATCGTAAAGTCGTAAAATATGGCGCTCGTCTGCTGGATCATGCTTGTTTACAAGCTTTAAAAGCTTGATTTCATCTAAACTTTGGTCAAAGAAATCTTTTTCGTTCTTTATTATCTTCAAACAAACATCGATTCCTGTTTGGAGATCATGTGCTTGAACGACTTTGCTAAATGCAGCTGAACCAAGATACTCCGAAACAACATATCGGGCGCCGATTGCGCTGTTTAAAACAATCGGTAGATCCTTATGCTCTTCAAAACCAGTCCTGTATATTCCATAAAGTCAGCACATTATAAAAAAAGAAAAAAGAGTAAAATGTCATTTGCGTCCCTGAGGTTTGGCCAGTTATTCGACTTTCATCTAAAGGTGTGTTTTTCCGCATCGGAATCCAAAAGGTTTGAAATCTTGCCTTCTGGCTCATTAACTGCATCCATTTTCGGGTATTTTCGTCTTTTTTTCTTCGTTAAGGGTATTTTTGAATACTTGTACATTATGCAAAATGCCTGTACATAAAGCGAAAAAGACCGAATTGCCCTTTAAGTTAACAAAAAAGATGGAAATACACGGAGAAAAATGGATGGAGTTTACGAGCCGGATGAAAATGGCAAGATTCCAAACCTTTTGGATCCAGATGCGGAAAAACAAACCTTTGGACGAAAGTCACAAAACTGGCCAAACCTCAGGGACGAAAATGGCATTTTACTCTAAAAAAACAAACTTAAATATAGCAAACCATGTGTCAACAAACCTGTTTTTCCTGTGTATAATTTTTAACTCAAATACTTCATATTCATCTTCGTTTCCGTTCATTAATGATACATCAAGGGCATCGCCTTCGTCAACTTTAGCAGCGTCATAATCACTATTTACGTCAAAGTCAGCATCTTTCTCGCACGTCTTATTTCCCAATTCATGGGTTCTTTTACAATCCCGTTCATGATCATCATCGCAACTTTTATTCTTCTTCTCGGTATCAAGAAAATCATCCAAAACGATTCCTTTTACGCCATCTTCCAAATACCCGACAGAAGTAGGCCATACTTTATCAAGACGGTTAGTTTTCTCTAATATCGGATCGAAATCAAGTTCAAGATTGTCGTTTTGGTTCTCTTTCTCGAAAGTCGTTACGAACTTGTCCTCACTTTGACCACCAAATGGATCCGAATCGTCAAAACAAGAAGGCATCGCATAGTCTTCGTCGTTCTCTCTGTACCAATTTAAGTCGTTTTGCATGTCGAATTCGTGATAATCACGAGCTGTACCGAATTGAGACAATCTATCTGATGAAGCATGAGAACTGGCCCCCCTCATAGTCCGGATTCCATAAGGATTCGTAAATTCTACACATTTCAGTCACAGAAATTTACAGTTATATCCCTAAGTTTGTTTTAAACGTAACATTGTGAACAAATCCGACACACATTTGAATCTTTGTGGTCAAACAGTCGATATCCAAATCAAACGTCGACAATCTTTTCGAACTTATTTCAAAAGTCACAATCTTTTAGCCTTGCTAGTACAGTAGTACATTGACTACATTCACATAAATTCAAAAAATATTGAATAACCTTATTTTCTAGTGAATTAAGTAATCCATTATTGACTTCTGATCCTAAGTATAACTAATTTGACCACACAACCAACAAACAATTCAACATCATTAACTATTTCCCTCCAAAATCATAAATATTTTGACCATTTTCATTTGCCAATTTGGAACTCATAGCTTTCAACAAGAATTTAACTCCTAATTCCCAAAAATTTAAAAAAAAATAATAAAAAAAACATTTTTTTAATCTAAGATAAAAACAAACAAGAACCCTGAAATTAAGGCAAACAAAACAAGATACTTTGTGGTCCTAAATCCTAAAGGGTAGTCAACCACAACCAAAATCAAACATAAATCATCTAAATCAACAATGTGAATAATTATACAAATTACCAACATAAACAATTACTTTTCTTATTTAATCAAACTAACAAAAAGTCATCAACTTTGGTGATTAATTAATCTTCTGTAAAATCATAAAAATTTTGACAATTTTCATTTGCCAATTTGGACATCAACTTTGGTGATTAATTAATCTTCTTTAAAATCATAAAAGTTTTGATAATTTTCATTTGCCAATTTGGAACTAATAGTTTCCAACAAGAATCCAACTCGACTATCCAAAAATTCAAAAAAAAAAAAAACACAAACTTTTTTTTAATCTAAGATAAAAACAAACAAGAATCTAACTTTACTATCCTTAAGGGTAGTCAACCACAACCAAAATCAAACATAAATCACCTAATTAACAATGTGAATAATTAAACAAATTACCAACATAAACAATTACTTTTCTTACTTAGTCAAACCTACAAACTTTGGTGATTAATTAAAAGTCATCAATTTTCATTTGCCAATTTGGAACTAATAGTTTTCAACAAGAATCTAACTCTACCATCCCCCCCCCCCCCCCCCCCCCAAAAAAAAAAAAAAAAAAAAACAAACATTTTTTTAATCTCAGATAAAAACAAACAAGATCCCTGAAATTAAGGAAAACAAAATAGCCTGTGGTCCTAAGTCAGTAAATCCTAAACCTGACCAAAATCCAAACATAAATCACCTAAATTAACAATGTAAACAATTGGTTTTCTTGTTTAGTCAAAGCAATGCAGATTAAACTGATAAACAATTAAAAAAAATAAATATAATAAAAATACCATACCAACATAAATAATAAAACAATTACTTTTATTTATTTACTCAAACCAACAAAAACTCACCTGAAGAACCCAAGCTGATGAACTCCTGATCAGAAGAAGCATCAGAGTTTGCAAGATCTTGCGGCGGTGGAGGAGGGCGGCGGGGGGCTGCCGGAATCTTGATCGGAGGTGGAAAGAGGAAATTGTGGATGTGGGTAGCATCAAGATTGGATTTTTCGAAGAGGTCATCAATGAGAGCAGATTCAGAGGTTGAAAGATGGTTTGTTCTGAGAAAATGGAGGACTGATTCGATGTCAGATGGTTCCATTGTTCAGAGATTGAGGTCAAATGTGGTGGAGTGAGGGTGGTGGTGGTAATGGAGAATCCATGAATACTTTTTATTTTTTTGTGTGCGTAGAAGGTAGAGACGTGAAAGAAGGTTCTGCAACAGAGAAAGGTTTGTGGGGTGATTATTATATATATATTTTTATATATGTATATGTATGTTTGTCTCCTTTGAAAGAAAACATTTTTATACCAAGTTTAAGTTTTTTGACAATTTAAAAAAAAAATCAATATATACATATGTTTATGTATATGTTTGAAAGATTTCTTTGACAATTTTTTTAAATCTATATATGTATATGTATGCATGTGTTGTCTCCTTTGAAATATAACTTTTTTATACCAAGTTCTTTTTGACAATTTTTTTTAAATCAATGTTTATTGGAGTGATTGTGTTTGATGCGAGGTTATGTTTTAAGTAGAGAATTGCAAGAAAGATTACAAACATTATACAACATAATCACATATAACTAGAAAAGACGATCGCAATGAATTTTTTTTTTTTTTGCATTATATTTAAAAATTAGGGGTGTGCAATAACCGAATTGTTAACCGAAACAGAATCAAAAACCGATGAAATTGAACCGAACCGAAATTAACCGAAACCGAATTAACCGAAAGGCATTTATCGGTTTTTTTTGTACCATCGGTTAACCAAAATTTAACTGAACCGAATCATTTATATATTCATATATTTCTAGCTTTTAACCTCCATATCAAGTATTTTATGTTTTTATACTTTCATTTCATATATTTATACCTCCATTTGATTTGTTTATACATCTATTTCATGTACTTATACCTCATTACATGTATTTCTAAGCAACAAAATTATCCCTTGTTTGATTTGGTTATTACCTAAAAAATTAACCGAACCGAAAACCGACAAATTAACCAAACTGATTAACCGATGAATTCGGTTACTGTTACAGTTAATGCTAATAACTGAACTGAACCGTACACACCCCTATTTAAATAGTCTAGGTAAAAACTAAAGAAGTATAAGTAAAGAATTTTGAAAAGCGTAGAGTATGTGGGCAGGTAATACATAGAGTTAATCGCATATAATGAAAAGACCCGAAATGTTATTACAAATCAGTTTATGTACTAAATTTAAAACAATAGATATATTAAATTTGATTTTATAATAAATATTATAACAGGAAAGTAATTAAATTGTAACCATAAGTTTGTTATTTGTTATAAATAAATATTAAATAAAATTTATATGTTATTTATCATTTTATGAAAAAAAAAGTGGAAAAGGTGTATTTAAATTCAATTATGAAAAAAGTGTACTCGAATAAAAAACAGATCACTCGTGAGAAGTTATTAATGTGGTTAAAAATAATATGAGTATAATAATCACCAACTAGTTTTGAGGTGATTAAAATTTGGTAAGGGTAATAAATGGTTTTTTACCTTATATGAGGGGTTTAAATAATTACTACTTATTACTTGGCCTACCGCATTTCATAATGGTGTCTAGTGTTTTCAGTTTCTTATCCCGCCCTTGTATTTTCACTTTTTTGTCAAATTGTGCCCACATTATTTTATCATTTATGCCTTTTCTTTTCTTTTTTCCTTTTTCTTTCTTCTAAATACACATACTTTAAGTGCTTTTGTTTTGGCGTTACATACTTCAAATTTCAAACACATCCTCTTCTAAGAGATCTTAAAATATATTATACTAGAATCTTTATTGATAAGAATTAGGGATGGGATAGGTATCGTACCTGTACCGGTACCAAAAATACTGGTACCGAATTTAAACAAAACTGAGTATCAAATACCGTACCAAATATATAGGTATTGTACAGGTATTTTTGGTACAGTACCCGAATTGGTACCATTTTATTTTTATAGAGTTTTTGAGCAATCGTACGGGTACTAAATAGGTAAAATTGACAGAAGTACCAATATAATACGAGTACTAAATATGTAAAATTGGTACGAGTACCACTATGATACAGGTACCGTATAGGTAAAATCAATACCAGTACTATAAATACCATAATACGAAATAAAACATAATATAAAAAAACTTTTAAAGGTCTGTATAAAATTCGGTACCAGTACCCGTTTTTACCCATACCCGTACCAATACCGAAAGTACCGAATACCAAAATCAATAAAACTGGGTACCGATACATGTACCGAATACCTAAAATCGGTACGGGTACGGGTACGGTACATGTACGAGTACGAGTATTTGGGAAAAAAAACCCATCCCTAATAAGAATTAACTAGTGTTTTTCTAGCTGAAGCGCTATTGGTTTTGTACTTTTTAAGATAAGCGCTGAAGAGTATGCGTACTTAAATAACTATTAGCCTCGTTGGAGGTTTTGATGCATGCAACTAAGCTCAGACATAACGATAATATCGAAATTCGGACTAATAAGCATTTAGGAGTTGAACTATTTAATGGTGTTTTTAGAAAAATCTAAGATGAAGCGGGTGACATAAATAGAAGACCTGACATGACTGTTACTATTCTCAGGCCCATTGGCCCAGTTGTTTAGTATTTGTCAAGGAGTTGCGTTTGTTTTGATTGATTGATAATTTGATAGTATCATTTACCAGCATAAACTTTTTCAACTTTTGACTTTTGAAATGAATTTCCATCATGTTGTAGTGCAAACTATTGAATAAATGTCTTTCAAGGCAAAATAAAATGATGATAAAGGCTGTCATATAACTTTTTAAAAGTGTGTTTATAAAGATCAAATATTAGGCCTTTTAAAAGAGCCTTGTCGACCCTTCAAACTTCAATCCACAAACTATCTTTCCTTTGAAATACCTTAAAAGAGTGTAAACCTAAACTCCAAAATAAAGTAGAAGATCATATAAGTACCTTATACCACGGCGCAACTAGTATTTGGTTTGGGCCCATCAAGGTTTGATCCATTGGAGTCTGCTCACCTCCCCTTATATGCAAAAGGAGGCGGCCCTTCCTTACCTCCCTAAGAGTTTCATGGCGCAAGCCCCCCCCCCCCCCCCCCCCCAATCCCTACTCCCCTACTTTTATTCTACTAACACACATGTTACCATGTTATTATATATTGTGCACATAAGTGTTATCACATACAAACATTCGATTGTATAGATCCTACCCACTCATCCCTAGACGGTTTTGGAGGATTCATATTTCAACAAAGGTCATCCGCCAAACAGTAACGAGTTTGGCATGAAAACTTGGTCCATATCTGTTTGTGCATTCCTTATGAACTCGAAAGTCATTCGACCATATACTCATCAATCATCATAGTGCCGGAAGCATACACCTTTTTCATACACAAATGCTTTAAAAGTTCGAATAAATGTTGATAACTTTATTAAACCAACCCGGAGTTACTTCACATGACACTTTCATGAACCTTTTTCATAAACCTTTTCAAGTTCAAGGTTAAGTAAACCACTAGATTTGTGTTAATTTAAGCCTTCCATTATTGAGTCTTTACTTGAGAAACCAAACGAAACTTACTTTTTCCACAGTGATTGGAGAAAATCCCACAACGTAATAGACAGTCCCACTTTCACCCCAAGCACACAACATGATTTGATGCCACTCCATTCACTTACTAATCTACTATCATGTTATGTGTTTATTTTTGTGTTTTTAATATTATTTTTGTAAGTTTTTCAATAATATTGTTTTCTTTTAGTGGATAACGGTAATAATATGTTTTTTTAGTTATAGTTCTGACCTAATGACCTTTGTAAAAAAAGCCATTTGTTTTGTTGAGTATTTAGTGTTTTTTTCTTTAATATATGAATAAAATTCAATATAATAAAGTTCAACCAATTTTAATTTTTACCATCTAACCGAAGTCAACTATATTATAAGTGTTAATATTCCTATACAGTCTATTAATAATAATTCAATACATCCTTACCGGCTCTACTTTATGTTAGTTATGTGGTGAGACCCCAGAACGGTGAATCATTTATTTACTACCTGCTTTGTTGGATTCATAATGTGACAGGTTGGTAACTCGAATTTATACATTCTAATAAAAACATATTATATTTGACTCGACTTGAACAAAATTTACGTCAAACGTAAACCCACTGAAAACACACATATAAGCACGAAACATATATATTTGACCCAACTTATTTGCGAAAGAAAATTTACGTCGAAACGTAAGCCAACTTGAATATATATATCGACATGTGTAAGAAAATAATGTTTTTTTTTAAGTTAAAGGATACTATAGCGCGTTGCGGCGGCGTGGAAACGTAAAGCAACTCGATTTTATACCGTCAAATGAAAGTGTATTTATTTGAGCCGACTCGTTTTCGAACAATATTTATTTCAAAACATACATAAAAACAAACCCGAAAACATATTATATTTTACTCGAGTCATTTCTAGAAAACATTTACGCCGAAACGTAATCAAACTTGAATCTATACCGATAAATATATAACAATAAGCATGTAAAACTCCATTACAAATCTTTAGAAAGTTATGAGGTTGTAAGTGTAAATGCTAAAAATTGATAGATAAAGGTACAAAAATAAATAAATAAATATATAAAACCAAAAAAGAAAAACAATCATTGCAAGTTATTGTAGAGATAAGTTGTGTTTGTAGTTATATATAATCTTAAAAATTTCGTACCAATAATTCTTGCCGAATATTTGTTCAAATAAGTGTGGGTACCACCACAATTAGTGAAACGAAAATGACGAGTGGATTGCAAGTCTGATTGGTTTAGGAGACAATAAACATGTGCAATTCCAAATTAAGAATGATAATTATTTATTAGATCAATCGATTGTGTGGCTTTAAGTTGCTTGGGGCCTTGTATGTGCACCATTCATCACATGGTTTTATAATGTGAAATTGCATCAACGATACTTAACTTCCTAGAGCTTGCTTGTGATTTACCTCTCTGATTGAAGTTATCCTCACCGGCCACTTGACATCAACGATACTTAACTTCCTAGGACTCCTTTGTAGTAGTAGTAGTGCGTCCGTCTTCACCATTCATGCCTTCGGATTTTGCTAAAATAGTCCATGGCGCATATGCGTATCAAAGATCCTCAGATCAGAAAGAGGGAGAAGTGTTGAAGAAAACACGTATGAACCGGACTATTTGACGGGTGTGTAGTATCATTACAAAACATTAAAATCGTTTATCACTGAGTTATCATTGGTTACAAAAGTAAATTACAATCTTTTTAGAAACACTAATTATCTTCCTACATTGTATGAAAAGACCTTTCTATTTGATTGCTTTCTTATATGACATGTGTTATACACATGTAACAGATGAAAACTATTAGACTATCTGTAATGCTTAACGCCTACTAAGGGGCATTTTTCGTCATATCAGCATCATAATACTCGTTTAAAAAACGTGTAATGGTTAACACACTTTCAATTCTTACTTTTCTTTTTTTTTCTCCTCGTTTGGCGTTACACTAGAACCCCCCCCCCCCCTCTTATGCCGCTCTAACGCCTAGGGGACGACGTTGGGGGCGTTATCAAGCCCGTATAACGTGCATTACATATGGTGTTGAAACATAAAAAAAAGTAAGGAAATTTAGTATGAGAATTGTGGATGGCCCATGACTTTTTCACTATAGATATGTCTCATGTAACGCCACACAAATGCCTCTCGTACGTTTCCCCTTCTTCAGAAACCTTCTATCAACCCCAAAGATATCAAGAATCTATACCCTCCCCACCACCTCCACTCTCCACATTCTTCAAAGGTAACATATTCCTCAACCATTCATCACCATCATTATCACTTAGTCACTTCCACCACCACCTCTCACCATCATCTCCACCATCGTGTTCAAACTCGTATTAGTTCATTCTTTTTGGCTCAAACTATTTGCACACCAGCCTTGACTATTTGCACACTTAGGGTTTTCCTACGATGCGTATAGACCTATACGTAGTGTATAGGGTTACCCTTATACGCATCGTAGGTAAGGGGTAGGTACACGACCAGGCAGTCAAACCTCGTACCATGTCAAATCAGTCTGACATACGCTTCGTATAGCCCTATACGCAGCGTATATAGTGTACATACGCTGTACATACGCTGCGTATAGGGCTATATGAAGTGTATGTCAGATTGATTTGACATCGATACGATGTTGTCTAGTCACGTGAATAAAGCTATACGAGGATTATAGAGCTATATGACGCTGATAATTGTGAATTCAAAAGTGTATTAGACATCCATCTGTGCTACGAAATCATACAGACAATTACTCGCATCCATCCTTCTTCAATCCCTTTGTATATTTACTTCGGTGGAGATAAAATGTCGTCATTTTGGGACGAGAATTATTTCTTTAATCGCTATTCTAACGACGCATGGGAAGGAAATGATGCTAATGAGTAGGAGAAGGTTGTGTCTGGCATCCCTGTTGATCAAAAAATACAGTTGCCAGACTTGAACGAGACTCCGACTCCACCTGTTGATGAACCATAATACCCGACGCATCAAGTGTATCCGGATTACGGATACGGGTTTGAACCTCCGTACGTGCAACAAGGTAATCTGGATGGATATGTAGGATACGGTGCTGAGAATGCCCATGTTGATGAACCATACTATCCGACGCAGTAATCGTATCCTGATTATAGATACAGGGGTGAAGATTCTTACGTGTAAAAAGATAGTTTATATACATACGGAGGATACGGTGGATATGGTGATGAGCCTCCTAACACACCACTATATGATGATTATCAACCCAGTTCCCCGGGCAATCAGTTTCAAAATAACATGGTATCACTTTTTTATTATTACTATTGTTAAAATTATAATTATAATTATAATTGTTTGTTATTATTATTAGTATTATAATTTGTTAATGTTATGGTTATTATTATTGTTAAAATAATAATTATTGTTATTATTGTTAAAATTGTTAAAATTATTCTTAAAATTATATTGTTATTATTGTTAAATTTATATAATTATTGTTAAAATTATATAATTAGTTATTATTGTTAAAATTATATAATTATTGTTATTATTGTTACAATTATATAATTATTATTATTATGGTTAAATTTATATGATTATTGTTAAATTTATATAAATATTGTTAAATTTATATAATTATTGTTGTTATTGGATAATTATAATTATTATTGTTAAAATTATTATTATTATTGTTAAAATTATTATTATTGTTAAAATTATAATTATTATTATTGTTGCTTAAATTATATAATTGTTTATATTATTGTTAACATTATAATTATTGTTATTATTGTTAAAATTATATAATTATTGTTAAAATTGTATAATTATTGTTGTTGTTGTATAATTATAATTATTATTGTTAAAATTATTATTATTATTATTATTAATATTATTATTATTGTTATTATTGTCAAAATTATATAATTATTGTTATAACCTAACTGTTTTTTTAGCGTTTCATGTCTCTAACTGATCTGAAGAATTGGTACAAGCAACGGGAAATGAGAATGGTTACGTTATTGTTACCCGCCGATCGAAAAATATTAGTGGTAGCACGGGGATGGTATGGCTTGTGTGCGACCATGGGGGTCAACCCCGTAAGTAAAGCAACAGCTAGGAAAACTGGTAGCAAAAAATTGGTTGCCCGTTTACATTAATTGCTATACGGGACGTGACGAAAGACACGTGGGAGTTAAAAGTAGACTGCGCGAAACATAACCACGAACCTACGCAGAGTCTGTTGGGCCACGCCTTCGTGCGAAGATTTACCGAAGTTGAATACAGGCTAATCACACGTATATAAACCTTGTTTTCTGTGCAATGATTGGTGAACAGGCTCTGAGATCCATGCTTTACCTACGCTGCATATAGGTCTATACGCAACATATAGGGTTAAACCTATACGCTGCGTATAGACCTATACGCGGTGTAGGTAAAGGTAGGGTTTGGTGTGCAATAGGTACACCATTCTTTTTATACAAATGAATCTCATTTATATGTATAACAATAGCATGAATGCACTTACGAAAAGTTAATTACACAAATGGTCCTTATGGGCAATGGGGACTGTCCGTTAGAGCCGAAGACCATTCACAATACCCTCAAGTGAACAATAAGGACCATCCATAGCGACACACTCTTCAAAATATATCTTAAATGCATACAAATGGTGACCCTTAAATGTTGTAAATCCAAACCGACCAGTTCGATTAGTCAGTAAACAACCAGTTCGATTTTCAAAACATATATAACAGTTCATGTTAGTTTAGTTAATGTATATTCAATTCAATGAAACAATGGCAAATCAAGATAATCAAAGTGCAAAAAAACTGAATTTTAAAGATCAAGACAACACGACGAATGACAATAACCTATGTTATGGAACACTTTCAAAGTTTCTCAATGAATCGGGACAGATCGATTCGAAGCTCTTCATAGTCTCCAAAGAAGAGATCCAAAAGTTCCAGTGAAGAATGAAACATAAGTTAAAGGTCTAAACTGCCAACATTAAGAGGGACAATGTTGGAAGATAATGTTTGGCAATTATGATAATTATCCTAAGTATATATTATGTTGTGTTATATATGTAAACTATATGTCAAATATTGCAAGTATTTAGGTTATCTTATGTTTGATACTGTCTGATAAAGCCATCGAATAGGTTATCAGTTAGAAGGTAGTTATGCCTCTTAGAAACCGGTGTCTTAGTTAATCACGTACACCTATTCGATATGTATAAGTACAAACGGTTGTATGTATTGTATTGTAATGTAATCCGTTTCTTCGGTTTAGTTTTCCCTCTAAAATTCCTCGATCTTCGCATACGATACTAAGATCACTTTGTATTTTGTGTTCGTGTGCACAATCAACAATTTTTATATTATAGATGCATTGTAGTTTGTGAAACTTGTAGGCTTATTATGTAATTGTAACAAATATTTAGCAAATATATTGCGCATGAGTTTTACATTGTTTCTCACTTTTTATACACTTTGTTTCTTAGTATTGCTAGCATATTTTAAAATACTTATACTTAACTTGATATCTAGGCTTAATTTAAGTGCATACCTGTAGCACTTAGTTTTACTATATATAATAAGCACTTTAAAACTTCTGTTTTTTGCACTTTGATTATCATAACATAGGTTGCTGTCACTCTATTTTTCCCAATCATGATAGGAAACTTCCAACCTTATGATCTCTTTGTATGCCTATGCAGTTACGATATATCATATATCATACTTTAGCGGTTGAAAGGGCGACATCCTTTATGTAATTGGACATCAACCGACTTTTGTTTGTTTCTTTTACTGTGAAAACTTAGCTATATCCTCTTCGATCATCATTGTTACTTGGATACGTAATACTCGGAGAACAGTCCTTAAGTCATCCCTCAGATCCACAAACTTTCCAAACAGTTCTAGTGTTTGGATTGAATCTTTGACTTACAAACCCAATTAGGTCATGGTTTTTTCCACGCCCCAATGCACTTCTATAAAGACGCGCCTCTGCCTTTCTTAGCTACTTGTTGAGACTTGTCTTAACCATGACTCTCTTCACCATATGTGACTTGCTGAGACTTTATGTGCTTTAATACCAATTGTTACCCTTCAGTGTGGCTCTTAGACTCATTCTAAGATTGGCCTTTTGCCCCACCCTAGCGGCGATTTGAAGCAACGATAAGGAAACGCAAGATTGGGTAACCAAAGAAAGCTTATACTGCTTACAAGTAGAACTTTATAAGGATGCTAGACAAGGTAAAATGGTGATTTACGAAGGTGTTTTTCTTAAGCGTACAGGCCCATGTTTATAGTTGTTGCCTTAGATTGAGATCCTTCCATCCTAAATGATTCTCTACAAAATATCTATGATATTTACTAATATTTACATGAGTCTATGTAGACATATTTCCTTCAAAATATGAAGATATTTGTACGGCCATTTTCCATAATTTTTGCAAGGTATTGCAAGATTAAGATGGCTCAAGGAAACTCATGAATTTCCAGCATTGGGACTTAAATTTAAGTGGGTTGGACATTTAGTTAACTTCCTAAGAGTGTGCTTACGACTCTAATCCTCTAAACCAAACTTATGTGTTATTTCCCTACGGGTTTTCATGTTATAGCTTTAGAGTACCCTTTGCTTTGTCAAATATCTCTCTTCTAGCCCACATATCTTCCACCTCAAGTTTTGAGAGATGTTTTTTTTCTTTTTTTTTTAGAATTTGTTGTGTTTTCCATGTTTGATCCAGCTATTGGAAGCTATAAACATGCCATCAATATAAAGTAAGAGGAATTAATTTGTATCGAACAAGATTTTTGCTGCGTTTCAGTTTGATGTAGTATTGTTAGTTATGATTTGTGTTAAGATAAGGTGTTCAATAATGAAACGTTATACCATAAAAGGTAATAGCGGCTAATCACAACAATTCAAAATTCAAATTTACTTTTGACTAATTATTTATGGTCATTGTATATTTTTGTAAAGGAGATAATCTGTCCCAATTTAGTCGTACATATCTTGTATAAATTGGTGAACATTTGTGAATAGAAAAATCATCCTTTTGGACTCTTTCAAAAGGAAACAAGGTGTAGTTTACCATGAGTAATGTTATATCATAAGCAAAAACTAGATCGTGTTATCATATAAAAATGGGATACCATGTGATAGAGAGCGTTGTTGGAAAAGTGAAAAGACGGGCACGTCCAGTGCTTCGCTTAGCTCCTGCATCCGCGCAGGGGTCGGGGAGGGCCGGATCGCCTCAAGATCTGATGTACGCAGCTTTACCCTACGCTTTGTGTAGGAGATTGTTTCCCATGGCTAGATTCCATGACCCCAAGGTCGCAAAGCAACAACCTTATCAATTGCTCCAAAGCCTGCCCACGAAAAGTGTAAAAAGAATTTCAATTATTGAACAAAAATAAGATTTCAATTCTAGTTCATAAAGTTTACAAGAATTATCAACAAATGCGGAAAGACCCCTAAAACAAGACAAGCAAATCACAAACTGACATTAACCACCCCAGTCCGATGTACTTAATCAAATAAAAAGAAAAAGATAATAAATAAACATGCCATGGCTTAATTGCAAGTAGTAAAACCTAATTAAATTGATGCATGTGGTCATTAATTATCAATACCTAATCTTGAATTGCTAACCTGATTCAAAAATTCTAAAATCGAAGTTTAAATTTTCATTCGAATTTTTGGTTTTGTGATTTCGGTTCGACTACTGAACGCCTTCAGGGTCAACAACAGCACATCGACACCGATATTCTAAACCGGACTAATTTAGACTTTAATGAATAACTACTTGGAGTGATGATGGTAAATCATTCAAAAAATGATTTTACCATAACTAAGACTCAATGTGTACAGTAAATGATAACTTGGGGGGCATGTTTACGAAACAAATACTACCACTGTTCAGTAAACTCATGGCTCGTTTGCCACTTAATCATTATTAGTTTGGTAAACTCATGTCACGAGTTGCCCAAATACCTGCTCAAAACACTCCAAATTCTGCCAAAAAATAAGCATTACAAAGCTGCGTTTCGGGAAGATTTTAGACAGCAAGATACCATGTCTTTCTATAGGTTATTCAAGGCTGATTTGGAAGCATCTAAAGGGCTGCAATATAGGAAATCTAGAACATAAAAATATCTAGGGGTTGATCTAGAATGATCCAAAAAAATCCTAGATATTTAACCTTAATTACTAGAAAGATCTATGTAAATATCCAAGATATTTATACTTAGGAAAACTCTAGATTAGGAAGTATCTAGATACGTAGCCACTAGTATAAATAGATGATGAGGTGTCATTTGCAAATCACCACCACAAATTCTTGTGTTCACTTTGTAAAGCTTAAGTGCTCTCTTGTAAACTTTCTTTGTAATCTTTTTTTGTAATCAATAAAGGTTTAATAACCGATCTTATTATTCCGCACGTGTTCGCTTCCGAATGACTCCATTGTTGCGACAAAGGCTGATCTTAGAATGACTCTAAAAGCCGCACGTGAGCTGAATTATTCACTCGTGACATCGAGCTAGCTTGCTCGAGTAACTCTTCATCTTAGATTTTTCTTGTACATTGATAGTTTCATATTCTCTTATATATTTGAAATTTCTATAATTTATAAACTTGGAACTATTACTAACTATTTCATTTAACACTTATCCAGTTAACTTAACTTGCTGAGTCACAAGCGTATTCAAGTTGAATACGAGCTCAACTTCCTCGCTTTTAAATAGAAGATTGTGACCCGGGCCATCTCTTTTGTATGTTTATAAGTTCGAATCCAGGTTGATACTTGATAGTAACTGACTTTAACCTATTTGTAGAGGCTGGACCACCCTTAGATTTACACAATGCAGGACGGTGGATTTTTTGTTTCTTAGCATTTATTGAATAGAAAAAAGTTTAAAAGACTGTTTGATTAACAACCCACTTGGCCATTAGTTGTTTGGTTTCTTGCTGACTATCTGTCTACCAATTCAATTCGGTCACACACATATTATATAGGTCACATGCTATATTAATAATCACGTAACCTAAATTGGAAATATAAATACATATGCTAGTATAGACAGGAGCGGACCTATAGTGTTACAAGGGGTAACTCTGTTGCCCTTGATGCTCCGGTGACGTTTTGACAGTAGTGTAAATTTTGGAAAAAAATGACGTTTTTTCTATTTTGTTACCTTTTTTTTTAAAACGTTACCTCTGTAGGGATTTTCTAGATCCGCCACGGAGTATAGATATTGTACAATTGTAGTTATATTTTTTTTAATAATAACAAAACTACATAGATTCCAATTCATATCTTAGGAAAATACAAACTAAAATCAAGACTGCAAGACTAAGGGGGTGTTTGGGATTGCGTTTTCAACCTGATTTTTTTATTATTGTGTTTTGAAATCGCAAAAAATCTATTTTCAGTGTTTGGTAAAAATTAATAAAAGTGATTTTTTACGTTTTGTAGAGTTCAAAACGTGATAATCCATAAGTAAGTCACCCCTTGCTGCAGGAAAACGTGATAATCCAAAAACTATTTTTTTACGTTTTCACTTATTTATTTTTTAAAATATACATACTTGCCAAACACTCAAATAGTTGATTATCCAATTATTGTGATATCAAACAACATAATCAAATCCAAATACTATCTTTCCGCAACACGTTTTATTACAGCTAATTATCTAATTTTGATTATTCAAAACGCATAATCTATTTTGAAAAAGCAATCCCAAAAACCCCTAATACTAATACGGGTTATTCTTCTCTACTCTTTCAAGTTTAAATTTATTTAAGCCTTTATTTAAGTAGATACAATTCCGGTTGATTGATAACTACATTATTAGTAATATTTTGATGGACAATATTCCCCTTCTTGAATATTGAATAGTTAATATAATTACCAATGGACTCTTATGTTTCTATGAGAATCGAGATGTATGTTTCGAGGGCGTTTACATCTGGTTCACTCATAACTTTTAAATCCTTATCCTACTCTATTTCCTGTAAGTGTTTCATGTATTGATCATCTCTTTTTAATTTTGTTTCGGCCAACATCTAGCGTCTTTCTCTATTCTCCTCCTATTCCAGCATTTTTGCCGACTTGAATTCGACCATGGCATCCACCCAACCTTCTTTCCCTTCGCTTGTTGACGAATGGACACTTTTCCTCCGTTGCGGCCTTGTTGGTGTTGTGTGGTTGGGTCATCATTTAAATGGATGTCGGAAAGTTGCTTGATAACCCATCCATTGAGGTTGTGAAATTTCCCGAGTCGGGTATATTTTATTGTTTTTGAGAATGACCACAAGTACCCGTTGGGCCATCAAGATCAATCAATAGAATGGGTATCCATTTGGAATGAGTCCTCACAATCTCCAACGACACAAATGGAAGAAAAAACCTTTCTTTGTGTAGAGTCTTGTGTATTCGCTTAGGGCTTCCTTGATTGCATTCACCTCATTAGTTCCACTTAGTTAAGTGCGAAGCTAATATATTTAAAACTATAGGATTAATGAAATGAAAATTAAAAATAAAGTGTATATACTTCACATTTTATCAATAAAAATGTAACAAACTAATATAATTAAAAAATATATGATTATAAATACCTTTTGTACATAGCACACATTGAATCGACTCGTTTTTTTATATAAATTCGTTCATTTTCCTGGGACTAGATCCATGCCCCGAGTAGACCCACTGAGTAGTTTTCCAAAATGTGCGATAACTCGGTTCTAAAAAATGTCTTTTGTTTGTTGATTTCCGACCTTTGTGTCGTTGGAAATATGTAAGTAATACTTAACCAATGCTACCTCTTCCTATTCCGTCCAATTTTGATTTGCCCCCCCCCCCCCCCATGTTTGCTTTTTTTTTGCCATGTCTTCCATGAGTAGCTTGCACTTCTACTTTTTTCCACTTGTTCTTCATTATCTTGTGGCTCTTCTTTTTCGTTGTCTTGGTTCAAAACGGGACCGGGTTATGAAATGAAATATTTTGGCATTGGGAGATAGGCTCACGATACGCGAAGACGGTCAATTATTTGGTTGTCCACCGGGTCGAGAGGTAAAGTGAAATGACCGATTGCGACTTAGGTTAGCATCTTGGATTGGGGAAGTATTGTGGATATTGTGAATACGGTTGGGTGGGAAACGATTGTGTGGGTATAGGTATCGGTTCATCTTGTAAATGATACCTATTTGGTTCCCCTAGATTAGCACGAACCTTCGGCCTATACTCTTTCTTTGTAGGCGACAATCTTTTTCTTGAAACTTCCATACTTTTGAAAGAGTAATTGAGAAGGGGCTCATGAAGTTCTAATGAGTGATTACTTTGCCGAAAACTCAAGGTACAATGCTGAGACGTTTAGAGCGAGATTTTACTTACCGAAAGAGTTATTTTTAAAATTCGTGGGTGATATAGATGCTCCATTTGAATGGTTTCAAGTAGGTTATAACAGGAGGTACAAAAAGAGCGAAATTCCCGACTCCAACGAAGAGTCGTTCTAATTTTATTTTGTAGGGTTCTTTTTGTATTTTTTTTTACTTCAAAGTTGTTTTTAATTAATTTGATTTTATATATAAATATAAAATTGGGTTCAAGTGATCATATGCCGATTGTCTCATGTAAGAAGAGATGAAAATGTGATCATGTAATGAAATTATGTGACAAGCTATGATTGATTGGTTTTTAGTGATTATCTGATCGGTGTCCCTTTCACACTTATATTGAGATGGCATATTATCTTTCATCTCTGATAAATAAATGTCCTAAAGTACACGTGTTACGCTTTGATACATCCTCAACTTGTGTTTTTCCGCATCTCTATCTTATAAAATTATGTTATTTTAAAATAGTTAATATAAAATTAGTTATGAATACTTATTATTTAATTATGTATAGTTATTGAATATTATCTGGTTAATCTTAATAAGAAATTAATCATGGATAGATATAACTTTGACTTAACTTTTCAATTTCGAAAAATAATTTTGTATCACAGACACTTATTATATGTCAAATAACAAAATAAAGACGGTATTAAAAAATAAGTTTTAGTTTTCAGTTTTTTATATGTATTTCTATATTTATAATTTCACTTTAAGTTAACTTAATGTCCCAAAAGAATATTTAAAGGACTAAGTACACTTTAATTGAATTAATATTTATTAATAACATAAAATAGTTAATTCTCAGTTAAAAAAATGTTTTAAAAATTAGCTTTACAAAATTGATAATTGTCATGTCAAAGTTTATTTTTCCAAATACATATTTTGACAATTTTATGTGTTAACATATTGCAATTTATTTTATTTAACACATGTAACAAATAGATTTTTTTAAAATTCATAACTTGTTTATTACGAAGTATATAACATTGCTATAATATACGAGGTTGTAACCTAGCCTTTCATATATAAAACCACGTTGACGTTATCTTCATATGTATATTTATCCAATTAAATAATTGTTTTAGGTATTGAATACCAAAAAAGTTATCCTATTGCACATAATAGTATGTTGAATGTATTAATTTTTGTTGGACTTACAAACTAACTTACTTCTAAATACTCCTATATCTATATTTTACAGAATTTGAATGTTTCACTTCTTAAATCGAAGAGAAGAACCTTACCACCATATCATGTCCCTTGAGGAATATTTGAACGTATCAATGATTATTATAAGAAAAAACTATTTGGTAGTTATCATTGTTTTCGTAAATTATCTTCTTTGTTCTCTTATGAATCAAAGCTTAGCCTATTAAGGGATGGTTGGTGTGTTACGAGACATACACCATACCTAACTTATGAGACGAACACTACACCTATCTTGCACTTTTAAAAAATGTTAAGTGGTAAACTAATCCTTTTTCGATTACACTTATATGTACCTTACAGGATTTGATTCCCTCTGTTTTTAAGATAGAAATAAAATGTCTTACAACTACACCATAGTTGTTAGGAACATCTCTTATCTTTCATTCATAATCTAAATAGGATAAGTGGATTTTTTTTGTTTGTAAGTGTTTATTGAATAAAACAAAATAGTTTTGTGTGTTGATTGGAAAATCCAGTTGGCCATTTGCTGTTTGGTTTCGTTCGGCCTACCAATTTCAATTTGATCACACCCTTACCAAATACGGCACATGCCCAATTCCTCAATCATTCATTTATTAATGGAGATAAATCAAAAGGTAAGGTGTTGTATAAACGTCAATATATTTTTTTAATGGCAAATATGGATCACTGACGGACCACTGGAGTATCATTGTGCCACCGGCGAAACGTCAATGTTAATTATTTTATTTTCAAAACAATACACATACCGTCTTTCTTTCACGTGTATAGTTATCTTCTTGAAATAACATCTGAAATAACATGTACTTTATACAGTTCTAGACATTATATCCTAAGTTAAGTAACTAAAAGCGTAATTATATTTTAAAGAATAAGGTTTTGTACAACTAGAGTTACACTACAAAACATCTGAAGTGAGCAATTCACTGATTCTACACATTGGCAAAATTGATAATATTGTCAACTTTATACTATAATGATTATCGTAATTACTCTAGTTATAAGGTTGGTGATAATTACTCTAAAGTAATTACGTAATTGCTCTATAATTACTTTAGATATGTTTGAGTTGGATCTAAATTAGTAATCATGTGTGGAGTAATTACACAGTCACATAGTTAGTTGTTAAACATAGTTAGGCTAATTGTTTAATATATGTAGAGTATTAAAAAAGCCCAAGAAGTTTAAGCCATGAAACCAAAGAAAACATTAGTACAGTTTGGTTTAGTTCAGTTTTAACTTTCAACAATTGGGTTTGGTTTGGTTTATAATGGTCCAATACTGTTACTAAGAGTTTGGCTCACACGTTTACTAAAAAACCATGACTAATGGTTGACTCATAGAGAGAGAGAATGTGTAAAATACAATATCCCTTAACGTACAATACGTACGAGATGAAAATATAACATGTGTATTTAGGTTATAACATGCAGATATTGGTTCATGCGTGACCGTTATAACATGCGGTAATGGCTAACACCTTATGTTTATAACATGTGGTTTTATGGTTAATATCTGCAGTGACGGACCTAGCCCATTATATCAGGGGTATCCAAAAAGTTTTTTTTACCGTGCAATCATATAATATTAAAAAAAGATAATAAATACAAATATTAAAAAACAATAAATAAATAAAGTAAAACAAATACCTAATAGATGTGTCCTCTTCTTTTTTCATAGCTTGAAATCGTTCCATCACATCGTCGTCTTTTACTTTATGAAAAAAATCATTTTCGAGCGCACAAACCATGGCATTTTCAAAAATTTCGGGCCCATCTAATCAGTTGGGTTTATCTAATCAACTGGGTCATTGTTTCAATCGAGCTCCTTATTTTATAAGTTTGGGTTGGTTATGGGTATCCTTATATTATTTTAGAGGTATCCTTTATATAAAACCGAAAACAAAAACACTAAGCATACGGACTTCAGCCATAGCCAGTGCTACGGCTCACATAACATTGGTTCCGTCCCTGAATATCTGATGGTCATGCGTGATGTTTGTACATGCGGGATTTATGGGTATCAACATGCGGGATTTCGTTTTTGAGGTTTATAATGTGCAAAATATTCATCGCGTATGCATCTTTCGTTAAGGCCAGTTGTACATTAACTAACCCCCTCTCCTATATATATTTTCATAGTTAAGTAATACGAAGTAAACAAATAAATTATACCCTGAACCATATTTTGTAGTCTCATGGAAAAAAAATCTCATATATGGCTCATACGAACTCTTCTAAGTTCTAACTTACATATATACTCATAAAGGAATTAATAAAAGGTATTTGACAAAATAAGTAAGGATGACACAGCAAGACATCTGAAACTTTCTCTATATCTATCTAGTTTTTTCGAGAAAGTACATGACTGATATCATATACATATTTACTCTATAACATAAGAGGTCATCTTGGTGATTTTAAAGACTCGACTTGGGATTTTCCTTGTGGACCTCTAGTTCGTATGAAAAGTCGGTAATCATCAAAAGTCATCGAGGAGTAGAGAGAGGGTGCCTCAGGTGTTATGAGCTCCGGCGCTGGATGAATAAGCAAGTCACTCTTTGGGTTATAGAAATACGCCAACGACACTCGCTCTTTGTTTGGATTCACTATCACCCTGTGTTCTACACTCTTGTATATCGCGTTGCTTATAACCTAAAAAAATCAAAATAAAAAACATGATAGGCCAAAGAGACAAGACATGCTAATATGCTATATATATGTGCAGTATACCTATCATTAACAAAATACCTAAAATTAAAAATCTTTTTGTTATCCCCCCCTCCCCCAATCATCAAAAGACAAAAAACCTTGCTATGTTAACACAAAAGGGGTGATTGCCAAACCATTTGGCGACCTCTAATTAAGGCCACAAGTAGGTAGGTATGTTGTCGACTCAACTGGAAAGTTACATAAAAAAGTGAGTGATTGTCAAATGCAATGACGACCACTCATGCAAAAAACTGTATAGAAAAGCGAGTGATCGTAAAGTTGTTTGGTGACGAGTTCAAACGTTGTACTAACCACTTACACACATGTCAGACATAATTGGGCCCTAGATTGGTGACCACCCAGTTTTTTTCCTCTTGTGATGCATATGGGAAAGAGGCACCCATATATATAATAATAAAAATAAAAAAAAAAACCTGTAAAACCAAAAAATGACTAGCGTTAATATTATTATATTATATCACATTAGAAGACCAAACTAACATGTGCATATATTTAATATTTTTGTCGTACACATGTGATTTGCAATGTGCATCTTATCGGATATTTAGAAAGAAACAAGTGACAACCACCATTAAATGTATGGCCCCTATTTGCACTAAAATTAGATTCACATAGATCCTTTTCCCTTTAGGCTTTAACTGTGTTCACCTTTTTAAAAAATTCTTAACAAAAATATGTACCTGAATTTGATCCCCAATATTGACAATGATCCCATGCCGAACCGGTTTTACCGTAATCCATTGTTCACGTCGTCGGACTTGGAGCCCGCTGACGTTCTCATCGGGGAGGAGAAAAGTGATGCCACCAGGATCCGAATGAGACGAAAGACCTAGGGTTAAGTCGGGTTGTGGGCATTTTGGGTAAAAGTTTACCCTCAAACAAGCCCCAATGTCCTCTCCACCAAACGCGTTTTGAAGATAATCATGTGGTAATCCGAGGTTAATCGAAAATACCTCTAACAAAGTGTTACCCAACCGCACTATCTCCTTCGAGTATTCTTCCACAAGTTCCCTACATTAAAACACGCAAAATTTTAATGTATAGGTTTAAGTCGTGGAAGAAGTCCTTTGCATAAATGCATGGTAAAAATATATGCATCAGGCACATATATTTAATTGGCCTGACATGCTCCCCGGGACCCACACATGCGGGAGCCTCATGCATCGGGTTTGCCATACATGTCTATTATAGATATGAAGATAACACTTGCACAACTAATATATTGTTTATACTTTTTTCTTATGTTGACTGACCTTAAAGAAGAAGGCTTATCAGGCCATTTACGGTGATCCTTTAACGAAGAAGGAAGGTAGTGAAGAAAATAATAATCACTCCAATCAAGTATGGCCCCCTTTTGAAGACCTAATCGGCTTCCATAACCTTCATAAGTTATCGGTAAATTCGCGTATTTTTGCTTCACCTCCATCGGCTCATGAAAAAACTCGCCCCAAATCTCCCTTACCCCATCAACCAACTCCCCCTTCAAACCGTGATTAATCAATTGGAAAAACCCCCACTCGCGGCAGGCGACATAGATTTGGTTCATTGTTGCTTCACGGACGGTGAGATCACCGTTCGTGAGCCCAGACAAGTCTACAAGTGGTATGTTTATGTCTGAATGAGATGAGTTATTAAGAGTAGGTCGATCTGACGGCGGCTTGATGTATCTTTCGGGAATTATCGATTCCCCATTTTCTGACAAAGATTGCACCCGGACCACAGGTTCAGGCCAATCGCCTGGGCAACCCATGGTTATTTTATTTGAATCGCGACAAAGTATAAGGTTACAAGGAAACTATAAGGTTACAAGGAAACCTGATGTACCGCGACAAAGTAAACGTTATAAGAAAACGGGACAAAAAAAACTAGCAAGGAGTCAGAGAAAAGTATAAGGTTACAGTGAAAACCGAGAAAATTAAAATTACATAAACGAGACGGTTTTAGAAAGCAAAAAAACTAGCAACCCATAGTTGATGAGAGGTTAGAGATTATGAGGTGGTGGTGAAGTGAAGGGGAGATGGTGGTTTTTATAGGCTGAGGTGCATGTGGATATCAATGGAATGAAGCAAGGAAAACGTGCAAATACTGTATATGGAATTGTGTGTTTTAGTAGAGTTACGATTTATGGAAATGAACACCGACATGAATTGTGGTTTTGAGGTTTTCTAGTTTTTGATTGGGTAACTTTCATAAGTGTGTCAGCTTTATGAAAGATTTTTTTAATGAAAATTGAAGAGTCAACTTGAAGTATATAATTTTTTTAAGCATGTTCATTTGTTTCGGTTTATATCAGCTTATTGTCTTGTTTTTCTTATATGTTTTATCTTTTATTCTCTATCTTAACTATGTCTTTATGTTTTATCTTTGTTTTATTTAAGTAAAAACATTAGATATTATTATATAATATACAAAAGTTAGATATCAAATCATATCCTACTGTATATTTTATGTGAGGATATGGATGGTTCAAAACGGATAGGGTAAGAAAACAACAAATATTGGCATTAAAAAAAATCAAATTATAGGATAAGAAAACAACAAATATTGGCATTAAAAAAATCAAATTAACAAAAACAAATATATAAAATTAACACAAAAGATTTAGGACAAGTGGAGTTAAGGAAGACAATATTTTAACATAAACTAAAGTACTAAACTATAAGAAAACAATTAACATATAATATAAAGATAGAAGACAATATTTTTAACATAAAATAAAGTACTAAACTATAAGAAAACAATTAACATATGATATAAAGAATTACAATTAGTGAAGTAACATGGAAAAGAAAACTTAGGGTTTCTAATTTTCAGCCAACTTTTGATTTTTTTTAATCTTATCATCCAGCTTTTGATTTTCTTACTCTTCTCATCCAGCTTTTTTTTTATGTTTTATCTTTATCTTACCTATGTCTTTATGTTTTATCTTTGTTTTATTTAAGTAAAAACATTAGATGTTATATAATATACAAAAGTTAGAGATCAGATCATATCCTACTGTATATTTTATGTGAGGATATGGATGGTTCAAAACGGATAGGGTAAGAAAACAACAAATATTGGCATTAAAAAAAATCAAATTATAGGGTAAGAAAACAGCAAATATTGGCATTAAAAAAATCAAATTAACAAAAACAAATATATAAAATTAACACAAAAGATTTAGGACAAGTGGAGTTAAGGAAGACAATATTTTAACATAAACTAAAGTACTAAACTATAAGAAAACAATTAACATATAATATAAAGATAGAAGACAATATTTTTAACATAAAATAAAGTACTAAACTATAAGAAAACAATTAACATATGATATAAAGAATTACAATTAGTGAAGTAACATGGAAAAGAAAACTTAGGATTTCTAATTTTCAGCCAACTTTTGATTTTTTTAATCTTATCATCCAGCTTTTGATTTTCTTAATCTTCTCATCCAGCTTTTTTTTTATGTTTTATCTTTATCTTACCTATGTCTTTATGTTTTATCTTTGTTTTATTTAAGTAAAAACATTAGATGTTATATAATATACAAAAGTTAGAGATCAGATCATATCCTACTGTATATTTTATGTGAGGATATGGATGGTTCAAAACGGATAGGGTAAGAAAACAACAAATAATGGCATTAAAGAAAAGAAATATAAAAAAATCAAATTAAGAAAAACAAATATATAAAACTTACGCAAAAGATTTAGGACAAGTGGAGTTAAGGAAGACAATATTTTAACATAAATTAAAGTACTAAACTACATAAAAAACAATTAACATATAATATAAAGATATAACTTAGAAGACAATATTATTTTAACATAAACTAAAGTACTAAACTATATAAAAAACAATTAACATATAAGATAAAGAATTACAATTAGTGAAATAACATGGAAAAGAAAACTTAGGTTTCTAACTTTCCCCCAGCTTTTGATTTTCTTAATCTTAAAAAGTTAAGATTGGTCTTGTTTTAATTATTGGATTTCTACATCGTCTACGGTCCCCAACCTATGGCGCCCTCGATCTAGTGTGCCTCATCTGAGAGCTATTGAAGACAATGGGCTAAAAGCATTTAAAAATATAACTTTTTTATTTTAAAGAAATTGGTGGACCTATGAGGGCCTCCCCACCAAAACAAAACTACAACGCTAAATTCTCTTTGATATCTAAATCATTTGTAGTTTAATTCAATTTCTAAATTTACACCTTTATTTATTAGGGTATTCGGAGTCGTAGTCGATGATAAAATTCTTTCAACATTTGGGTTAGACGCATCGCAATGTAGATCAAATTCTTTTAAGATTTAGGTACATTCACACAAAGTCAAGAAGATTTGAGTTGGTATTCAACAAGCTAATGAATGGCGAGGGCGACTTAATGGAAGAAGTAACGATTGAGGCGGCCATATCGAGTATCAAAATCGCTATGCGAATAAGAAATTTAATTACGTTTCAGCATTACAAATTTTAAGAAACCATCCCAATGGAGAAACTATTTTAATTAAAGTTGTTTTTATTTGATTTATGTATTTTTCAATTTAACTAAGTAGTTTTTTTTAATTATGCATTATTTTAATTGTGTGTTTTTTTTTAATTAAGAGCTTTATTAAAATCTTTTATTTTAATTTTTTCAGTTAAATTAAAAGTAATTAACTTTAGAGGAAATCTTGTAAAATCTAGGACGATGGCATCACGCAATCTATGGAAATTTGGAGGAAAACTGAGAAAATTGGTAAAAAAAGTAATGTGGCATTGGCGTGTCACACAAGAAAATTTAGGGTAAACGGGATGACTCTTTATACCCTTATATGACTAGAACGTTTAAACATTTAGGGAGAAATACCATTTTATACACGCTTGATATATATATATGTTGCTAGACTAGAATCCATTTAATATATCTCAACTTAATCGACTTCATACTTTAAAATAAGCTTTGGTGTGTATTTTTGGATCGACGTCTTAAAACCTTATGTGGGGTTTTTTTCTATTTTTTTCTTTTTCTTTTTACTTTTAACATTGCTAATTATCTTCTGACTTTTGTCTCAATGTGCATGACTTTAAAATTTACATTTGGCCCTTCGTAATTTTAATTGTTGTCGTCTATATATAACTTTCTATGTCATTTTTTATTGTCTAGATCTTATACTTTTTTTCGTTTTACTTATTTTTTGTTGTATTTTAGGATTTTCTAAACATATTGTTATTCGAAATTTCATATGTGCTATCGTAAGTAGGTTATTTTATTAACGTTCTGAACCCGCAACAAACCAAACCTATAAATTTAATGTGGCTTTCCAATATGCCGTCGCGACGTGGCTTTTTTTTCTTCACGTAGAGTATCCTGTCGCAATTTGTTTATTTGTAGCTACGTTTTGAACCCGCCGCATCGCGCGGGTGGCAACTAACTAGTATATCTTAAATTAAATGCTTCACTTTTAGTAAAAATCTTACAATGTTAAACATAATATGTTAATTTATTCTATACATAATAACCAAATGTCTAAAAACATCATATACTATTATACTATAACTGGAAATTAAACTTTATCAATCTTGCACCGAGAATTATATATTATATAATTAAATTAAAATGTATTGATAAAGGAAATTCAAATGTACAACTATAGTGAACCCTCATATAGTCATACCAAAAGCAAATGGAGAAAAAAAAAAACGAAATCAAAATATGTAACATCCGTCAAAAACCGGATTTACCAAACCCGCTCCGTTTAATAACCGAATAATCAGTTAAAAATTTCGTTGCGTATTTAATGCCCAAAATAATTTTAAACGATACATAATTAATAAGTATATGGGGATATATAATTTGTTTATGAAAAAACTGTTAAAAATAATGAAATAAAAATAAAATAGTGCTGCCGGGTTTCGAACCCGGGTCAGCCAGCGAGTCAAGTGACTTAACACTCATCCATCAAACCACGCGCCACTTATGTTTCTTGTTCATAAATGGAAACAATTAATTCATAACATGAACCTCGAATTCAAATAACGACGCGCCCAATTTCAGTCGTCGGAAATCCCGGCGACCTCGCGAGATTGGACGGTTTCTTCAGTTATAATGTAAACCTTAATCACTACATCGGTTATAACCGACGCCTGAGTCCGCGACACAAGTTATAACCGGCGGAAAGTTTCTAACCGACGAATCAAGTCGGAAATCGGACCAAATTCATCGATGACCTGCCTTATAAATACCCCCTCTAACCTCTGTTAGCTTTTTCGCTCACAATCACACCTTTACCGGACGTAATTCCACTCGCCGGAAAAGTTCTGTACCTCGCCGGAAAACCGAGCCCTTCACTTCTGAGCCTTACTGAACCCCCAGAGCTTATACCGAAGTCACCCACATTTATCTCAAGCTCGTTAAAGACTCTCTGCCGCAAGACATACGTCGCCGGAAGTTTCTGCTGTCACCGGAGTTTCGCCGGAGAAACAGAGGAGTCCTGTTCGGTATAATTTACGCTCAATTTTTCTTTCTTTTTATTTATCTCACCTGTAATTAATCATAACACACTAAAGAAACTTGATAAAATCGATGAATCAGTCGGACGTTAGTTCTGGTTAAATCCAACGAAGAAGACGAAGTTTGCTGTTGTCTATAAGTTTAATTTAAATCACGATATAACTCGGGTTAGACACACAGTCCAGCTGTGGACTGTGTGCACATTAAACACGCTCACGTCCCGAGTTCGATACATGTCCCACGCATACTCGCCTTAATAAAAATGTTCTTTTTTTAACCAAACCGGAGTCACTGCGTAAGATGTTAAGTTTAATAAAAACCGGAATAACAACCAAGATAGACACATAGTCCAGTGGTGGACTGTGTGCGCGTTTAAAACACAGGTCACGAGTTCGAGTCCGGACTACCGCACCGGTCCGGACAATTATCAAACTTTTTATTTAAGACAGAAATGAAAATACTTAGTTTGTATTTAAGTATAATAAAAATCAGTTTATCTAACAAGTTAGACACACAGTCCAGCGGTGGACTGTGTGTTAACTCAACCCACAGGTCCCGGGTTCGAGACCTGTGGAGAGCACCGATTCGACGCATTAAATCGTTTTTAAAAATAAATGATTTTCTGTTTAATTCAATTAATATATAAATATAATTAAAAACAGAAATATTTCGGTTTAGACACGTAGCTCAGTTGGTAGAGCTGCGTGCACGCGTACGGGAGGTCTCGGGTTCGAGCCTCACCCAGCGCACACAATTACACATACGAACCGGTCAACAGTCAACGGTCAACGGTCAAAAAGTCAACATTTTTTTATTATTTTTATTTATTTATTTTATTTAAAAATCAATTAAAAATACTTAAAAATAACATTTTTAAGGTTAGAAAATAGCCTTAAACTCACAAAAATACACCCAACAATCCTACTAAAATGGATTAATAAAATCCGTTTACTTACCGAACCACTATGCCATTATCTAGGTTAATTTCACTCGTGGTTAAAACCAACTTCGCGTGCATTCAACATTATCAACCGAACGCACCCAATGTGAGTGAATCTTACAACTCCCTTTTTTAATTACACGTTTTGGGGTGTGTCATGTGTCAACAAAAATTAACTCGTATATTTAAACTTGTGCCATACCATATTGTGATCTAAACTTAGATTGTTTATATTGTTTGTGGTTATGTATTTCATTTTGTTAACTTATATGAAATTCATTCATTAAGCCCATCAGTTCCTCGTGGGAGACGAGTTGAGCAACGCGTGCCTCAAAACAAATCCATTATTGTTCATGTGTGTATTATTTAGTTTATATTGTTTGTAGTTATGTATTTCATATTGTCAAGTATATGCAAATCATTCATTAGGCCCATCAGTTCCTCGTGAGAGACGAGTTGAGCAACGCGTGCCTCAAAACGATCCATTATTGTTCATGTGTGCATTATTTAATATTAATTGATTGGTGAATAAGTTTACATCTATTTTTACTCATGTGTGGTTGTGCACTTTATTTTATAATCAATTAAATAAACTTGTTCAAATGTTTTCCATAGGATTCACTCGCCAACTTTTTGTTGATCCAAAAACCATTTTTACACATGATACAGGTGAACATGATGAAGCAAGGAAAACATAGGAAATGCCTTAGAAGAAAACAATGAAGCCTAGATTGATGTTTAGGACATGATGTAATATTGATTGTAATTTCCCATTAAAGTGTATTAATGAATATGAAACGTTAAAATAAATGTCATGAGCTTTGATGATAACCCAATCATGCCCCGATCACCTTTTCCGCTGCGGGTCGGGGTGTGACAGATTGGTATCAGAGCCATGACTATAGGGATATAGGATAGGTTATTAGACCCTTAGAGCCTATACTATAGTTTGCCTAAATTTTAATTGTTTAGGTGGTTACATACAAACTTGTGATGTTTATTTGTTTCATATTTATTTATACTACAGTCAAACATACATACTTATATACACATTCATCATACATATTTCAATGTTCATATATTCAAATCATTTTCATACTCTCGTTATTCAAAGATTTTGTTGCAATTTTCAAATCTCATCAAAGTAAGTTCTGCGACGGGCATGTAGTAACTGGAAGGGTACAAGTACCGGTAGTCGGAACGTCCTGTCTAGGTTGGCATTCGTATAAATCCAATATAACGGACCAGTTAGCCTACCTGGGGACTAACGATGAGAGTACGAAGGACCTATTAGGCCAAAGCATGCCACACCAAACGTCGTTCGAACTAACCCCACTTTGAGGTGTCACCGTGTCTACACCTGGACACATTCCGAATATCATACGTTATATACATATTTCTCGATTTTCTCCGGGTTTTAGCTTACGTAACCAGGCTAACACATGCAAACCATATGAAAAACCCGGTATTCATGGGGGCCCACATGATTACGAAGGTGAAGTATGACGGCATGCAGGGCCTAATGACGAGCAAAGCCCAAGACATCCTATGGATGTAGTAGATTTATTTTTCTATAATTATTTTATGAATGTTCATTCCTAAATACGACCCATGATCCCAAAAACATCCAACTCATTACTCATGATGCGTATTCCTTGTAGATGTCTTCTAGCCTAGCCCGTAGGAAGATGAGAGCAGGAAAAGCCCGCGAGCGCATGGCTGCCCTAATCGCTCAACAAATGGCTGCCGTAATACCCAACATTGTAATCCAAGTCCAACAAGCACTTACCGCTAATCTTGTCAATCAAGAAAATCAAAACGTTATCAACTCTCCCCCAAATACCACTAAATGCACCTACAAGCATTTCAAATCATGCGACCCTCCGAAATACGAAGGGACTGAAGGTGTCACCGCTCTCCTCCATTGGTTTGAAGAAATGGAGAACACTTTTTTAAATTACGATTGCCCTGACGATCACAAAGTGCGATATGCTACCAGTCGTTTATATGGAATAGCACTTACTTGGTGGAATACAGAGAAGGCCAAACGAGGTGTTGAAGATGCTATGACTTTAACTTGGAATGAATCGAAGGAAATCATGACCAGACGATTTTGCCCAAGGAGCGAAATCAAGAAATTAGAAGATGAGTTCTATTCGTTGAAGCAAAAGGAAGGCGACCACACCACGTACAACAAAAGATTCCTCGAGTTAAATCAAATGGTTCCCAACTTGTTCACTCCCCTCTACCGTTTGATCGAGCACTACATTCGTGGTCTTCCGTCAAAGATTCAAGACTCTGTAATAAGTGCCACACCTGCAAACTTGGAAGCAGCAATGGAGTTAGCTACAGAGCTCACCGAGAACCGAATCCGGAACAAAGACTTCAAGGAGGAGAAGAAGAAGGATAAAGCATCGGCTGAAACCTCCGACTACACCCAAACCGAATCCCCTTCTCAACCCAATTCTAAGAGAACAAGAGACGGGCAACTTTTCGCTACTATCCAACGAAATCAACCAATTTCACACGCCATACCCATCCAAGCTATCCCAATCACTCAAGTGGCACCCAACTCAACTTACCCAAATAAGAAACCATATCTTGGACCTCACCCTCGATGTAACACCTGTTTTTATCACCATCCCCTTACCTTACCTTGTCGACTATGTGCAACTTGTGGACGCTATGGTCATTTGAGCAAGGTTTGCCGCACCCCTCAAAACCAAATCTCTCCCCCTACTCAAAACATGATCCAAACCTATCATCAACCTCAATACCCCATGTTCCCATATGTTCGAGCTTGTTTCAATTGTGGCGACCCTACCCACTTTAGAAACACGTGCCCTCGATTGGTTAACATCATCAACGCTCAAGCTCAGTCAAACCCAGTTAACCAAGTAAATCAAGAAAACCCAATCACTAGGCCACCAGCAAGAGGAAGAGTTTTCAACATCAACGCCAATCCTGACGAAGATAATGACGGCCCAAACGAAACCACCCAACTAGTCCTCTCCACCGGAAATCAACTCCAATCGTTTAGTTTTATGTTTTTCTTTATGTTTTAGAATTACATAGAACCAATCATAACTTAAGTATAAAGCCAATGAGAATTTGACAAGGATATGGTGGATACGCCGCTTGTACTTCCTATATATAAGTATTCTTGCCAAAGGATCAGAAGCATTATCTGGCGGTTATGAGAGGTTCCATGTATAAACTGTTTGAGTGATTATTGTTTATTATTTTCAGTAAATGCAATACGATCGGCTCCGTTTGATTGAGCCTTGATCGCACAGACATTTTTCATTTTCAGTACATGCAATACGATCGGCTCCGTTTGATTGAGCCTTGATCGCACAGACATTTTTCATTTTGTTGTGTTTGTTGTTGAGTCACATAGAACTAATCATAACTTGCGGATAAAGTCAATGAAAATTTGACGAGAATATGGTGGATACGCCGCTGGTACTTCCTATATATAAGTATTCTTGTCAAATGATCGGAGGCATTATCAGGTGGTTATGAGAGGTTCCATTTAGGATTTAGTATATTTTGGTTGAAGTTTGTTCATTATACATTTCAGCGTATTCAATTTCATCATTTAAAGAAGTTGAGCTATGTCTTACATCCACAATGACTAACCTCTCCATCACAACAAACGAGAGAGGTGTTGTCATCATTCAAACATGTATGCTATCAGAATGTGGACTCAAATATTGGTTGTTGTGTTTATTTATGTTCTAGAGTTACATCATAGAACCGATCGTAACTCACTGGTAAAACCAATGAAAATTTGACAAGAATATGGTGGATGCACCGCTGGTACTTCCTATATATAAGTATTCTTGTCAAAGGTTCAGAGGCATTGTCAGGCGGTTATGAGAAGTTCTATGTAGGATTTAGTAATTTCTTGATAACTAATCATAACTTGTGGATAAAACCAACGAAAATTTGACAAGAATATGGTGGATACGCCGCTGGTACTTCCTATATATAAGTATTCTTGCCAAAGGATCAGAGGTATTATCAGGCGGTTATGAGAAGTTCCATGTAGGATTTAATATTGTCTTGGTTGAAATTTGTGTTACATTTATATCATCTCGTCATTTAAAGAAATTGGATTGTGTTCTGTTTCTACATAGACTAACCTCTCCATCACAACAAACGAGAGAGGAACTGTCACAAATCAAACATGTATGCTATCAGAATTGAGACTCAGATATTGATTGTTGTGTTTATTTATGTTCTAGAGTTACATCATAGAACCAATCATAACTTACTGATAAAACAAATGAAAATTTGACAAGAATATGGTGGATACGCCGCTGGTACTTCCTATATATAAGTATTTTTGTCAAAGGATCAGAGGTATTGTTAGACGGTTATGAGAAGTTCCATGTAAGTTGTAGTATTAGAAGTTTTGCTCTAGGATATAACCACATCCTTCCAAACATATCAAAACTCTTACGCATGATATCATATTTAGCGAATCAACTCTGCTTATCGATATTTTTACCGTAGGCAACAAAAAGCGATTCCTGTAACAGGGTACTTAACCCTTACAAGGGACGTTACCGCCTCAAACAAAAACTTAAACTCTTACTCTTTTTTTCTAAGCATGTAACTGTCAAACTAAACACCATCCTTTTTAGACAAATATAACACTACTTAAATTTCGGGACGAAATTTCTAAAAAGCAGGGGATACTGTAACATCCGTCAAAAACCGGATTTACCAAACCCGCTCCGTTTAATAACCGAACAATCAGTTAAAAATTTCGTTGCGTATTTAATGCCCAAAATAATTTTAAACGATACATAATTAATAAGTATATGGGGATATATAATTTGTTTACGAAAAACTGTTAAAAATAATGAAATAAAAATAAAATAGTGCTGCCGGGTTTCGAACCCGGGTCAGCCAGCGAGTCAAGTGACTTAACACTCATCCATCAAACCACTGCGCCACTTATGTTTCTTGTTAATAAATGGAAACAATTAATTCATAACATGAACCTCGAATTCAAATAACGACGCGCCCAATTTCAGTGGTCGGAAATCCCGGCGATCTCGAGAGATTGGACGGTTTCTTCAGTTATAACCCCGCGCAGGTATTCTTGAAACACCTGATTGTTGCTATGACTAAGTTTAGTTATAGTCGACCTTTGCACGCATCTTTTCCTCATGATTTGCACAGAATTTGATACCATACCCCTTTAAATTATAACCAACCCACAACAGATGGAATATTGGAGTGCCATCTAAACATTTATTTGAAATATAATATATTAGTTATGATCATATAAAATAATGTCAGTTAGAACTTTTTATGATTACCTTTGTAATTATTCAAACGAACCTCATTCTACTCTTATAAATGGTTAATCAATAGTATACAATAATTTACGACGTTTTCTTTATTCTATGTGATTTAAACAATGGAGATAATTACACATGAAGCTTAATCTAGTTGATAAAGATCATTATAATAAATCTTATGTACGTGACAAATCCTAACTTGCATACTTTATCTAGTCATAACTGATATATTTAGTATTGTTAGATAGACAAGGTCAACCAGATTAAAAGTGTCTCAAAATACTTGTAACCTTTTCGTTTGAGTGTAAACTTCGGTAGCTACTTGTCCAATCTCTGTAGCAGCTAATCTCCTAGGATTAAGTGCCTTGAGTCAAGTTCGGACTCAAGCTTATAATGATACGAGTCTAGCTATCTTAGTTAGTACTCTTTGATATGAGCTAAAAACTAAAACTTGTATTCGGCTCGCATTCAACTCAATGTAATAAGTATAGTATTACAAATCCTACAATTTACAAGAGAGATAAGTAACTAGTTTATTAGTATCTTTCTAAAGAGTTTATTAGTATCTTTCTAAAGAGTTTATTAGTAATCTTTCTAAAGTAACTAGTTTATTAGTATCTTTCTAAAGTGAATATTTATTTATTAAAAACAGAACATTATTAAAGGTAGATTCAATTGATATGGCCTTGTTTGTTAGTTGACATCCAGGTTTTTGAAACATAAAACATCTCCTTTTCTTGATTACAACTTTATTTTAGAACTAATGTTTCTAAATTAGGTTTGCAATTTTTTTTCTTGATCTTTAAAGTTTGTTGTTGCTACTTTAGACACCTGGGTTAAATGTTAGTATTTAAACAATAAAAACATACCCTACTTTTAACTAGGGTTGTGTTTTTATAACCGATAGATGTTACACGAACCCGAACCCCGATTGAGGTTTTACCCAAATAAACTAAACCCGATTAAGGATATACCTGAACCTGACTGTGGTTATATGGATCGGTTAATAGTTTGAATATTTGGTGGTAATCGGGGTAACCTGACTGTTGATGTATCTGTCAACCAAACAACCCGACCGAATTGTACAGACAAACCAAACTACCATGCGAGTCGGTTATCGGTTATGATATGAAACTTAGAAAACCCAAATAACCCGACCTTATTAACAAACTCGAACAACACCCTTACTTTTAACAATAGTATATGTTTAAGAACGACACATTTGACAATACCTCGTACTTCAGGGGCTATTTTGAGTTGGGTGTGCGTGAAACCGAGTAAACCTATCCATAACCGGAAAAACCAAAATCCAAACAAAAACCGATGTTTTAATTATATGTTTTTGTAAAAAACCGAATTTTTGGTTCGATTTTGATTTTGTATGTTATTAAAACCGAACCGAACCGAAGTTTGGATCTTCATTTTTAATTTTGAACGTAAAGTAATTTATGAGAATTTAATAATAGGGTAAACCAACTATCTTAGCTCAAATCTATAATAATCATTTAACCATTACTCTATATACTAATTCAGCCCCCATAACTTTAGATATTTTATACATTCAAGCTTTATAATTTGGTAAGTGACACTTTGACTTCTAAGATTTGATAATTGACAACTTTGATCCTTAACTTTTTTTCTACTTAATAACTTCATACCTCATTTTCTCTAACATTTTAATTCTTTTGTTTAAATTACTTTTACGACTTTTACACCGTAACGTGCGAGACATTATACTCCTTGTGCCTAGCCATGTTAATGTCACGAACGTAACGTGTGTGACAAAGTAAAAAATGAGTTATGTCTCGCGCGGACATCACACGTTAATATCATCATCATAACGCGTGTAACGAAGCCGAAACACAGTGTTGTCGTCGCAACGCGCGGCACGGGTCAAAAACTAGTTAACTAACAAAAAGATTTAGTCCGAAAGTTTTAGGCCCAAATTCATTATTTTAGGCCATCTTTTTTAGGCCCAAAAATTTCAAGCCCAAATGGTAAAATCAAAACCGAACGAACCGAAACTGAACTTTTTTCAAAAACTCAAAAACCGAATTTTCAGATTTTGGTTCGGTCTAAGCCCACAACCAACACAAATCAACCCATGTACACGCCCTAATTTTCAACTTATAAGTTTAGACCCACAAATCGACCCGTTTACACGCCCTAGCTTTCAACTAAATAAAGTTTAGGCCCACAAACTGACCCATGTAGGCGCCATTATTTTCAACTAATAAAGTTTAGGCCCAATCCTTTTCTTATAACACTTTTTTAATAAACGTGTGGGTCCCCAGAAACGGTGAATCATTTATTTACTACCTGCTTTGTTGAATTCATAATGTCACAGGTTGGTAACTCGAATTTATACCTTCTAATAAAAACATATTATATTTGACTGGACTTGAACAAAATTTACGTCAAACGTAAACCCACTGAAAACACACATATAAGCACGAAACATATTATATTTGACCCAACTTATTTGCGAAAGAAAATTTACGTCGAAACGTAAGCCAACTTGAATATATATATCGAAATGTGTAAGAAAATAATGTTTTTTTTAAGTTAAAGGATACTATAGCGCGTTGCGGCGGCGTGGAAACGTAAAGCAACTCGATTTTATACCGTCAAATGAAAGTGTATTTATTTGAGCCGACTCGTTTTCGAACAATATTTATTTCAAAACATACATAAAAACAAACCCGAAAACATATTATATTTTACTCGAGTCATTTCTAGAAAACATTTACGCCGAAACGTAATCAAACTTGAATCTATACCGATAAATATATAACAATAAGCATGTAAAACTCCATTACAAATCTTTAGAAAGTTATGAGGTTGTAAGTGTAAATGCTAAAAATTGATAGATAAAGGTACAAAAATAAATAAATAAATATATAAAACCAAAAAAGAAAAACAATCATTGCAAGTTATAGTAGAGATAAGTTGTGTATGTAGTTATATATAATCTTAAAAATTTCGTACCAATAATTCTTGCCTAATATTTGTTCAAATAAGTGTGGGTACCACCACAATTAGTGAAACGAAAATGACGAGTGGATTGCAAGTCTGATTGGTTTAGGAGACAATAAACATGTGCAATTCCAAATTAAGAATGATAATTATTTATTAGATCAATCGATTGTGTGGCTTTAAGTTGCTTGGGGCCTTGTATGTGCACCATTCATCACATGGTTTTATAATGTGAAATTGCATCAACGATACTTAACTTCCTAGAGCTTGCTTGTGATTTACCTCTCTGATTGAAGTTATCCTCACCGGCCACTTGACATCAACGATACTTAACTTCCTAGGACTCCTTTGTAGTAGTAGTAGTAGTGCGTCCGTCTTCACCATTCATGCCTTCGGATTTTGCTAAAATAGTCCATGGCGCATATGCGTATCAAAGATCCTCAGATCAGAAAGAGGGAGAAGTGTTGAAGAAAACACGTATGAACCGGACTATTTGACGGGTGTGTAGTATCATTACAAAACATTAAAATCGTTTATCACTGAGTTATCATTGGTTACAAAAGTAAATTACAATCTTTTTAGAAACACTAATTATCTTCCTACATTGTATGAAAAGACCTTTCTATTTGATTGCTTTCTTATATGACATGTGTTATACACATGTAACAGATGAAAACTATTAGACTATCTGTAATGCTTAACGCCTACTAAGGGGCATTTTTCGTCATATCAGCATCATAATACTCGTTTAAAAAACGTGTAATGGTTAACACCACTTTCAATTCTTACTTTTCTTTTTTTTTCTCCTCGTTTGGCGTTACACTAGAACCCCCCCCCCCCTCTTATGCCGCTCTAACGCCTAGGGGACGACGTTGGGGGGCGTTATCAAGCCCGTATAACGTGCATTACATATGGTGTTGAAACATAAAAAAAAGTAAGGAAATTTAGTATGAGAATTGTGGATGGCCCATGACTTTTTCACTATAGATATGTCTCATGTAACGCCACACAAATGCCTCTCGTAACGTTTCCCCTTCTTCAGAAACCTTCTATCAACCCCAAAGATATCAAGAATCTATACCCTCCCCACCACCTCCACTCTCCACATTCTTCAAAGGTAACATATTCCTCAACCATTCATCACCATCATTATCACTTAGTCACTTCCACCACCACCTCTCACCATCATCTCCACCATCGTGTTCAAACTCGTATTAGTTCATTCTTTTTGGCTCAAACTATTTGCACACCAGCCTTGACTATTTGCACACTTAGGGTTTTCCTACGATGCGTATAGACCTATACGTAGTGTATAGGGTTACCCTTATACGCATCGTAGGTAAGGGGTAGGTACACGACCAGGCAGTCAAACCTCGTACCATGTCAAATCAGTCTGACATACGCTTCGTATAGCCCTATACGCAGCGTATATAGTGTACATACGCTGCGTATAGGGCTATATGAAGTGTATGTCAGATTGATTTGACATCGATACGATGTTGTCTAGTCACGTGAATAAAGCTATACGAGGATTATAGAGCTATATGACGCTGATAATTGTGAATTCAAAAGTGTATTAGACATCCATCTGTGCTACGAAATCATACAGACAATTACTCGCATCCATCCTTCTTCAATCCCTTTGTATATTTACTTCGGTGGAGATAAAATGTCGTCATTTTGGGACGAGAATTATTTCTTTAATCGCTATTCTAACGACGCATGGGAAGGAAATGATGCTAATGAGTAGGAGAAGGTTGTGTCTGGCGTCCCTGTTGATCAAAAAATACAGTTGCCAGACTTGAACGAGGCTCCGACTCCACCTGTTGATGAACCATAATACCCGACGCATCAAGTGTATCTGGATTACGGATACGGGTTTGAACCTCCGTACGTGCAACAAGGTAATCTGGATGGATATGTAGGATACGGTGCTGAGAATGCCCATGTTGATGAACCATACTATCCGACGCAGCAATCGTATCCTGATTATAGATACAGGGGTGAAGATTCTTACGTGTAAAAAGATAGTTTAGATAGATACGGAGGATACGGTGGATATGGTGATGAGCCTCCTAACACACCACTATATGATGATTATCAACCCAGTACCCCGGGCAATCAGTTTCAAAATAACATGGTATCACTTTTTTATTATTACTATTGTTAAAATTATAATTATAATTATAATTGTTTGTTATTATTATTAGTATTATAATTTGTTAATGTTATGGTTATTATTATTGTTAAAATAATAATTATTGTTATTATTGTTAAAATTGTTAAAATTATTCTTAAAATTATATTGTTATTATTGTTAAATTTATATAATTATTGTTAAAATTATATAATTAGTTATTATTGTTAAAATTATATAATTATTGTTATTATTGTTACAATTATAAAATTATTATTATTATGGTTAAATTTATATGATTATTGTTAAATTTATATAAATATTGTTAAATTTATATAATTATTGTTGTTATTGTATAATTATAATTATTATTGTTAAAATTATTATTATTATTGTTAAAATTATTATTATTGTTAAAATTATAATTATTATTATTGTTGCTTAAATTATATAATTGTTTATATTATTGTTAACATTATAATTATTGTTATTATTGTTAAAATTATATAATTATTGTTAAAATTGTATAATTATTGTTGTTGTTGTATAATTATAATTATTATTGTTAAAATTATTATTATTATTAATATTATTATTATTGTTATTATTGTCAAAATTATATAATTATTGTTATAACCTAACTGTTTTTTTAGCGTTTCATGTCTCTAACTGATCTGAAGAATTGGTACAAGCAACGGGAAATGAGAATGGTTACGTTATTGTTACCCGCCGATCGAAAAATATTAGTGGTAGCACGGGGATGGTATGGCTTGTGTGCGACCGTGGGGGTTAACCCCGTAATAAAGCAACAGCTAGGAAAACTGGTAGCAAAAAAATTGGTTGCCCGTTTACATTAATTGCTATACGGGACGTGACGAAAGACACGTGGGAGTTAAAAGTGGACTGCGCGAAACATAACCACGAACCTACGCAGAGTCTGTTGGGCCACGCCTTCGTGCGAAGATTTACCGAAGTTGAATACAGGCTAATCACGCGTATATAAACCTTGTTTTCTGTGCAATGATTGGTGAACAGGCTCTGAGATCCATGCTTTACCTACGCTGCATATAGGTCTATACGCAACATATAGGGTTAAACCTATACGCTGCGTATAGACCTATACGCTGCGTATAGACCTATACGCGGCGTAGGTAAAGGTAGGGTTTGTTAGGTTTGTTGTGCAATAGGTACACCATTCTTTTTATACAAATGAATCTCATTTATATGTATAACAATAGTATGAATGCACTTACGAAAAGTTAATTACACAAATGGTCCTTGTGGGCAATGGGGACTGTCCGTTAGAGCCGAAGACCATTCACAATACCCTCAAGTGAACAATAAGGACCATCCATAGCGACACACTCTTCAAAATATATCTTAAATGCATACAAATGGTGACCCTTAAATGTTGTAAATCCAAACCGACCAGTTCGATTAGTCAGTAAACAACCAGTTCGATTTTCAAAACATATATAACAGTTCATGTTAGTTTAGTTAATGTATATTCAATTCAATGAAACAATGGCAAATCAAGATAATCAAAGTGCAAAAAAACTGAATTTTAAAGATCAAGACAACACGACGAATGACAATAACCTATGTTATGGAACACTTTCAAAGTTTCTCAATGAATCGGGACAGATCGATTCGAAGCTCTTCATAGTCTCCAAAGAAGAGATCCAAAAGTTCCAGTGAAGAATGAAACATAAGTTAAAGGTCTAAACTGCCAACATTAAGAGGGACAATGTTGGAAGATAATGTTTGGCAATTATGATAATTATCCTAAGTATATATTATGTTGTGTTATATATGTAAACTATATGTCAAATATTGCAAGTATTTAGGTTATCTTATGTTTGATACTGTCTGATAAAGCCATCGAATAGGTTATCAGTTAGAAGGTAGTTATGCCTCTTAGAAACCGGTGTCTTAGTTAATCACGTACACCTATTCGATATGTAAAAGTACAAACGGTTGTATGTATTGTATTGTAATGTAATCCGTTTCTTTGGTTTAGTTTTCCCTCTAAAATTCCTCGATCTTCGCATACGATACTAAGATCACTTTGTATTTTGTGTTCTTGTGCACAATCAACAATTTTTATATTGTAGATGCATTGTAGTTTGTGAAACTTGTAGGCTTATTATGTAATTGTAACAAATATTTAGCAAATATATTGTGCATGAGTTTTACATTGTTTTTCACTTTTTATACACTTTGTTTCTTTGTATTGCTAGCATATTTTAAAATACTTATACTTAACTTGATATCTAGGCTTAATTTAAGTGCATACCTGTAGCACTTAGTTTTACTATATATAATAAGCACTTTAAAACTTCTGTTTTTTGCACTTTGATTATCATAATATAGGTCGCTGTCACTCTATTTTTCGCAATCATGATAGGAAACTTCCAACCTTATGATCTCTTTGTATGCTTATGCAGTTACGATATATCATATATCATACTTTAGCGGTTGAAAGGGCGACATCCTTTATGTAATTGGACATCAACCGACTTTTGTTTGTTTCTTTTACTGTGAAAACTTAGCTATATCCTCTTCGATCATCATTGTTACTTGGATACGTAATACTCGGAGAACAGTCCTTAAGTCATCCCTCAGATCCACAAACTTTCCAAACAGTTCTAGTGTTTGGATTGAATCTTTGACTTACAAACCCAATTAGGTCATGGTTTTTTCCACGCCCCAATGCACTTCTCCAAAGACGCGCCTCTGCCTTTCTTAGCTACTTGTTGAGACTTGTCTTAACCATGACTCTCTTCACCATATGTGACTTGCTGAGACTTTCTGTGCTTTAATACCAATTGTTACCCTTCAGTGTGGCTCTTAGACTCATTCTAAGATTGGCCTTTTGCCCCAACCTAGCGGCGATTTGAAGCAACGATAAGGAAACGCAAGATTGGGTAACCAAAGAAAGCTTATACTGCTTACAAGTAGAACTTTATAAGGATGCTAGACAAGGTAAATATGGTGATTTACGAAGGTGTTTTTCTTAAGCGTACAGGCCCATGTTTATAGTTGTTGCCTTAGATTGAGATCCTTCCATCCTAGATGATTCTCAACAAAATATCTATGATATTTACTAATATTTACATGAGTCTATGTAGACATATTTCCTTCAAAATATGAAGATATTTGTAAGGCCATTTTCCATAATTTTTGCAAGGTATTGCAAGATTAAGATGGCTCAAGGAAACTCATGAATTTCCAGCATTGGGACTTAAATTTAAGTGGGTTGTGACATTTAGTTAACTTCCTAAGAGTGTGCTTACGACTCTAATCCTTTAAACCAAACTTTTGTGTTATATCCCTATGGGTTTTCATGTTATAGCTTTAGAGTACCCTTTGCTTTGTCAAATATCTCTCTTCTAGCCCACATATCTTCCACCTCAAGTTTTGAGAGATGTTTTTTTTCTTTTTTTTTTTAGAATTTGTTGTGTTTTCCATGTTTGATCCAGCTATTGGAAGCTATAAACATGCCATCAATATAAAGTAAGAGGAATTAATTTGTATCGAACAAGATTTTTGCTGCGTTTCAGTTTGATGTAGTATTGTTAGTTATGATTTGTGTTAAGATAAGGTGTTCAATAATGAAACGTTATACCATAAAAGGTAATAGCGGCTAATCACAACAAAAAATGAATAACTACTTGGAGTGATGATGGTAAATCATTCAAAAAATGATTTTACCATAACTAAGACTCAATGTGTACAGTAAATGATAACTTGGGGGGGCATGTTTACGAAACAAATACTACCACTGTTCAGTAAACTCATGGCTCGTTTGCCACTTAATCATTATTAGTTTGGTAAACTCATGTCACGAGTTGCCCAAAGACCTGCTCAAAACACTCCAAATTCTGCCAAAAAATAAGCATTACAAAGCTGCGTTTCGGGAAGATTTTAGACAGCAATATACCATGTCTTTCTATAGGTTATTCAAGGCTGATTTGGAAGCATCTAAAGGGCTGCAATATAGGAAATCTAGAACATAAAAATATCTAGGGGTTGATCTAGAATGATCCATAAAAAATCCTAGATATTTAACCTTAATTACTAGAAAGATCTATGTAAATATCCAAGATATTTATACTTAGGAAAACTCTAGATTAGGAAGTATCTAGATATGTAGCCACTAGTATAAATAGATGATGATGTTTCATTTGCAAATCACCACCACAAATTCTTGTGTTCACTTTGTAAAGCTTAAGTGCTCTCTTGTAAACTTTCTTTGTAATCTTTTTTTTAATCAATAAAGGTTTAATAACCGATCTTATTATTCCGCACGTGTGCGCTTCCGAATGACTCCATTGTTGCGACAAAGGCTGATCTTAGAATGACTCTAAAAGCCGCACGTGAGCTGAATTATTCACTCGTGACATCGAGCTAGCTTGCTCGAGTAACTCTTCATCTTAGATTTTTCTTGTACATTGATAGTTTCATATTCTCTTATATATTTGAAATTTCTATAATTTATAAACTTGGAACTATTACTAACTATTTCATTTAACACTTATCCAGTTAACTTAACTTGCTGAGTCACAAGCGTATTCAAGTTGAATACGAGCTCAACTTCCTCGCTTTTAAATAGAAGATTGTGACCCGGGCCATCTCTTTTGTATGTTTATAAGTTCGAATCCAGGTTGATACTTGATAGTAACTGACTTTAACCTATTTGTAGAGGCTGGACCACCCTTAGATTTACACAATGCAGGACGGTGGATTTTTTATTTCTTAGCATTTATTGAATAGAAAAAAGTTAAAAGACTGTTTGATTAGCAACCCACTTGGCCATTAGTTGTTTGGTTTCTTGCTGACTATCTGTCTACCAATTCAATTCGGTCACACACATATTATATAGGTCACATGCTATATTAATAATCACGTAACCTAAATTGGAAATATAAATACATATGCTAGTATAGACAGGAGCGGACCTATAGTGTTACAAGGGGTAACTCTGTTGCCCTTGATGCTCCGGTGACGTTTTGAAAGTAGTGTAAATTTTGGAAAAAAAAATGACGTTTTTTCTATTTTGTTACCCTTTTTTTAAAACGTTACCTCTGTAGGGATTTTCTAGATCCGCCACTGAGTATAGATATTGTACAATTGTAGTTATATTTTTTTAATAATAACAAAACTACATAGATTCCAATTCATATCTTAGGAAAATACAAACTAAAATCAAGACTGCAAGACTAAGGGGGTGTTTGGGATTGCGTTTTCAACCTGATTTTTTTATTATTGTGTTTTGAAATCGCAAAAAATCTATTTTCAGTGTTTGGTAAAAATTAATAAAAAGTGATTTTTTACGTTTTGTAGAGTTCAAAACGTGATAATCCATAAGTAAGTCACCCCTTGCTGCAGGAAAACGTGATAATCCAAAAACTATTTTTTTACGTTTTCACTTATTTATTTTTTAAAATATACATACTTGCCAAACACTCAAATAGTTGATTATCCAATTATTGTGATATCAAACAACATAATCAAATCCAAATACTATCTTTCCGCAACACGTTTTGTTACAGCTAATTATCTAATTTTGATTATTCAAAACGCATAATCTATTTTGAAAAAGCAATCCCAAAAACCCCTAATACTAATACGGGTTATTCTTCTCTACTCTTTCAAGTTTAAATTTATTTAATAACGATACAAAGTTGTGACTCTTTGATAAGTTAGTTTAATTATCTATTTATAATAATAAACCAATAAGCCTTTATTTAAGTAGATACAATTCCGGTTGATTGATAACTACATTATTAGTAATATTTTGATGGACAATATTCCCCTTCTTGAATATTGAATAGTTAATATAATTACCAATGGACTCTTATGTTTCTATGAGAATCGAGATGTATGTTTCGAGAGCGTTTACATCTGGTTCACTCATAACTTTTAAATCCTTATCCTACTCTATTTCCTGTAAGTGTTTCATGTATTGATCATCTCTTTTTAATTTTGTTTCGGCCAACATCTAGCGTCTTTCTCTATTCTCCTCCTATTCCAGCATTTTTGCCGACTTGAATTCGACCATGGCATCCACCCAACCTTCTTTCCCTTCGCTTGTTGACGAATGGACACTTTTCCTCCGTTGCGGCCTTGTTGGTGTTGTGTGGTTGGGTCATCATTTAAATGGATGTCGGAAAGTTGCTTGATAACCCATCCATTGAGGTTGTGAAATTTCCCGAGTCGGGTATATTTTATTGTTTTTGAGAATGACCACAAGTACCCGTTGGGCCTTCAAGATCAATCAATAGAATGGGTATCCATTTGGAATGAGTCCTCACAATCTCCAACGACACAAATGGAAGAAAAAACCTTTCTTTGTGTAGAGTCTTGTGTATTCGCTTAGGGCTTCCTTGATTGCATTCACCTCATTAGTTCCACTTAGTTAAGTGCGAAGCTAATATATTTAAAACTATAGGGTTAATGAAATGAAAATTAAAAATAAAGTGTATATACTTAACATTTTATCAATAAAAATGTAACAAACTAATATAATTAAAAAATATATGATTATAAATACCTTTTGTACATAGCACACATTGAATCGACTCGTTTTTTTATATAAATTCGTTCATTTTCCTGGGACTAGATCCATGCCCCGAGTAGACCCACTGAGTAGTTTTCCAAAATGTACGATAACTCGGTTCTCAAAAATGTCTTTTGTTTGTTGATTTCCGACCTTTGTGTCATTGGAAATATGTAAGTAATACTTAACCAATGCTACCTCTTCCTATTCCGTCCAATTTTGATTTCCCCCCCCCCCCCCCCCCATGTTTGCTTGTTTATTTGCCATGTCTTCCATGAGTAGCTTGCACTTCTACTTTTTTCCACTTGTTCTTCATTATCTTGTGGCTCTTCTTTTTCGTTGTCTTAGTTCAAAACGGACCGGGTTATGAAATGAAATATTTTGGCATTGGGAGATAGGCTCACGATACGCGAAGACGGTCAATTATTTGGTTGTCCACCGGGTCGAGAGGTAAAGTGAAATGACCGATTGCGACTTAGGTTAGCATCTTGGATTGGGAAGTATTGTGGATATTGTGAATACGGTTGGGTGGGAAACGATTGTGTGGGTATAGGTATCGGTTCATCTTGTAAATGATACCTATTTGGTTCCCCTAGATTAGCACGAACCTTCGGCCTATACTCTTTCTTTGTAGGCGACAATCTTTTTCTTGAAACTTCCATACTTTTGAAAGAGTAATTGAGAAGGGGCTCATGAAGTTCTAATGAGTGATTACTTTGCCGAAAACTCAAGGTACAATGCTGAGACGTTTAGAGCGAGATTTTACTTACCGAAAGAGTTATTTTTAAAATTCGTGGGTGATATAGATGCTCCATTTGAATGGTTTCAAGTAGGTTATAACAGGAGGTACAAAAAGAGCGAAATTCCCGACTCCAACGAAGAGTCGTTCTAATTTTATTTTGTAGGGTTCTTTTTGTATTTTTTTTTACTTTCAAAGTTGTTTTTAATTAATTTGATTTTATATATAAATATAAAATTGGGTTCAAGTGATCATATGCCGATTGTCTCATGTAAGAAGAGATGAAAATGTGATCATGTAATGAAATTATGTGACAAGCTATGATTGATTGGTTTTTAGTGATTATCTATCGGGGTCCCTTTCACACTTATATTGAGATGGCATATTATCTTTCATCTCTGATAAATAAATGTCCTAAAGTACACGTGTTACGCTTTGATACATCCTCAACTTGTGTTTTTCCGCATCTCTATCTTATAAAATTATGTTATTTTAAAATAGTTAATATAAAATTAGTTATGAATACTTATTATTTAATTATGTATAGTTATTGTATATTATCTGGTTAATCTTAATAAGAAATTAATCATGGATAGATATAACTTTGACTTAACTTTTCAATTTCGAAAAATAATTTTGTATCACAGACACTTATCATATGTCAAATAACAAAATAAAGACGGTATTAAAAATATAGGTTTTAGTTTTCAGTTTTTTATATGTATTTCTATATTTATAATTTCACTTTAAGTTAACTTAATGTCCCAAAAGAATATTTAAAGGACTAAGTACACTTTAATTGAATTAATATTTATTAATAACATAAAATAAGTTAATTCTCAGTTAAAAAAATGTTTTAAAAATTAGCTTTACAAAATTGATAATTGTCATGTCAAAGTTTATTTTTCCAAATACATATTTTGACAATTTTATGTGTTAACATATTGCAATTTATTTTATTTAACACATGTAACAAATAGATTTTTTTAAAATTCATAACTTGTTTATTACGAAGTATATAACATTGCTATAATATACGAGGTTGTAACCTAGCCTTTCATATATAAAACCACGTTGACGTTATCTTCATATGTATATTTATCCAATTAAATAATTGTTTTAGGTATTGAATACCAAAAAAGTTATCCTATTGCACATAATAGTATGTTGAATGTATTAATTTTTGTTGGACTTACAAACTAACTTACTTCTAAATACTCCTATATCTATATTTTACAGAATTTAATGTTTCACGTCTTAAATCGAAGAGAAGAACCTTACCACCATATCATGTCCCTTGAGGAATATTTGAACGTATCAATGATTATTATAAGAAAAAACTATTTGGTAGTTATCATTGTTTTCGTAAATTATCTTCTTTGTTCTCTTATGAATCAAAGCTTAGCCTATTAAGGGATGGTTGGTGTGTTACGAGACATACACCATACCTAACTTATGAGACGAACACTACACCTATCTTGCACTTTTAAAAAATGTTAAGTGGTAAACTAATCCTTTTTCGATTACACTTATATGTACCTTACAGGATTTGATTCCCTCTGTTTTTAAGATAGAAATAAAATGTCTTACAACTACACCATAGTTGTTAGGAACATCTCTTATCTTTCATTCATAATCTAAATAGGATAAGTGGATTTTTTTTGTTTGTAAGTGTTTATTGAATAAAACAAAATAGTTTTGTGTGTTGATTGGAAAATCCAGTTGGCCATTTGCTGTTTGGTTTCGTTCGGCCTACCAATTTCAATTTGATCACACCCTTACCAAATACGGCACATGCCCAATTCCTCAATCATTCATTTATTAATGGAGATAAATCAAAAGGTAAGGTGTTGTATAAACGTCAATATATTTTTTTAATGGCAAATATGGATCACTGACGGACCACTGGAGTATCATTGTGCCACCGGCGAAACGTCAATGTTAATTATTTTATTTTCATAACAATACACATACCGTCTTTCTTTCACGTGTATAGTTATCTTCTTGAAATAACATCTGAAATAACATGTACTTTATACAGTTCTAGACATTATATCCTAAGTTAAGTAACTAAAAGCGTAATTATATTTTAAAGAATAAGGTTTTGTACAACTAGAGTTACACTACAAAACATATGAAGTGAGCAATTCACTGATTCTACACATTGGCAAAATTGATAATATTGTCAACTTTATACTATAATGATTATCGTAATTACTCTAGTTATAAGGTTGGTGATAATTACTCTAAAGTAATTACGTAATTGCTCTATAATTACTTTAGATATGTTTGAGTTGGATCTAAATTAGTAATCATGTGTGGAGTAATTACACAGTCACATAGTTAGTTGTTAAACATAGTTAGGCTAATTGTTTAATATATGTAGAGTATTAAAAAAAGCCCAAGAAGTTTAAGCCATGAAACCAAAGAAAACATTAGTACAGTTTGGTTTAGTTCAGTTTTAACTTTCAACAATTGGGTTTGGTTTGGTTTATAATGGTCCAATACTGTTACTAAGAGTTTGGCTCACACGTTTACTAAAAAACCATGACTAATGGTTGACTCATAGAGAGAGAATGTGTAAAATACAATATCCCTTAACGTACAATACGTACGAGATGAAAATATAACATGTGTATTTAGGTTATAACATGCAGATATTGGTTCATGCGTGACCGTTATAACATGCGGTAATGGCTAACACCTTATGTTTATAACATGTGGTTTTATGGTTAATATCTGCAGTGACGGACCTAGCCCATTATATTAGGGGTATCCAAAAAGTTTTTTTTACCGTGCAATCATATAATATTAAAAAAAGATAATAAATACAAATATTAAAAAACAATAAATAAATAAAGTAAAACAAATACCTAATAGATGTGTGCTCTTCTTTTTTCATAGCTTGAAATCGTTCCATCACATCGTCGTCTTTTACTTTATGAAAAAAATCATTTTCGAGCGCACAAACCATGGCATTTTCAAAAATTTCGGGCCCATCTAATCAGTTGGGTTTATCTAATCAACTGGGTCATTGTTTCAATCGATCTCCTTATTTTATAAGTTTGGGTTGGTTATGGATATCCTTATATTATTTTAGAGGTATCCTTTATATAAAACCGAAAACAAAAACACTAAGCATACGGACATCAGCCATAGCCCGTGCTACGGCTCACATAACATTGGTTCCGTCCCTGAATATCTGATGGTCATGCGTGATGTTTGTACATGCAGGATTTATGGGTATCAACATGAAGGATTTATGAGTTTCAACATGCGGGATTTCGTTTTTGAGGTTTATAATGTGCAAAATATTCATCGCGTATGCATCTTTCGTTAAGGCCAGTTGTACATTAACTAACCCCCTCTCCTATATATATATTTCATAGTTAAGTAATACGAAGTAAACAAATAAATTATACCCTGAACCATATTTTGTAGTCTCATGGAAAAAAAATCTCATATATGGCTCATACGAACTCTTCTAAGTTCTAACTTACATATATACTCATAAAGGAATTAATAAAAGGTATTTGACAAAATAAGTAAGGATGACACAGCAAGACATCTGAAACTTTCTCTATATCTATCTAGTTTTTTCGAGAAAGTACATGACTGATATCATATACATATTTACTCTATAACATAAGAGGTCATCTTGGTGATTTTAAAGACTCGACTTGGGATTTTCCTTGTGGATCTCTAGTTCGTATGAAAAGTCGGTAATCAGCAAAAGTCATCGAGGAGTAGAGAGAGGGTGCCTCAGGTGTTATGAGCTCCGGCGCTGGATGAATAAGCAAGTCACTCTTTGGGTTATAGAAATACGCCAACGACACTCGCTCTTTGTTTGGATTCACTATCACCCTGTGTTCTACACTCTTGTATATCGCGTTGCTTATAACCTAAAAAAATCAAAATAAAAAACATGATAGGCCAAAGAGTCAAGACATGCTAATATGCTATATATATGTGCAGTATACCTATCATTAACAAAATACCTAAAATTAAAAATCTTTTTGTTATCCCCCCCCCCCCTCCCCCAATCATCAAAAGACAAAAAACCTTGCTATGTTAACACAAAAGGGGTGATTGCCAAACCATTTGGCGACCTCTAATTAAGGCCACAAGTAGGTAGGTATGTTGTCGACTCAACTGGAAAGTTACATAAAAAAGTGAGTGATTGTCAAATGCAATGACGACCACTCATGCAAAAACTGTATAGAAAAGCGAGTGATCGTAAAGTTGTTTGGTGACGAGTTCAAACGTTGTACTAACCACTTACACACATGTCAGACATAATTGGGCCCTAGATTGATGACCACCCAGTTTTTTTCCTCTTGTGATGCATATGGGAAAGAGGTACCCATATATATAATAATAAAAATAAAAAAAAAACCCTGTAAAACCAAAAAATGACTAGCGTTAATATTATTATATTATATCACATTAGAAGACCAAACTAACATGTGCATATATTTAATATTTTTGTCGTACACATGTGATTTGCAATGTGCATCTTATCGGATATTTAGAAAGAAACAAGTGACAACCACCATTAAATGTATGGCCCCTATTTGCACTAAAATTAGATTCACATAGATCCTTTTCCCTTTAGGCTTTAACTGTGTTCACCTTTTTAAAAAATTCTTAACAAAAATATGTACCTGAATTTGATCCCCAATATTGACAATGATCCCATGCGGAACCGGTTTTGCCGTAATCCATTGTTCACGTCGTCGGACTTGGAGCCCGCTGACGTTCTCATCGGGGAGGAGAAAAGTGATGCCACCAGGATCCGAATGAGACGAAAGACCTAGGGTTAAGTCGGGTTGTGGGCATTTTGGGTAAAAGTTTACCCTCAAACAAGCCCCAATGTCCTCTCCACCAAACGCGTTTTGAAGATAATCATGTGGTAATCCGAGGTTAATCGAAAATACCTCTAACAAAGTGTTACCCAACCGCACTATCTCCTTCGAGTATTCTTCCACAAGTTCCCTACATTAAAACACGCAAAATTTTAATGTATAGGTTTAAGTCGTGGAAGAAGTCCTTTGCATAAATGCATGGTAAAAATATATGCATTAGGCACATATATTTAATTGGCCTGACATGCTCCCCGGGACCCACACATGCGGGAGCCTTATGCATCGGGTTAGCCATACATGTCTATTATAGATATGAAGATAACACTTGCACAACTAATATATTGTTTATACTTTTTTCGGGAATTATCGATTCCCCGTTTTCTGACAAAGATTGCACCCGGACCACAGGTTCAGGCCAATCGCCTGGGCAACCCATGGTTATTTTATTTGAATCGCGACAAAGTATAAGGTTACAAGGAAACTATAAGGTTACAAGGAAACCTAATGTACCGCGACAAAGTAAACGTTATAAGAAAACGGGACAAAAAAAACTAGCAAGGAGTCAGAGAAAAGTATAAGGTTACAGTGAAAAACCGAGAAAATTAAAATTACATAAACGAGACGGTTTTAGAAAGCAAAAAAACTAGCAACCCATAGTTGATGAGAGGTTAGAGATTATGAGGTGGTGGTGAAGTGAAGGGGAGATGGTGGTTTTTATAGGCTGAGGTGCATGTGGATATCAATGGAATGAAGCAAGGAAAACGTGCAAATACTGTATATGGAATTGTGTGTTTTAGTAGAGTTACGATTTATGGAAATGAACACCGACATGAATTGTGGTTTTGAGGTTTTCTAGTTTTTGATTGGGTAACGTTCATAAGTGTGTCAGCTTTATGAAAGAATTTTTTAATGAAAATTGAAGAGTCAACTTGAAGTATGATAATTTTTTTAAGCATGTTCATTTGTTTCGGTTTATATCAGCTTATTGTCTTGTTTTTCTCATATGTTTTATCTTTTATTCTCTATCTTAACTATGTCTTTATGTTTTATCTTTGTTTTATTTAAGTAAAAACATTAGATATTATTATATAATATACAAAAGTTAGATATCAAATCATATCCTACTGTATATTTTATGTGAGGATATGGATGGTTCAAAACGGATAGGGTAAGAAAACAACAAATATTGGCATTAAAAAAAATCAAATTATAGGGTAAGAAAACAACAAATATTGGCATTAAAAAATCAAATTAACAAAAACAAATATATAAAATTAACACAAAAGATTTAGGACAAGTGGAGTTAAGGAAGACAATATTTTAACATAAACTAAAGTACTAAACTATAAGAAAACAATTAACATATAATATAAAGATAGAAGACAATATTTTTAACATAAAATAAAGTACTAAACTATAAGAAAACAATTAACATATGATATAAAGAATTACAATTAGTGAAGTAACATGGAAAAGAAAACTTAGGGTTTCTAATTTTCAGCCAACTTTTGATTTTTTTAATCTTATCATCCAGCTTTTGATTTTCTTACTCTTCTCATCCAGCTTTTTTTTTATGTTTTATCTTTATCTTACCTATGTCTTTATGTTTTATCTTTGTTTTATTTAAGTAAAAACATTAGATGTTATATAATATACAAAAGTTAGAGATCAGATCATTTCCTACTGTATATTTTATGTGAGGATATGGATGGTTCAAAACGGATAGGGTAAGAAAACAACAAATAATGGCATTAAAGAAAAGAAATATAAAAAAATCAAATTAAGAAAAACAAATATATAAAACTTACGCAAAAGATTTAGGACAAGTGGAGTTAAGGAAGACAATATTTTAACATAAATTAAAGAGTAAATTGCACAAAACATCCTTTATGTTTCCTCAAACTTGCAGGTTCCAGCCTTAATGTTTAAAAGTTGCTAAAAAACAGCCTTTAAGTTTATTTTTGTTGCGGGTTCAATCCTTTACAGCTAACCACGTTATTTTCTTCAGTTAAGTTCCCTCACATGCATAACATGTGAGGGTATATTCGTCATTTTGGTTGATCATGTGAGGGAACTTAACTGAAGAAAATAACGTGGTTAGCTGTAAATGATTGAACCCGCAATAAAAATAAACTTAAAGGTTGTTTTTAGCAACTTTTAAACATTAAGGCTGGAACCTGCAAGTTTGAGGAAACATAAAGGATGTTTTGTGCAATTTACTCTAAATTGAAGTACTAAACTACATAAAAAAACAATTAACATATAATATAAAGATATAACTTAGAAGACAATATTATTTTAACATAAACTAAAGTACTAAATTATATAAAAAACAATTAACATATAATATAAAGAATTACAATTAGTGAAATAACATGGAAAAGAAAACTTAGGTTTCTAACTTTCCCCCAGCTTTTGATTTTCTTAATCTTAAAAAGTTAGGATTGGTCTTGTTTTAATTATTGGATTTCTACATCGTCTACGGTCCCCCAACCTATGGCATATAATATAAACCAATCATAACTTACTGATAAAACCAATGAAAATTTGACAAGAATATGGTGGATACGCCGCTGGTACTTCCTATATATAAGTATTTTTGTCAAAGGATCAGAGGTATTGTTAGACGGTTATGAGAAGTTCCATGTAAGTTGTAGTATTAGAAGTTTTGCTCTAGGATATAACCACATCCTTCCAAACATATCAAAACTCTTACGCATGATATCATATTTAGCGAATCAACTCTGCTTATCGATATTTTTACCGTAGGCAACAAAAAGCTATTCCTGTAACAGGGTACTTAACCCTTACAAGGGACGTTACCGCCTCAAACAAAAACTTAAACTCTTACTCTTTTTTTCTAAGCATGTAACTGTCAAACTAAACACCATCCTTTTTAGACAAATATAACACTACTTAAATTTCGGGACGAAATTTCTAAAAAGCAGGGGATACTGTAACATCCGTCAAAAACCGGATTTACCAAACCCGCTCCGTTTAATAACCGAACAATCAGTTAAAAATTTCGTTGCGTATTTAATGCCCAAAATAATTTTAAACGATACATAATTAATAAGTATATGGGGATATATAATTTGTTTAAGAAAAACTGTTAAAAATAATGAAATAAAAATAAAATAGTGCTGCCGGGTTTCGAACCGGGTCAGCCAGCGAGTCAAGTGACTTAACACTCATCCATCAAACCACTGCGCCACTTATGTTTCTTGTTCATAAATGGAAACAATTAATTCATAACATGAACCTCGAATTCAAATAACGACGCGCCCAATTTCAGTCGTCGGAAATCCCGGCGATCTCGCGAGATTGGACGGTTTCTTCAGTTATAACGTAAACCTTAATCACTACATCGGTTATAACCGACGCCTGAGTCCGCGACACAAGTTATAACCGCCGGAAAGTTTCTAACCGACGAATCAAGTTGGAAATCGGACCAAATTCATCGATGACCTGCCTTATAAATACCCCTCTAACCTCTGTTAGCTTTTTCGCTCACAATCACACCTTTACCCGACGTAATTCCACTCGCCGGAAAAGTTCTGTACCTCGCCGGAAAACCGAGCCCTTCACTTCTGAGCCTTACTGAACCCCCAGAGCTTATACCGAAGTCACCCACATTTATCTCAAGCTCGTTGAAGACTCTCTGCCGCAAGACATACGTCGCCGGAAGTTTCTGCTGTCACCGGAGTTTCGCCGGAGAAACAGAGGAGTCCAGTTCGGTATAATTTACGCTCAATTTTTCATTCTTTTTATTTATCTCACCTGTAATTAATCATAACACACTAAAGAAACTTGATAAAATCGATGAATCAGTCGGACGTTAGTTCTGGTTAAATCCAACGAAGAAGACGAAGTTTGCTGTTGTCTATAAGTTTAATTTAAATCACGATATAACTCGGGTTAGACACACAGTCCAGCGGTGGACTGTGTGCACATTAAACACGCTCACGTCCCGAGTTCGATACATGTCCCACGCATACTCGCCTTAATAAAAATGTTCTTTTTTTAACCAAACCGGAGTTACTGCGTAAGATGTTAAGTTTAATAAAAACCGGAATAACAACCAAGATAGACACACAGTCCAGTGGTGGACTGTGTGCGCGTTTAAAACACAGGTCACGAGTTCGAGTCCGGACTACCGCACCGGTCCGGACAATTATCAAACTTTTTATTTAAGACAGAAATGAAAATACTTAGTTTGTATTTAAGTATAATAAAAATCAGTTTATTTAACAAGTTAGACACACAGTCCAGCGGTGGAGAGCACCGATTCGACGCATTAAATCGTTTTTAAAAATAAACGATTTTCTGTTTAATTCAATTAATATATAAATATAATTAAAAACAGAAATATTTCGGGTTAGACACGTAGCTCAGTTGGTAGAGCTGCGTGCACGCGTACGGGAGGTCTCGGGTTCGAGCCTCACCCAGCGCACACAATTACACATACGAACCGGTCAACAGTCAACGGTCAACGGTCAAAAAGTCAACATTTTTTTATTATTTTTATTTATTTATTTTATTTAAAAATCAATTAAAAATACTTAAAAATAACATTTTTAAGGTTAGAAAATAGACTTAAACTCACAAAAATACACCCAACAATCCTACTAAAATGGATTAATAAAATCCGTTTACTTACCGAACCACTATGCCATTATCTAGGTTAATTTCACTCGTGGTTAAAACCAATTTCGCGTGCATTCAACATTATCAACCGAACGCACCCAATGTGAGTGAATCTTACAACTCCCCTTTTTTAATTACACGTTTTGGGGTGTGTCATGTGTCACCAAAAATTAACTCGTTTATTTAAACTTGTGCCATACCATATTGTGATCTAAACTTAGATTGTTTATATTGTTTGTGGTTATGTATTTCATATTGTTAACTTATATGAAATTCATTCATTAAGCCCATTAGTTCCTCGTGGGAGACGAGTTGAGCAACGCGTGCCTCAAAACAAATCCATTATTGTTCATGTGTGTATTATTTAGTTTATTTTGTTTGTAGTTATGTATTTCATATTGTCAAGTATATGCAAATCATTCATTAGGCCCATCAGTTCCTCTTGAGAGACGAGTTGAGCAACGCGTGCCTCAAAACGATCCATTATTGTTCATGTGTGCATTATTTAATATTAATTGATTGGTGAATAAGTTTACATCTATTTTTACTCATGTGTGGTTGTGCACTTTATTTTATAATCAATTAAATAAACTTGTTCAAATGTTTTCCATAGGATTCACTCGCCAACTTTTTGTTGATCCAAAAACCATTTTTACACATGATACAGGTGAACAGGATGAAGCAAGGAAAACATAGGAAATGCCTTAGAAGAAAACAATGAAGCCTAGATTGATGTTTAGGACATGATGTAATATTGATTGTAATTTCCCATTAAAGTGTATTAATTAATATGAAACGTTAAAATAAATGCATGAGCTTTGATGATAACCCAATCATACCCCGATCACCTTTTCCGTTGCGGGTCGGGGTGTGACAAAATATATCAAGGGCTAGCACGGTCTATAAGAGTCGTATGACTTGTTAGTGTCCATTAAAAGATATCAAGACTTAACATGGTCTATTTGAGCATGTATGACTTGTAATTGGTTGTTACGACTTAAGATCACTCAATACAACATATACAAACCCTTCAACATCGAATGTTATATAATAAAGGCCTTATTAAGTCATATTTGTCCTTAATGGATTACAACATACAATAGTAGGTGAATTATATATCTTAATGGACCATATTTGGCCTTAATGGACCATATTAGGCCTTAATGGATCACCATGACCAATAGTAGATCACATATGTCTTAAGGGACCATACTGGTTCGTAATGGATTACAATGAACAATAATAGTTCATACATGTCTTAGTGGATCCACTATGGACCATATAGTTTATATATGTCTTAATGGACCATATTAGGTCTTAATGGACCATATTAGGCCTTAATGGATCATCATGGCCAATAGTAGATCACATATGTCTTAAGGGACCATACTGGGTCGTAATGGATCACAATGAACAATAGTAGTTCATACATATCTTAATGGATCCACTATGGACCATATAGTTCATATATGTCTTAATGGATCAAAATGGACAATAGTAGATTATATATGTCTTAATGAATTATATTGGGCCTCAATGGATCACAATGGGGAATAGTAGAAGAAAATCGTCTTAATGGACTATATTGGGCCTTAATGGATCACCATAGGGAATTATAGATCATATATGTCTTAATGTACCATCATATATGTCTTAATGTACCATATTGGGTCTTAACGCATCACAATGGCGACGAGTAGATCATACGACTTAGTGGACCATATTTGGTCTAATGGACAATAGAAGATCATATATGTCTTAATGGATCATATTAGGCCTTAAAGGTAGGCGCGACAATTCTTGACACGACCCGCCAACCCGACCTGAACCCGACACGAAAAAAACCAGGTTTGGGTCGACTAACACGACCCGTTTAAAAAAAGGGGTCAGGTTCGGGTTGACCCATAACCCGTTCACTACGTCAAAAATAGTTTTCGTCACACAAAAAACTGAAACCATAGGCTTTTGGCCACATTAACTCGTTCACTTACGTTTTTGTCCCCAGTTCAAAATAAATTAGTTTTTCGTCACACAAAATAAAAAATTCAGCCTGGTGCGCCGCAACGCGGACGGGGCAATAGCTAGTTATTATTATTACTTTATTATTTTTTATTATTTATTTATTTTTATAATTGATATTAGTTTTATTATTAGTTTTATAGTAATTTCACTGTTATTAAAATGGTAAACACTTAAATAATAATAGTAATTATTAATGGTAAACCCTACTTGTTGCCCTAATACCCTTACCCGCCCAATTTTTCCTCATTCCCCCATTTTTCCCAACAATTGCAGCCTCTCTCCCACCTTTCTCACCCCTTTTGACAGACGAAGCCAATTACAGCCACCACCACAACCGTTCTTAGCTATCAACACCACTCTCATCCACCACCGTCATTCGTAGTCACCACCGCCATTCATTCCAAAAGGTAATTTTTCTTAAATATTTGTCGATTTCCTGATTTTTGTACGGTGTTTATGTATATGTATGTTAGTATGTATATCCTACTTTTGGTTGTGAAGCTCTACCAAATCAGGCAAAGAGGATGGAGCATTGCAACGAATTCTGTGAGAGCGTCGTTCGTTTTGGGGCAATTAAGGTTCTTTGCGCTGAGTTCAGTTGGAAGTAATCCTAACCCTAAACTTGCAATTGCTATTTTTTTTAAATCTAATAGATCATTCGATTTGGTTTGAGTTCTAGGTATAAATTTGGATAAGTTGTTTGACTAATGAAATGGTGCTTGATGCAACAGTGCTAGTTTGGTTTATGTATTTACTTTTTATGTTTATATATTTTTAAGTGCCATAGAAACACTTTTGGTTGCGAGTTTCATCCAGTTTTTGCTATTTTGTTAATGTTGCTGTTGTAGGTTAATGTTAGTTATGCTGTTTGGCTATCATGTTATAGAAATCTATAGATACAGGTTACAAAATGTATTTAAATTAGGAAATATAGAAGAGCATACACTAAATATTTCTTAGACTGAGCTATGGTTTGAATTTGCAGTGCAGGAGTGAGTGGTAGCGAGAACAAAGGCAAATTTCTGACGCCCACAACTGGGTTTCTTGCGATTTTTCAGCTCAAAACGCCGGTTTGTTTTTTGATCCAATTTCGCACACTCGTTTCATGAGACCCTAATTTCGCACATAGATTTTAGCAAAGGTTGATCCGGCTATGCAATTTTATCTTTGAATTGATTGGATATTAGTTCTTTTTGTTGGACTTTATATGTTATCTGCTGATTCGTGTCACATGTTTACTTTTTTTATGAGGTGAAGTTTCTTGTTTGGATATGTACTAAGGTACTGATTTCTTTTCATTAACCCGTCGGATTATCAAATTACAATACTCGTTGTAGATACCATTGATCCCGTGGCGAATCTTTGACACTTTGGAGCTTTAGACGTATACTACTAAGGTACAACTTTCTTTCCTTTAACCCGTCGGATTCGACCCAATTGAAACGGACGTTTTTTTTTTTGTTTTTTTTATTCACATATTATTTTAATTTAGCATAATATAGAGACGTCATAATATAACCATATAGTCTAATTGTTGGGATTTTTTGGTTTAAAAATATGGAAAAATATTTTTTTTCTTTTTTTTTATGATAGCTTCTTTCTATTATTTGCCCTTTGCTCCTAAAAATGTGATTAATGATGGAATATGCTTGTTAGGTGAAAGTGGTTCAGAAGTTTTTGCTAGATCGAAACGAGACTTGATTCCTACATTAATCAATGATGTCATGTACCGACCTTTTTTTGATTTCATCGTATTCAAATTCATTCATGTTTGTTTGCATGGTAATAATTTAGCTAATATTGTAATTTTGAATCCACTAATAATAGGTTTAAATAAACTTGCAAATGAAAGGGATGCTAGACAAGAGTTGGAGCAAAGAGTGCAATAGATGAAAAAAGAAATGTAAGAAGAGGAGGAGGAGGAGGAATTGTGTAGGAAACAAAGATAATTTCGTAGGAAATGCGTTGGATAAAAGAATACATTTTGTTGGAATTGTGTAGGAAAAAAATTAATTTCGTAGAAATTGTGTAGGAAAAAAGAATACATTCCGTTAGAACTATGTAGGAAAAAATATATTTTCGTAGGAACTATGTAGGAAAAACGAATACATTCCGTTGGAATTGTGTAGAAAGAAAAAAAATTATGTAGGAATTGTGTAAGAAAATTAAAATATATAATAAAAATAAATATAATTGATTTAAACACAAAATTTAAAAAGAATAATGTTCTGTGGGAAATGCGTTGGAAAGTTAAGAAATTTAATTCCGTGAGAAATGAGTGGGAGAATTCTAACGAAACATTTGTGAGTAGGAGAATTTGTAGGAAATGCGTCAGAAAAAAATTACCCACGAGCATAATTCCTACAACCCACGGATTTCCCACGGAAATTGACGTAGGAATAGTAGCAGTTTTCTGGTAGTGTTTGGACAACGAAACGAAGAAAGAAAACACGTTGTAGGGGTAAATTCAGAAAATACGGAATAATTACATCGTAACTTTAAAAATCATTATTTACTATTATGTAAAACCATCGTAACCTACCCAAATTGTTTAGAAAATACATAGAGTTGAAAAAAAAACAAAATAAGACTTTTTTTCATAAAAAATGGAATACACAAAACTAATTGTAAATTGAATAATATTTTAAGAAATTAACACAAATAAGCATTTTTAAACTAGATTTGATAAGTAACTATGATTCTCATTTTGATTTAATATAACACAAAATAAGTCAATTAATGTCATTTGCATTTGATGCATATGGTAACAAACATAAAGAAAAAAAATAAACTAAAAATGTAGCTATCAAGATTAGAACCCAAGGTCTAAGTGCTAATAAAGTGACATGAGAACCACCAAACCATGTGCCTCATCATGTTATTTTCCTATTCAGTACTTATATATTCTAAGTTCTACGACGTAACTTTATTAAAATAAATTAATTTCCGGGCCCTCGGAGGGTATGGGCCCTGAGCTGTCGCCCACCCCGCACCTTGCATCGAGGTTTTGATCAGTAATAAGCGAAAAGGAAAAAATTTGGATGAAGGATGAGATAAATGATGTGTGGAATGTGGTATACGTAACTGATACAGTCGTGGGTTTAACAATTAGCGTTTCCAGAAAATCTCATTTAATTGTTTAGAGTTATCTCTTTCTTAAATAACAATTAGCGTTTCCATAAAAGTTTCAAATATATATATATATATATATATATACACACACACACACAACTTGTATGAGTTTTCATTTTACCTTAACCCTATATATATATATATATATATATATATATATATATATATATATATATATATATATATATATATATATATATATAATGTAAGTATATGGAGAAAACCCTTGTAATTGAGAAAACTTAGGAAACTCAAAGCTCCCGACATTTTTTTATTTTTAAAAAAATCACACATGTAATATACATGTTTTTAAGGGTTTCGCGCAAAAAAAATCAAAAAAGCGCCGAGGGGATATTTTTTAAAAAAATAAACAAGTTTTCAGCAACGCGACTGTAACATATGTTACACATGTATTTAACATATGTTACACGAAAACTTGTTTATTTTTAAAAAAAAATCTGGTCGTCGCTTTTTAAAATTTTTTTGCTCAAAACCCTAAAAAACATGTATATTACATGTGTACTTTTTTCAAAATAAAAAAAATGTCGAGAGCTTTGAGTTTCCTAGGTTTTCTCACCACAAGTGGGTTTTTTATATATCCTTTCCCTATATATATATATATATAGAGAGAGAGAGAGAGAGGTGAAGTATAGAGAGAAAAACCACTTGAGTTAAGAAAACTTAAGAAAACACTATGTAACATTTTTATTTTTTTCTAAAAAAAGGAAATGTAAGTTACATGTTAATGAACATTTTGTAACAAAAAAAAAGCGCCGAATGGTTTTTTTATAAAGTTTTTAAAAATTTCATTGTTTACAAAAAAATGCTAAAAACTGAATTTTTGTAATTTTTTATAAAAAATCCAGTCAGCGCTTTTTATTTTTTTTGTTACAAAACGTTAATTAACACGTAACTTACATTCCCTATTTTTTTAGAAAAAAATAAAATGTTAAATAGGGTTTTCTTGAGTTTTCTCAACTCAAGTGGGTTTTCATTTTATCTTTCCCATATATATATATATATATATATATATATATATATATATATATATATATATATATATATATATATATATATATATATATACACTAGTCGTTTACCCACGCGATGCGGCGGGAAACATATCACTTAGGTTGGTGAGTTTAGGGCTATGTACGGCCGGTTCGGTTTTGAGCCATAACAAAAACCAAATTCGCGATGCAAAGAAAAATACAAAACTTGTTAGTAATTCTAAGGGTATGCATGAAAAGGTTCAGTTCAGTTGGGTCATAACTAAAATCTAAATTTTCGGTTAAGGTACTTCAAAACCAGTCATGAGGATTAAAAGAGTTTTAAAATGATGTAAACAAACCGAATCCAACACAACCACAACCATAAGCTCAAAACTTATCTAACCAATCTACGAGCCCGTATGGTCATTGTGGTATGCATGGTTAGTTTGGTCGGTCTAAGTATTTTCCTCAACCAAAGCCATCGGTTAGTCTATTTTATTAACCAATCGGCAGTTTGGTTTTCGGTTAGATTGACAATTTTTTGCTTAGTTATTTTGATTTTGGTTATTAGTAAAACAACAGTCGGGCTAAAACTTTTGCTTAAAAATACATAAAATTGAGGAATTAATTCGGCTCGTAGATACTTTTTTTTCAAGCTCGAGGTTAGCTCGGACTCGACTCGTTTGATATGTATTAATTAATTTATATTATTTATTTAATCTAATTATTATTTCATAATATTATAAATAGTATTTATTATCATTATTTCTATATGTATTTAATATATTAATAAAAAATATATACATAGTGGCTCGTCTTGGGTCGTTTAGGCTCATGAGTCGCCACGAGCTAAGGCTCGTTTCCAAAACAAACTTGTTTTTAGGCTCGAACTCGGGCTCAAGCTCGTTTAGATAGAAATTTGAGCTGCAAATAAAGCCTCTTATAAAATGGTTCAGGTTTTACCAGAATAGAAAAATCATTCAGAATGATTATCTTCTTTTTGCAGCCTGATTTCACCAAGATGGGTGGTACCTTTTTTAGGGTGAAGGTGAGGGTATGGGTGTACTTTTGCAATTAGGGTTTAAGTCTGAAAAATAAAGTCTTTTTGCTAGGTAATACAAATTGCTTAAAATAAATATTTCCATAAGCTTCATCCAAAAACGTATGTTACTAATAAATAGTTACAATCAAACATGTTCAGTTTAGGAACCGCAATTGAATTCCACCAAAAGCTTCACCATTATTAGGACCATGACCTTCTAGGAGATCCTTCCTCGCTTTTTTAACTGAGAAATCAACGACCACCCCATTTGATATCCCAGCCCACTTTATCTAGCCCATGATTAACGGATTGTTGTTGCAGAAAAACCATCAGCTCACATTTCTTTAGTAGTAACAGAAGTCAGAAGCTTCCTTCAGGCAAGCAAAAACACGTTTTTACAAAGAAAATGATATAGGGAACTTTTTTTTGCAATAATATACATTTTGGCCTAATCTTGACCGGTATGAACAGTTTGTTGTCTAACCAGATTGACCCTTTAGAGATAAACATGATCTGAGGCTCCATCTTCACCTATGTCAATAAAAAAACAAAAAAGTCGTACCAATAACCTCCTGTATCATAAAAAACAGATAACGTAGTAGCAGATCTAGCACTTACTTTAAAAATAAGTTCTATAATTACCTTGTTAGTTATAGAAAATAAATTGCAACTCAAACATTATTTTGAAAAAATCAGATTAGATATATAAAATAGCAACAGCTATGAAATTTTGCAGTCCAACAGAAGAGCAGTCCAAAAAAGTGTACAGTACATAGCTAAAGCTGAAGCCGGATGAGTAGCTAGGCGCGAGTGGCTACTTAATATAGAAAAAAACGACTGATTAAACATGAAAATTGTTCGGGTGGGATTAAAAAATATACTCTTAGTTAAAAAATAAAAAAAAACACGTCAAAAGTCAACCTGAATTTTATTCAAAAGATTACTTAATAACTAAAAGATAAATCACTGTAGCGATCATATTCAACACACTAATTACCCTAACCCTTTTGACCCATTAGCCATTCTACGTGAACCATCCATTTTGCCACATTTTCTAGAGGTTCAATAACGTCTTTGAAAACCTTGTCTTGCCCCTCAACAACTTCCTGGCCCGAAAAAAAAAGAAGAAAAAAATAACATTTTGTTCCCACCGTTCATGAAAATTGCAAGATGGTCCAATACCCCTAACTGAAATTGTAAGCCTACTTATATATTGCAGTTTTCATAATACAGAAAATTAATGAAAAAGAATAAAATAAAAACATATGTTATACATGCCATACAAAGGCCTAGGCGCAGTCTTTCTTAGGCAATCAGGCAGCAAAAAACAGGTCTGACTCTACGACAATGATATAAGCCTAATATCAAATACTACAACAATATTGTCTAATAAATAACTGCCAACGGTATATATGCATAGCAATGATCAAGGACCACAAAGTAAAATAGTTTAAAAATCGACGCCAATATATTTACTTACTTCTGAAGAAAATTGGATCTCCCTTTCTAGGCATTACCTGATGCTTGCCAAGCTCAGGCAAAATTCTCCGTAGATGTCTCAATAGCCTTTATACCCTACACCAAAACAATTTGACTTTTACAATCAAATTACATAAAAAAAGAACTTTTATCTACTAACCTACTATTTAGAACTTGCCTGGCAAAAGAATGTATCCTCACTCCCTTTCTCAAACTTAAGCAAAGATGCTGGTTTGTTTAAGAATTGTTGTTACCTTCACTAGTAGCATATGCGTATGCTATGTAACAACTCGGAAATTCGTTGTTATCTTTTTCCTTGTTTTTATTGCTTTACTTCTTTTGTAATCCGAGATTCGGTTAATAATAAAGTTTATGTAAATTACTTATGGTATTTTACGTTATTATCGTATCTAATCGCTTAATAAATCGCATCGCTAATCTCATCGCATCGCAAATCGCAGTTATTTATGTGGTTTTATATTATTTATGTGTTATGTGTGTTTGTGGTTATGTTTACGCTCGCTATCGCATCGTTCTCGCATTCTCGAATCGCTAAATGGCACTATTATACCAACTATAACGCTTAACGCTTTAATTTAACGCTTAATATAACTATATAGTGCGAACCAAATAACCAAACGAACCCTTAACGCGAAATCGGCAAACGAAACTTGGTCACCAGGCCAAGTTCGGCCAAACTTGACTACTACAAGTTCGCCCGAACTTGCCTGATAACCAGGACTCCCATGTTTCCCTCAAGTTCGCGCGAACTTGTACAGAAATGTACAAGTTCGGCCGAACTTAGCTATGTTTCCCTTGAAATCTATCATGTTCGCGCGAACTTGCATGGAAATCGTGCAAGTTCGGTCGAACTTGTTGTCAGCTCCTGAGATTCTGCCTCACCTATAAATACCCATGCTCCTCATTCATGCTTCACTTGCTGACCAAGTTCGCTCATAGCTCCCTCATTCCAAATCTCTCGTGTTCTAAGTAAGAAACGACCCGATTTCGACTACAACAACGTTTATCAACAACCAACAAAGGTTTACAACGATTTTGCACAAGGATCTACCTTCATTTTCATCAAAAACCCATTCTTTTACGAAAATCTTCATCTTTTTCTTCAAAACTTCTGTTTTTAACTTAGATCTACACAATACGAGTTCGTTTGGTGTTGGCAAAGGCTTCCCAAACACGAGATCTGCAAGATCTCGGCTTGTAAGTTCTAGATCTGAGAAAAACCTTTGAAAACCGTTGATTTCTACACAAGATACGGACTTTTGATGGTTTTTTGTTCATTTTCTGGTATGAAACGAAGCATCTATCATTCAAGATCCCAGATCTGGAAGCACAAGGACATTTATGTTGGTCTACACAAGCCGGACTAATCCGAACGAACCCCGAGTTCGCCCGGATTAGCCCACGCTTTTGTAAAACGGCTAAAACAGCTCTAAAAGACCTCGCCGACCTAAGTTTGCTCAGTAGCACATGGTTGGAGGGATGAACACTCGATTTTCCTCAACAAACGAGGCGAAAACGCAAGATTTTGGACCCGAAAACATCAAGTTCGCTCGAGAATCAACAGTTTCCCAAGTCAAGTTCGACCGAACTTGTACCCAAATGGGTCAAGTTCGACCGAACTTGGGTACTTTTCACCAAGTTTTCTTGCAAGTTTGCCCGAACTTGTCTCCTCAGTAAGGGTACTCCACAAGTTCGTCCGAACTTGACAAGATTCTTAAGAATCTCATCAAGTTCGACCGAACTTGGCTCATAACTCACCAGAATTACACAAGTTCGCTTGAACATGTGTGTTTACACACAAGTTCACCCGAACTTGTCTACTGACCAACCAAAACTTAACCGTTTCAGCTTTTCGGAGACTGATGCACTTCCGTTCGCGTATGCAAACTGATCCGGCGCTCTTCTCGACTCTCCTCAGAATCTCTAAGCTAACTAAAACGCACCCACAGTGAGTATACTTGACCCATTTTCGCTTTAACGCACTTTTTGGGTGTTACATACGTTCCTATATCAAAATCACTACAAATCAAATTGTTTATCACACGCGAATAATCTGATTATATATGCTCAATACGTGATGCTAGAAACATGTGACTAGGACTTATTTTCGTTAACTTGCCTCCTTAGCTAGTATGGTACTATAGTGTGGCTTACACCCGACGGGGTCTAGTTAGGATGGACGCGCAAGCCTTCTCACGGTAGTTAGCATGAGAAATGAGCCTATGTTATGTTAAGTGTTTTGGTGTATCATGATATGTAATTAGATTGTTTCGCAAACGCTTTCTCGACTATGCTAGTATTATTCAAACTCGTATGCTCAGCTTTACTTAATTATATTGACTTGTATTTTAACGTATGTAACAGGTTGAGGATTTAGTGTGGATGCTTAGATGTTGCTTAGTTTAATTGTTTTGTTTAGTTAGTTTGTTGATGTATTTCAGATTTGGAACTTATGTATGAAATATAGGGGAAATCGAACCCGGTTGAATTTTATGAGAAATCTTCGTTTTGTAATAATTGTTTGAATGTTACGTTTAATAGTATGGGATATTAAGCAGGTTGTGATATGCTAAATGATTGTTATGGAACATCTCGTGAAATCAATCTGGTCGCCTAGTGCCACTAACCCCGATATTTCCGTTATCGGTTGGGGTGTGACATGCTAATAGTCTCACTTGAGCTTTGGTACCTATTCATTTTCTTTCAAAACCCCACAGAGTAATACCAAGACATATATAACAATAGCATTTTACGAAACTAAGACAAATTAAGAGTAATAACATTTAACTGAATATGTGTCGATACCTGTAGATTTTTTTGCAACTCAATATAGTTACAAGCAATTGGACATCAACAACTTTGCAAAATCTAACCAATGTGAACAAAAGATCTTCATCTAGTCAACATGTGCATGGAATTCAAATAAATAAATTAACTCTTAATGCATCTATCAACAAGAAGATACATTATCAAACCATTTATGTGACCATGATATAAAAAATCAAACCATTTATCTATCAAGAAACAGATACATTACACCTTGTTCCCACTTGAACTATTCATATCTTAATACTCTTTCGATCCACTTTGACCACTATGATCCGTTCTTGATCCTTGTTGATATTAACATATAGCTCAATAGAAGAGTATACCTTGATCATCATCATCATCTTGACGCCACAAACTAGCGTAAGTTCCGTTCGCTGTTGATAAAGGTTGTTGAAATCGTGGTTCCCTTCACTATGATTTCACAATCGCAACCATCAATGCCGATGACGAACAGGAAAAAAGGAAAAGGGGTGTGCGGTTGTGGATGAGGTGTGATGCCGGAGGTCAATCATTAGTAAGTGTCTCCGGGAAGAGGATCCAGCAAACCATCTATCACCGTTGTAATTTCGTTTGTTAAATGACACACTTGAAATTTGGCTTCAACTTAAAGGATATAAAATGCAATTCACTCTTTTAGTTAAAACAGAAATACTATATTAACCTCATGTGAAAGGCACGTGTCTGGAGTTAACAAAAGAAATTAATTGGGTTAAGGCATAAGAATACTGTCTGATGAGAAACAAGATAAAAAACATCCACTATAAATTCGTTAGTTAAATGATAGCGTCTGAAATTTGGTGAAACTTAAAGGACGTAAGATGTAATTTACTCATATTTGTATAATTGTTGTTGTTGTAACTATGTAAATATTTAGTAATCACATACTTAAGTACTTAAATACGATAATATTGTGTGATGCGGCGACTATCACTGAGGCTCTTTTCGAGAGTGCAATCAAACCTAACATTCCTTAAACACTAATTATATTTGGTTATTATAATTATTGCTATTACAAGTATTTAGTAAGTATATACTTTTTGAATACCAGTAATTATATAATTAAGTATTCAAATTAGATAATACTTAATTTAAATAGTATTTAGTTCTAAAGTATAAAAAGTAAATGTAAGTTTAAATCTTAATTTAAAGCATTATATATAAGATAATATTTAATGTAGTAAATTAAATAATCTTATATGTGTCAAAGGCCTTCTAGTCCAATGGCATGGGGGTGATAGTTAAGGCTTGGGATATCTAGAGGTCTCAAGTTCAAAACCTAACTCAAGGGGGATTTTCTACAGTGGTGGGTTTCCTCCTTAATGATGTTTTTGGTTGAGTCGGGTTTGTAATGTCAAAATCAATATTAACTGTTAACATCCTGTCATAGGAATGCTCACTCAGGTATTAGGGGTAGCTTTAAACAACGTTAAAAAACAATCTTATGTGCGCTAATTGTATTAGTTAGGAGAAGTTTATTAAATAAGGGCAATAGAGCACTTGTATCCTATGACTCGAAAGTTGTAACAAGCGTCTTAAATTTTGATTGAAATCACATCTTTGCCAATAAGAGATCCTTTGTGAGGTAATAGAGATTAATAAGAATCATGGACGATATCATACTTTTACTCGATCTAATACATCTAACTTTCCACTTGATGGAATAATGGATCAATATTGAATGTAAATGAAGACTTTAGGACACTTAATTTTTATCCCTATTAATAAGATTCATGAACGATATCATACTTTTACTCAATCTAACATATCTAGCTTTACACTTGACGGAATAATGGATCAATCTTAAATATAGAAAGACTTTACAACACTTAATTTTTATCCCTATTAATAGGATTCATGAATGGAATCATACTTTTACTCATTCTAATACATCTAACTTTCCACTTGATGGAATAATGGATCAATCTTGAATATAAAAAGAGACTTTTAGGACATTCATACAAGCGATGGGAGTAAAATTTTCAGTAAACAACTTAAACCATCTATAATAGAAAGGGATAAAGCATTTAAAGAATTTTCTAATCAGGTGACACTATAGAAAAACAAATAGTTTAAGTTTACCAATTTCTCATCCAATAATAAAGGCTTAAACCAGGGATAGATCTAGCATACACAGAGGGGTAGTCTATGTTGCCCCTCAACTTTTTTGGCGAACTACCTTTTCAGTGCAATTTTTTTTCCCTCTTTGTTTTATGTATCGCCTACCCTTGAACAAATTCTTTTTTGCCTGCGCTACCCTTCAACTTTTCTTCTAGAACCACCACTACAATTAAAACAATCAAAAACCTTTTCAAATTATCATGGATCAACATGTCAGGTAATTCAGTGGAATGTGAAACGGACGAAGATCAAATCAAATGAAGAACCGAACACTCATCAAACGTTAACGTTTTCCGCTTTTGTTATTATGTTTTTGTTATGAATACAAGGTCTTTTAAAACTGAATTTGGATTTAATATTTTTGTTAGAGTAAATTGCACAAAACATCCTTTATGTTTCCTCAAACTTGCAGGTTCCAGCCCTAATGTTTAAAAGTTGCTAAAAACAACCTTTAAGTTTATTTTTGTTGCGGGTTCAATCCTTTACAGCTAACCACGTTATTTTCTTCAGTTAAGTTCCCTCACATGCATAACATGTGAGGGTATATTCGTCATTTTGGTTGATCATGTGAGGGAACTTAACTGAAGAAAATAACGTGGTTAGCTGTATAGGATTGAACCCGCAACAAAAATAAACTTAAAGGTTGTTTTTAGCAACTTTTAAACATTAAGGCTGGAACCTGCAAGTTTGAGGAAACATAAAGGATGTTTTGTGCAATTTACTCTTTTTGTTATGTTCATTAAATGAAATGTTATCTTAAATTCATGGCTTGAAATGTTAAAAATCTATCTATACATATTTGAAAGGATGTTACACATACCCTTCCACCCTTATATGTGATGGTTTCAAATAAACATTACAAACCAAATACTAATAATATGTAAACGCTGAAAGAAGAAAACTAAAACTTGTTGAATATGGACCGAAGTTTGAATATTGTTCTAGAAATGGCCAACGGTCTACTAAACATGGGGATCTAGTAATGAGCAAGATAGAAAGATGAGTTATTTTATTAATTCAAATTCAAAGAAATATATAAGTAAATATGCAAACAGATGTCATTTGTGGCTTTCTATATATTATGATCGTTATTCAAGAAAGATGAAATGTTTAGGGAGATTTGAGAATGTCAATAGTTATGATAATGATGTATTCTTATCAATTTTCATTGGCTGATCCACCAAGAATATGAATGAGTATTGTTAAAACTTTATATTAGTTAGTAAATGACAATTATTAATTTAGTGGTTGTTTCTTTAGTTCTTAACGCTGATCTTAATAGTTCAGACTTCTTACTAGTTCATTATTTAATGGTTTAAACTGTTTGTTTCACAAGTAGATGTCCGAATGGTTAAAGCATTTGTCTCTGAATGATTAAGCATTATACTGAGTCTGAATGGTTAAAACCTCTAATCTTAATTGGTAAGACATTTGCCTTTGAACGGTTAAGCATTATACTGGCTCTTAGGGGCTGTCTGATTACCTCTTAATAGAGCTCTTAATGGTTCAAACCTCTTATTGGTTCAGCACTTAATGGTTCAGACTGTTTGTTTCGCGAGTAAATGTCTGAATGATTCAGACATTTGCCTCTGAATGGTTAAGCATTATACTGAGTTTGAATGGTTAGGACCTCTAATCTGAATTGGTCAGACATTTGTCTCTGTACGGTTAATCATTATACTGACTCTTAATGGTTCAGACATCTTACTGATTCAACACTTAATGGTTCAGACCACTTACTGGTTCAACACTTAACCATTCAGAAGTTGGCAAACAGCCCCTTACTGGTTCAACACTTAATGGTTCAGACCTCTTAATGGTTCAGACCTATTACTGATCCAGCACTTAACAATTCAGAAGTTGCCAAACAACCCCTTAATAACCCATGACCTGTTTTGAACGAACATATACATTCGGAATAATCATGATCACTGTAAAAACTTTCACTAAACTAACCGAGTGAAACAAAGAAAAATTAGTACAACGTATAACATTTCCTTATTAAGTAACGTGAAAATTGCTCAAACTTTTCTAAGCCATGATTTTATGCACATGTCGCATAAATTGTCGCTTGATATGATTTTTACAAATATCCATCAACCATGTCTATTAAAATAACAAGAGTATGGCTAGTCAGCTCAAAGTTTCCTGGGTATCTGCGAACAAAGAAGCATTGTTAGCATTAACGCATGACGCCCCCTCCTGCGTTTGGACTCCGACATGAGAGTAAGTGTGGGGTTCTCAGACTTCACACAGTATAGAGTGATAAGAGTTTAGAGAGTTATAGTGATAAAGTGAATACCTTTCTTGGCTGCATGAAATGTTCATATATAGGGTGAGGTTTCCCGCCCAAGGAACAGGCTTCATACATCTCAGCTTCTATTCTAGGTAAAGGTCATCCGCAATAGTGCTTATTTGTGCAGCTGACCTTGCCCTTTTGGTGTAAGTATCGGGTTTTGTGGGTCTCGGGATTAACTTTATGGGCTTTTGATTTAAAGGTCACATCACTTTTGTCCTGACAAGTTGGTCTAGTGATTAGTCGATTGGTTTCTCTCCTTGAAGTCCCAATCAACTCCCATTAGCATCACTTTTAAGGACATTAGTGGTGGCAATGAAGTTAAGAACCAGGCATCTCTCTGGAGGTCGCCAGTTTGAAACCGAGCTGAACTGAGTTTTACGCAGTGGGTCTTAGGGCAGGCGGGTTTTCCGCGGAACTGGCGGCTTGGATATGCATTCCATTCTGACCGTTATGGCGGAGGGGATGCATTTGCTCGATTGATGGCAACCCAGGATGCTTATCCGGTGATTTAGTTAGTCGTTCAAAAAAGGTCACATCGCTTTGACTTTTCAGTCATAATCATTCTGACCGTTATGGAGGAGAGAATGCATTTGCTCGATTGAGAGCATCCCATGATGCTTATCCGGTGATTTAGTTGGCCATTCACAAAAAGGTCATATCGCTTTAACTTTTCAGTCTTGATGATTATGATGTTACTGTAGCCATGTGTTGTTAAACCCCAAGCTTCGACGTCTACATTCCTAGCTCTTGCTTCTGGCTTATCGCTTGCAGCTTGACTGGATGGAAGCTCTTCCGCGTGCTTACGTCATCAACGTCCTTTAAATATAATGAGATAAGAAGATTTTAATTTAAATGTGTGTGGTTCCATCAATTTAATACATTATTTCTTGGATTGGAAAATACATTTTGCACTATCTTGATATAGTACCATCCGAATTCCTTTGATTAAATTTAGCTAGTGTCCTTGTCCTTGATGTGTTAAATTCAATTATTATTGTAACCACACATTCTCAACAGCATTGTACAAATCATTTATTACGACATTATTATTTATGATGTTGTCAATGTCTATTTTGTCAATAATCACATAATTGTAATACTACGGTATGCAAATAATAATCCCAATTATAGTGGAGCATAAATGTAATAAATATATTGCATATTTGTATTCACATACCCAACTCTAGTTGAACTTTGAACCTTTTGATATAATAATAGTCTCAAATCACGTGTTCATAAAGATAGAGAAATTTGTCAATGTTTGCATGTTGGATTAAAACTATTTTTTTCTAGCACCTTTATAGAAAAGACAATAATTTGCCTTGTATTATTAGCAACATACATTAAACCCCCAATTATACGTTAGTTAGGTACTTTTGGATCAAAGTATTGTTAGCAACATACATTAAATCCCTAATTATACGTTAGTTTGGAACATTTGAGGGTAAAGTTATTCTACAAAGTCTCCTAAAAATAAGAAGTGTATAAGGACACAGTGAATCGTAAAATATAACACAATATTGCACAAAATACAATCCCGAAAAATATAGCACAATGTCGAAGAATGATAAATACGACACAATGGGTCACAAAAATCATACAATGACACAAATATAGAAAAGACACAATGATAAATAAAAAGAAACAATGATGTAAACAAAAAGTCGAAAATCTACAAGCTAAACATCTAAAAACAAAAACCTAAAAGCTTACATCGTAGAGTTGGATGAGACGGTTTTAATGTCGTTTGAATGAGGTCAATCAGAATCCGTTTGATACCCTTCTTACGACTTCTTATTTTTAGAAAACTTTGTATTTAATCCTAACCCGTATTTTTTGGATAAAAACATTTTTATTATTTGGCATAAGGGATGGTATATATTGTTATATATCTTAAACTGAAATGTCGGTTGTTTTTTCATCTGCACCCCCAATGCTTTCGGTATATTGGCATTTGATGCAATGGTTGATTCCAAGCTTTATCTTATTGGTGTATTGCAATGTTTTTATTCAAAGCAACCTCAAGTTTTCACCATATTACAACTTATGTGTCTTGGTTTTGCTACCTTTATTTTTAATGAAATGGAAATTTTAGTCCTTAAACTACCACTTTGATTTACAAATTAGACCCTTAAGTTACTAATATTTTCATTTTATCCCTATACCATGTATCATGTACGTTTTTAACCTATTGGTGTTGACCTTTTGGAGTTTCTAAAGTTTCAAGTTTACCCCTTTCTTTTCTTTACTTTAAAAAACTAACCTTTTGCGTTTGTATTTTTTTATAAACTTGAGTCGGTTTACGTTTAGACGTAAACTTAAAAAAAACTAACTTTCGAACTCAAGACATGGTTAAATTTAATGCATTTTTATTCGGCGGTATAAATTCGAGTTACTCTGCATTCAAACCCTAGCAACGCAAGACAGGTAAAATTACAATTATATCATTGTTATATCTATACTAGAAACCATTATCATTGATATTTACACTCCCGACTTTGGTACTTCCAATTTACAAAACACTCATGATTGCCTTTGATGTGAATGTGTTTTCTTTTTTCCCTTTGTGGTTTCTATTTTTCTAAAGGTATAATATTATACATGTCAGTTATTTCTCTATACACGCTTTATGTTTTTCTGTACGTTACGTTACAACTACGGTATAAATTCGTTTTACTTTACTTTTTGATTCAACTGTAATGCTTATATAGGTTACATTGAGTTGAACCAAGTATGTCAAAACATACATTTTCATATGGTTAACGCATTACATAACGCTTGAACTAATCAATTTGATGTTTGCAATGGGTCCGCGGTGCATCGCCCGCGGGTAATATTACTAGTTTTTTTTTAATCTCAAATGAACGGTTCAACCGACTAGCTTTATTCAATAAATAAAATAATATTAAATTATTATACCCGATCGACGTTCCTTAATTTTATTTTCCATATCCAAGTCAAAGATTACAAAAAATAATTTAATTCTTAAACAATGAAATTAGAATTATACGTCCATTTAATAATGTGAGAAATCCTAGTCAAAGATTACAAATAATAATTCTATTCCTATTAATTCTTATTATTATATGACCATTTAATAGTTTGAAATATCCAAGTCAAAGATTACAAATAATAATTTAATTCCTAAACAATTAAATTAAATTCTAATTATATCAAAGCTTGTTGAACATGGGCTGAAGCTTGAATACAATGGGCTTACCAAAGTTTGGAATCCAATATTTGCAGCCAGCAGTCAACGACGACTCAGTGGTTTGATTTTTTTTCTCTTTTTTAATGGCAAATTAAATTTGGATCACTGGTGGACCATTGAAGTATCACCGTGTCACTAGCGGAACCATCTGATCATATTCATCTCCCCTAGGCATACTGCCTATATATCATTTCAGGAGAAAACCCAATAAATATGGGAAAACTCATTTATGTGAATCGAACCCAGTACCTATTGGTCTCAAAACTTTATCTCATCCTCAAAATGTTACTAGGCTATAAAGCTATGGGCACTCAACGGTTTTACTTGAGCCTTGAAACATTGAAACAATATGACATTTATTACTATTTCCTTGCTGATCATATGTATTTTATCTGCTATTTGTTTTACTCATTAACATATTTAATTAACGTTTTATGGTTTAAGTTCTATTAGAACAGCGGTATATACAATAAAGGCTACCAAAAAGCTAGATAAAAATACATACAGTTACAGTCTTACACGATAGAAGTCGTAAAACAACATTAAACCAACAAGGGAATATTATATAACTTAGCTCTGTTAATGATCAAATTAAAAGAACTAAGCATTATATCATTTGTCGTTTTCATTGAATATCGCACCTACAAATTAGCCAAATCATGGAGTACATACGAGCCATCATTAACTTGTTTCCTTTCTTCGACTTCGAAAAACTTTCAATAATGCTAATAAAATCTGGACGATTAGAAGGTGGAGAAACTGTCATGTCGCTCCAAATGCACAAAATATCAAGAATTAGGAAGAAAATCGACAACCAAAGAACATATGCTCTACGTCTTCATCTATCATGTTACAAAAGGGACAAGCTAATGAAGTAACACACACCCCTTCTTTGGTAAATTATGGTTAAGTGAAAGTCAACTTGGAAGCATTCTAATAACAAAAAAACAGTAAATTGCCCGGATGGTAATTATATGCTAGATTTAGGAAGAAAACCATAAAAAAAAAATAGAGTTAACTTGTCATTTTCGTCCCTGTGGTTTGTTCATTTTTGCCATTTCAATACAATTTTTAAAAATGCACCATTTTCCTCCCTGACATACTGGAAACGTGCCATTTCAGTCCAAAAATCATAACCCAGTTAAGTCAGTGTGTTTTAATAAAGGGTATTTTTGACCCTTTCATAATTCATTTATTTTTTCCTTTATTCTGTTCTACTTTCTATATAAGCCAGAAAACTTGCCAAGTTACATCAAAACAGAAGGTAGCCGGGCAACAAGTTGCGCCGCCAATCCTTTCTGAATTGCAAACCCTAACCTTCCAAATACAAACCTTTGCCCCATTGGGGTTGAACAATTGCTGTAGACGACCCGTTGAACCCTCGTCAAGAAGTGGATAGCTTCTGGCGCTAGGGAGCCAAAAGTATCAAAGGCAAAAGGGACAAAGACATGCTGGTTCTTTGCGCAAGCTTTAGCGTGCTTATCCACTTTTTTTTATTCTGCCTTTCTTGCCGCTTGTCCAGCTACAAACTCGTTTTCCCTTAAACCAACCAAAGGGGAAACCCCCGTGAGATCTACACAAGCATGTTTCCCCCCAGCCCAGCCAAAGACGAGCAGATCCGCTGGTCGCAGAGTAGATCTCCCTTCCATAGGGTCCGTGAGGAAATTCACAAGGGCCTCTTTCTTAGCCGAAATCCCAGCTCTTCTTAAGATGTCCCACAAAGCATCACGCACCCAGTCGTGCCGATATTTGAACCCAGGGAGCTCTTTACAGTGAACTGCATGCTCCGCGTATTTATCCATACAAGCTTTACGACATATCGGGCAAGTTTCATCTTCCGGGTAGATAGGGATCATCAACCGGTATTTGAGAATGACTCTATATTCTACTGCAGACATACATTGTCCCAACCCCTCAATTGGTATAACGATCAAAAATTCCTGAGCATGGGGACCTTTCAGGCACTCAAACACCGCCTTCTGGCGTGATGACAAATCAAAAGCTTCTCCCAGGCTTTGAGCGATTTTGCTAAACAGAGCATTCGCCAAAGTTTTTTGTGGCTTCGAGGGGGCGGTGTCCTTATTAGATAAACCGCCAATATCCAAGTCTGGGAGAGAGACATTTAAGCGTTCAAGTGCCTGCTGATAGTCCGGGTCAAGCCCGACGACCTAACAGTTTCGAAGGATATGATCCTGTAGTTCCCAAAACTGAGCTCTAGACGCCACAAAGGCATAAGCCCCAACATCTCGAGCTGAGAAGAGGCCCAAACCACCTAGACGAATTGGCAAAGATGTCAGACGCCACTGGAGGTCACCAAAGAAGGGGCCGCCACCCACTACTATGTCTTCTATAGCCTCTCTAAGGCCATCATCGAACCGAGATACCGCATCCTTTATAAAATGCGGTTGACAAGTCCGTAACCCAAAAGGTAACTTAGCGACCCCCATGCACGACCTTAGCAGAAGGAGTTCACATTGGGGATCTCTCAGGCAGGGTAAGAGTTTCATGAGGTCAACCGCCCCCGAGGCTCGCCGCCCTGCCAACTCCTCTATAAAGCTAGGATCCCGACTAACAGCTCCAACAAGGAGCTTAATCCCCTTCTCTGGTCTACCGATCCCTCTCGGGAAAAGCCCATCTTGAACTTTCCGCCCGTCGCATGTCGGCCAAAAAAACCTCTGTTTTCTTAATGTTGAGATAAAGCCCTAGAGATGGCCCCTCCTCGTTGATGATGTCTAAGGCCTTAGCAACCTTAGAGGCGTTGCCGATAATCGTCCCATCATCCAAGTACCAAACATGAAACGAGAGTTTACAGCGGTCCTAAACCCGGAGAATAAGGGGATGTAAGGTAAGGGCAAAGAGAAGGGGCCCCAAGGGATCTCCTTGTTGAACTCCGGTAGTAGCCCCAATACACTCGTTACCAACATACAACCTAGCAGGCTGGGCGTAAAGAAATTGGGCCCACCGATAGATTGACGGGTAACGCTGATGAACCTCGTGCAGAAAAGTTGTGCGGTCGACCGTGTTGAAAGTATTGGAGAAATCCACAGTAAGCAAGGCTAAGGAACCATCTGCATGAAATGAGTTGAGAAACCTGTTTGCACTGTGAAGCACCGCCTCTGCCCCATTTGGCACCCCCACCCCAAATTGATAGTCACCCAAGTACTGGGTCATTTCTTTCCCAACCTTCTTCATCGCCACCTTTGAAACCAACCTTCGCCAAATACCCCCCACAGAAATAGGTCGAATTCCTTTATCGGGCTTCAATAAGGGGATGAGGGGGGACGAGGAAACAAACTCAGCAAGCACCTTAGGGCAGGATCCCCCAAGCCATAAGTTAACAACTTCGGTAATGCTCGTAAGCAAACCTGAGGAAGTCACCGAGCCCTCGCCACCAATAGCATCTAGTAGGTGTGGGCCCGTAACCCGTCTCTGCCACATGACGTCCCTTTAGGAAAGGATCGAATACATTTGAGTACACACTCCCCATCAATAACAAGAGTGGGTTGAGCCAAAGGGTTGGAATGCAAGGACGGGGGCGGCACCACTGGGTGTTTATCAATAAGAGCTTTCAATGTCGAATCACCTAGAGGGGCAACTCCATTAGAGCATAGGACCTTAACCGTAACTGTGAAATGTCCATCCCTGACTTTCCAAAGACATTGCTTAATATTACGGTTCCTTTCTTTGTCTTCCTCTCTCCTGCATTCTCCCCTTGAAGCCCCGTCTCCCCCACGCTATCCAATAGGGAAGAGACCAAATCATCAAACCCAGACCCATCTTTTCAAATTGTAAGCGCGTTTAAGATGTTACTACACTGTAGAGATTTCATGTTCCCTGACCTTTGCTCTTGTCTGGAGGATGGTCTAACCACCCGCAAGGTGCAACGCGGTAGTAAAAACAATTGGACCCAATTGTCAACCGATCCTGGCGACGCTACCACTTTGCGCAAAGCACCTGTTAGAACCTGAGAAAACAACAGCCGGCAACTGGGGGGAATGCTTTTAGCAGTCTGAATAAGGAGGGAGAAAACACGCTCGAGTAGGTTAACATCACCCCCGAGCCCTGCTGGGTGACATGGGTTTGTGTTAACCACCACTTGACATGGTTTCCGGATTCCAACAATGAAATCTTCAACATCCCCCGAGATCATGGCAAACGACACGACCTCATTATCATGCTTGCATCCCCTACTGAGTGCATGCATCACCATGCACTTTCCACATAACCATTTATCCTCTTCCCTAAGAACTTCCGCAACATCAAAAAAAGGTCCAAGTCCTTGGAGATAGCCTCCTTCAAAGATAGCTTTCGGTTTTCTGTCTTGAGGTGTGTGCTTTGCATGTGTTCAAGTAGGCGGAAAAAACCCACAGACCCCGGTTTGCCATCTTTACATTCGTGGGAAATTTTGAAAGGGCGGGTCCTTAAACCACTAGCAGAGCCCTGCACAGGGCCCACGGACTTAACGTTTCGGCCCACTTTCGTAGGAGCCATGCGCGTATGTTAATTGCCACCGAAGAAAAAACACACTAACGGTACACCAAACTCGAGATGAGTTGTTGGGGGGTAGAAAACCAGTAAAATTCTATACAAGACGAAGGAGGGCAGCAACCGCGGGTTGCGCACCCTCTAAATGGTACCCCACATAACCCCTTACCCCATGGCGGATAGTTATCACAATCGAATCTGAATTACAAGATCAAATCGCCTTAACCAATTCTCACTTCACAAAAGTGCTAAAGAAACAAGTTTTTTAAAACCTTTACTTCATTGAGGCATTTGATCAAACATCTGGTGGGTCGACTTTTCTTTCACAAAAGAACACTCGTACTGTTGAATCTGAAGAAGGAAATGATGATATGGTTGCTAAAGATTTAATAACTTTCAATATCAATGCTAATTTGCAGAACGAACGCGAGTTCTTTGAGCAGTCAGAAAAGAAACAAGAACAATAATGTGTTTTCTGGGTTCATAAGTTCTACCCCAATCTTCATCTCCACACAAAAAATAAAAGATAACCAAATATGCAAAAGATTAAAAAGATGCTATATTTAAGTGCAAAATATTTGAATTTTGAAATAAAGATTTGCAGAAATAAATAAAAGGTTAAAAAGGAGAAAAGGGTCGTTGACTTGATCAGCTATGGCAGCTAGAGATAGAAGGTGGAAAAGTGACCGGATTTTTTGGTGGAAAATGTGTGTGTGTGCGTCTGTGATGGGATTAGATCGAGATGTTTGGAGGTGATGGTACCATAGATGTTGAGGAATATAGGAGTGAAAGCCGGATCTGAGTGGTGTAACTATTTGATAAGGCACAAATGATTACTTTCTATTAAATGTGATCTAAGTTGATCAACTTTTTCTACTGAGTTCCTGATAAAAGCTGTCAATCAGGTCCAAAATGGCCTGAAACAATTACTATTTTGAGGATCTTGTCGCAGATCTAAAACAATTAACAGATCTTGTCGCTAAACTTCCTTCCGGTAATGTAATCAATTACTAATTTGAGGAGATACATAATTTCATATCGGAGCTTAAAACTACTCCGTTTCAGCCGGTGGCGGAAGGTTGAGATCGATCGCGATGCGTTTCGTCACCGGCTTCAGATCTATAACTGTTGATGAGTTCGAGTCGTCGCTCAATGATTGCCGGAAAATAGCCCCGGAGTTGTTGTGAACAGGAACTTGATCGGAGAAGAAGACTCCGTCGTAGTAAAACATCTGGTTCGACTGCGGCGAGTAAAATCCGGTCACCGGAGAATAACCGTACACATTGTTCTGGTGTACGTGTAACGGAGACTGAACAACAGATGGAGTCGTATTCTTCTGGTGTAACGGAAACTAAACGACAGACGGAACCGTAGTCTTCTGGTGTAATGGAAACTAAATGACAGACGGAACCGTAACGCCGTAAGATAAGTTCAGATCTAACGACGGAACAACTGATTCCGCATCTCGACTCGTCGACTCAACGGTACTACCCTGACTCGTACTCTGACTCACTAAACTGGGTTATGATTTTTGGTTTGTGATTTGAGATGAACAAGAATATGCAGAGATTTGAGATGAACAAGAACATGCAGAGATATTATCGAGGGAAATGGTGGGTCATACAGGGTTTGGGATTATTGTTGATACATAAAATAAAGGAAAAAATAAAAATAAAAGAATTAAGAATTAAAACATACTAACTTAACTGGGTTATGATTTTTAGACTAAAATGACACGTTTCCAGTATTTCAGGGAGGAAAACAACGCATTTTTAAAAATTGAACTTAAATGACAGAAGTAAAGAAACCACATGAACGAAAATAGCAGTTAACTCAAAAAAGTATATTGCCCGGATGATAATTATACAATCCAATTTTATTCTTTTTCTTATGTTATAATATAACATAGAACAAGAATAACATATATATGATTAATAAAAATCATGTTAGTTGAGTTTAATAAATACCTTTATGCACCGAGTTTTACAAAAGAAATAATATATTCGTTATGTTTATGCAAAAAGTTAGTTACATGGTGTTTCAAAATAAGCTAGTACCTTCGTTTTTACAACGACATACATTTTTGTGTTTTTCAAATATATAGTTGTTAAATGCGTTTTTTCTACATTTAAATTTTATAAACATTCAGCAGTAACGCGCAACTTAAAAAAAACGTTATCCTGCCGCGAAGCACGGGTATAACTTCTAGTAAATAATATTTAGAAATTTTGTGATAATAACGCTAAATATTATATGATTTGTTAAATATAAAATATATATATTAGTAAATATATAATAGTTACAAATATATTATTTAAAAAATAACTAAATAATAGACGAGCTCATCTTAAGTCAAACTTGAGCTTGAAAAATTAGTATTACTCACGAGCCGAAAATCCGAGACTGAAATAACAAGCCGAGCTCGAGTGAGTGCACTTGTGTAGGGACTTGTCTATTGTCTAGTGGTGCACAAAAAACCTGAACCCGGAAAAAAACCTGGAACCTGTTATTATAAAACCCGGTTTTTTATACCCGAACCCGAACCCGACCCTACCCGTAGGGTAGGGGTCGGGTATGCATTTCTGTTATAAAAGCCGAACCCGAAACCGGGTTTTTTATACCCGATTTCAACCCGGGTTTTATGAATACCCGGTTTCAACCCGAACCCGGAACCGGGTATTTTCAATACCCGGTCTGGGTTTTCCAATACTCTATTCAGGTTTTTTTTTCGTTTTTTTTTTTTTTGTGTTTTTTCGAGTTTTGCACCTTGGTAACGGCTATATAGCCGTTAGAAAGCGTATTTTAACCACTTTTTTATTTACATTGCATCTTTATACCCTATAAAAGGGGTCTTTGATGTTTGGTTTAACCACAAGTGTTTTTCTCGAGACGAACAATAAACGAAGACGATCAAGTTATTCAAAGCTATCTATGTTTATAATCTTATTCGACCCGTTTCTATGATTATTTCGGCGTCATGTATTTCTATGTTTTATGAAATAAAAAAGTTTTGCATTTTATATTTCTATGTTTTGTGCAAAAAAAAATAAATACTCGAGACATACCCCAACCCAACCCGATCCATACCCGACTCTACCCGAACCCGGAAATAGGGTATTATAATACCCGGGTATTAGAAAACCCGACCCGGACCCTACCCGAACCCGGGTATATAGGGTATGTATTTTTTGTATAAAACCCGGACCTGACCCGTGTATTATCAATACCCGATTTTAGAAAACCCGGTCATACCCGAACCCGGTTCCATACCCGGAACCGGGTATTAAAAAACCCGATTTGTGCCCGGGTATTAAAAAACCCGATTTGTGCACCACTACTATTGTCTGGGCACCAGGGCAGGATGGCCTTATGTTCGTAGAGGGGAAAGGAGAAGAAGCCAAGGCCCAAAAGGCCCATGCAGAGTAAGCAGCCCAGTATTTTGGGTTATTACAATAAAATATTTTTCTTGGCGGGCTATTACTATAAAATATTTTTCTGGGCTTAGTGATGACGGTTGGGCCTAAATCTGCCCATATTGATATTTGTGTCCTCTTCAATTATTGTTCAGCATTAGGGTTCGTTGAGCCCTTTCTGCTGGGTCAAAGTCAAATTCGACAAAAATTGCCAATGAGGTAGTGGTGGAGTAGTTGGGGAAAGACTTGGTGTTCCTTATGACTCAGGTTCGGCGGTCACAAGTGAAGGGCGAATACGGGTGGCGCCGGTTCGTCTTGAATGGGAAATGAGGTTTTACTGATCATTCCACTGTCGTGCCTTCGGGCTGGTGGAAGTCGGGTTTCCGCGCATCTGGGAGAGCCAAGGGGCTGGCGACGGTCGAGTAGTCGACCGCCGCCACAGCGCCCGTGTCACGGTGGTTGGCACGTCGTTCCTTGTCGTTCAAAAAAAAAGAATCAGTCAAAAATATTGACACAACCTATCCATTTATGTCCCCAGCAACTTAGAGATGAGCTCGGGACGATATCAAAATTCATGAAATATGGGTACTGGTATCGAAAATGTTCGGTACGGACCGATACGGTACTTGTATTTGAAGGCAAAATTCGGTAAAATATCTGTACCGTACCGAACTGGTACCGATACCGAAAACGTCAAAAAGTGGGTACCGATTCGGTATTGAAAATAAAACGGTACCGGTACCCGGTGCTAATTAGCGACACGGGACCTATCGTAGCGACACTACATCGCTTCGCATATATCGCGTTATAGCTACATATTTATAAATACACTAGAAAAAAGAATTTTAAATTTTTTTATGTATATTATATCAAATATCGTGTTATATATATATACTATTTTACATTTATATTTAACAAAAATTTCAAATCAAGCTATTTTATAGCTATATTTAACTGCTATATGTATTAACAAAAAGAGTTAATTACTGTTTCTGTGGTTCGTCAAAAATCACTATTTCAGTCCATTAGTTTAAAAATTGCGATATCAGTCCTGTGGTTTCACTTTCGTAACCATTTCAGTCCACCTCGCAACCATTTCAGTCTCTGTACTTACAGAATAAATGGATTGAAGTGGTTACGAAAGTGAAAGCACAGGGACTGAAATGGTTACGAAACTGAAACCACATGGACTGAAATCGCAATTTTTAAACTAATGGACTGAAATAGTGATTTTTGACAAACCACAACGACGAAAACAATAATTAACTTTAAAAAAAATTAAGGTGTTGTTATTCTTGCTATCTGTCGCTATGACCATAATAGCGACACTACATCGCTTCGCATATAACGCGTTATAGCGACCACGATGATCACTAATTACAACTATGTCCCTACCGGCATCTGCATTTGCATTTGAATTTCCATTTCGGGCTTGTTTGGCTAAGTCTATTTAACTCAAAAAGGACTTTTTGTGAAAAAGACTTATTGACTTATGACTTTTTTAAAAAGAGTTTTTAAAAAAGTGTTTGGATTAGCTGATGGGGTGGGAAAAGCCAATAAGTTAATAAGTTATTTTTTAAAAAGTGTTTGACTTAGCTTTTCCATGTAAATTACTAAAAAGCTCCAAAAAGTCACAAAATTCTAGCTTTTCAAAACTGATTTTTTCTTTCTATTAAAAAGTTGTTTTGAAAAGTCTTTTTCATTACCCAAACAATATTTTGACTTATTGGTTTTTTGAAAAAGCTAATAAGTCAATAAGTTGGTTCAAAAAGCTTACAAAAGATGCTCCACATTTTTAAATGCTAACTTAGAGCATTCACATCCTATCAACCAAATCTCGAAAGATAGGTTTTTAAATTATAAAAAGTGGTTTAAGTGGTTGTGAGTGGAGGTGAGGAAAATGTTAATGTTCATATTTATATTTGGGGGGACACTATTCACCATGTATAATTTTTTAATATATTTTGAAATTGGTTGTGAGTATATACTAAAGGTATAAAATATTATTATTTAATTAAAGAGAGAAAAAAAATATGGTTGTTTTAGTGTAATTATAGGGTGAAAAATAATAGACAGGATGTGAATGCTCTTATAACATTCATATCCTGGGAATCAAAATATGTGTGTGAAGTTTTTAAAATATAAAACGTATAAAAAGTGGTTATGAGTGGAGGAGAGAGAAAATGTTACAGTTCATCTGTATATTTGGGGGAACACTGTTCATCCTCTATTTTTTTTAATATATATTGAAAGTGGTTGTGAGTAAAGAGAGAGAAAATGTAATGATAATGGAATAAAAATATTATTTAATTGAAAGGGATAGAAAAATATTTGTTTTTAGTGAAAATATATTAATACAATAATTATTTTTTAATGAAATGTATGTATATTTTTAGGAAGCTGGATGTGAATGCTCTTAGACCAATAAACCGACAACAAACAAAACCACATATCCTTTAAGAAAAGTCACACCTTCTCCACCCGTGTGTCCTTTTTTCATTTTCTACATCTTTAACTTAAAAACATTATATATTCATCATCCATCACAGTTCTTTCTTTCAGCTTCACAATCATCACAATCCCTTTATAGCTATCATTCACTTGTTTTCATCATCATTTCAACCAGGTATATATCTACAGTAACCCCTTTTGCTTTTCCACTCAATCATTAGCTATTGATTCTGGGTACAATATAATATATATATATAATATAACTATATAAGCATGTATGCAGGTATTGATGTGCAAAAGTTCAAAAGATAACATAGAAAAAATAAAATTATGGGTTTGTTCAAATTCAAACCCTCGATTTTGCTAGAGTTAGCAGCTGCCGATGATGTTTTTCGGTTCGAAACTTTGTTGGAAACAAACGAAATTAATCTAGATGATGCAGCCGGTTTCTGGTACGGAAGAAAAAACGGGTGTAACAAGATGGGGTTTGAGGAACGAACTCCGTTAATGATTGCAGCCTTGTACGGAAGCATTAATATCCTGAAATACATAATTTGTACCCAAAAAGTTGATGTGAACAAAAGTTCTGAGTCTGGCAGCAGGCGGATCTTTGTGTTCTGTGGAGATTGTTAAGTTGTTATTTGATGCTGGTGTGGATCCTGATTTAACGGATGCTAATGGGAACATACCGGTGGATTTGATTGCTCGTGGGGTTAGATCGTCTAAACGAAAAGCTTTTGTGATGTTGTTTAGTGGTTTGAATATAAACGAAGAGGAAATTGAAGAAGCGGATACCATTGTAACGAAGAAAGAGTACCCGGTTGATGTGTTATTACCGGATATAAACGATGGTGTTTATGGTACGGATGAGTTTCGGATGTATGTGTTTAAGGTGCAGCCGTGTTCGAGGGCTTACTCGCACGATTGGACCGAGTGTCCGTTTGTTCATCCGGGTGAGAACGCTCGAAGGCGTGATCCGAGGAAGCATCAATATAGTTGTGTGCCGTGTTTGGAGTTTCGTAAAGGAATTTGCGTAAAAGGGGATGATTGCGAGTATGCACATGGGGTGTTTGAGTTGTGGCTACACCTGGCGCAATACAGGACACGTTTGTGTAAAGATGAGACTGGGTGTGCGCGAAAAGTATGTTTTTTCGCGCACAAAGTCGAGGAGTTGAGACCTTTGTATGCTTCGACCGGGTCAGCTGTCCCATCGCCAAAGTCGGGTTCAGTCGGCCCGGTCGAAATGGGCTCGATTAGCCCGTTAGGTCTTGGATCAACTCCGCTCATGTCACCATCTATTGGTCCCGTGAACAGGAACATGTGGCCGAACAAATTCGTTCATGTAACGCCACCCACGTTACAACTTCCCGGTAGTCGTTTAAAGACTTCTTTAAACGCTCGAAATTTAAACATGGAACATGAGTTGCTACAAAGGCAGCAAATGATTGATGATTTATCAACTAACCGTTACAACCCGAATGTATTCGACGATACTTTCGGTTCGCCATCTCGACCACAAACGCGATCAACCTACCCGCCATCTCCGGGAGTTAAACCCGTGAGTTTCGGATTTGATTCATCCGGGGCAGTTGCACAAGCAATGATGAACTCGAGGTCGAGTTCTTTCGCCAAACAGCGAAGCCAGAGTTTCATTGACCGCGGACTAGGAACCACCCTGAGTCCGTGGTCAATGGGGCATTCCTCGGGTTATTCGGAATGGGGTTCGCCTGATGGGAAGGTGGACTGGGGCTTCAACAATGAAGATGCTAGTAAGTTTAGAAAATCAGCATCTTTTGGGTTCAAAAGTGGGAATTTGGGTTCACCCATGAAGCAAATCATGAACCGGATGACTCATGGGCTGGGCTGTACATAGAGCAAGAACAATTGATTGTATGAGATTAAAGGCTTCGTTAATTCTTGATTAACATATATTTCATAATTTTAATTGAAGTTGATTAACTTAGAACATGAAGAGGTCAAGTCTTTATTTATTTATTTTTTTTTGAATAATTTGATGTAATTTGTTATTCATAATATAATGATTAATTTTCAATTGGGAATTTTTATTTTTGTTTATTTCATACCAACTTTTTAAGATGATACTGGATAATTGGTAAAATTATTGGGTTGAGATCCTAATTTCCATGTTTGCAGCTTTATACTTTATAATACGTTTTTATTATTTAATAATAAAACTTTATACTTGAACTTTAATTTATTTGTAAGTTGTGTTTTATAAAAGTGATAGATACTCTTTCGTTAATGTTATAAAATATAAATATTCTATATTTTGTTTTCCTCCAAACAAACTACCAAATAGTTGTGTTATTATCCTTATAATAATAATAATAATAATAATAATAATAATAAGAGTTAATTACATAGTTAGTCCCTGTGGTTTGCACAAATTAACATACTTAGGTACTTAATAATAATAATAATAATAAGAGTTAATTACATAGTTAGTTCCTGTGGTTTGCATAAAGTAACATACTTAGGTACTTATAGTTTAAAATCACATTATAGGGTATTAACTTTTCATTTTGTAACGTTTGGAGGTATTAATCATGCATCATGTTTAATTTTTACTAATTTTGTGAAAATAACGTTAAAAGAGGGGGATGGTTAATCATGCATCATGTGGTGGCGTTGATAGCCGAAAGACAAGGGAATACATGCACTAATCGGCTTTCGTCTTAATTGCTGAGTGTTATGTGCCTTATATCCAAGGCTTGATGCAAAACTACAATCGAGCCGGAGGTTTCACTGGAAGCAGCCTCTCTATTCCTACCGGGTAGAGGTAAAGCTGTTTATATCTTATCCTTCTCAGACTTTACCTTACTTTTGCTATGAGTGGGAATAGTCAAGGATGATAATGTTGTTATTTCTCAAATAGTCAACAAGTGACAACTTTAAATAACAACTACCAACTACAATTCGTAGCTATAACTACATCTGACTTTAGAAAATATTTATTCGTAGCTATAACTACTTCTGACTTTAGAAAATATTTATGTGAAACATTATTGTTTTATCTAAAGTTTTTAATATTAATGTTAAATATTATATTTAAAATAAAAACATATAATATTAAGCGACAAACAAGAAATTTATATCCCAAAAATATTAATTTAAAATGCGATCATTTCTAAATCTAGTTACAAATAAGAAATTTTTTCATGTCTATTTTACCTAAGTCCGTTGACATGTGCAGTGACGGACCCAAGAATTATTTTCTAAGAGTGCGAACGAAAGTAAAGATTTAACTAAATTTTCAAATTGTAGAATGTGTGATCATTATCACTAACAGACAAAAATACGTTAAATATATATAAGTGGGCATTTTACTGTTATTAGCCGTCCTGCCCGGTCCAAATCTTCTTCTTTGCCACCCATCCAGAATCAACATCGATCCAACGTGATTTCGCCGCTCAACCAAAACGGTAGGAATTACTTATTAAGGGTGCAAATAACATGTACACAAATTAGCTCGTCATGGATTTATTCTCACAAATAATAGTGGTAGTATATGGATTCTTCTTTTTGTTGATGTATACACAAATTATCTCACAATATATTTGTTCTTATACATTAGTGAGTGAGTCAAAGAACCTCCAACCTTCGACACTCCACAAGTTTTCATAGTCCTTCGGAGCCTCGAAACCATTAGGAAACATACAAAAGAAAATGTACCAAATGCGGTATACATCGACTTAATGATGGTATGGGTTGCGATATGTAGTATGCGCAATTGCACACGCAGATGCATTTCCAATAATTTTGAAAGAATTCGTGTTGTAACACTCGACCCCTTGTGCTAATCAACCTTATCCGGTTTGGTTATAAGTATACTATGTCTTTGTTTTTAGTTACACTAGTGTAGACTTCATAGGAGGTCGCTCATCCTATAATTACAAGGGGCGAAGGATAGTTGGTGCCCGGGGGTGCACCCACCCCAATATTTCGGTTAGAAGTGTATAGGTTCCGATTTTTTGTCCGAAAATTTAAAACTTATATAGGATCGCCCCCTCAATTATTTTCCTTAAATATTTATACAATATATAAATTAAAGTAAGTTTGTTACCACTTTGTATATCCTAAATATTTATACAACATATAAATTAAAATAAAGTTTGTTACCACTTTGTATATAAGTGATGGGTAGTTTGATAAATATATTTTAACTTTTATTTGTTTAACCCCAGATTACCCGCCACACAATAAACTTAATCGCAAGTTTTTATGTGTAAGAACGGGTCCTTTGAATGAATGAAATTTTTTAGTTTATTTGGAACTATTATTATTTGACCTGACCCGAATCGATTGTAACATCCGTCGAAAAACGGGTTTTCAAAACCCGCTTCGTTTATTAATCGAATAATCAGTTTTAAATTTTCGTTGCTTATTTATGACTTATTTTAATTTTAAACGATACCTAATTAATAAACAAATTAAAATTTATAAATTATAATTGTTAAAAAGTAAAAAAATAAATTAATTAAAAAAGAAAAACCGGCTGCCGGGAGTCGAACCCGGGTCAGCCGGGAACCTCAAGTCTTAACTCACATCCACCAAACCACTCCGCCACTTGTGTTCTTTAGTGATATATCAAGACAATTAATTCAAATAACAAAAACTCGATTTCAAATCAGGCAACCGACGCGCCCAATTCGCAGTCGCCGGAAATCCCGACGATTTCGCCAATTATTGTCGGTTTCTTGTGACTTAACGTGCGTATTAACACTTACATCGGTTATAACCGATGTCCAGTTCCGCGACATCAGTCATAACCGCCGGAGAATAATTGACCAACGAATCAAGACAGAAATCGGACCCAATTCATCGATATTCTTTCCTATAAATACACACCCTAGCCTCTGGTAATCTTTTCGCTCAAAATCACACCAATTCTCGACGAAATTTCACTCGCCGGAACTTTTCTGCCATCACCGGACTTTCGCCGGAAAACCGAGACTCACATCAACACGGTAAATACCTCGACTCTTTCTGTCCCATTCCATTGTTAGACCATTACTAACATCAATCCATCACCCAGAATCGATCCCAGACAACGTTGCCGGATTTCTGTACTCGCCGGAAAAATCGCTGGAATTTCCGAACTCACGCTGTTAATCGGTATGATCAACTAAACCTCCTGTTAATCATTGTTTAGTAACTCAATTTCACATCTAATCAATCAAAACTGTTAATTGATCCTAACAGCCGAAGTTCACAAAACAGAGCCGACGAATCCTTGCCGGAGTTCTGTGAAAGACACCTGTTCGGTACATCCTTTCCCCACACCCTCTCCGTTCATTACCTTTCAATTTCTTATAATGTTCGTTAATCGAGTTAAACAAGAAACAGTTTGGTTAACCGTTGTCTGTGTTTTGAGCGAAGAAGACGAAGTCGTTTATGTTTATAAGATTAATTAAAATCAATATTATGAATGGGTTAGACACACAGTCCAGCGGTGGACTGTGTGCAAATAATACACACACGTCGCGAGTTCGATTCCTATCACAATCCTAACCTCAGAAATAAAAATGTTTTTTTTTTTAAAACCGAACCGGGTTAACTCACAGTAAGATGTTAAGTATAATAAAAACCGGAATATTTACCAGGTTAGACACACAGTCCAGCGGTGGACTGTGTGCCAAACTAAACCACAGGTCCCGGGTTCGAGACCTGTGGAGATCACCGGGTTGATACAATTAAATCCTTTTTAAATAAATGATTTTCGGATTAAGTTAAATAGTATATAAATATAATTAAAAACAGAAATATTTCGGGTTAGACACGTAGCTCAGTTGGTAGAGCTGCGTGCACGCGTACGGGAGGTCACGGTTCGAGTCTCACTCAGTGCAATAATATTCACAACCGAACCGGTCAACGGTCAATAGTCATGGTCAACGGTCAAAAGTCAACGTTTTTTTTATTTATTTTATTTATTTATTTAATTTAAAAATTAATTAAAAATACTTAAAAATAACGTTTTTAAAGTTAGAAAATAGCCTTAAACTCACAAAAATATATCCAAAAATCCTATTTAAATTGTTAATAAAATCCACTTATTTACCTTACCTTTTCGTTATTAATTAGGTTAGTTATTTCTCGTCGATCAATCCTCTAAACTCGTGCGCATTCAACATCATCCACCGAACGCACCCAATGTGAGTGAATCTCTACCAATTCCCCGTTTTAATCACATTTTGGGGTGTATCATGTGTCGCTATTATTTATTTAAATTAAACGCTTGTGCATTCATCATATTCATGATCAAATGTGTTGCCAATATATATCTATTGTTTGTGTGGTTAATGTTTAGATTAAAGTTATCATTTTCAGTACATACATTATCATAGGCCGCCGCTCCCCATTACCTATGAGCGTGAGCTGTTCCCCATTACTTATGAGCGTGAACGAGGCGTTGCCAACATAAGATCGGCTCCGTTTGATTGAGCCTTGATCTCACATACATCATCATAGGCCGTCCGTTCCCCATTACCTATGAGCGTGAACGAGACGTTGCCAACATACACATTGTCATTCATATCATATACTCATGCAAGGTGTTTGTGATTGTTTGTTTACATACGTTTGTTCATGTATGATTATTGCACAATTTTCCATATGAAATACAACAAGGTATCAATAACAAATGTTTTTAACAAGGTCACTCGCCAACTTTTGTTGACCCAAAATTCCCCATTTTTACACATGATACAGGTGATCAAGTTGAAGCAAGAAACATATAGGGCGGCCTAGAAGACTAAACCAGTTTAGATTTTGGATTGTTTTAGTTAATTTTTCCTTTCCTTGTATTGTATGAATTTGACTTGAAACTTTGAGATGTAATTTGAATTTAATAAATATGAAACATATTAGTAAACATCATGAGCATTTGTGATAACCCAATTATGCCCCGACTCTTATTTCGCTGCGGGTCGGGGTGTGACAGATTGGTATCAGAGCCATGACTATATGGATATAGGATAGGTTATTAGACCCTTAGAGCCTATACTGTAGTTGATTAGAATTTTTAAATTGTTTGTGTGTTACATGCAAAATTCATGATGTTTATATGCTTTATGTTTATTGTTACATTCAATGTTATGCAAGCATGTTCATAAATACATACTATTATACAATGCTTATCATGAATCATATTCTCATAACATATCATATCCATGGGAGCACACACCTCACAATTCATATGATTTTTACAACGATTTTTGTATTTTCAAATCACATCAAAGTGAGTTCTCATGACGGGCATGTAGTAACTGGAAGGGTACGAGTACCGGTAGTCGGAACGTCCTGTCTAGGCTTGGCATTCGTATAAATCCAAAATAAAGGACCAGTTTGCCTACCTAGGGACTAACGATGAGAGTACGAAGGACCTATTAGGCCAAAGCATGCTATACCAAACGTCGTGTGAACTAACACCACTTTGAGTTGTCATTGTGTCTACACCTGGACACCCTCCGACCATACATCTCGCAAACATATTTTATGGTTTTCATTCGGGTGATGCGAGTGTTAAACCGCCAATACCAATGTGAATCCTACTAAACCAATAGTCATGGGGGCCCACATGACTATACAGGCGATGGTATGGGGGACATTGAAGGCCCAAACATGAGCAAACCCAAGACATCCTATGGATGTAGTGCATTATTGATGATTATGTTATTTCATTATTTTAAACGACACATGACACCTAAACGCTCCTTAAACTCACCATCTTCCTATGTATATTCCTGTAGATGTCGGCTAGGCAGCTACGTGGAGGTCGAAAGTCGGGAAGGTCAAACGAACACTTAGCCACTCAAATTGCAAAACAAATGGCCGCGGTGCTTCCTGATATTGTAATTCAAGTCCAACAAGCTCTCACCGCGAATCCTATCAACCCACCCAATCAAGAGGATCAAAACATCGTCAACCCTCCCTCCAAGAAGTGCTCTTACAAACACTTCAAGTCTTGCGATCCCCCAAAGTATGAAGGGACCGAAGGTGTCACCGCTCTCCTCCACTGGTTTGAGGAAATGGAAAACACCTTCCTCAATTGCGATTGTCCCGAGGATCGCAAGGTACGTTACGCAACCGGGAGATTATTTGGGGTAGCCCTGACCTGGTGGAACACCGAGAAGGGTAAGAGAGGAGTTGAAGACGCTATGGCCTTAACGTGGGAAGAGTTAAGGGAAATAATGACAAAACGCTTCTGCCCAAGAAGCGAACTCAAGAAGTTGGAAGACGAATTGCACATCGCTGAAGCAAAAGGAAGGAGACCATACTTCCTACAACAAAAGATTTCTTAAGCTGAACCAGATGGTTCCTAACTTGTTCACCCCAGTGTACCGCTTGGTTGAACACTACATTCGAGGCCTCCCCTCAAAGATTCAAGACTCAGTCCTCAGCACTTCGCCTGCAACTCTCGAAGCTGCTATGGAATTAGCTACCGAACTTACCGAGAATCGAATCAGAAACGGTAAATTCAAGGAGGAGAAAAAGAAAGCCCCCGTTGAGGGCCAAACTTCAAACCATTCCACCTCCTCCTCAAAGTTTTCAAACAAGAGGAAACGAAATACCAGAAATTTTGCTGTCACCCAAACCAATTTCCCTATCCCTGCTGCACCCATTACTCAAGTTGCCCCTTCACCCGCACCATACAAAAGGCCATACTCCGGCCCCTACCCAAAATGCACCCGTTGCCAATACCATCACTCTCCCGAACACCCCTATCAATATTGCACCAGCTGTGGCCGTGCAGGTCACACCATCCAAACCTGCCGCGCACTACAGCGAACGAACCGCAACCAACCCACAACCCAAACCCACCATCAAATAATGGGTCAAGCCCAACAACCCCTACTACTACCACCTACACAACATACGGCCCAAACCTACTACCAACCCAACTACCCCATGATGCAACCCATGCGGGCTTGTTACAATTGTGGAGACCCAAACCACTTTAGAAACACTTGTCCACGCTTGGTGAACATCATACATGCTCAAGCTCAAGCAAATCCGGTGAACCAAGCTAACCAAGCTCCTCCACCTGCTAGAGGAAGAGCTTTTAACATCAACGCCAACCAAGCTAGGGCCGACAACAACGTGGTTAACGGTACGTTTCTCATAAATGGTAGTTATGCATCCATGTTATTTGATACTGGAGCGGATAAGAGTTTTGTGTCCTTAGAATTTGAACCCATCCTCAACCAAACCCGCGATAAACTCATGGAATCCATAACGGTAGAAGTTGCTGACGGAAAACCGGTCTCATTAAGCTCCATTATCCGAAACTGTACTCTTACTCTAAACGATCACGATTTTCCTGTTGACCTCATTCCTATGAAGTTGGGAAGTTTTGACATTATAATCAGCATGGACTGGCTCAGCCAACATCATGCTGAAGTGGTATGCCGCGAAAAGTTCATTCGCATTCCTCTTGCAGACGGTCAAACCCTTCGAATCTTTGGAGAAACCCCTTCGAAAGGACTCAAACTGATGTCCTGTCTTCAAGCCCGAAAATATCTCCGCAAGAATTATGTCGCATTTCTAACTCACGTTGTCAAGAAGGGAAACAAAGAGAAGAAACTCGAAGATATACCTGTAGTGAAAGAATTCCCGCAAGTCTTTCCCGACGACATCTCAGGACTTCCTCCCAAGAGAGAAGTCGAATTCCGCATTGATCTTATACCTGGCGCTACACCCGTCGCGAAATCTCCTTATAGGTTAGCTCCATCCGAAATGCAAGAGCTGGCCAGTCAATTACAAGAACTGACCGACAAAGGATTCATAAGTCCTAGCTCATCGCCTTGGGGTGCACCTGTTCTGTTTGTAAAGAAGAAAGATGGAACGTTTTGCATGTGTTTCGATTACAGAGAACTCAACAAATTAACGGTCAAGAACCGCTATCCATTACCACGCATCGATGATCTTCTAGACCAACTCCAGGGTGCCACCTGTTTTTCAAAGATCGACCTTCGTTCTGGCTATCATCAACTCAGAGTACATGAAGAAGACGTCCCAAAGACCGCCTTCCGAACTCGTTATGGTCACTATGAATTTATGGTCATGCCATTTGGTCTAACCAACGCTCTAGCTGTCTTCATGGATCTAATGAACAGAGTTTGCAAACCCTATCTCGATCGTTTTGTTATAGTCTTCATCGACGACATTCTCATTTACTCAAAGTCCAAAACTGATCATGAACGACACCTTCGACTCATCCTCACGCTCTTAAGAACCGAAAAGCTCTACGCTAAATTCTCCAAATGCGAATTCTGGTTAAAAGAGGTACAATTCCTTGGACATGTCGTCAATGACAAGGGAATACATGTCGACCCCTCAAAGATCAAAGCAGTACAAGAATGGCAAGCGCCACGTACACCAACCGAAGTAAGATCATTCCTTGGTTTGGCTGGTTACTATCGCCGTTTCATTTCAAATTTCTCTCGTATCGCTGTACCACTCACGGCTTTGACACATAAAGGAAAACCCTTCATATGGGGACCTAAACAAGAAGAAGCTTTCCAAACCCTTAAGCAAAAACTTTGTGACGCACCTATCCTCACACTCCCCGAAGGTTGCGATGACTTTGTAGTATATTGCGACGCATCAGGCAAGGACTAGGCTGTGTATTAATGCAAAGGGGAAAAGTGATAGCCTATGCTTCTAGGCAACTCAAAACTCATGAGAAGAACTACACTACCCATGACCTAGAACTTGGAGCCGTTGTGTTCGCTCTTAAGATATGGAGACATTACCTCTATGGTACCAAGTGTGAAATTTACACTGACCACAAGAGCCTCCAACATATCTTTAACCAAAAGGAGTTGAATATGAGGCAACGAAGATGGGTCGAACTTCTTAATGACTACGACTGTGAAATTCGGTATCATCCTGGCATGCACTCAGTCGAAAGGGTTATGCGAACTCCATTCGTCTTCTATGTTCGCAAATCATAACCGACATCAAAGCTCAAATCCGAGAAGCTCAACATGTTTCCATAACAGAATACGACATACGCAATGAGTTATCTTGTGGAGCAGAACTTAAACTCGAAACAAAATCTGACGGCATTCTATATTATCTAGATCGCATATGGATTCCCGATCACAATAACCTTCGCGATTTCCTTATGAAAGAGGCGCACAAGAAACGATACTCTGTACACCCAGGAGCCGACAAGATGTATCAAGACCTTCGATACACCTACTGGTGGCCTGGCATGAAAAAGGATATTGCTGTTTTTGTTTCCAAGTGCCTTACCTGTTCTAAAGTGAAAGCTGAACATCAAAGACCCTCAGGACTTCTAGTCCAACCTGAAATACATGTATGGAAGTGGGAAAACATAACCATGGACTTCATTACCGGGTTACCTCGCACTTCTGGTGGGTATGACACTATATGGGTAATCATTGATCGTCTTACAAAATCAGCTCACTTCATTCCGATTCGCAAGGACTTCAAGAATGAAAAATTAGCTCGTATCTACATCAGCGAAATCGTAAGCCGTCATGGTGTACCGTTAAGCATTATTTCAGATCGTGATGGACGTTTCACATCACGAATATGGCAGGCCGTACAAGCCGCTTTGGGTACACGATTAGACCTCAGTACCGCTTATCATCCTCAAACTGATGGACAATCTGAACGCACAATTAAAACTCTTGAAGACATGCTTCGAGCATGTGTCATTCAAAGGGAATTGGGACGCTCATCTACCATTAGTTGAATTTTCGTACAACAACAGCTATCATTCAAGTATCGGCATGGCACCTTTCGAAGCGTTATATGGTCGTAAGTGCCGATCACCAATATGTTGGCATGAAATTGGAGAAGCTCAAATCACCGGTCCAGAATTAATACAAGAAACAACAGACAAGATCCATCAAATTCGAAACAATCTTCTAGCGGCACAAAGTCGTCAAAAGAGTTATGCAGACAAACGACGAAAGCCCTTGGAATTTAACATTGGTGACCAAGTACTTTTAAAAGTATCGCCGTGGAAGGGAGTAGTTCGTTTTGGCCAAAAAGGCAAGCTAGCACCACGCTACGTAGGACCTTTCAAGATACTCGAAAGAGTAGGACCTGTAGCATACAAGCTTGACCTACCAGAGGAACTCAACAGAATTCATCCCACATTCCACGTATCGAACTTGAAGAAGTGCCTCGCCGATGAAAATCTCCATATTCATCTAGAAGACATTCAAGTCGATGAATCTATGCATTTCATTGAAAGACCAGTAGAAATTATGGACTTCGGAGAGAAATGTTTAAGACGAAGCCGCATTCCAATTGTCAGGGTACGCTGGGAGTCGAAACGAGGACCTGAGTTTACTTGGGAACGTGAAGACTCAATGCGCGAGAAATACCCACATCTATTTCCTGTTACCACTACTACTTAAATTTCGCGACGAAATTTCTAAAAGTAGGGGATACTGTAACATCCGTCGAAAAACGGGTTTTCAAAACCCGCTTCGTTTATTAATCGAATAATCAGTTTTAAATTTTCGTTGCTTATTTATGACTTATTTTAATTTTAAACGATACATAATTAATAAACAAATTAGAATTTATATATTATAATTGTTAAAAAGTAAAAAAATAAATTAATTAAAAAGAAAAACTGGCTGCCGGGAGTCGAACCCGGGTCAGCCGGGAACCTCAAGTCTTAACTCACATCCACCAAACCACTCTGCCACTTGTGTTCTTTAGTGATATATCAAGACAATTAATTCAAATAACAAAAACTCGATTTCAAATCAGGCAACCGACGCGCCCAATTCGCAGTCGCCGGAAATCCCGACGATTTCGCCAATTATTGTCGGTTTCTTGTGACTTAACGTGCGTATTAACACTTACATCGGTTATAACCGATGTCCAGTTCCGCGACATCAGTCATAACCGCCGGAGAATAATTGACCAACGAATCAAGACAGAAATCGGACCCAATTCATCGATATTCTTTCCTATAAATACACACCCTAGCCTCTGGTAATCTTTTCGCTCAAAATCACACCAATTCTCGACGAAATTTCACTCGCCGGAACTTTTCTGCCATCACCGGACTTTCGCCGGAAAACCGATACTCACATTAACACGGTAAATACCTCGACTCTTTCTGTTCCATTCCATTGTTAGACCATTACTAACATCAATCCATCACCCAGAATCGATCCCAGACGACGTTGCCGGATTTCTGTACTCGCCGGAAAAATCGCTGGAATTTCCGAACTCACGCTGTTAATCGGTATGATCAACTAAACCTCCTGTTAATCATTGTTTTTGGTAACTCAATTTCACATCTAATCAATCAAAACTGTTAATTGATCCTAACATCCGAAGTTCACAAAACAGAGCCGACGAATCTTTGCCGGAGTTCTGTGAAAGACATCTGTTCGGTACATCCTTTCCCCAAACCCTCTCCGTTTATTACCTTTCAATTTCTTATAATGTTCGTTAATCGAGTTAAACAAGAAACAGTTTGGTTAACCGTTGTCTGTGTTTTGAGCGAAGAAGACGAAGTCGTTTATGTTTATAAGATTAATTAAAATCAATATTATGAACGGGTTAGACACACAGTCCAGCGGTGGACTGTGTGCAAATAATACACACACGTCGCGAGTTCGATTCCTATCACAATCCTAACCTCAGAAATAAAAATGTTTTTTTTTAAAACCGAACCGGGTTAACTCACAGTAAGATGTTAAGTATAATAAAAACCGGAATATTTACCAGGTTAGACACACAGTCCAGCGGTGGACTGTGTGCCAAACTAAACCACAGGTCCCGGGTTCGAGACATGTGGAGATCACCGGGTTGATACAATTAAAATCTTTTTAAATAAATGATTTTCGGATTAAGTTAAATAGTATATAAATATAATTAAAAACAGAAATATTTCGGGTTAGACACGTAGCTCAGTTGGTAGAGCTGTGTGCACGCGTACGGGAGGTCACGGTTCGAGTCTCACTCAGTGCAATAATATTCACAACCGAACCGAACCGGTCAACGGTCAACAGTCTTGGTCAACGGTCAAAAGTCAACGTTTTATTTATTTATTTTATTTATTTATTTAATTTAAAAATCAATTAAAAATACTTAAAAATAACGTTTTTAAAGTTAGAAAATAGCCTTAAACTCACAAAAATATATCCAAAAATCCTATTTAAATTGTTAATAAAATCCACTTATTTACCTTACCTTTTCGTTATTAATTAGGTTAGTTATTCCTCGTCGATCAATCCTCTAAACTCGTGCGCATGCAACATCATCCACCGAACGCACCCAATGTGAGTGAATCTCTACCAATTCCCCGTTTTAATCACATTTTGGGGTGTATCATGTGTCGCTATTATTTATTTAAATTAAACGCTTGTGCATTCATCATATTCATGATCAAATGTGTTGCCAATATATATCTATTGTTTGTGTGGTTAATGTTTAGATTAAAGTTATCATTTTCAGTACATAATATTGACTCAATCTTATACCAAAAGGGTTGAACTCATTTGATTTATATATTTATGGGTAAATTACTTTTTAAGTCTTTGTGTTTTAGTGGTTATAATTACTTGAGTCCAAAATCAAAATGTTTAACGCCCTGAGTCCCTATAACCATTTTTCTTAACTATTTGAGTCCAAATTTCTAACACTGTTAGAATTTTATGGTAAGTATTGTTAAAATAACCAAAATACCCTTATAGTTAAACAAAATGCCCATGTATTAAAAAATAGAAAAATAAAAATCAACAGACCCTTATATTAAAAAATAGAAAAATAAAAAACAACAGTCTCTCTCTCTCTCAAAACAACCACCACCATAACCATCATACACCACCGCCACCGTACAACACCTCCTCACCTGCAACCATACACCACCATCACATCAGAGCACCGTCGGACAACCATCAAAGCCCCACCTTCGACACCATCATCACCATTAAAGCCCCACCTCGTCATCAATCAAAGCCAAAGCCCCACCGTCGTCATCATCAAAGCCAAAGCCGGGCAACCCTAACTGCCTCTCCGCCTCTCCGCCACGGACAACCACCGGCTAAAACCCTACGTCATCATCAAAACCCTACTACGTCACCGAAACCAAGCCACACTTTGATTCTCCTTCAACCCGACCCATGCCCTAGACTGAACAACATTTACTGGTGGTGGAGGTGAGACGATGGTGGTGGGCGTTTGGAGGCGGCGGAAGTGCGATGGTGGTGGCAGTGGTGGGGATGATGGTGGGGCAGTGATGGGGATGGTGGTGGTGTTTACAGAGAGTGTAAAGATGAGAGAGAAAGTGTGTAGGTGTGTGTGTGTTTTATTAAATATATGTAATTTATTTTTATATATTATATATTATAAGTTTATGCATTAAAGACTTGTTCCTTGTATTTATGTGCATATAAGACTTGTACTTTGTGTGTAAATGACCAAATTACCCTTATAGTTAACAGACTTGGTTGATGGTGTTAGAAATTTGGATTCAAATGGTTAAGAAAAGTGGCTATAGAAACTCAGGACGTTAAATATTTTAATTTTAGACTCAAGTGGTTAAAACCCCTAAAACACAATGACTCAAAAAGTAATTTACCCTATATTTATTCTTGAATATTACCACAAATCAATAATATAATATGGTGAAACAGGTATCATATCCTCAAAACAAAATATCATTTTTTTTTCTTTCTCAAAGTTGGTTTGAATTCTTAACAAACTCTTCTACCATGTTAACTACTCAAATAACATTTTTTTTGTTTATATCTGTTACAAGTGGTGGTGGAGAATGGTGGTTAGTGAGCGTTTGTGATTGTGGTGGATAATTGTGATGGTGGAAAGTGTTATGTTGTGGACTTGTGGCCGGTGGTTGATGATAATTGATAACGATGGCAGTGTCCGGTGATGGTGACGAATATTTAAGAACACATTAAATTTCAAACGAATTAAAGCAGAACACTTTTTTGAACGACAAACACATACATCTACTACACCGACTCCTTAATATATACAAATTGTATCCAATGAAACTTGAATCCTCACCATCTAAGAGATGGATACAATTACAAGACCTTCATACCATTGGGCTAAACCGGTACAACAATTATTTAACACATACAATAATTAATACGTAAACAATTAGAACTTAAAATTCAAATAACTTTATATCATAGATGACAAAACTGATAATCTTCATCTAAATATGTTAACTTTTATATAGATAAAACCATTTTTATAATATGTTTTACTTGTAAATGTTGGGCTTAAAAATCTTAGCTAATGTAAAAAAAATTATTCAGATAATATTTTATGAAAATGACACACAGAATGACCAATACCACACAAAAGTGAAGTACCCATTATTTCACGTCTTCATTTGTTTATGTATCTTTGTCATGTTCTCAAACACATGATTGTCAAATTCTTAAACATATTTTCAATCACATCTTTCAGGCCTACAAATATATTTCTTTCAAAAGAATCTATAATATTTCCATGAGCAGTAACAATCTACCCAACCAAACCACATGTAACCCATCAAACTCCACAAAAAATTGACAAAAGGACATTTTATTGACATAACATGTTGGAAAAAATCATATATAATTTGTATTTGATGGTTCAATCATGCCCACATATTTGTTGTTCCAAAAATCCCATTACCATCTTAAAGTCTAATTGTTTACATTATTTTCACTTCAAGAAAATGAGTATGGGTTCCTAAATTTGCCTGAGAATGTGTTTTTACAAATTCTTGCATAGTTTCATGTCAAGAAAAAGAATCATTAGGTTTTCTAGCATCCCTTTCTCTTGTTTAATCTTGACAAATTCGCTAATTCGCCGTCATTTTTGGGTCTGTCTGGTAGTATACAATCTCCCCCTCATCGCTCACATAGTGATCCTTCTTTAGACTGCTAATAAGAACTCCTAGCAAGTGAAATGGAAGAGGCCCGGATTTCTTTGGCTCTCGGTAATATTTCCCAAAAACTGGCTTCGCTGCTTCGGTCTACATTATCAAATTCAAATTATATATATATATATATATATAGTTTACAAAGGACGACGATGAATAATAACTTTATTTTCAAAATAATATATAGTGTTTTTTTATTTAATATATTATGCTCGTATAGTTAAAAGATTTTAGCTTTTGTAATCTAGAATACTCACTGCTTCAATGTATATATACAAGTTTACGAAGGACGATGAATAGTAACTTTATTTTTAAAATAATATATAGTTTTTTTTATTTAATATATTATGTTCATATAGTTAAAAGATTTTAACTTTTGTAATCTAGAACACTCACTGCTTCAATGTATATATACATAGTTTACGAAGGACGATGAATAGTAACTTTATTTTTAAAATAACATATAGTTTTTTTTGTTTTTTTTATTTAATATATTATGTTCATATAGTTAAAAGATTTTAACTTTTGTAATCAAGAATACTCACTGCTTCAATGAGGTTGTAATGAGGGATTTGAGGGAAGAGATGATGTATGACATGAGTTCCGATGTCATGATGGATGTTATTGATCCATCCATAGTCGCGATCAAGTGTCGTTAGTCCTCCTCTTAGATAACTCCATTCCTGTCACACCCATTTGAAAATTATATCATTTTTGACGATGAAATGCAAATTGGAATTCATGGTCGGTTTAAAGTTCAAACCTTTCCGCGATACCATGGGAGTTTATCCTCATGACCGTGATGATGCAAGTACGTTACTAAATCAAGCCATACGACGAAACCCTGAATTTAAATCAAGAAACATGAATGTTAGTGTAAAAAAATGAAAGAATATGAAGCTTTTGAAAAAAAAAAAAACTGTTTTTAAGTTTTTAACTGACCCAATAAGGGATGCCGTAGAGTTTAAGTACTTGGAGCGGACCCATTGTAACGGATAAACCCACGAGCAAAGCAGCCATGGCGGTCCAACACACCGTTGACGTGATGATGTCTTTCCTTTCGTTAGGGAGAAATAGATCACTGTCGGGGTTGAAATGTGAGCCTTTCTTTCCTGGGCTTCGACTCCACTGTAAATTCGCAACCCATTAGTATCTTAGTAGTAGCATAGCTAAAAAATACACACACAAAAAAAAAAAACTGAACATGTCCAGATTCATCATAAACTTTATTTTGGGGAGCAAATTTTCTTAACTTCATGGTTTTAAAGTTAAATATTAAACATCTATGCTAATTACCAACATTTAGGTTCACATGGTTTTAACGGGCTTATTATATTATAATATTTATATTATATTTAAATCATATATTTTAAATTCATGATTTTAAAGTTAAAATATTAAACATCTCTGACTACCAACATTTGGGTTCACATGATTTTAAAGGGCTTATTATATTAAATTATATTATATTTTAATCATATATTTAATCAAGTGCTTTACAGATTCTGAAGAATGTTTTACATGCATAACATTAAATTAAATAATTATATAACCAAAACCACTTGTAACACCTCCTCAGCCACAGGATGTTACTAAAGTCATATAATTTGAAGAAAAACACATAAAAAAAATAAAAAAATAAATTTGGATTAGAGTCAAGAGCCTAACCAGATAGAAAGGGTATGCAAGCATGGGGAATGGCAAGGTGAACCTCAAAGTTCTTGTAGCATTATCTAAATTTCTGTAAATCTTCTCAGATAACTGAAAACACATAATATTCCATTAGAAGAAAATGTCACAAAATCATCAAATTCAATGTCATGTAACTCAAGGCTACTTTTTTTTAACGGCCAACGAATCCCTCAAATGGTTACTGGCGAAATTCACCACATCCGGATACACTCGCCTCCGAACCGGAGAAAACCCCCACCTAGGGCTGAAGCACGTGAACACTCGCCCGAAGGCACGGCAGTGCGGTGAGGTAAAACCCGCTCGGTTCAAGGATCGAACTAGTGACGACGCCTACTCGCCTAGTCTCCCATCATCACCAGATGCTGCCGAAAGTGTATGCTGGTGGCAGGAATTGAACCTAGGTCACTTGGAACACCAGGTCTCTCCTTTACCACTCCATCACAAGCTCATTGGCGTAACTCAAGACTAATAAAAAGAGACTCACCGGATGCCAAGATTCATCGTTTTCGACATGCCCATGGTTCTGGTGGTGAGTTCTATGACTAATCCTCCTGTATCAACATTCATACAACCAAATTAATAAAAAGAACACATGAAACACTACAAATTAATCAAACAAAACTAGTAACAACAAAAGCATACCATCCATGATAAGGTACAAGAATTGAAGAATGAAGTATATGACCAACTACACTATTAAGTTTTGCATCATTTGAGAAGCTTCCATGACCACTAAACAACAAAACAAAAACCATAAGTTCATAACCAAAATAACCCTAAAAGATAAGGCAAATTGGATTTAAATAATTTGAACGGGCTGTTTTTGGCCCATAATAATCACAACTGAGTTTATTCACGACAGTGGCGTTAAAAAAAATACGGAGTTAAGTTTTTTTTCCATATTGCAAACAAATGTTATCAGACTTTTGATCAGAACGAGGATACGAGTCGACTGATATAAAACTTACCTCGAAAAAGTGCTCCAAACGACGGAAACTGTGCTTCAATTCGGGAGTTTAAACTTCCAATTAACAAAAATCAAGTTGTTTGGGGCACCGTTTCGAGGTAAGTTTTACATCAATTGCCTTGTATCCTCCTTCTGATCAAAAGCTCTAAAACATCGGGTTGTAACTCGGAAAAAAAACTGTTATTTTCCACTATTGACCGTTATACAAACAAAATGAAAAAGTTAGGACCACTGTCAGGAATAAACTGAGTTGGGATTATTATTAGCAAAAAAACAGTCGGTTTCGGATTATTTAAATCCAATTTGACAAAAGATAAAATATTCATCAAAATATCAAAACACAAAATCTTTAACTTTACCAATCATGACCAAGAACAAACAGAGCCCAGAACATAGTAGATTGAGCAATCCAATAAAGTGGCCAAACCACAATATTATTAAAATAAGCAGCCACAGCAGCCAAACCAAACACCACAACCACATCTCTAACAACATAACTCATGGACTTCCATGGGTCCTTAACCCAACAATGTTTAGGTATAGCAGCTCTAATATCAGCCAATATGAAGGGTGGTGGTGCACCAGGGTTAAACCCATTGGTCATTTCACCATCATCTTCATCTACAACCTGAATCTTGGCTTGTGCACTCACTTTCAACCCAAAGTTTCTATCTTTAACCCTTGAAAACAAAGGGTTGAACTTAAATGTGATTGGCTTGTTGGTTTTCAATGGGGGGTTGGAATTGGAATTCAAGATTGTGAATCTTGGTTTTGGGTATGATATTTTTGGAATAATGGGTCTAACACAGGATTCTGATAAGACCCATGTGGCCATTGATGATACCCAGATGAAAGAATGGGAATGCAGGGGGGGGGTTGTACAGGTCTAAATTGGTGTGTGGGTGTGTGAAAAATTGGAGGTTATAAAAAGGGGTGCTTTGATGATATGAGATTATGAGGATATGGAATGCAAGGGCTTGTTTTCTCCACGTAGATCAAGGGTTTGGGTACTCTGTTTGTTGCAAGTGCAAGTTGCAGTTATGCATATACATGGTATACATGTATAGATATAGATATAGGTTATATGATGTATAAAGTGTTTGTTGGGGGTGGGTGGGACTTGATCCACTAGATTATCTATGTTTCTAACTAGTGGAATTCCTCCGGATTGCGGCGGGAATTCTTTCTGTATCAATTTTGTTTATCAGGATAATGGTATATACGTTGCTCGGTCGGTTTTGGTACCGATATTTTTTGGGATGGTGTCAGTTTGCCTCGTCATGATACTGATACGGTGCTGACACTGAGCATAGATTACGATACCAAAAAGATATTATGTTGCGAATACAACTCTGTTTTCAACGAGATTGTTAATAGAAACCATAAAAACGAATATTGGTGCTGCTATAGAAGTTGCTCGAATGATATCAGTTCGTTTCGTCATTGTAAAAAACAAAAACAAAAATATGAATATAATATATTTGACCACATATTTTTCTTTTTTATCAAAACATAGATAAAAGTAATCACGTCGCAACAACAATTCAGAATTGTATAAAATATCACTTTATTTTGTTATAATAACGAGTGGTAAACCGGGTCAATTATTAAAACAAAAAGAAACGTGAGGTGGATTTGATAATAGGTAAGTTTTGTCTTTCGATTACTTGTATAATACTACCCAGAACTCGGCTTTAAACTTTTTTTTTATATCGAGCCGTAGATAAATATAAACATGTACTTGCGACATATACTTGAAAATATATAAGCCATTGTATCGAGACGTACGTAAATATAGACGCTTCGTACATATTTCCCCAATATTCATAAGTTCCTGATACCACCACCACACCACTTCCATCTTCAGCCCGCCACGACCCACCTCGTCGCACCACCGTATTCTTCCACCACCGTCCACCGTCACCGATTCCAACCACAGCGCACTCACCCAATCTCTTGTGAAGACCACAATTTCAACACCCAGGTACGTAATTTTCCATCCATACCTAGTTACTACTGTGTTTTTATTTGTTTGGGTGTTATATAGGGTTTATCTTAATTTATGTACAACATTAACTGTTACCTGATTCCATACCCTTCTCTTATAGTTATCAATCGATATATACATTTATGAACTAGTTAATATCCCGATTTATCGGTTATCGGTCCTGGTGAGATATCGGTGCAAAATATCGCTACGGATAATATCGGTGATACTGACCGATATATCACCGATTTTCCCGATACTAGAACCTTTCCTCTTAGTGTTTGAAGTTTTAATTGTTAGTTCAACTATTGGTGCTTGACCGATATCCGATATCTCAAATATCGGTGCTTGACCGATATCCGATTTTTTACCGCATTAACTGCTTAGGTGGGTGGGTTGGTACAAATTTATACAAGAGGGTGTTGTAAGGCGGTGTGTTGGTCGATTGCGGATTTATGATGTTATTTCTTAATTGTTTGCCATCCATGTTTCTGTACTGTTTTTATTTGTTTGTCATCCACAATTCGTATAAACGTACGTTTGATTGACAAATTAATGTTGTTTATATGATGCAAAGAATATAACCTAATAGAGAATGTATGGAGTTTATGTTATGTGTGTGTATACATCATCTGTTAGATTTTTATTAGACCCAGCTAAACAGGTGGGTTGGGTCGGGCGGGGTGATGGGTCATCAGTACAGGTTTGGGTTAGAACGGGTAATTCAAAAAATGGGTCACCATAGTTCGGTTCAAAACGGGTTTTGACAATTATGAATACGGGTCAGAATGGGTTTGACAATTATGAATATGGGTCATCCTGGTTTGGTTCAGAACGGGTTTTGACAATTATGATTACAGGTCAGAATGGGTTTGACAATAACACTTAGTAATAAGTAATAACAGGTGGGTTGGGTCGGGCGGGGTGATGATTACCCGTTTTAACCCACTTACCCTATATACACTAAAAACAACTATCTTTTCTCTCTCCTTTTCAATTAAATAATACTTTTTAATACATTTATCATTACATTTTCTCTCCCCTCCACTCACAACCACTTTTTAAAAAATATTAAAAAACTATAGCGGTGAACAGTGTCCCCCCAAATTTAGATGAACAGTAACATTTTCTCTCTCCTCCACTCACAACCCCTCATAACCACTTTTCATAATATGCAGAACTCTCTCACATAAAAATGGGGGGTTGAATGTGAATGCTCTTAGAAATAACACTTAACCCAAAAGAGCCAACTACTTATATTTACAGTCCATAATGACCCATTTTTACAGTCGTTTTTATGCAGCTGGTCTTTGCTATTAATGCCTATATATTGCGTGGGTAGACAAGAAAGGCGCAGACCGTTAACGAGAAAGAAAAAAGAAAAAGGTAAACAGATTTGTCTCTTGTAATTGAAGACAATTCAATGCTTATTTCGCTTTCATTTCACTTTTATTTCGCTAGGCGGTCTTTATTTGAAATTAGTGTTAAAGTTTGCATTTGGTATTTGAAGTTTGAGTGACTAGGACGGCGGTGTTGATAGCTGAATCAAGCAGACATGCTATTGCTGTTCCCAATTTCATCATATCAGGTAGCGATAAATAGCGACAAACTACCTATATGCTACATAGCGATAGCTACGAAATAGCGCCCACTATTTCATGTTTAGCGATAAAGTAGTAGAAAATTTAAGAAATTTTTTACACGTATAATTTATCAAAATACGCTATTTTTACATGTATACTTCATCTAAATATGCTTCTTTTTTCAATCGTGAAACAAGAAAACCCTAATGGGCATCGCTATATATATACACTATATATACACAAATCAAAAAATAAATTAAAAAAATTACAGAAAAACTCACTATTTGTCGCTAAACACCTTATTGTGTTATATGGCGCATCGCTACGTAGCGCGCTATAGCCGCTATTGACAACTATGCTCTCTATGTGTTCTGTTCACTAATTAACTTCATATTGTTTTTCCTTTTCTGTTGTAGATAGGAATCAAAACGTTCTTTTCTGCACAAAAGGCAAGTATCCATTTTCTGTTAACTTATACGTTTATATTGTATAGTTACATCAAATTTGAAGTTGCGTTTCTCTCTTAAATCCATAGCCAATTCGACACATTGTCAACTGTCAAAGATCTCGACAACTGATCAAGTCAAATGATGTTGACAGGTATGCTAATACTTTTTCCTTGTTTTTTTTATTTGATGAAATTAAATCTGTTTTAATAATTATTGTAGGAAAATTTCCAAAAAAGAACACCACTTATGGAATAAGAGAGATTCTGCGGCATCCGGGCAAAAGGCGCTTAATCTAGTTCAAACTGTACGCGCTTAGTTTACCAGAAAATTGTGAAACTTTTTAGTTGGATAATATATTTTTCGGTTTTGAAATTCTAACTTACAGGTTTGTGGCTTGCCAAATGAGAAAGAAGCTATTTACGGAGCGCTTGATAAATGGACCGCCTGGGAAACCGAATTCCCCGTGATAGCAGTAGCCAAGGCTCTTAACATCCTAAAACAACGGAAACAATGGAAACGCGTCATTCAAGTATGAATATATTTCCTAACTCAATGTTATTGCTATACATGGATAATAACAAATTATCAACTGAGTAAAATGTCATTTTCGTCCCTGAGGTTTGCATAGTTTTGCGACTTTTGTCCAAAGTTATGTTTTTCCGCACCTGGATCCAAAGGTTTGAAATCTTGCCATCCGGCCCGTTAACTTCATCCATTTTTCTCTGTTAAGTCAGGGATATTTTCGTCTTTTTATTTAATAAGGGTATCTTGAATATCTGTAGATTATGTTAAATGGTTGTACATAAAGCGAAGAAGACAGATTTGCCCTTTAAGTTATCGGAAAAGACGAAAATACCCCTGACTTAACGGAGAAAGATGGATGGAGTTAATGAGCCGGATGAAAATGGCAAGATTACAAACCTTTCAGATCCAGATGCGGTAAACAAACCTTTGGACGAAAGTCACAAAACTGGTCAAACCTCAGGGACGAAAATGGCATTTTACTCTTTATCAACCAATAGTATGTTTTATGTAACAGGTGGCGAAATGGATGTTTGGCAAAGGTCAAGGAATGACAATGGGAACATTTGACACCCTCCTATTGGCATTCGATATGGACCAAAGGGTAGATGAAGCGCAATCGTTTTGGAATATGATTTTGCATACACATGAAAGATCTATCTCGCGAAGGTTGTTTTCAAGGATGATATCCATGTATGCTCATCATAACATGCCTCATCAAATCATAGAGGTACCTATTTACTTATAGCCACAAGGGGTGCAAACGAGCCTCTCGGCTCGGTTCGAGCTTTGTTTTCAAAGCTTGAGCTCGGCTCATTTATTATCTATCAGCTAATATACTAAATAAAAATAATATAAACAATAGACTCGTTTAGGCCCGCGAGCTCGACAAGTGAAGCTCGGGCTCATTTATTACACAAGTTTGTTTTTAGGTTCGGGCTCGGCTTGTAAACGAGTTTAAATAAGCTCGGCTTGGCTCATTTGCTAGACAATTTTAAATAAGGGGTATATGTTATTAAAATTTTAATAAAAACTAATATTACACTAAGGCTCGACGAGCCTGACGAGCTTCACATGCCAGGCTCGAGCTCAGGCTCGATAAATAAACGGGCTGAGCTCAAGCTCGGTTCGGCCTCGATAAGGCTCGGCTTGTTTCAAGTTTTTTCTCGAGCCGCTCGGCTCGTTTGCAATCTGCTTTGAATGAAACTAATCTTGTAAGTAATCAGGTGTTTGCCGATATGGAGGAACTAGGAGTAAAACCAGATGAGGACACCGCGAGAAAAGTTGCACGCGCCTTTAAAAATGTTGGTGAAACGGAGAAACAACGGTTAGTTCTTAACAAGTATTTGAGTGAATGGAAATATATCCATTTTAAGGGTGAGAGAGTAAGGGTTAGAAGAAAATATTCATGTCATGATGACTAAAGAAGTTGATTATTATTATAATAATAATCTAATCATATATGTAAGTATTCAATTTAATATTTTTCATATATTTTTTTTAATATATTTCCTTGGCTTAAATATCCGCTATTTTTTTTTCAAAGGGAGACAACATCAGGTGATGAACTTAAGAGATATCTGGCACTGGAACGCTTTGTCGTTTTTACGGCACAAGAGAAATAATGGTTACTATCCTGATCCATTATTGACGGAGTGTTGTCTCGCTCTCGCTCGTCATCCATTTGATTGTAATGAGGTGATGAACTTATATTCGTTTCGATCTCTCATGTTAACTGGGCTTGATCTTACTGTCTCCGGTTCGAAGGAAGTATAATCTTCCTCCTAACCCGATTATACATATAAATATAATTAGAATTATATACTGAAACAATTATTTATAAAGATCAAGTGATGGATACTTTGGGCTTGATCTCGTCTTTTGTAATGTACGACTTATTCTCTCAGTGATGTCTCCCGGAGCTCAAAGTGAGAGCGTGGTGTTCTCTCGGTGAAACACTCGAAAACATGCTGAAACCAGTATCTCACATTCAGTAATCTTTTAACACTAGACATCATGAAGGAAACAGAAAACATATATACTTTAACACGAACCCAATTTGTATGCGCTTCTGGTACGTTTGTATCTGTTTCTCTAGGGGTGCAAACAAGCCGAGCCCGAGCTCGACCAGGCTCGAGCTCAAGCTCGATTAACTTATGAGAGCTCAGGCTCGATCCGAGCTTTATTTTCAAAGCTCGAGCTCGGGTCGTTTATTATCTGTTAATTAGTATATTAAATAGAAAGTAAATTAAATAATACTTTTTAGGCTCGCGAGCTCGATAAGTGAAGCTCGGGCTCGGGCTCGGGCTCGTTTACTAAATAAGCTTATTTCAGGTTTAAGGTCGGCTTGTAAACAAGTTTAAATAAGCTCGGCTCGACTCGGCTCGTTTACACTAAGGCTCCATAAGGCTCGACGAGCCTAACGAGCTTCACATGCGAGGCTTGGGCTCGATAAACAAACGAGATTTGTTTTGAGGCTCAGGCTCGGCTTGTTTCGAGCTTTTTCTCGAGCCGATCTCAAGTAGCTCGCGGGCCGCTCGGCTCATTTGCACCCTTATGTTTCTCCATAAAAACACACCAGTTTTGGTTCCGTCTCATTAAACCGATCAACCCCTCTTCCACATGCCACAAGTTCGGTCAATGTTTCCTTAAACCCCTGTCAAATAATCTCAAATCATCATATGTTTTCAATATACACATACATACATGTTATATAAAAGAAAGTAGCATTTGACAGGTACTTGGTGGAGGATATCAAACTACAATCATTCTCGTGCATGTCGAATCGGGATAAATCAGTAGCGGTCGACTAGGAAAATTGGTGTCGTTGCTCGCTGGTTTTGTTATTGTTTTGTATATAAATATATTCGTTGCTGTTAAAAAAAGGCAAATTGAAAATAAATAATCTCAACTTTCTCAATTTGGCCGATAATAATCCGAACTGGTCAATTTTTTTTTGGAAAATAGTCTGCCGTTAAAATAGCTTAACGGAGTTAAGTTTTTTTTTTCCGAATTACAAACCGTTGTTTTCGGGCTTTTGATCAGAACGAGAATATGAGTCGACTGATGTAAACCTTACCTCAAAATACTGCCCCCAACCCACGAAAACGGTGCTTCAATTCGGATGTTTAAACTTTAATTAACAAAAATCAAACCATTCCGAGCACAATTTGTAGGTAAGTTTTACATTAACCGACTCATATCCTCGTTCTGATCAAAAGCTCTAAAACATCGGTTTGTAATTCGGAAAAAAACTTAACTCCGTTAAGTTATTTTAACAGTAGACTATTTTACAAAAAAAAATTGACGAGTTCGGATTATTATCGGCTAATAACTGACTTGGGATTATTATCGGGCAAAGTTAAAAAGATGGGATTATCTATTTCCAATTTGCCTTAACAAAATAGGATAACGAAAACGGAAACTTTTATTTAAGACCACCTTCTTGACAACATGGTTGATAGTTGTAGTTTACACCAGAAACAAAACCATGGAAGGTGGAAACACAGGAAAAAGATAAAAAGAAAAACATGCCACTGTTGTAGATTCATGTTTTTCTAATCAAGCCACAAAAACAAGACAAAGTAGACACAGCATCATCATACTGAAAAACAGGTTGATCCGTCGATTCACGCCTCTCGTTAGGGAAGATTAGTGTCTCCACGTGTCCCGGCCTCCCTCAGCTGGCCCCAGTGCCTTATCCTCAGCTGAAGTTGAGCCGTAGTCGCCAAGAACCTCAAGGTTTGAGCCGTTGTAAGTATATTTACCACCTTAGCCACCGTCTTCTCCCTCAAGTAATCCGCACATTCGACCAAAACCTCCATATCCTCCGCCAATCTATCCACTGCGATATCCGCTTGATTCACCATCCCATTCACCTCCTCTCCGCCCCTCCTCGCCAATGCCAGCATCGGCATCGCCACCATCTGCCGCTCCAACCTCGTTAGTCTTTCCGTAATCACCCTTTCTCCATCTTTAGTTTCAATCGTCAATTGCTCTAACCTCTGTGTCTGCTCGTAGCTAAACTCAATCCCACATTTTATCGCTAGATGAACGGCTAGACTCGGCTTGAACCCCGCCAGCCACATGAAGGTTCGCTCGTATGAACTGAACCAAGGTGGAGACAGAACCAGAAAAACATCCTGGCGATAAACTTGCGCTTTCGCAAGGAAGTATTCGTGATAGTGAGTCATGACTTGATGAATGAGTTGTTGGAGTTTCGGCTCATCTTGTTGGAGTTTCGACTCGTCTTGAAGAAGGCGGAGAAGCTCTTGAAGGTAAAGCTCCAAACGGATCATCCAATCGCGCAAAAAAGCGTGAAAATCGGGTCGAGATTGCGTAGAATAATCCATGGAAGTGGAGGGAGATCCATATACATATATTTGGGGTTTATATAGCTTACAAGATTAGAGTTGCTTAATGTTTAAGAAGTTCAGCTAGCTACCTTCTTGTTTAAGAATCTTGAAAGTTGGCCTGAAGTTGAAATTTTCTGACAAAATAACAGTTTTCTTGATGAGGAAAAAGACGTGTTAAGAGGGTAGAGAATTTGACTTGATTCAGTTGACTGCATAATAGCAGTTTTTATGGTTTTTTTTTTTTTTTTTTTAATTTTTTCTGTTGTTTTTGTCTTTTTTTTTATTATTCTACATCGTTACTTGTGAAGGAATAAATAAATTATTATTGACATCTATTGTGAAATGTTTTTTTGTAACATTATGTTACACAGAATTGAAGTCTGTACAAAAAGTAATTTAATATGTTAATGTAATAGTTATAAAAATAAAGAGTGACAATATCATCAGTGACTTCAGCATGATTGACAACATATATCTTTGCATAAACAAGACTTCTGACTTTTAGAGATACCGAAGAGTGAAGTGCTTGGAAATATTCTGAGTTAGAATATTCTCAGAATTTTAGTTTCAATATGGGGAAAATCACCAAAAATGTAACATGTTACCGAAAAAATAACCTAAAAGAATATTGACTTTTACTTATTAACAAAATAAACAACGCCGGCTAAGACGGCAAGTGCTTTACATGTGGTCTCTTTTTATTGATCTTTTAAAAAAGTCGGCGAAACTAAAATTTAGCTTTTTTTATCTGTTGGCTAAAATTTAGCATGAGTCACTTTGACGTGCACGTTTCTATATAAACTTTAGCCAAAACTAGAGTTGTGAATAGTAAGACCGCTCGTTATGGACTAGCGCCCTTACCCACGTAGAGGTTAAAAGGCGTTAAACACCCCCAAAGGGTCGTTAACCTAAGTGAAAAGGGGCTTGAACGCTTTGGGCGTGAGTCCACTGACGCCTTCAATGTTGAAAAAGTGGGAGGAATTAACAGAGAGCCAATGATGGCTGTTCTAGCTGGTCGAAGATGGGAATGTTTACCCACTTATGTGGTATACCTGCCCAAGAGGTCCTGAGATCGAATGGAGGGAATTCCTGGTCCGGATTGTTGTGGCAACCCCTTGATTCCTACCCGGGACTTGGGTGATATAAGATTAATGTCCTTAACAGGTGATCTAGCAGTAAAAAAAAAGAGAGGCAATCGAAAATATACATGTGTCTCACTTGCTGCCGTTTTCCTTTTTTTTTTTTTTATTTCATTTATTGATATTTTAATAGGTAATGGGGTAGCGAAACATTATGAAACCATTACACACAAATGTAAAAACAAGTGAGTGAAGGTTCATGTCTACGTGGCAATGGAGTTGAGTAAAAAGTGTGTTACGATAACACATAGCCTAATGTACAAGCGATCGAAACACAAACATATTATTCTGTTATTATAATTACTTTTAAGTATATTTTTTTCTTATAACTTCTAGAATGTGATGTTCCATAAAACTACGAGTATTCTGTTGCGATATCCTTATTTTTATCTACGTCTCGATATAAAGTTTACATAAAAAACGAGTTACGAATAGTAATGTACAAGTGATCGAAGCACAAACGTAGATGTTATCAAAGTTGTCTTATGGTTTAGTTTCTTTTCATATAATGTGGCGTCAATTACTCTTTTCCTTATATTAATATTATAATATAATATTTTATAAATTCCGAATATAACGTTGCGATTTGCTTATTTTTATCTACATTTCCATAAAAGTTGTCTTCAAAATCAAACGGATCAATTGCTTTTCGTTTGCTACTAATATATAATATATGTTTTATAAAGTTACGAATATACTGTTTGGTTCAAGATTCATAAGTTTACATCTTATAAAAAGTAATTCTTTTGGCTCGGTCGATGATCAACTTCAAACATTCGAAACACACGAATCTGAATATGATATAATTTGTGCTATGTTCGAGTTTCCAAGTTATAAGTCTGTTACCTCCATATATTATTGTTGCGATGTGATGTTTCGATATAAATTTTATTCAGAATCGCTGAATTACAATTTACAAATATGGCATTAACCGGTACCGCTATTACCTTTATTCATCTTTTAATGGTTTTCGATCAATGTAAAACATGTCTTGATATCATTTTTGGCATTTGGGTTTTCTCTTTCGCAGATATAGCCAGGTTAAATTAAAGGGTGTTCGGTAGGAAGTCGGTAACAAAAATCTGGCACCCTCCCTAGCAGTCCGATGCTCCCCACCATGGCATTTCTTCCCCTTCCTTTTCCGACTCACCGTTTGCTTCTTCTTTTGGCTTCTATAAGACTATATGTTGTGGTGAACGTGAAATGTGAATAAAAAGCGCCACTTAGGCAACACAGAGGTTCACATTTCACACCCAAGAATGTATGTTGTGGAGAGGTGAAATGTGGTGGCCGACTCTATATGATTGGGAAATATATTATTTTATGTATAAAAAATTAAATCATCCACGCCTGCAAATACCGCGTACTCGGGATATGTTCCATCGGAAATATAATACTTGTGCTTGTATTTTACTTGTCTAACTTCAACCATATATGATGTCGTTGAAAAACGATGACTAATCAATAACATTGATATATTTGATGGAACCGGAAAACCAAAGATCGCATATAGAATTCATAAACCATTTGACGGCACTTCTTCTAACGTTATTGTCAGGTGTGATGATCACTACACATGTAATGACATCGCCATGCGTATGACAATTAGGGGTGTTCACGGTTCGGTTTGAAACCGTGAAACCTCCCAAACCGGTCATCGGTTTGGTTTTACGGTCGGTTTGTTTCTTTTAATTTTGGTCGGTCGGTTTTTAAATTTTCAAACCGTATCGAACGATTTGGTTTGCGGTTTATACAGAAAACCAACCGTATAAAACTGGACCGGACTGTAAGATTGGTTTATATTTTATTTTTTAGATATTGCATATTTTGTATCACTTATTACTTTTTTGGTGTATTCGATCATTTGGTTTTAACTGAATTAACATTGTTGAAGTGGGCTAAAATGTTTACTGAATCTACATTTCATTGTTTATATCACTTTGTATTAATTTTTATGTATGATTATGTTAGTAATTTAGTTGAAGTTTTGCTACTGGTATTAAAATTTAAATATTGAAGAGCTTTTGAACCTTAGTTGTTAATTACTGAAGCAGTTTTCTTCAGTAGAAAGGAGAGAATCAAGTTATTATTGCCTATGTTTGATAATCTACCATGAAATAGCAACGATTAGTAGTTATTGTCCAAACCGGAACCAAACCGTTACTAACAGTTTGGTTCGGTTCGGTTTTAATTGTCAACGGTTCGGTTTTGGTTTTTGAAGATAAAAAACCGTTACTAACGGTTTGGTTCACGGTTTGACGTAAAAAACCGTCCAAACCGTACCATAAACACCCCTAATGACAATTTGACCGCTTACTATACATACAATTAATGCTACCAAGCATTACGTGAAAACCATGTTTCACTTCATGCGTCTTATACAATTGTTAGATGTCACTCAACGTCCGTTTACACAAAAAAAGCTATTGGTTTCGATGATAAGGTGTCCATATTGAAATTGTTGTATTAAAAATTATATAAGATGGGTGGTATAATAAAGAAGAGATAGGTGAATTTACAAAAAGAAATTAAAAAAAAAAGTCTTAGTGACTGAATTAGTTGCAAATATGAGGTCATGTTAGGATATGATTTGTCACATGAAAAGAAGGCTATACCATCTCTTTGTCTGATCTATCATGGTTTGCATAGATTAAACCATAGAAATTATGGTCCCTGTTTCCATTTTTCAAGATTTCATTTCCTTTTCTGTAGACAAAAATAAATTAAAATAAATAAGGGGATAGTGGTTTGGGTCATGACCACACTTTTAAGGTAGTGATTTTGGATAACAGATTAGAGATAGGTGACATGACGCTGACGTGAAGGATCCCAGTGATCATATAAGGATTTTCCAAATAAAAGAGGTCAAATAAGGCTTCTGGAATTCGTTTGGTAATAATAGAACAAAAACACACAAAGGGTTGACTGAAAAGTTGAAACATATTTTGTAGGAAAACGACTTAATTACACCACTCGATTTGAAGTGTTTGTAGGAGCACTTTTTGGAGTGAGGGTTGGCGACGCTCTGGTCTTCTTGATTGGGAGGGTTGATAGGATTTGCGGTGAGAGCTTGTTGAACTTGAATCACGATGTCAGGAAGTACCGCGGCCATTTGTTTAGCAATTTGAGTGGCCAAGCGTTCATTGGATCTTCCTGACTTTCTACCTCCACGTAGTTGCCTAGCCGACATCTACAGGAACATACATAGGAAGATTGTGAATTTAAGAAGTTTTTAGGTGTCATGTGTCGTTAAAAGAAGAAAAATAACATAACTATCAATAATGCAACTACATCTATAGGATGTCTTGGGTTTGCTCATGTTTGGGCCTCCAATGTCCCCCATATCATCGCCTGTATAGTCATGTGGTCCCCCATGACTATTGGCTTAGTAGGATTCACATTGGTGTTGGCGGTTTAACACTCGCATCACCCGAATAAAAACCATGAAATATGATTGCGAGATGTATGGTAGGAGGGTGTCCAGGTGTAGACACAATGACAACTCAAAGTGGGGTTAGTTCACACGACGTTTGGTATAGCATGCTTTGGCCTAATAGGTCCTTCGTACTCTCATCGTTAGTCCCCAGGTAGGCAAACTGGTCCTTTATTTTGGATTTATACGAATGCCAAGCCTAGACAGGACGTTCCGACTACCGGTACTCGTACCCTTCCAGTTACTACATGCCCGTCATGAGAACTCCCTTTGATGTGATTTGAAAAATACAAAATTCGTTGCAAAAATCATAGGAATTGTGAGGTGTGTGCTCTCGTGTATATGATATGTTATGAGGATATGATTCATGATGAGCATTGTATAATAATATGTACTTATGAACATGCTTGCATAACATTGAATGTAACAATAAACATAAAGCATATAAACATCATGAATTTTGCATGTAACGCATAAACAATTTAAAATTTTAATCAACTATAGTATAGGCTCTAAGGGTCTAATAACCTATCCTATATCCCTATAGTCATGGCTCTGATACCAACCTGTCACACCACGACCCGCAGCGGAATAAGAGTCGGGGCATAATTGGGTTATCACCAAAGCTTATGATGTTTACTAAAATGTTTCATATTTATTAAATTCAAATTACAACTTAAATATTCAAAACAAATCCATACAATTACAAGGAAATGAAACTAAGTAAAAACAATCCCAAGCTTAAACTGATTTATTCTTCTAGGCCTTCCTATGTGTTTCTTGCCTCAACTGGATCACCTGTATCATGTGTAAAACGGGGGATATTTTGGGTCAACAAAAGTTGGCGAGTGAACCTTGAGAAAACATTGTTATTAATTTCTTGTTGTATTTAATATTGAAAATTTGTGCAATAATCACATGTGAGCAAACATATATATAACAAAACACAAACCACATTGGATGAGTAAATGACATGAATGATGATGTATATGAGATCAAGGCTCAATCAAACGGAGCCGATCGAGTGACATGAATGATGATGTATGTGAGATCAAGGCTCAATCAAACGGAGCCGATCGAATGAGGCACCTGATACTCAAACCCGTATCCCACGGGGAGCTGATGGGCCTAATGAAATGCATGCACTGAAAATGATAACTTCAACCTAAACATAATTCACACAACAATTGATACACATTGGATACACATTTGATTACGGATATGATGGATGCACAAGTGTTTAAATATAATAAGGAATTAAACGACACATGATACACCCCAAAATGTGATTAAAACGGGGAATTGGTAGAGATTCACTCACATTGGGTGCGTTCTTTGATGACGTTGGATGCGCACGAATTTTAGGATTTGATCGACGGGGAAAACTAACCTAAAATAATAACGAAATGATTCGGTAAATTAGTACTTTTAATTTATACTCTTAATGTGATTTTTAGATTTATTTTTGTGAGTTTAAGGAGGTTTTCTAACTTTACAATCTTATTTTTAAGTATTTTAAATGATTTTCTGATTAAATAAATTAATAAAAATAAATAAAAAAATTTGACTTTTTGACCGTTGACCGTTGACCGGTCGGATTGTGTTAATTATGCGCTGGGTGAGGTTCGAACTCGGGACCTCTCGTTTACGTGCACGCAGCTCTACCAACTGAGCTACGTGTCTAACCCGAAATATTCTCTGTTTTAATTATATATATATACTGATTAACTTTTATCTTATTTAATTTATTTCAAAAATGATTTAAAATGGCCGAACCGACTTCAGTGACCCGGAGTCGAACTCGAGACGTTCGGTTCGAGCACGCACAGCCCAACCAGTTGGGCTGTGTGCTTAACCTGTTTAATTACTGAATTATATTATATTTATATACATGTTGAAAGGTGATCTGAATAGGTTTAAAAAGGATTGGTTTTATTTCTGAAAGTCGGTAACATGTGCGATTCGAACTCGGGACGTGCGTATTATGTTGCACACAGTCCACCGCTGGACTGTGTGTCTAACCCGGTGAAATATCCAGTTTTAATTAAACTTATACACATTGTCCGACTTCGTCTTCTTCGTTTAACATTTCAGAACAGTGAATTCCGACTGTTCTGTTTAATCGATCTTACTGATATTTGATTGAATTGAAGAGCGAAATGAAATGACAGGGTATACCAGAACGGCGAGTTTGCTTCAGGTTTTCCGGCGAAGTCTCGTCGTCTCCGATCTGCAGATTCCGGCTGAGGGAAACTGTTTAACAGTTTTGATTACTAGATTGAGCAATTAGATTATAAATCGAAAGATAGCAAGAGAAATTTAGATGATTGTACCGTCTGAAGAAAATCGCGGTTTTCCGTTCAGTGATTCCGGCGAAACTGGAATTTCCGGCGACGTGCTAAAGCTTCGAGAAATTGTGCGATTTTGAGCGAAAAGGTCACCAGAGGTTTGAGTGGGTATTTATAAGGATGAACAGGATGTATTGGGTCCGAATTATGGTCTTGATTCGCGGTCAAAACTTTTCCGGCGGTTACGGCTGGAATTGGGGGTTAGACATCGGTTATAACCGATGTCGAAATTAGTTCACGCGTTTCAGTCAAAGAAAACGGTCGTGATTTGCGAAATCGTCGGTTTTTCCGGCGACTGCGGATTGGGCGCGCTGATTTCCGGTTTGACTTTTGGATTTACTTTAAATGTTATTTGTTTCTGTATTTGGCATGAAAGAAGTGTGTGGCGGAGTGGTTGTGTGTGTGTTTGTGCTTATGGGCGACCCGGGTTCGAAACCCGGCAGCCTCATTTTTTTTATTCACTTATTTTATCATTTATTAATTGTAGTTTTTAAATTCTAAAATGTTTATTAATTATGTATTGTTTAAAATTAAAATGAACAATATATACGCAACGAAAATTATAACTGAATATTCGATTAATAATCGAAGCGGGTTTTGGAAACCCGTTTTTCGACGGATGTTACAAGATTATCCATGTGTATGGAAAAAATGATTTGTATGAGCTGGCGGGAGATCCATATGGGGTTTATATAGCATACAAGATTAGAGTTGCTTAATGTGTAAGGAGTTTGGCTAGATGCCTTCATGTTTAAGAATTTTGAATATTGGTCAGAGGGAATGTGAATGTTTGAAGACTTGGATTTTCTGGCAATATAGACAATTAAGATATGAAGTTGACTCTTGGTGTTTTGAAGAGAAGTTCGGTTGGTTTCTGATGGCAGTTTGTATGGTTTTTTTATAGTGTGAGTAATATATTTATTAGTCTGTTTCGTTACATGTGAATGTAAAGAGTAAATAATTTTAGCAAAAGTCATTGTAAAGAACAAATGTTGAAAAGAGTTTGCAGGCTGTTTAATTCCACCAAAACCAAGACTTGTTTCAAAACAAAGTTTTTATAAAACCACCAACCCACCCCCAATATTTGGTGTAACATTCAACTTTGTAGTCAGTTTGTGCTGTTTTTTTTTTCTTTTTTGTTTGTTTATATATTTCATTCTCACTTCAGAAAAAATAGATTAAGTAATCTCGTTATGGGTTGCAGCTTTTTTCACTAAAAAGTGAAAAAAATGACTGTGTTACATAGACAGGGGGCACTCAGTCAAATTTTTTTCACTTTTATGTAATGGTTTTATTTAGAAATTTAATTATCTAAAATGAAAATAAAATCGAAGTGGTTCAATGTGATTGATTGAAACATGGCCCTACAAACATCAAACCTTCCTCCAACCCGTGAAGAGACTCATATCTCAGATATCGGACCGGACGTTGAAGTTGAACCGGTCTCCTTACCGGACCGGACATTGAACCGATCTCCTTACCGGTTCAATGGTTCAACCGGTCCGACCGGTCGGGCCGAACGTAAGAACCAGAAGGTGTCGTAAATATTATAAAATTTAATAGGGTTAAAAATGAAAAAAATATATATAAAAAAACCGGTCGAACCCTTATAAAAACCGGTCCAACCGCCGGGTCGCCGGTTCAACCCCCGGTTCAATGTATTTCAGGTCTAATAGTATGACCCGGACCGGCTCAACATCCGGTTCCCGGCCCGACCGGCCGGTCTGGTCCGGGTCTGAAAACACTACATGTCTGCATCCATTTCCCTTTAGATCATACAGTGACGGCGTGAAAGCCATTCCACGCCGGGTACACCATCCCGGATACGGCGTGAGGCTGCCGTTCTTGAAGGGGCGGCAAGAATTTCACCGGCGTGGATGGCATAGTGGCAGACGACGTGGCCGGGTGTGATTGGATGCAATTAATATTAATATTTTTTATTTAAATTTAATAGATTTTATATAATTTTGAAGCATAAAAGTGTGTTCCACGTGTCGAATAACGTCGCTCTTCCACACCCCGTTCACACCTCACGTGTCGTCCACGTGTCGCATAACGCCCCACTTTCAAGCCCCTCCACACCGTATGGTCTTAACTTAAGCCCGTAGAGGAAGTATTTAGCGTCTTTCACCCTTTTGCCCGTGTCACCTGGCATGATCGTTACTAAGTAAAAAACAGATTATGTACAAAGAAATATACTTTAAGGAAACAAATTACTCCCTTTGCCCATGCCACCGATTGTAAGGATGGACGTTGTATAAACCCGGTTGGGTTGAGATTTATTTGTGATCCGTTTGTTGATTCCTAGTAAGTAAAAAGAGTCGTGTAGGTTTAAGGGGCAATACGATTGTTATTGTGTTCGAGACTAGTTCTTGACAAAACCGGTTCCAGTTGTTTAAGTTCAACAAATAGTAGGCATTTGAGAAAAAAATAGTGTACCATTCATTTAACTGTAAGTTATAAAAAACACTTGATAGAAGTTGTACAAATTAAGAGTCTAATTTTCTACAAGACTACAAACATTTAGAATTCATATAAAACTCATATGATCAGTTTAATACAAACATGCACAACATAAAGTCTTAAGAATTAACAAACATCTATCACAACTCTCAGATGCGGGGGCGAAGTATTATAGGGGCCGAGGGGGACCCCAAACTTTTCGCTCAGATGTGTTATATATGTAATTTTTGTATAGAAAATTTTGGGTATATACGTTTTCGACCCCCCGGTTCTATAGAAATTTTTGGGTGTATACGTTTTCTCGACCGACTGTCCACTAATCCAAGCTTCGCCGCTGGTCGGATGCTCATCACCATTGCACCTCTTCCACTTTTTTTTAATGTGTGTATGTGTTTTGACCACCATGAACTTTGTAATGTTAATGAGTTTGCGAATGTTAACCAAACAAATTAAGACCACGTTGGATAAGCCACACAATGGATAATAAAATTGCGACCTTATGTTAAAAAAATGTTTTTGATTCTATGATTCCTATATCATTTATGTATACGTATGCATAATTATAGACAATAAATCACACTGTTAACGTTATCAACAATAAACCTTATTGTTAACGTTATCAAAGCTCAAAATACTTGCATATATTTTTTAGATGTTGAGGCCCCATGACTATGGAAGTGGGGGCTCAAAGCCTATGCTGTATTTCACACCCTCTCGAGGCGCCCCTCACGGTTTCCCGATAGAAAATTTAACATAAATAATGTACAAATAATTGGCTATTATCTATAATAACATTTATCTTACTCAATAAGTACGCGTCATGTGGCTTCTATCAACGGCCACAAGTGCTACGCTTGTAGGTGACGGACATGATGTTCACGAACGTTTCTTCAATCACACAGTCACGTATGTGAACGGTTTTGGGTTTGCCATCCATGGGGACGGATGAGTCACAGATGCCATGTGCGGACCTCTTACAAGATTTAATTAACTTTTTTGTTTGAATTCATTTTTCAAAATTGAGTAAAATTTTAATTTCCCTTCCCATTTTTATTTGAATACTTTTATTTAACGAGGGCAATGGGTCAGCAACAAGAGGTGTCGCACTTATGGATACTAGTTTTGAGGCAAATGCGAAATTTATTTTTGATCCAAATGTTATACTTGATTTTCAAATTCTCAAGACTCGGGGACAATTCTTTTTTGAGGACAACTCTTCTTTGAAGACGGGGAGAATGATACAGGTGGAGACCCAAGAGCTAAACCCGATCCAGAGTTGAATCCAAGTCGAAGGTTATTCAGAATTCAAATACTTATTTAAAATTCGAATATTTAAGATTTATTTTCTTTAGTTATTATCATCTATTATTTTGGCGTTTATCTTTTAGTTATTTATTTCCTACGTATGTAACCCTATAAATATTATGTCTTAGAATTGATTAAAGTGTTTTTTTTTAATATTATTATAATTTTATGAACTTTTGAGTTCTATCAATTCATTCTTCTCTCTTTTTCTTCTATTGATTGTTTTCATCTTCAAAATCAGTTTGCATGTAGTATGAGTGGTCCATTTGCATTCCAATAATAGTAAAGATTTCATAGTTTGCTTGGCTTAAAAAATAAGGTGTCCAAGCTCGATCAATCACTCAAGAACCAAAAATAAGATATCATTTGGACCAGATTCCATTAAAAATATTTAAATTTGCCTTTGTATGTACTTTTCACTCACTTATGCCTACACCAATATATAATTCACTTGACACCTTAATTAAATTGACTACAAACCTTAAACTTGTTTTTCCCAACCTTAAACTTGCCATTTATCTCTAACACCTACCAAACGTTAGTTGTGCATGGTTTGTCTCCGAACCCCAAATTAGCAAGGTTTTTTAATACACGGAAAATCTAACTAATCCAACTGATTGATTAATCAGAAAATTCAAAACTCATTTTATTAATCGACTGAAATGCCCATGATTAGGCTTAGATACCATTAGGTCCTAGATTCAATACCCACATGAGAGTTTTTTCACAGATTTATTGGGTTTCCTCCTGAATTGAATTGGTGTATAGGCATTATTGCCTAGTGGAGATGAATATGATCAGGTGGTTTTGTTGATGGCACGATGATACTTCAGTGGTCCGTCAGTGATCCAAATTTATGTAAAAAAAATGAAAATTAATCGACTGAATTAAGGTTCTCTGTAAATTTGTGCTTGATATAGATCATTCATTTAAGTTAGAGTAAACAGTTATTTTCGTCGTCGTGGTTTGATCACTTTTGTCAGTTTCATCTGAAAAGTTTTTTCTCTCGCCTGGGTGTCCCTGTGGTTTCTAACACTTGCGTTTATTGATATATGGATTATTCATTTATGTTATAAGTATTTTGCCGTCTTCAGTTCATGCTAACCTTCTAGTAACTTTCGGAAAAAAGCCACCCAAAGATGACATTTTTTCGTATTCAACATGCTTAACTGTGAAATTGTTTTCTAAGATCCGAAATTCAGAGGTTCCTTTTGGTATATTTTTAGTATTTTTTTCATATCATACAAGGTTTTCAGTATTTTTTTCATTAATTGAGGGAATTCCCGGGAACTCCAAATATCCTATGGATCCGCCCCTGCTGAAATTATAAACCATTGTTGCAGCGAATAAGAAATCAACGTCGTGAATCGTTGGGAGTCAGATGTCTCCATGTACTGAGTCATGTCCTCTCTCTGACCACACAATGAGTATGCCTCTAAGTAGAGGCGTACAAAAAAACCGGTTTAAGAACCGAAATCGGAAAAAAAACCGAAACCGGTTTTTTTAACCGGTTAGTAACCGAAACCGAACCGCCGGTTGTAGACCGGTTACAGTTTTTTGCCTTCGAAACCGGTTAATAACCGAAACCGGTTACAAAAAACCGGTTTTAACCGGTAAAAAAACCGGTTTTTTTAGGTTAAACCGGTTAAAAACCGGCCCTAACCGGTTTGATCGGTTATTAGTTTGAGTAAAAAAAACCGGTTAGTAACCGGAACCGGTTATACAAAAAACCGGTTTTTGATTTTGATGAGAAAAACCGGTTCGGTTAATAACCGAAACCGGTTTTCGAAAAAAACCGATTTGTACACCTCTACCTCTAAGGCTGTGGGGTATGGGGCAGCGGCATGCCCGACCTCCCCAAGCCGTTGATGCCGCACACAACATGACAAAACCATACTCACACACACATATACATACAATTCATATATATATATATATATTATATATATATATATATATATATATATATATATATATATATATATATATATATTAGGACCATCTTCTATTTCCTTACCTCCCTATCCTCTTTGCCCCATCCTCACACCCGATCTATGTGACGCCTACGTGGCGGATCATCCTCCAAGGATGGGTCATCACATACCGCATAGCCTAAATGCACCATAACGACCATTATACGTAATTTAAACCTCTTTATCCTTTCGATTGTAAGACAAGCCTCTTAACCACCATAATACCGAGAATTACAATAAATTTGGTATAAAAAAACAAAATAAAAATTCACAATTGACATTTAAATACAAAATACACCATTAATACATATTAAGTCACCCCAAGTATTAATCAAGTATATTCATTAGAATCTTACTTTTTTCTTGAACGACAAATTTAGGATTAGTGACGGACCATTAGAGTATATCGTGCCACCAGAAGAATCACCCAATCATATTCATCTCCCATAGAATCTTATTATATTATAATTATAATATATAAATTAGCAACATGCTGGTTCATATTGCTGTTGTACTGTGTGCTATTAGCCTATTATGCTAATTTGTGTTGTAGTGTGTACCTTTTGCCTTTTGGTCGTGTATTATGTGTATAACTAGGTTACGTCCCGCCCGCGTTGCGGGGCATTAGGTTGAATATTTCTTACTTTCATAACATATACGTATGTGTTTTGGTTATTTGTACATACTACTTATAATATGTTCTCAATAAAAAATATATCGAGTCAACCAATTAAAACAAAACACTTCTATAGTTTTGTTAAAAAACTAAAACGACGGCAAGACTGTAATTTTGAACATAGGGTAAAATTGTAATAACACGCATACAAGTTACAGCGAGTAAACAAATTAAAACAAAATACTACCATAATTTCGCTAAAAAAAATCAAATGGTGACAAAACTTTAATTTTGAACCGGAGTCAAAATCAAAATTTATCAAGGCCAATGAGCAAGAGGCAGACAGTTGTCTGTCTGACACTATTCCCGCTTATCACTTTTGTATATGAAGTATAATATAATATAATATGACTTTTCAAATGTCATTTCCAACAAACTTTGGACTCTCATAACGGTACCATCACCCGTACCAATTCTTCTCCACTATCTCTTCAAAAGCCGTTACTTTAGCAAGATTGTACCGCCTCCGCAACGCAACTATCTTTCCTCATCGCCTCTCTTGTCCTCTCTTCACACTCAAGGCAGCCTCTCGTAGTCGTTAGCCGATCTACACAAAGATCACGCTACTACAACTAATTTATAAATTCACAATGACCAATCGTTGACATTAAAACGAATTGGCATTAAGGATTTATCGAAAACACAAATTATAAAATTAATTGAACAATTTGTCATTTTTAAATGAAACAATTAAAAGCTTACCTCTACTTGCTTTCATGAATCTCATATTCCATTTTTTTTATCTGTAATTCGTACCATAGCAAGAGAACAGAAATACATAAATTGCTTTCATGACTTTTCAAATTTCCATTTTAACTTTTTTTTTCGGACTTGAATGAAGGTTTCAAATTAACTTTATACTTTTACTTCTCTTTCTGTATTCCTTTCTCGTAAAAGCAAGGTAAATCAATAGGGCTCACTATTCACACACCTCCAAACTTATTTTCACACATTGTAGTGTCAAGGTAAAGCGTGATGTTTTGATCTGGTTAACCAGATAAAGACTGACGGGTGTCTGACGGGTCTGTTGACCGGATCAAAACGCTGGCAGTGTTTTGGCTCGACGTTTTAGTCCGGTCAACCAGATAACAGATTGACAACAGACCAAAACACGGCCAAATCTCGACGTTTTGATCAGGTCAACAGATCCGTCAAACACCCGTCAGTCTTTGTCTGATTAAACGGACCAAAACGCCACGCTTTAGTCATAGCTGGACACTTGTGTGAATAAACATGGCCAATCAAAATTATTACACATCTGCTGTCTTCTCTTTCCTTCTCAACTTTTGTCACCACTACACTTACCTGCGGCCAAATAACCGTCACACTCCACCACTACCACTCTACTTTTCACCCCACCACACAAAACCATAAACGCGTCCATACTGCAGCAGCATCTAACCGGCACCACCATAGCACCGCCACCCGGTGTCAACCACGACCACCCTCTCAGACGACCACTGCCACCACATCTCTGACCAACACCACGACACCATCTCCGACAAACCCTTTGGCTCCTCTCATTCTCTCTCTACTTTCGTTTCTCTTCTCCTCCACAACGTGACCAATGACACCGCCATCGCAAAACAACCAGATGCATCAATGGATCTACCTTGAGAACACAAAAATGTGGCCAACACCCACCTCCGCGGCTGGTTTGGAAGAAGGTGTGACGTTGGTAGTCACAGGAGAGGGGTAATGGTTAACAAACCTTTGTTTTGGCCTTCTCCGGCATCCATGGATTCTAAACCCAAAAAAAAAAAAAAAAAACTTAAAAGTGACCTATGAGAGGCTGACACGTGGACCAAAGGCCAGTCGCCAGCACGCAGGTAGCACTATTCCCGCCGACCATTGTGTTTGTAGTTGTAAAAGATGACACGTGTCTTACATACATTGAATCAAGGGTTTTGGCGGAGTAGATCAAAGAGGTTTATGTGTTTTCTTTCATTTCATCTTCTTTTCTTATTGCGATCTTTGTCATCTATGTTTTTGTCGGTTTTAATTGTTGCATTTCAGGCCTGTTCGCTTTGTGAGAGACAGGGTGTGTGAATTTCTGGACACGACACGAACCTAACACGAAATTCGCGGGTTTAGGTTTAGTCTAAACGAGTTCGGGTCAGTTTCAGGTTGAACCCGTGAACCAGTTTAGCTAAACGGGTCGGGTTGACCCGTTTAACCCATTTATATTATATTATATTTTTTACAATATGTTTTATGCCGTAAATTTATTTGGGTGTGTAGTTATGCATAATTATAACTTGAAAAAATAGATTGACACAAAGTTTTACATTTAAAAACCAATTTTATTATACACATTTGTGTTTTTTTTAAATAAAATTTTAATTTTGCTTTATTAATTTGCGAGAAAAATAAAAAAATTGAAATTTCAGGTTGAACGGGTCGTGTTCGGGTCAATCCGCTAATACTCGGGTCGTGTTCGGGTTCATATATATGACAAGACTTTCGGGCTCGGGTCGATTTTGGGTTCATCTAAATTTTCGGGTTCGGGGGTCGAATTAAACCCGTCAACCCGACACGTTTAGCACCCCTAGTGAAGCACAGTTTCGTTGACTCGCGCAGATATGCTTGCTATTTTAGTTTGAGCAGACCGTTATAACGTTCTGGAGGAAGTTATGAGGGTATGTAATATGCTTGAATGTCTTATTGATCATGCGACTCAATGGCCGAGATAGTTACTCTTAATAAACACTGGTTCTATAAAAGTGGCTAATAACTGAGTCTGCTTTCACTTGCCATGGTGCGCATGTTCTCATATGTGTTAAATGACAATACAAAGTGCATTCTTTGCAAAGGCATCAATGACTGTAAGTTGCATTTATTTTTTTATGATATAATTGTATTTTGGGGTTCTATTTTGCAGACAAGTTTGCCTGTGCGTTTGAGCAGCACAGAGAGAAGGGTGTTGCCACGCTGTTGCCGGTGGCTCTGGCCGTCTATGGCGGCGACGGCTTTACGCTGAGCGATGTCTTTTTTTTTTGTTAGGGTTTCAAGGTTTAAAACTTCTGCTTGTGCGTGGGTTTGATTTGAGATCAGAATCACGTTGCGAAATTCTGGTATGCTACATTGCAACTTTAACTATCATTACCCTATTTCAGGGCTGTTCAGAAAGCTCGTGGCTCGAGCTCGCTCGGATTTAGCTCGGAAAAAGCTCGCTCGATATAGCTCGGTTTGAAAGTGAGCCGTGGCGGCTCGGCTCGGTTTGAAAGTGAGCCGAGCCGGCTCTGCTCGGTTAGAAAGTGAGTCTAGCTCGGCTCGTAACGAGCCATATTGGCTCGGTTTGGCTCGCTTGTTAACTCGGCTCGGCTTAGCTCGGATATTTTACTTATAATATATTTTATTTTTATATACATTATAATAAATTACAAAAAACTATATATATAGATATATATATATATATATGTGTGTGTGTGTCATAATTTTAATTGTAGTTTTGTTTTGATTGTGCAAATGGATCCCTTTGAAATGCAATGTGTTTGCTTGCTGGGCGTAGTTAGATAGAATCCCACGGCTTTAGCTCTCCGTAGAAGAAACGTTGCCATCGAGGATGTCATGCCCTTTATGCAATTTCAGGGAAGAATCGGTTGATCACATCTTGCTATGTTGCTTTGGTTCTTTGGCTACATGTTAGTTCGTGGTGCAAGGTGTCGAATTTTTTCACCTTTTCATGTAGAGACTTGCTTGGTATCCATAATATTTCACGGTTACCAGTGAGGGCTAAAGAAGCTTTTTATGGCATTATTATCATTGGTTGCTGGAGTCTTTGGCGGAAGAATCATGTTGATTCGCTCGGTACTTAGCTCGATTCCAACTTATTTTTTCTCTCTTTATAAAGGTCGTCTCTAAGTAACTAAAAAAATGGAGAGGCTTGTAAGACACTTTATAGGGGGCGTCAGCTGAAAAAGAAAAGGTAAGTTGGGTTTCCTGGCAAAATACCATGGCTCCAAATGATTATGGTGGATTAGGCTCCGGGTCTCTTAGGGAAGCAAATATGGCAATGTTGGCGAAATGGTGGTGGCGGTTCAAAGTAGACCGAACAGGCCTATGGAGGAAGGTGATCTGGAGTATTCATCACAATTCAAGATCTTGGAGCTTCATTCGACAAAAATGTCGATTAGCCGGCCTTGGAAAGCAGCGACAAAAAATGTCCATTAGGGGGGGGGGGGGGGGTAGGGGTGGTCATCACCGATCACTCATCTCTCACTCACAACTTCAAATCAAGTTTCGCCATGTCATCAACCATTATTCCATCACTCACAACCTTTTTAGTGGAAATGTCCATCACTCACAACACCCAACAATAAACCCTCACATCCCCTCACAACCTTCCATTCTTCACGCGTTATATATTCCAAGCGTTATATAATTTCACCCGTGAAAAATCAAGATGTGAGGCATTATGTAAAATGAGATGTAATATAATTATACAAAACAAAAACCATCAAAAAATATTATTGGACATAACATTGGAAGATGAAGGATGATTGGCCAAATGAATGCCCACATAGCGTGATTCAAAAAACGCCAAACCGGGTTTTCAAGCCAAACACGCCCAGGGGTGAAACCCTGGCGTGTTTGGGCGTGTGCTAGCACAAAAAACGCCCAAAAGGACATGACTATGCATTGTCTTAGTAGCAAATCCCCGAATCTGTACAACACTGAATCAAGTAAAAAGTGACACTCCCGGATAAGGTGTCGTGGGCGAATGGGGTAATAAACTTGCACTTTTGTTGCTTCAACTTTAAACAACAATACTTTATGGTTAAAGATTTTGATTGATGAATGATTTATGCTCAAAGTATAAACGTATATTTTTTTTGGTAACGTTTTTAACGCTACTAAAAACAGTGTTAAAAACTCGTTAGAGCACACATGATGCATGCCACTGACAGAGAGATTCCGACTTCATCCTTACCCAAGGACAACCAAAGACAAATAATTAACGATTTCAAATTCCGTTCACACCCACAAAGTTATTATTACATATGTCATTCTGTACAAAAATGTATGAATAGTTAGTAAGCATGAAAAAGCTTGTGTTGAGAATTAGCATGTCTTCATTTGTTTTACCTTTGACACATTTGGGTCTCTTGCCTCTGAAGCTGTTGGTTTAATGAACATAGTGTGGCGGGTCATGCACAATAATCTCTCGACGTTGAAGAAGGAAGAACCATAGCTTTGTTTTAAGTATGACTGGCTTTGCTATTTAAAAGAAGGTTACGGTGCAACTTGTTGTCCGTTACCTGCCACTGTATCGTAAATTTCTAATAGTTTAGAATGATTTATCTATTGTTACTAAAAAGGAAAATTGATAGATATATGTTTAGACTGCGGGGTGTGGGCTTGGGTTGGGAGCGTGGCTAGCCAAGCAACACCACTTTAGCCATACCGAGCCAGCGTGGGTAGTGATGTTGTCCTGCTAGCATAGCTAGGGTGCCTGGCGTGAACCCCATCTTCACCACATGTCAACCCAAGTCCCACCACACCCACCATCCTTACATTCTGATTTGAACATGAAAAGGCAATTAATAGACTTATATTTGTGTAGATGATTCAGTTTAATATCTTCAAGAACAAATGAAACAAGTGGATGCGAATTCATAGACAGCCGAAATGAGTACGGCAATATCAAATGAGTTCGGCCATAGAAATTGTCAACGCCATTGTTTGACAAATATGTGGCAATTTGGATTATTTTGATAAATTATGAGTACAATTTTTACTTTAATTAAGGCGAGAATTATATGTGTTTTTATTTTAAGAAAAGGAAAAAAAAAGAGAGAGAGAGAAAAGTGGAAAACAAAAGGAGAGGAGGAGGTTTTAAGTTATGTTTAAAGGGTATTGACCGTTGACAAGATCTGGTCAACTTTTCATGCAAATCCCATGCACATCGCTTTCTTTGACTCCAAATTTTATGTTTATATATATGAAAAAAGCAAAAACCAAATTCTAAAATATAAATAAAAGCAAAAATTTTCTCTGATTCTCTATTTAGGGTCTGAAAACCAACAAGAATCAGTAAATTGAAGGACTACCGGTAACATGCACGGTGCAGTTGTAGTAACAAATTCGCCGGTGTTCTTATCATCACCGATGTTTCGTCAACAGATCATATCGCCATCGCTTCATCGTGCAACCTCGGCACTGTCATCTCCATCCACTTTTGTTCAGAAGAAGCACGCGAAAGTGTTGGAATTAATCTTGATGTTTCCGGTCGGTTCGGGTTGAATACGGGTCAAGTCGGTTACGGGTCAAGCCGGTCATGGGTTAGCATGGTTAACGGGTCGCGGATATTGTAAATGGGTCTCCAAACACTTAACGGTTAATAGGTATAGAATTGGTCATAGGATTGACCTGTGAAAAAAATGAAGCTGACTTGACCGAGCATGCAGGAGGAATAAGTCATGTAGTTTACGTGGGTTGTTATTGTTTTTATTCCCTATATAAGCAAGTTTGTACTTTAGTTTTTATTAAGCTCTTGTAATCAAGTTTCAGTAAATACAAGAGAGTTCGAACAATTGTTTCAAGTGTGTTGAGTGTGTTATATTGGGGCCTGAACCAACAGAACGGATACAAGGAAGAACCGATAATCGGCTGTGATTTGAATTTGTCTATTTCTGTGCTTTCAAAGAGAAAGAGACCAGCAAGGATTCAGATTCCGTTTGCACCGTTAAGTTTTGTGGATGAGGTTGATAAGCCGGATGATGATGTGGCAGAGATGGAGGAGGAAGGTGAGGAGTATGGTGTGTATTGTAAAAGAGGGAAGAGAAGATTCATCGAGGATCGATACTCCACCAATGTTGATATCCAAGGAGATTCCAAACAGGTATAACTTGATTTGATCGTTAAATATCAACAACGCGTTTTGTGCGTAATGCATGGTTGGGAAGAAAAATAACTCAGCAAGTTAAGTGTGCTGAGGTAGAAGTAGTACTAGGATGATTGACGTCCTGGCGAACTTTCTATTAGGGTAAATAAAAACAAATTCGTGATCTTCTGGGTTGGAAAAACAGTCAATATTGGTGATAAGATATGCGAGATTTTACAAATATTGTTGCTGAAATGTAACTTTAACATATAAGATAACTCCTAAAAATCTCTTAATTCTAAGATATTACAAATATATAATTGTAAAAATAAATATGTAACTACAATAATACAATCATTTCTAGATATATCTGTTATATTAATTGTTATTTACTTTTTCTAATTAATAATTACATTGGTACACCATGATTACAGGCTTTCTTTGGAGTTTTTGACGGCCACGGGGGATCAAAGGCTGCAGAATTCGCAGCGAAGAATCTGCATAGAAATATAATGTCAAAAGTAGCAAAAAGATGTGAAGATGAAATTGAAGAAGCTGTTAGAGAAGGATATCTTAAAACAGATTCGGAGTTCCTAAAAGAAGATGTGAATGGTGGTGCTTGTTGTGTAACTGCATTGATTCGCAATGGCAGCCTTATAGTCTCTAATGCGGGTGACTGCCACGCTGTTATGAGCCGAGGGGGAGTGGCAGAAGGTGTAACTGTTGATCATAAACCTTCAAGGAAAGATGAAAAAGATAGAATCGAAAGCATGGTAATTTAAGAACTAAGAATCAAATCATTACTTCTTGAATCATGAATGAAATGTTAATGTTTTGAAATGTGGATGTTTACAGGGTGGATATGTTGATTGTCGCAATGGTGTTTGGAGAATACAAGGTTCACTCGCGGTGTCAAGAGGGATAGGAGACAATCATCTCAAGAAATGGGTAATTGCGGTTCCAGAAACAAGCATAATCGAAAGTAGACCCGGAATGCGAGTTCTTGATCCTTGCTTCTGATGGGATATGGGATAAGGTAATTGCTTTGATAACAACTTAAAACTTTAAAAAACGCGCAATAAGGAAGGGGTCAGAGAGGTTACTTTACTCGTTTGACCCGTTACAGATAATAACAATTATTAAGTCTAACTTAAACTAATCATCTTTTACAAATTACAATCATAAATAGCTAATATACTGATATGTCTTATTCAGGTGAATAACCAAGAAGCGATCGACATTGTTCGTCCCTTTTGCGTAGGAACAAAGAAACATGATCTAACTTCCGCTTGTAAGAAGCTCGTAAGCTTATCGGCGGCAAGGGGTTCTTACGATGACAAGAGTGTCATGGTCATCCGAATGCCTCATTTCATTTTATGAACATACTAAATTAGTTCAATCTAATTCTTGAGAAGCAATTCTTCATTGTTCTTCCTATCTTTATTAAGTTAATTATCCATGTAATTTTATTTGATGGATCCGTATAGCGACAAATCCATAAGTTTTTTACTTATGTCACTCTTTTAGTGGATTAGTCATTATATTACACATAAAAAATAGTATCAAAAACTATATACCACATATAAAAGTTATCCTACAAGTGGATGCATGGAAGGATGTGCAATTTTGAAATGTATATTATAAGTTGCTTTGATGTTTGAGTTGAACAAATAAATAAATATATCCCACTAATTAAATTGACTTAGTAATGTAATCTTTTTCTCCCTGTTTTGGGGTCATAAAGATTAAAAGAATGTGGTAACTGAGTCAAATAAGTAAGTCCAGTGGAGAATATGTCAAAAACTATGCAACTAGTTGCTTGTAAATCCAAAAGCAGCCGCTCTTGATTAGCTTTATATGAAAGGAAAAGACCACACCCACCCACCACCCATGTTGGGCCAAGGTTCCTACCTGTTGCATGGATTCAGTCATACCTGAACCGGTGGGCGCATATTTGGGTCATTCTTACAAGACTACATGGTGTGGAGGGGCTTGAAGATGAGGCATTATGCGACACGTGAACCACGCGTAAGAACGTGGAGTGATACTAAAACAGACGGTGTGGGAGTGGCGTGGTTAGTGGCGTTTTATAAATATATATACACACACACACACATCAACCAATTAAAACACATCCAAAATCCACCCACCAATCAAGAGCCTCCACCTCACAACCAAAATGCCCCCCAAGCCGGTGGAAAACCCAAGCCTAAACATAAACGCCCTGGACAACGCCGTTTCCGGGGTGGTTTGTGCACTGTGGTGTGGCATAAACGACATAAAACCACGCCCACACCGTGTGGTCTTAGTGGGCCCCATTTGAGCTCAATATATCCACGTGGAGTTTGTCAATTGGTCTATGTTTCTTGTAAAATTGTTAGTCAAATGACTATTTAGGTGCGGTTCAAATTAAAACAAGAGTAAATTGCCAAAATTAGCTATGAGGTTTGAGCTTATTTATTTATTTTATCCAAAAAGATTTATTTGTGGATTGCAGTCCTTCACTTTTTTTTGTCATGTTCATCATTGAGGCTGGCAATTTATTGCGGCTTTTGTCTCTAAAAAATGGCACTCAGAGATGAAAATGACAAAATTTCAAAAAAACTTGGATGAAAACAGCACATCATGGACAAATTGTCACAAAAACGGTCAAATCTCAGGGACGCAAACGGCATTTTACTCTTAAAGCAATATGAAATATAATTTAGGTTAAAAAATGGAAAAATCACGTAAATCAACAAGTTTGCCGTAAAAATTAACATTGACTTTTAGTCTCATCAAAATTAATAAAAGCACGGGCTAAGGCAGCTAAACTTTAACGCACGCTTTACATTTGGGTTCTTTTTATTATATTTTTAAGAAATTTAACTCGCGTTCTTTTTAAAATTTCAAGGTTTAGCATTCGTTTTTTTACGATGTAGCTTAAAGAGTGGCTAGTTTTAACCCGCTTTACACATGTATTGTTTTGATTGTTTTTTTTCGTTGACCCTGTTGAACTTTTCATAGTTTTTTTTCGTAGGCTAAAATTTAACTATGCTTATTCTCTTTAGTCGTCGGCGCTTAATTTTCTTCTCCAAATTGGTTTTTTTTTTTGATATGTGCATCTTTGTAAAAGCTAAAATTCAATGTTAATTGTGTTAAATGTTTATGTGTTTATGTTGATGATTTTCTTAAAAAGAATTTATTCATAAGTTTTTATTATAGTGATTTTCCATTTTATGAAACACCTGGTCAACCGGATATAAAGTAATGTATTTCCCTTTTCAGTTTTCATGCTTTTGATTTTGACTCATTTTTACGTTTTTTTTTGGCTTTGACCGGCTATTTTATTTAAAATTAATATTTCCCTTTCACAAATTAGTACTTTTGGTAGTAGGAGACTGTGATATAGTTAAATGGAAAACTATTTTATATTTAACATGTATATACGTTAAATGCAGTTAAATAGAAATGATAATAGCCGGAAAGATTATTATGGTTTGTTTTATTTCAAAATGTTGAAGGGTTATGTGTATTTACGAGATTTTGTAACTAAACCATTTGCTAACTCATTGAAAGCTGCACAAAAATAAGTTTAGGTTTTTTTTTATGCTTGTGTGATGATACAAGTGACATGACATTAACAAAAAAAAATCATAGTAATAAATAAGGAACTAAAACTAAGACAGCTGATAAACAAAAGAAGATAACACGAGTTGCACGGTACGTTGGGGTTAATCGAATAGTTTGCTTCATTGTCTTACGTGGGTGGAAAGAGTCGATAATACAAGTAAACAAATCGAGATTTATGTAATAGGGTCACTAAAAATGTCCAAGGAATTGGGTGTGGATCGCCGCGCAACTTTGTATATCTCCTAGTGTTCATCTTTCATCTTATAGCGGAATGTTGGTAATCAAAAGTAAACTGAGATGTGTTATTATTCGAATCTTGCATATTTGTTAATAATGACACTCCAGTTGGTATGAGACGATCCAATAAATCTAATGTTTTACCTCAAAACTAGTGTTTTCGCTCAGTAGTATCCGGTATTTAGTTTTCGTATAAATTTTTTAGGTATATACGTTTTCGACCCCCGGTTTTATAATTTTTTAGATATATACGTTTTCGACCTTCCGATCGGAAATCTCAAGCTTCGCCACTGGTGAGTTGAATTAGGAATGAAAATAGGACGCTTTTTTAGGCAAATTCTTTTTAATCTCTATCGTATGTAAGACTTGAACCCAAGATATCCTCTTTGACATCCGGGTGTTTAAAAGCTTTGTCTTTGCTAAAGCTTCTCTCTATTTTCTTTGGCCATTATGTAATGATTCGGTTCATATCAACATTACCCAGCTATATTATTTAAAACTTAATATAAATATTTTCCTTTCACAAATTAGTACTTTTGGTCGTAGGAGAGTTTGACATAGTTGAATAGGAAATTATATTTATATATAACATGTATATACACGTTAAATAGATATGATAATAACCGGGAATTTTTTTTGGTTTATTCTATTTTAATATGTAGAATGGTTATATGTGAGATTTTTGTATACAACCCATTTCTTAACTCGTTAAAAGCTGTAAAAAAGTAATTTGTGGTTTTTTTTTTCTGTGATGACCAAAAAAATAAGAGTAATGACTAATAAGCTAAAGCTAAGACAACTTATACATTATATTTATATAAATGAATAAATTGTAAGTTTTGTCCTTTATCTTTATATTCAATTTTATAAGGTGTCCTTTACCTATAAAATTGATTAGCTTTGTATTTAACGTTTCCAAATACTACACGCTATCACTATAAGAAACATATAAAATAGTGGCGACATCTTTAGCGACAACTTCAGAAAAGTCCTAATGGGCCTTATCCGTGTCCAATGTTTAAAATCCTTCCACAATCGTTCGATGCAATAACATCATCCGACGGCTCTTGTTTTATTAACACTTATCGCTGCTAAAAGGTTTACCGGTTACGGATTGAACATAAAAACTTCTGTGTATGGAATATCGGGGCATGCTCAATTGCTATTCAGGTATGACCCTTTCATTTGGAACTGCATACTTACTTTATAACAGCTGTATTAATTTATTTAGTGGGATATATTAATTTATTTGTTCAATTCAAACATTAAGCACCTTATAATATACATTTCAAAATTGCACATCCTTTCATGCATCCACTTGTAGGGGAATTTTTATATGTGGTATATAGTTTTAGCTAGATACTATTTTTTATGTGTAATATTGGTGATTAATCCACTAAAAAGGTGACACAAGTAAAAAAAAAACTTATGGATCGGTTACTGTACGGATCCATTAAATAAAAATATATGCATAGTTAACTTATTAAGATAGGAACAACAATGAAGAAGTATTGAGTTAAACAATTGATATGTTGCTTCTCAAGAATTAGATTGAACTAATTTAGTATGTTCATGAAATGAAATGAGGCAGTCGGATGACCATGACACTCTTGTCATCATAAGAACCCCTTGCCGCAGATAAGCTTACGAGCTTCTTGCAAGCGGAAGTTAGATCAGGTTTCTTCGTTCCTACACAAAAGGAACGAACAATGTCGACCGCTTCTTGGTTATTCACATGAAAAAGACACATTAGTATATTAGCTACTTATGATTGTAATTTGTAAAAAGATGATTAAAGTTAGACTTAATAATTGTTATTATCTGTAACGGGTCAAACGAGTAAGGTAATCCATCTGGCCCCTACATTATCACGCTTTTAAAAGTTTTAAGTTGTTATCAAAGTATTTACCTTGTCCCATATCCCATCAGAAGCCAGGATCAAGAACTCGCATTCCGGTCTAATTTCGATTATTCTTGTTTCTGGTTCTGCAATCACCCATTTCTTGAGATGATTGTCTCCTATCCCTCTTGACACCGCAAGTGAACCTTGTATTCTCCAAACACCATTGCGACAATCAACATATCCACCCTATAAATTACAACATTTTAAAACATTTACATTTACAACATTTTAAAAATTCATGATTCAAGAACAAATGCTTCAATTCTTAATTCTTACCATTCTTTCGATTCTATCTTGTTCATCTTTCCTTGAAGGTTTATGATCAACAGTTACAGCTTCTGCCACTCCACCTCGGCTCATAACAGCGCGACAGTCACCCGCATTAGAGACTATAAGGCTGCCATTGCGAATCAATGCAGTTACACAGCAAGCACCACCATTCACATCTTCTTTTAGAAACTCTGAATCTGTTTCGAGATATCCCTCTCTAACAGCTTCTACCATTTCATCTTCACATTTGTTTCCAACTTTCGACATTATGTTTCTATGCAGATTGTTCGCTGCGAATTCCGCTGTCTTTGATCCTCCGTGGCCATCAAAAACTCCAAATAAAGCCTGTAATCATGGAGTACCAATGTGATTAGACACCAATTACCCTAACATATGTATTTAGAAATGATAGCATTGTTGTATCGATATTTATTTGTATAATTATCTAGTTGTGTTATTGTAATTATATATATATTTTTACAATTATCTAGATGTAATATCTTAGAATAAAGAGATTTTTAGGAGATATCCTCTATGTTTGAACTACATTTCACCAACAATATTTGTAAAATTTAAGATATCGTATCACCAATATTGTCTATTTTTCCAACCGGAAGATCACGAATTTGTTTTCATTTACCCTAATAGAAAGTTTCCCAGGAGGTCAATCATCCTGGTACTACTTCCACCTCAGCACACTTAACTTGCTGAGTTATATTCTTCCCAACCATGCATTACGCGTTGTTGATATTTAACGATCAAATCAAGTTATACCTGTTTAGAATCTCCTTGGAGATCAACATTGGTGGAGTATCGATCCTCGATGAATCTTCGCTTCCCTCTTTTACAATTCACACCATACTCCTCACCTTCCTCTTCCATCTCTGCCACATCATCATCCGGCTTAACAACCTCATCCACAAAACTCAACGGTGCAAACGGAATCTGAATCCTTGCTGGCCTCTGTCTCTTCGAAAGCAAAGAAGTAGACAAATTCGAATCACAACTGATACTCGATCCTTCCTTGTATCCACTCGTATGCTTCTGAACAAAAGGTGATGGAGATGACAATGCCGAGGTTGCGTGATGAAGCGATGGCGATATCACGGTTGACGAAACATCGGTGATGATAAGAACACCGGCGAATTTGTTACTACAACTGCACCGTGCATGTTACCGGCCATCCTACAATTTACTGATTGTTGTTGGTTTTCAGACCCTAACACTAACTTTGCTGTCGAAAAATAGAGTAACAGTGAAAATGTTTGATTTAGTTTATATTTAGAATTTGGTGTTTGCTTTGTTCATATATATATATATATATACACACAAAATATGGAATCAAAGAAAGCGATGTGCATGGGATTTGCATGAAAAGGTTATACAGGACCAGATCTTGTCAACGGTCAAAAACCTTTAAACATAACTAAAAGCCAACTTATACCTCATCCTCTCCTTTTGTTTTCCACTTTTTTTGTTTTTTTTAAATAAAAGATATTATGCTTGCTAAAAAGTAAATTATACTATAAATTATGATATTTTGATGCGTTACAGGATGGTGGTTATGACTTATGTGAGTGGCAGTTAGTTATGAGATGGGGTCAATGATGTAATTTGTTGAATAACCTTCGTCATGATTCATGAAATAATCAAAATTGATCACATATTTTTCAAACAATGGCGTTGACAATTTCTATGGCCGGCCACATTTGATATGGTTCCAAAATTCGTGATCTTGTTCCAAATCACCAGTAACAAAGTTGAATCTAGATATTGTTGCTTGCTTCGCATATTCCTAATTTGTAACACTCTGATCTGATTAAGGCTAACATGTCACACAATACAATAATTCAGAGTAAATTTTAAAACCCTAAAATGAATTAAACCATACAAAGGTCTATAACATTTAATGTTCTTATGCCTCTAACCTTAACTAATAAAATAAATAAACTCCTTGTCAACCATGAATCATGATCTAAACTTTGATTTTAGCACTAGACACACGTTTCCCTGATTTAAAGGAGTACTCGTTTTAATAATAAGAGAAAACAACAAAAATAAATACGGTTGAGCCAATAATTGCACAGTAATAGAAAAAATAATAGCAATAACAATATAACGGGAAGAAGGTACCATATAATGAACGATCAATGATGAATGCGTACTATAATAATGACAATGTAACGGTACAATCAATATTAAGCGATGATCACTCAGTGATAAGCCAATACGATAACAACGGCAATTAGTGTTACGATCAATATTATGTGGTGAGTAATCAATGGTGACTTAATACGGTAACAATGGCAGTTTAACGGTATGACCAATACAATGCGGTGATTAATCAAATATGATACAATCTATGTGAAAAATACCAATGTGAGCCAATAATTATAACAATGTATACATTACTAGCAGACTACTGCACCAATATGTAGAGGGGATGTGGGTACACACACCTATGCTAATACCAATACCAGTACAATAATAATAATAATACCCGAGGATCGATCCATACGCTTCTCAATAATCAATAACCAATAAGTGCTACTCTTAGCACACAATACAATATAGAGACGTCGTGGGCCTTTCGCACCGCCACGAATGGTGGACGTCAACTGGCGGTGATGACGCTCTATGTTCCCATAAGTGGATGTGCTTAAGTATTGAGGTCAATGAAATGATACACTTAATACCATTAATCAAAAATGATACACTAAGGCTATATCACGTCTAGCCAATATTAATACCGATAATCCATAATCATGGGAGCATGCGGCAATGAGTATAAGAAATATAATTTATCGCATGTGTGTCAATGACAATAACTCGATACGATGTATGTAACAATAATTTGGAGAACATAGAAAAATCGATGGTTCAAGCAATAGTCACAAATGAATACGTAAGAAATGCCACAATATGTAAAAAAAGATAAAAGTATAATTATTATAATTATAATTATAAGTCTTGAAGGAGAGGTGTGTTCTCTAACCAAGTGGTTGTTGATTCAAATCCTAAAAGGGGCAAATGTGGTGTCATTTTAACGGTTCAATAATAATAATAACAACAACAACTAGGGTTGCAGTCACCCGCGCATTGTGCAGGGCGCGGTTGGAATTCAGAACGTATCGCACACCATGACAACAACTGATGAATAAATTCGTAAAACTAAACAAAACAATATCTAAATGTGTTATGCTACTTGTGACGTAACTCGGCTTTGAAGATCAAAAAAATAAGAAAAGGTAAAACAATTCAGTAAATAACAAAGGTAAAACGATAGGAACTCGGTCAGTTTCGATGCACTCGTTATAGTAAAGAAAAAAAGTTAAAAAATATGTCCAAAAGAGTATCGGCGCGTCCATTAAAAATCTAAACTAAAAAATACACTCGGCGTACTCGTTAATCTAAAACGGTTACTTACGTGACCTAAAACGTAGACGATGTTGAATTTATACGAACTTTATTAAAGTTTAAAAGTTGTATGGTAACTTTATTAAAATTTAGGGCTGCAAATAATACAATAATTAAACTAGACGGGTGCAAATGAAAGTTTACAATAAATGACCTAAATGACGAAATAGACTAAAAGACAAAAAATCCACCATTCAACTTCTTATGTTTTATATACCGATAATTCTTATGATTTATATAATAATAATAATAATAATAATAATAATATTAATAATAATAATAATAATAATTACTCTCACGTAATTATCGTGTAATTTTGGAATGTTAAAGGTTCTGATATCTTTTTGAAACGGTTATTATTTTCACATTTTGAAGAGGAAGAGGGTGATATCGTTTGTATCATCTCCTCCATGCAAAAGCCCTTATCTTTTGTCTGCTTTTTCTTTTTTGGCGATCATCATCAAAGCTCATATTTTTAACAATTTCTTCAACATTATTACATATAAAAAGAGGAACTGAAGTGAGTATCTGCAAAGAGAAACTAAAGTGGGTGTTCTTTAACTCTTCATCATCTGTAAACCCTAATAACGATTTTTTCACAAGGTACGTAAATTCTTTCTTTATTTTTTTTCTTTTTGTACAAATTCTCATCAAGATCTTTCACTCATCGATCTCTTTACCACTGTGTTCCTAAGTCTCGTTTAACAGGGGGATGGGAAGGAAAATGAATTAAGAGGAAAAAAGAAGGAAAATATGTGATTTTTTTCGTGTTCCCGGGTTTAATGAAAACTAAAGGAAAAGAGAAGAAATCAACCATTTTATGTGTTCCCAAGTTACAAGGAAAAAGAAAGGAAAAATTTAGTAATTAATAAGATTTTCTCTCCTAATCTCTCCAATTTGGGAGGATAAATATATGTACAAATTTTCCTCCCTTTTGCCTCCTTTCCCCTCCCCTCTATCCTTAAAAAATCTCGGGAACATGGTTTTTTCATATTTTCATCTCTATTCTTTCCCCTCCCCTTGGTAAATGAGACTAGGGAACAGAGTGTACAAGTTTCTTCGAAAACACATGCATGCATATAGCACCGGATAATGTAACCTTTTTGTAAGTATGAAAGTAATCACTTTGTTTTATAGGAACTGTTAACTTCATTAATTAGTAATTAGTATAGATCATGAACAATCAAGAGTGCATCATATCCTGTCCAAACCCTAGCTACATTGAGACATGTTATATTTGATTTAAAAATAATAGAACCACTCACTATATGTTAATTAATAGTGACTTTTTTAGTTTTTGTTGTTGTAGTGCATCATAAATATAAATGATAGATGTGAAAAGTGTTCTTCACCACGTTCCCCTTTTGTGTTGAAATTATGTATGAAAGTTTTAGTAGATAATCCAGAATAATTCATATCAGATCAAAAGATGTACAAAATGTTATCGGAGATGTTCAAACAACTTTTCGTTGACAAACTCAAAGCCATGGGTCGAAAGACACCTAATATTCTAGAGGTGATGATTCCCTTGACATCAAGTAAGAACTAAAGAAGTAGCTAATCAGTGCATTCCAAAACAACCCCTTTAATCATGTTAGAGTAAGCCTCATTCATACATGTACCCGCTTTATTCCTTTTTTTCCTGAATATATAATACTAATTGATCTTTCTTTGTCCTTCACAGACACTCATATTCGACGATCTCAAGAAACTTCACATCGATGACATCCTCCGTCAGTCCTTCGGTACCTCACCGCACGCGTTGCTGGCTCTCCTCATCTGATCTCTCAGACGTGCAAAGAGGTTTCTTTTCGATAGCACGCTCACGTTTGTTGCCCCACTAGCGCCATCATTCCAGTGTCTTAACATTGGCATGTGTGACAAAATCACAAGCCGCGGATTAAATGACTTGGCGCGCGATCTTAGGGCTAATTTAATCGAGTTGTATGTGGTTGGTTACTGAAGGCTAAATGTGAATACGTCTATACAGGCAATAAAGGAAATCAAGAAGTTAGAGGTTTTACACGTCTCGGCGTCCTAAGGGGCATGCGAGGACTTTGTGGTGGCCATCACGACATCTTTGGGAACGAAGCTTAAAGAGCTTGGTATCACGGAGTAATTTCCTAACTCACGTGTAGCGACTTAGACTTGCTCTAAGTCAAGCTTCGTGCCCCAACGACGCTGGTATTTTAATTGATTCTAGTGATGGTTGCAAGTATTGTATACAAAAAAATGGTTAAAGGAGGGAACCCCTGGCCCCAGTACCCTTTTGGGTACTCATCATCCCACCCGCAAGGGTTATGATGCCAGCAAATAGCCTCGGTCACTACCTCCATGATATGGGCACCATAAGGGTCGAACCCGTATCATTACAACTTCTCATTTCAGCGTGACTTTCATCGAAAGTATTGTATACAAAGGAACGACTTTGTATTGATCACAAGAAGGTTTACAAGAGAGTTTACAAGTACAATTTTGCTAACTTGTTAAGTTTTTTGGTGATCTCCAAATGACCATCGCCTATTTATGCTAGTACGTCACTAGTTCTAGAGAATATTCTAACTAGAGAATTCCATACAAAATATACATGATATTTATGAGTTGATTTCTAGAGTGTACTTGCAAAATATCAAGCAATTCCAAGAGTTTCAAGACTATTCTAGATGGTTCTTAGTTGCCATCTTTTGGCAGAATTATGCGGCCATTCTAGAGGCTTCCTAGACTCTTCAAGGCTGATTTTGATCCTTCTAAAGGTGCCAAAACGTTACTGCAAGATGTTGGTTGTTCCGGAGACGTCCGGGCAGCCCTAGACACTTCTTTAGTGCTCCGAAAACTTCTAGAACTCACGAAAAATCCTATATTTAGGCTGATCGTTATATTGGCCTAGCCACTTGTGGATAAGTAGCTAGACTTACTAACAGGATGGATAATTTTGGTAATTACTTATTGTACACACATCAACTGATCAGGTTAACAAGCCACTCTTTAGAAGCCATTGGAAACTGGTGCCCGGAATTGAGGTGCATCGACATTAGTGATAACAAAGATACGACCGACAATGGGTGACTCCATCTAGACACCAATTTCCGGTTATTGAAGAGCGTGAATATCGGATCAAATTGTCACACCCCAACCGATGGCAGAATCATCGGGGCGCGGCACTAGGCGAATCAGATTGCTCGAGAGAATCCATAACAACTATTTATGCGACAATATTTAAATATTCGTTATCCCATACTAATAAACATATAATCCATAAACAATTATTACAAATATCCAAGTATCTCTCAAACAAACATAATTCAATCTTCCCTAGATTCTATTACATGCGTTTCTAAAGATGATGTCCTACGTCCATTTGCAGCAAGCAGAATTTAATAACCTGCAACATACGTTAACATAATTTGTCAATACAAAAATGTATTGGCGAACAAACAGGTTTTCATATAATAACATAGTAGATAAAAGTATAGCGAATTCCTTCACACATAATAATGATTCATACTACATATAAACTCACAAGACAATTTCACATGTTATACTCGCTGAGAGCTCGCGCGTACGTCCTAGCTAAACCCCGTCGGATGAGAGCCCCTCTATAGTACTATACTAGCTAAGGTGGAGATAACGAAAAGTGCCCTAGCTTACATGTTCTAACAATCGCGTATAATATGTATAGCAGATATTCGCGTGTGATAATTCAGTTTAGTGTTCGATGTGTATGTTTTGATAAGAACGTATGTTACACCCAAAAGTGCGTTAAAGCGAAAATGGGTCAAGTATACTCACAGTTGATGCGTTTAGGTTAGAGATGAGGTCTGAGATGAGTTGAGGAGAGCGCCGAATCAGCCTGCATACGCGAACGGAAATGCATCAGTCTCAGAAAAGCTGAAACGGTTAAGTCTTGGTTGGGTAGTAGCCAAGTTCGGGCGAACTTGTATGTAAGCATACAATGCCGAGCGAACTTGTACTATTCTGCTGAGTTGTGAGTCAAGTTCGGGCGAACTTGTGTAATTTCCAAAGAAATTATACAAGTTCGGGCGAACTTGTAAGATTTGTTTAAGGAATTGACAAGTTCGGCCGAACTTGTGAAGTTTCCTAAGAAACTTTGCAAGTTCGAGCGAACTTGAGGGTTTTTGATGATGGTGTGAGTTGTTTGGACTCAAGTTCGGCCGAACTTGACCCTTAGAGGTCAAGTTCGAGCGAACTTGACTAAGGTGCTACACAAAAATCAGTTAAATCTCGAGCGAATTTGATGTTTTCGTTTCCAAAATCTTGCGTTTTCGCATCGTTTGCTGAGGAAATCGAGTGTTCATCCCTCCAACCCTGTGCTACTGAGCAAACTTAGGTCGGAGAGGTCTTTTTAGAGCGGTTTTAGCCGTTTCACAAAAGCGTGAACTAATCCGGGCGAACTCGGGGTTCGTTCGGGTTAGTTCGGCTTGTGTAAACCAACATAAACGTTCTTGTGCTTCCAGATCTGGGATCTTGAATGATAGATAATTCGTTTCATATCAGAAGATGAACAAAACATCATCAAAAGTCCGTATTTTGTGTAGAAATCAATGTTTATCAAAGGTTTTTCTCAGATCTATAACTTACAAGCCGAGATCTTGTAGATCTCGTGTTTGGGAAGCCTCTGCTAACACCAAACGAACTCGTATTGTGTAGATCTAAACTTAAAACAGAAGTTTTGGGAGAAAAAGATGAAGATTTTCGTAAAAGAATGAGTTTTGATGAAAACGAAGGCTATGCCTTGTGCCAAAAATCGTTGTAAACGTTTGTAAAACGTTGTTTGAACATCATAGTGGTTGAAATCGGGTTGAATCTTACTGAGTAAACAAAGGGTTTCGGGTTTGAGAGCTCTGAGCGAACTTGCAGCAAGTTCAAATGAGAGAATGGGGCTGAGTATTTATAGGCGAAGGCAAAAAGTGAGCTGGTGAGAGTCAAGTTCGAACTTGCATGAATTTCATGCAAGTTCGGGTGAACTTGCTAGGTCTTCAATAGGAGTTAACTAAGTTCGGCCGAACTTGTACATGTGTGTATAGTTCGAGCGAACTTGTGGAAAGCAATAGGTTCCTGTGTCTCAGGCAAGTTCGGGCGAACTTGTGGTAGTCAAGTTCGGCCGAACTTGGCTGTGACCAAGTTCCGTTTGCTGATTTGGCGTTAAGGGTTCGTTCGGTGATTCGGTTTGTATTATATAGTTATATCAAGCGTTATAACGAAGTATTAAGCGTTTTAAATGGTCATATTTACTTAAACTCCACAGTTACTCAAGGTCCGATAAATAAGCGATGAATCATGCGGCTTTGTTCCCAAGTCTTGCGAGGGTCGCGTTGCAGTTTAAGCGAGCAGATAGCCTTGGAAACTCCACGCAAAGTCGATAGTATTTAGTTTGTGCGAGATAAGCATTATGTTAATGCGATGTAATGCGCTGTGATGTGATATAGTGCGAAAATATGCGATGTAGCGTAATAAGCGGTTTAGATTACATTATGATCCGAATCTCCGGTGCTAGGCGTAACGAGAGTGACGAGCTTGCGAGGAAGCGGGTTGTTACACAAATAACTTTAGGTACCTACATTTAAAATTGATTGTTTTTTTATTTATTTAATTATTGAAAATAGTGTGGGGCGATGATACACATTCGTCCGAGAGGCAAATTTGGAAAGTGAGAAAGAACCAAAGTCCTGAACTTCAGAATCTTAACACATAATAAGCTAAGGAAGGACAACTTGACCTTTTTTGAGGCCCAAAACAAACTTTAAAATTGAAGCCTTTCCGAAAATATAAACATTATAACATTGACTAAACTCAAATTATGGCTTATGAACCCGCTAAATGCAAGTAGTTTGAACCAGGTACAAGATTCAAGATTGTACCTAGTCAATGGTCTAACTAATAGTATTAGCATTTCAGTATGCCGATAAGATTAGGGGTGTTCATTTTTTACCCAAAACCCGAACCCCTACCCAGTGCCACCCGATCCGAGAAACTATCATACGCGATTTACCCGAACCCGATGTATAGCAAACCCGAACCAGGTTGACTTTAAACGGTTTGATTAATGAATATAGTTTTGGTGAACCCGAAAAACCCGAACAACTTTCAAGCTCATACTTAAATCTAGATGAATCCTACCTTGAAATCATTCCCCAATTTATATACTTATATAATCGATGTCTTTTGTAATAATATATTAATATATATTGATATTGATCATATATTGTAGTACATTTATATACATCGACTTATTTAAAACTACATCGATGGTCAGAGTATTTAGACCCAGACCCTAAACCTGTTGCAACCTTGTAATCAAGTTTCCTAATCGAACTCCATATAACTTTCAAGTTTCAATCCAGTTTCACCACAGCTAAAGGTTTGATGTTTTACTCTTTACTAGAAATCGGAATGTGTTTTACATTCGTTTTCTTGAGAAGTTGAAATATGGAGTAGATAAAACTATACTAACACGAAACGATAAAACCCGAATACCAAAGAAAGCAAACCTAGAATTGTTTGGTTATTGGATAATAATTTAGTTCTGAAAACCTAAAAAACCCAACCCGAGAAACCCGAGAAAACAACCTGAAGAACACCTCTGGATAAGATCCTTCAGTATTTCACTGTTCCATGAAAACAAGTCGACAATTAATCTGATGTTACAAAGAATGATATCTTGATCAATTAAACAAAATCAATTTGATCTCTCTTATTAACTAAAAATCAATATTCCATATATGAAAGATCAAATGATTTTGTTTGATTGATAAAGATATTTCTTTGTATCATCAATAGAATTATCTTAAAACAAGATATTGAAGGGAACTATAATAAGAGGTTGTCCAAAAACTTAAAATTATGTTAAAACAAGATTAATAAATCATCTGTAAAAGTTTAAATATCAACTATTAAAGATTAATAAATCATCTGTAAAAGTTTAAATATCAACTATTAACTTAATAATTTCGGGTGTATGTTTAGTTCTTGTGGACTCATTCTGAGTACCGTATGAAAAACCTAATTTAAACTCTTATTCCATAACTTTTTGTTCACTCTTATATCATATATTTTTGTTTTTTTTTTATTTAATATTTCATCAATATAAAAGCTTAATAACATGTATAGAACTATATTGTACTGATGTTTTAAAACTGGTTTTTAAATTATATCGGGTTGGGCTCTGAAAAAGGTTCAACCGGTTGAACCGGGTTGTACCAGGCGGTTGAACCGGGTTACTAGTTAACCTTATAATTTAACAAAATACAAACTCATCTCAAAAAACAATCTAATCTCAATTAGGACTTATGTAACAGATCATAGTTTTATTTAAAAAAACAACTATTTTATGGTAAACTATTAAGCATTTTAAGAGCACTTTTATTACTTATAAACAATATTGCATTATACGATATGTAAAATAATTTCAACAGTGATGGAATACTGGAATGGAAGACACTAAGTTAATTATTGTAAATATGGAAGACCAATATTACCATAATTTCTTATTTTAGTAAAATTAAAAAATAAAATTCCAAGATAATGCAAAACTGGTAGAACTGGATTTACCGCCGATACATAAGACATACAGGGGCGGATCTACAGCCACCGAGGAGGTTGCCAGGAACCCGTTCGGTTTGTAATTTATGTTGGAAAGTCATAAAGAAAATAATGAAGGAACCTTCAAATATTTTTTTATGGAAACCAGTTACCAAATGTGTGTTCCGGTAAACTGGTAAGGCTTTGGTAAAAGTTGATTAGGTCCCGAGTTCGATTCTCGTTGTGGTACTGTTTATCTGTTTTTAGCTTTTTTTCTGTTCTTTCCAACTAGAAAACTAATATTGGGAATTAGGATTACTTTTTTAGTCATATTAATAACCAATCTGGAATTAGCATATAGTTACTTAAGTATTAGTTTAACAATTTTCTTCTTCTGATTTATATAATTATTCATCAATTCAATGATTTCTTTGCTTCTGCATAGAGTTTGATCTCTCTTAAAGTAATTGATTTTAAACCTTGATTTCAGTTTGTACAATTTCTTCTCGAATCCTCGCAAGTCGAATGGTTTGTTTGCGATGCTACTGAAAAGGCGTTAGTCGCTTTAACAACTTCGGTCTCCCCGGATTTGTTGTTGCCAAAACTACAACCACATCTTAAAAACCGTAATCCTCGGAATCACGGCAAAAGTGTCAATGTGCTTTTCTTGTAGTGTCCGACGACCGGTAATAATTTGCATAAGGATTCTAAAAAGCTCACTGCTAACTCCAGCTAGCATAACATCTCTAACACCAATGAATGATATATCAAAATCTAGTTCCTATAAAAAGCTCACTACTAACTCCAAAAGCTCACTTTGAACTAGTGGTTTAAACCCAATTGCAAGATCAATTTTCATCCCTTGATAATAGAATGTTTCTTTCTTGATTAAAATTGAACAATGTGTGGATGAAATCAAAGCATATGGGATTGACAAGTTGTTCCAAATAGCGGCAACCCTGTTGAGCGAAGAGTTTCCCGAATCACGAGAAGTTGCTTGTGCACTACTGTTGGAGCTGCAAACCGCATATGAAAAGTCCCCCTGTCACCGGAACAAGACATCCCATCTGAGGAGCCACCGGTACATTCTTGGGAGCTATTTTGTGAATCTACTTTGTCGAAGTTAAGGACACAAGCTATCCTTTGTGTGACTAGTGCGAAACGTTTCAAAAGATGAAACCTGGTATGGAACAACTATACGTATGTTTTTTTTATTCGTAAAGACCGTCTTATTTATATTACGTGTTCTTAAATTTATCATGACGATTATTATTGCATCGTATTTTTGTTATGTGACAATACTTACCCGACCCGAGCCGTCAAACCGACCCAATTTTTTTATGTTCGGACATATGAAATTGAAACATTTAAAAAAGTGCACCCCTCGGAAAAAATTCCTGGATCCGCCACTGAGGAATACCGTATTTAGGTTTTACCGATCTTTATCATACCGGACATGTGTTCGATATCCAGTTTAACCAGTATAACCGACCTGTTCATACATGTACAATCATTGTACGTAAATGGTACTTGCATTCACTTTAATGTGGTGTCAACAAGATACATACATCATGTATAACCCACCCAACTAACAATTGTAAATATAGAATGGTCAACTCTTGGTACGTATAAAACAAGAGTGTCACATTAATGTTTATAGAAAGGCCGTTACAAATTGTATAATCGGTTGCAACCAACATAAGGTAGGATTTGGATGCCCTCCCGAATCTCTGATTTTTGGTTTATATCACCAACCGCCTTTACAATGCACATGCTCACATAATCAATTCAACATAGTACTATTTATATAAATGTATCTTGTTTCATTTATAATTGTTTATAATTATAATATAAACTTTGAATAGCAAATAATTCCGGCCAATTAATTACACAATTGGTTTATATAGTTTTCGAATATTAAGAATTTGATAGATTTTACAGGAGAAAAGACATGTTTAGACTAACGATTTTGAAAAAAGTAACTCATTTAGTCCTTATACCTGACAGGAACTAAACGAGTTAATTACTTTTTTCACAGTCATTATCTAAACGTCTAATTATTAAAATAATATCAAATCGTAATATTGGTAGACCACAATACATAGGCTGTAAATGAACCGAACAAACACGAATAAAGCTATAAATGTGTTTACGAACGGTTCATGAACACTTAACGAGCAAGCTTTTATATTTGTGTTTGTTCACTAAGGAAATGAGCGTGTTCACGAACACAAATGAACATAAATAAATTCGCGAACACGACGAAGGCTAAAGGTGGATGGTGGAGGCCGGAGAGAGAGCTGTGCTAGAACTTGAATCCCTCATTGTCGAACGTAGGTCGATCGTATTCATCAATATAAATAAAGAGAAAGAAAAAGGAAAAGTGCATAAACAAGGTGGAAATAGGGTTTCTTTATTTAATTGTTAGGGTAATAAAATAAATAAATATTAAAGAATACAAAAAGTTTAGATAAAATATATAAAAGTACTAAATCTTTAACTAAAACAAAAACAAATGAACATGAACAAATATAATCCAACTCAGATGAACAAATATTCACGAACACATTACCGAACGTTCACGGACACAATTCAACAAACAAGACATCTGTTCATGTTCGTTGATTTAGCTAATTGAACAAAATTTTTTGTTAATGTCCGTTCATTTATTAAACGAACTTTCAACTTTTATCCAAATGAAATTTGATTTACTTTGTTTTTATTTATTTATTTAACAAAGTTGTATTATTAAATAACTGTAGAAAAAGGTTGTAACTGACCAAGTGATGTTGTTACACATTCAAATGTTAGTTTCGGATAAACTAATTAATAAATAAATAAAACAAACGCACGAGCAGTTTTGGGTCATGCCAACAACTCCCCCTTCCCAAAAAACGGTTAAACCTAACCTCCTTCATCCCCCTTCATAACCCCCCCTCAACCGTTTCAATAACAACATCCATCAAAACAACAAAACTCAAATGGCAGAACCACTTAACAGCGGTCGCAACGATGGCGATGGCGGGTGCAAGATCAAGGGTTCGTGGAGCCCGAACGAGGACGCTACACTCGTCAAAATGGTGGAACAACACGGGCCGAGAAACTGGTCCCTCATTAGCTCGTGTATACCGGGCCGGTCTGGGAAGTCTTGTCGTCTACGATGGTGTAATCAGCTCAGCCCGGATGTTGAACACCGCCCGTTTACTCGTGAAGAGGATGATGTGATTGTTCGGGCTCATGCGATCCATGGTAACAAATGGTCTACTATTTCTAGACTCCTTCATGGGCGAACGGATAATGCGATTAAAAACCATTGGAATTCCACTCTTCGGCGACGGGGGCTCGCCAAAAGTGGTTCGTTTGGATCAAATGGGTCAAACGGGCCAAACAGGTTAAACGGTCCAAATGGGTCAAAGGGGACAAACATCTGTGTTTTGAAACGCCCATTTGGTGATGGGACGAGTGAGTCAACTCAATCGGGCCCGGGGTTGAAAAGGAAGTGTTTACAAACCTCGGTTGAGCCCGAACCGGTTAGTTGTGATGGGCCAGCAACTTTGCTGACTCTTTTGCCACCCGGGGAGATGAAGGTGGTTGGAGAAGTAACGGAAAAGAATGAGGGGGGTGATGATGTGGAGGATAAATCGACGGTGGAGATTGAAAATACGTATTTGGTGACGATTATGAAGCGTATGATAGCCGAAGAAGTTAGGATTTACTTTAATGAATTGAGGGCCAAAGAAGGGGTTGGGCTTGAATCTGGGCCTGAGTTACAGGTTTGGGCCCAAAAGTGTGAGCAAATCCAAAGTTTAGCCCGAGAAGAGTAGCAGCAGAAGGCCAGAGAGAGTAGGGGATAATATATGTATTTTGATTGGTTGTTAACTTTTCAATGCCTTCTTCAAGTTAAAAGGAACGATATCACATCAATTGTTTTTTTTTTATCATCTTTCCTCTTCTATCCACACATTTATTCACAACTAGTGTTAACTATGTACATATGTATTTTCATTATAGCTGCAAACGAACCGTACAAACACAAACAAGGTTATATTCGTGTTCTTTCGTTAAGAAAATAATGTGTTCACGAATTGTTCATGAACGCTTACTGAATGGGCTTTTATGTCCGTATTCGTTCATTAAAGAAATGAACGTGTTCATGAACACAAACGCACACAAATAAAATCGGCGGAGGCTAGAGGTGGATGGTGGGAGGGAGGGAGTGGTGCTAGACCTTGAAGCCCTTCTCATTATTTGTCGATGTGAATAATGAGAAAGAAAGGGGAACGATACATAAACGAGGTGAGAATAAGGTTTTCTTATTTTATTTGTTAGGGTAGTAAAATAAATAAAAAATTAAATAATATAAAAAATTTAGATAAATGAATAAATGCACAGAGATCTTTAATGAACAACATGAACAAATAAATATGAACGAATGTTCACCAACATATTACCTAAAATTCACACAATTGAATGAACAAGACAATTGTTCGGGTTTGTTCATTTAACTAACCGAACTAAATTTCTTATTCATGTCCGTTCATATATTAAATGAACCAATGTAAACGAATTTCCCGGCGAATGATTCACGAATTGTTCGTTAAAAGTTCAGTTCGTTTGCCGCCCTATCATTAGAAATAGACACGCGTGATTTAAGTGATAAAAGCATATTACAGTTTCAAGTATCCAAAATCTAGATCTAAAAGCATAGCACATTGGATTGCAAAATAAAAAAAAATAAAATAAAAACCCAAGTACCGTTTATCCAAAATCAAGATCTAATTGGTTTTTTTGTTTTTTTTTTTTTTTTTTTGTTTTTTTAACGGCGGCATTTCATTCAAACGGCACACTAGCAAAAAAACTGGCAAAAAGGCAACAACAGACAACACAACGGTTATACATCAAAAATCTTCCATCTAGCCCAATCCGACACCCCCATTTTTGACCGGCTTTTAAGCCACAAGAAACTATAACTCAAAATTTAAACACTTTGTTGTTCCAGGCTTTCCTTCCATATGCACCAACACACCGTAACCACAATGACTTGAATGCACATCTTCTTAACTTTGGAATCATTGGCGAACCTATGGATTTTGAAAATATGTTCAGCCGAGAACACAAAAGTGTTAGCATTTAGATCTTGACTTCAAATCAAGATCTAAATGCAAACCTAAAATCATCGGATACAAACTCAAGAGGTAAAATCATGTTATAATGTACTCGCTTTCTCAACTTCGATTACATTAACATTTCATCGGTTGAGAAAAGGCATGTTTCAGGGCATGATTAACTCTTGTTATTGTTACATGTATAATCTAACCCAGTTAGTCTAACAAATTTTCATTAATTCTATTTTAGGGAAAGGATCAAATAGAAAGTTTGTTTTAGCTAGGAAGGATAGAAAGCAATGATAGAGTAACACGTGTCAAAGATAAAAAAACATTGGAATGACATTTTAGTCAAACAACCCTAAGATTAAAAACTTAGTTCTATAACAAAAACCCAGTATGCCATTTTCTTTCACGATACATCTCACTCCACTACCACCACCACCACCACCACCACCGTCGTCACTCCATCGCCCACCACCACCAGAATCGTCTCCCCAACCTCACCACTCTGTCAAATTTAACATAATGCGATGGGACACGAGATTTCTGTTAAAAAGGTACTCTTCTTCTCAAATTTTGCTAAATATTTTGTATTCACAATGAAGATATCTCTGATTCTACTATTTCTCTTGATTTATTCATGCGTATGGGCAACATCATTAGTTCCAATTTTATTGAGAAATCATTAATAAAAAGTTGCATACCAGGTGTTTGACAAAATGTCTCAAAGAAAAATTACAAAACACCTTTCAGTTTAAACTTTTATTTAAAATTGTGTTTTACAAAAAAATGAAAAAAACACACCTTTTTATTGTTTTTGTCCATTGCGTTTTACAAAATAATGAAAAAAACACTGTTTTTTATCCATTGCGTTTTACAAAAGAATGAAAAACACATTTTTTTGTGTTTTTTGTCTATTGCGTTTTACAAAATAATGAAAAAACACAGTTTTTTGTCTATTACGTTTTACAAAAGACACTTTTCTTTTGTGATTTTAGTCCATTGCGTTTTTAGAAAGTACACTTTCTTTTATATTTTTAGTCGATTACGTTTTAGAAATAAACTTTGTTTTGTGTTTTAATTCATTGCTTTTTAGATAAAAAAACATTTTCTTTTGTGTTTTTTGTCCATTACCTTTTAGAAAAAACACTTTATTTTGTGTTTTTTAGTCCATTGTATTTTATAAAAATGAAAAAAATTATTTTTTTTTTCATTGCGTTTTACGCATCTGGGTTATCGAAACTTTTTTTCAAAAGTATAGCAATAGTGTGCTCGTTTTAAAGATAAAAAAACGCTCGTTTTTATGGTGCAATTTTTATAAAAAAAATAATGTCGTATGAATGAGTTATTAACGTTTAAAAAATATGGGGAATTGGAGGAGAGAGAAATTATTACCTTGGATTGAATTAAATGCCTCTCAACAAACTCACACGCTTCCTTTTCTTCCTTCAATTCCACCCATTTAATCTTAGCCCTTGATTACTAAATAGATGGTCAAGATTACTTCATATCCTTTCTACTCATAGAAACTTCCTAGTATATCCTAACCCTTCTATTTTAAACATAGTATTTTTCTTGTCCATTATTTTAATATGGCTTTTTTAACGCCTTTCGAAGTAAAACACGCATAAAACCATTACTTGTATATTAAAAACGGCGTTTTTGATGAATGCATTTGATTCATGGATTGTAAGACGATATTGTGTTTCATGTGAATTGTAAAAACTGTGTGATTCGGAGTACTATCGCTCATTTACCCAGTCACGTCCCCTCTCTAGCCACACGCTTCGCATATGCCATCCAAACCCTATCTCTTGCCCTCGTGCCCATGGATACTCCCACGCTTCGCCCCCCTGTGCCCCCAATATTTAATGTCGCTCTCCCACTTAAATTTACATACCATAGAAAACAAAGGCTCAACGTCGATTCGCTGGTAACCCAGACTCAAAGTCAATTAGCATATAACCTAAGTCGATCAACTAGACACACAGACCCAATGTTGTTTCACCAAACATGTAGGCTCAAGGTCGATTTGCTAAACACACAAGCTCAATGTCGATTCACTAAACACAGACTCAGCCCATAAAAACACAGAATTACGATCGTCAAACTTAAAACACCGGCTTCGGATCAAATCGCTTATAAACAAAGGCTGTGTGGAATCGCTAAAAACATAATCTATACCGAAGCCATTCATAAACTACTTGAGATCCGACATCAGTTATAATCAGGCCAAGATTCTGATCAAACAAGAATGTGAAACACGAACAGTGACACCACACCACTGGTTGAACAAAATACAAATCCAAAATTCGGATTCACGGATCTAAACAGGAGTGTAAACAAGCCTGGCCGAGCCTGAACTCGGCTGGTCATGTTTTTATAAAGCTCAAGCTTGGCTCGAGTCTATTTATTTCAGCTCAAGCTTGGCTCGTGTCGTGAGTGAAACCAAAAGCCCAGGCTCGGCTCGGCTCGGCTCGAGCTAAATTGGGAACAACCTCAAACGAGCTAAAAGCTTGGCTCTAGCCTCCTTCAATATCGCTTAAACGAGCCAAGGCTCGACTCCAGCTCAATTCACCAATGCCATCATCATTATTATTATATGATATATGTTATATATATATAAAAGCTAAAATTTTGTTTGGGCTTGTGAGCCTATTCAAGCTTTGTATCTGAGGCTCGAGCTCGGACTTGATAACTAAACAAGCTCTATTTCAGGCTCGAGGTCGAGCTCGTTGGGGCTTTGGCTCGTACGAACTTTCAACCGAGCCGATACGCTCGAGCCTCTCTGCGCTTGTTCACCCCTAGATCTACATGATAAAAACATAAAACTGTAGCACCCACAAACAAGATATAACTGAACCAAATATGCAAAAACACCAAATTTAAACTAAACTCATATCATAAAAATCTCGAAACACAATCCAACAAAATCCTACACGTTACGATAAGTTCAAACATCATACTTCAAACAAAAACACAAAACATAAACTGACGAGATTACTGGTACCATATTATTCCCGACAAACAGATTACTTAGATCTCTGTCTCATCTTTCGGCGCTTCCTCTTCAATCTCCTCATTCTCTTCTTCTTCCACTAAACCAACACAAATCAACCAATTTCAGATCCATAAAAGCTAATAATCGATGCACAATTCATATGAAAAGAAACCTTACCTTGGCTCTCATGGTGATCGGAAACCGAAAGCTGTGCCTTTACTGGTTAGGATATGAAAATTGAAACCCTAGCCGACGTTGTAAGATTGTGAAGAGATTAGGATAGATGGTGTGGGGGTTATTTAGCGAACCCTAAAGCTTAGTGGACTGATGGATCCTGAATAAGCTCAAGTTCTAGTGGGCCGACTGATCTGAGTTTCTAGGCCTATATGGTGTTTGTGGCTTTGGGCTAGAGGTAGAGGTGTGTAAAACCCGCTTTGGGTCTAAACCAATACTGTTTTGTAAACCGACCCGGTTTTTTTTAGCTTGGTCGCAAACTGGTTTGACCCAAACCGGCTTGGGTAAAGAACTAGTATAGGGTTGAAGCCCCAAACCCACCCAAATCGATTTGAATCCGGTTCAAAACTGGTTTTACCGTTCAAGTTTGGGGTTTTTATCAGTTTTTAGGCGGGCTCAAACCGGTTTGGGTAGGAAACGATTCTCGAAACAAAAATCCTAAATGTATACCAAATCGCCAGGTCGGGTTGGACCCAAACCGGTTTAGGTAACTTGGTTTTTTTAGCGGTCGGGGCCAGGTCAGTTTCCCAGTCACCAACCCCGTCCCGGGTTTATAACCTGGCCCACTTCACTAGAAAAACCCCCTTGTCCCAAATAGGTTTAGACCCAACACAACTTGCTAGTTCGTAGTCTCGTTCCCTAAAACCGGCTTGAACTTGACAAGATTTGAAACAATTTCAAAAACATGTTAATTGTCCCAAACTGGTTTGAACTTGACCCCAATCAATTTGATAGGTTCGAACACTTTGATTTCTAAACCGGTGTGTAACCCGAACCGGTTTTTTACAAAGCGATTTGTTATTTTTTGTTTACCAACCTGATTCAGTTTATAACTCGAACCGGTTTTTCAAAAACACCACGTCTACTTTGTGTCGGGTTTTAATAATTAGTTGGATCTAGATTATTTATTAAAGCGTTGAAAAAGTTGAAGTGTAATCAACCCTAATTTGAAACTTTTACTCTAATTGTTTTCATTGCTAAATATCGCTTGATTTCCAGTATTTTCTAGTAGAAACTCCAAAACACAAATATTTCACTTTGCCTACAAATATCAAACTAAAGGACACGCTACTAATAAAATATACAGGCCTATCGTTTTATAGCCAAGTAGCATCTTGAGGGTGAGATAAGACTTTGGTACCAATAGATCCTGAATTCGATTCCTACAAGGGAGTTTTTCTCATATTTGTTGGGTCTTTTCTCTTGAATTGGTGTATAGGCACTATGTCTAGTGGAGATGGATATGATCGGGTGGTTCCACTGGTGGCACGATGATACTCCAGTGGTCCATCAGTGATCCAAATTTATGCCATATAAATGCAATATTAGAGAACGGTTTATCGATGTCATTATTATTCTTTTATATTTTAGCTAATTACAATAAAAATCAAACCCATGATTTATAAAATATAAAATGATGTAATTATATAGACAAGGGTAGTGTTTCTAGTGGTGGACCAGAAAATATTTTCAATGGGTACGAATGAGGGGTTTAACCAAATATTTAAGGGGTGCGATCGAAATTTTTCCACATAATTTTTTTTTCCAAAGGGTGCGCCCGCCCACCCACCCAGGGCTCTACCTAGGTCCGCCCCTTGTGTCCTATAATTACCCTTTCATGATTCACCTTTAAAGCAGAATATGTTGAAATGTGGCAGTTTGGCAGAGGAGAGTTTCGGCAATGATGGGCATTGTCACTTGTCCATTGTCGTCCGTTGGTTTGGAGTCTACTAGACAATGTTTTGCCTTGCTATTATTGGAAGTTTTACTACTCACTTCTCAATTTTCATCACCCCAAACATGTTGTGTTTCAATTATAGACGTAAAGTGTATTGGCCTCAATTCTTGGGAGCCTTTTAGCCTCAATTCTTGAGAGCCTTGTGTTTTTAAGCTTTTAAGGTTTGTTAGAAGAGTTTTTTATTCTTTGCAAAACCTTAGCCGACATTGACATGTTCATCATGAAGTGAGTAGTTATAGCCTTTCATTATTCATGGCTCATGTTATGGGCTTCCATCTCTCACTACTTTAGTATAACACAAATAATTTGCTAAAGTAGTTAGTAATGCATGTCTAAGCTTTTTAGACATAAAGATATCATATTCAATTTGTATTTCAAAAGTTTATAAGTTTAAGTTTAGCTTTAAAAAGGATGACGTGTTGATAAGCGTCAGAGTTTCTTAAGTAAATGACTCATGTTCGAATTCGTTTTCTGTATTTAGCCCTTCGAATGTTACCTTCACAGCGCAACTTGTGGTTACATGACCCCATTGGTTAGTATGATATATGTGGGCTCCTGTAAGTTTAGCTTTCTCGCGACAAGAAAAGGTTTTAACTCATTTCACAGTTTGTTTCAATTTCTTAATAACAGAAATATGGTTATGATAGCGGAAAGTTCAAAGCAGGTCAAGGGTAGCGCGCATAGGCTAGCGCACGGTTACCGAGAAGCCAAGAGCTTGTCGGTTCAGTTACGTTACTATACATCTAGAAAACACAAATCTAACCATTGGTTAAGAACAAGTATAACAAGTGTTCATCAAGGAAAGATTTAAGGTGTGTTCGTATGTTCTTTGCTCGTTTTATACGTTTACGGTTGGAATACATGGAAGTAAAGATAATTAAATGCTATGTACGTAGTGCATTAGTTTTAAAGTATAGTGTTATAAAATAACCAATATAATTTTTGTAAATTCTTCTAATTACAACAGAAAAAACAAGAAAATCGGATCATATACAACATAAATTCTAGGGCACCACAACTACTACTCATGCTATTTAGGTGAAAGCCAACTAGAAATTGAATGCCCAACTCCTTTCACATGATTGAGGAATTCTATTTTTAGTTCCTTTTACAAGTATAACTTTACATTATTTAATAATCACAAAGTGGACTATATTTTATATAGTTGTAAAATAAAAGGTTGTGACCATAAGCTTTTATTTTTATTTAATCAATATAATATGACATGACTTAAAATCAAGTAGACCCACAAAAATCCGAATCCAGTCATCCACACGGACCACACAATGTCGAATTGACCAAGGATTACCCCTTAAAGTTGATAATACTTTTAAATATTGCTACAAAGTTTATTTAATTTTTTGATTTTCTAATTATTTGTTTAAGTTGAGGTAAATATCAAATTAAAAGTATATCAACTTTAAGTTGGAGAAAACGGGAATGGTTCACAAAGTTGCAAAATTAATAGGGTATTCGCAAGAACACTTCCTTGGTCATGACCCACCTAAGCGTCATGTCACCCATATCTAATCTACCATTCAAAACGACTACCCTAAGGGTATGATCATGACCCAAACCACTGCCCCATTTTTTATTATTTAATAAAAACACAAAACATTCAATCTTGAAAAACTGAAAGGGTGGACCGTGGTTGCCGTGGTTTAATTCACGCGAACCACAGTGGATGAATGAGGGGGTGGTGTGGTGATCTATTAATGATTCTATGTGGCAATTGATGACCCAACTCACACCCCACACCTTTAGCCCAAGCATAGTTTTGGGTCATTTAGACCAACCACAAGCTCATTGTGTTATTTCTAAGGACTACAAGTCAATGAAAAGTAACTCAACATGTATTTCATGATGATTTTATTGAAAGCTTAATGAAGTTTGTCTAGGTGTAAGTCACATTGTTAAGTCAACCAGATGGAAACTCGTGCATGTTACACTGATTGTGTGTCCGACCAATCTAGACCAATACCTTTTGTAACCGCTACTACAAAGGCTCAAGCAGTTCATGCGGCTTTAGCCATAAGCTTTGGTTGTAGTACTTGTATCGTAGTCAAACTTACAGATCAAATTAAAGGATAAAGCGTTGGTACGGCACAAGTCTATGTTTATGGTCATCACAAAAACTACGATTATCTAATAAATATCTCATAATCGATTATCAAGTTTTAAAGCTAAATTTGATAAGCTCTCATGGATCACAAATCACAAAATATTGTTATATATTGGTTTTTTGAATGGGTGATTATATTTACACACAACCTTTTTGATATTTACACTAAGTGATGTGACATTAATAAAATCAAATCCGTGTTTTTCTTTTATAACTTCCGATATATAATGTTTAATAAAAAATTAATAGAATTTTTTATTGTGCTTATTTTATCTACGTTTTGATATAAATTTTGTAAAAAACGGAATATAAAATTTTATAACGACTTATAAAATGTTATATTTGATACGGCTCCGTTTTTTTATAAAATGTATATCAAAACGTAGATAATTATAAGCACATCGCAAAACCATACTCGTTTTTTTTTATAAAACATCATATATCGGAAGTTATAAAAGAAAAACACAAATTTAAATTTATTAATGTTACATCACTTGATGCAAATAGCAAAAGATTGGATGTAAATAGTAGGACCCTTTTGAATTTACCAAACACAAAAATAGTTGATTACCCTTAAAACTTCAAGAAACAACAAGCCAACTCATTATCTTTACAACATGCTTTATTAAAGCTGATTATCAGGCTTTGGTTATTTGATAACAACATTTTAAAATTTAAAACAATCCAAACACACATGTCTTAATTGCATTCTCAGATTTTTATTTAGGTCTATGAGATATAATATGTTTCCTTCACAAACGTATTTTTCTTTGTTCTGATGAAAATCTATGTCTCTATCTTCACAAAATGGACAAAATGTTGGTATGCAATCACATCATTTTCGCAAAGAGATTGTCTTGCATTCAATATACTAATTATATAGGGTTGAAGAAAAGGATATATAAGACTACATAATGTTTTTATATTTAGAAGAGTTTGTGTTTAGTTAGTATTAATTTTTTTTTTTTTGATGTAAAGTTATTGCCTAACTTAAGAAGGGGACACCCACAATGGGTGGGGTCTAGTAGGGATTTAAATGATTTGGCCATTAATGTATGTATCGTCATCTCCATTCATCTATTATACATCATACATGGAACATGATTGGTCTTCATGTCCCATAAAAACCGTACAGAAAGAAACGAAGTGTTTTTTAGTTTTTCTAATTGATTAATATTTTTTTAACGGCAAGGAACGATGTGTCAACCACCGTCACATCGGATGCTATGGCCAAGGTTGACTGCTCGACCGCCGTCAGCCCCTTGGCTCTCTCCAAATACGCGGAAACCTGACCTCCACCCGCCCGAAGGCACGACAATGGAATAATAGGTAAAACCTCGTCTCTCATCCAAGTCAAACCGCCGCCATCCGTATTCGCTCTTCACCTGGATGCCGCAGAAAATAATAAGAAGAGTGGGAATCTAACGAACATAGGTCATAAGGAACAACAATTTTTTCCCAACCACTCCACTACTACCTCATTGACAATTCATTAATACTTAACTTAATGTTCTCTTAATTGAGCCTATGAGAGTTTCTACTTTAGGGTTAAGATATGGTTGTGAGCCTATGGTAGGGCTGTTCAAAAAGCTCGGAGCTCGCTCTGATTTAGCTCGGAAAAAGCTCGCTCGGTATAGCTCGGTTTGAAAGTAAAGTGAGTCTAGCTCGGCTCGGCTCGGCTCGAACGAGCCGGATTAGCTCGATTTGGCTCGTTTGTTAGCTCGGCTCGGTTTAGCTCGGATTATTTTACTTATAATATATTTTATTTTTCTATACATTACAATATATTACAAAAAACTAATTATTATTTACATGTATTTAAGTTTGTTATTTGATATCTATAACTTATTGGAATGCTTATTACCATGCTAATGAACTAATAATGTATTTCGTCGAAGTTTATAATTATTTTGTGTTGTTTAACTTGATTTTGGCTTGTGATCTATTAGGTTGAACTTATTTTGGATATGTTATTTTGAAGTACTGAATAATAGTTTAGAGTACTTAATTTTTAGAGCTATATATTAATTTTTATTTTTAAAATCGAGTCAAACCAAGCCGAGCCAAGCTAGCTCGGTTTAAAACCAAGCCGAGCCCGAGCTTTGACTTTCAACTCGGTTTCGAATCCAAACCAAGCCAGCTCGGTTAGCCGAGCTCGAGCTTGGCCTAGCTCGGCTCGGCTCGGGTCATGAACAGCCCTAGCCTATGGGAGTTTCTACTTTAGAGTAAACATATGGTTGTGAACTTGTTACATGAAAGGAAATTAATACAAAATTATCACGTTTGAGCTTAATTTAAAAAAGTTTGTATTAGGAAATTAATACAAAATTATCACGTTTGAGTTTAATTTAAACAAGTTTGTATTATTTTTGGGTCACTCACAAATATATTTAGCTAAATGAGTTGCATTCGGGTAAATCTAATAAGTTGGCAGTTTGACCCATTTATAATTTTTTTAGAGTGCTAACGCAAAAACAAGTAAAAAATTAAATACATGTTAAGCGAATATTTATGTATCATCAACCTATTAATATACGTGTCATATTTAAGTTCTTATGTATTTTAAAATTCCGATAATTGTAAATCATAAATGGTGTTATCGAATAATAGAATACGAAATCGTTCTTTACTTTATTTGTGTAGGCATCTAATTCTCAATCTATCAATACAAAATACTATCTCATGTCTCAATCGTAATAATAAGAACACGTATTTTTAAGATCCTATCATTGTAAAACATGAATGGTGTTATCAAATTTTAGAATATGAATTCTTTTTTTACTTCATTTGTGTAGGCATCAAATTCTTAATCTATCAATATAATATACATCTCTAGTCTCAATCGTAATAATAACATAACCAAAAAAATCCATAACTTATGATTATAATTAATGTAAGATCCTACTTCTTAGTTAAATTTATAATATCTATCATTATCTAGCTAAGAAATCATAAACCAAATACAACTCTTTTAATTTATCTTCAATTAATAACCCTTTTAGTTTATCCCATACTCTCAAGATAACCCGTAACTTCGGTTAATCCCATACACACCCCTAAACCCGTTTGCTCGGGTTCAAAATTAAAAACTTTTGGCCCAACACTAAAGGTACCCAACACTTTCAACATACAAAGGGAAAACAACATTTGTTTTATGAACAAAACAACTAAATTCATTCCAATAATATTATTTCAAATTTTAAAATATATACTATACATCCATTAAAAAAGGCATGTGCAAGTATGCTACTTCGCATACATGAATGAATTCTCATCCCAACAAAAAAATAATAATAATAATAATAATAAATAAATTTTAAAAAAACCACCGAGTCAAACAGGTGAGTCAACCAGGATAAGAGCTCTGCAAATAGGACAACTAGAATGAGTTGTAAGCCATTTATCCACACACTCACAATGATACCCATGAGAACACTTGGGCACTTTCTCCCCTTCTTCAAACACTCCAAGACATATACAACACTCCTCACCATCCATCCCCAACGACGTCGTATTCCGGTGATGTAGAACTATTGGTAGACCATCAATCACACTGGATTCCAGCCCTTGTGTTCGTGGAAACGGTGTCGTATTGGTGACGGTAGTAGAAGTGGAGAAGAAGAAGAAAAGCGGCAGATCCAACGGATGTAGAGGAAGATTAAGGTTGTTAAGATGACGACAGAAAAGAGTACGATGATGAAGAAGAGTGTACGATCTGGAAGTTCTTGTCGTCGAATTCATCGTATCGCCAGTGGAATGTGTCTAGAGAAGACATTGAGAGGCATGGATTGGAGGAGAGAGAGAGAGGGGAGGGGAAGTTGGAATGAGAGGAGTTGGTATAAATAATGTGGAGAAAGTTGTAAAGGAGAAGGAAGGTTGAGAAGTGACAAGTTGGGTGAAGTATAAGGGGTGTTTTTGTAAATGAGGAGAGAAGTGGGAATGTCATAGATGTGAGTTAATTTCCTGGATGGTGCATGTGGTTTCATGTTTTTTTATGTTTTGTCCCTATCTTTTGGAAATAACATTTATGCTTCCTATGGTTTGTTATTTTGTTACTCGGATAGTCCCTTGATTAGTGTCCGTTAGTTTGGAAATCGCAGGTATGCTTCCTATAGTTTTTTATTTTGGTACTCGGATAGTCCCCTGATATTTACGCACGGGACTATCCGAGTAAGAAAATAACAAACCATAGGGAGCATACCTGCTATTTCCAAAAGGTGGGGGCTAAACGTGAAAAAAACATGAAACCACAGGGACCATCCAGGCAATTAACTCCCAAAGATGATAACGCTAAAGCCAAACTATCTAGAGTTAATTAACCGCCATAACTAATAACTGAATCGTAACCAACATAATTGAACCAGTTTAAACAAATAACTGACATAACCAGTGGTTATAGTTATAAAGTTTTGCTTAATCGATCAATCGGTTATTATTTCGCTTATGAATATTTGGTTAACCGATAACACCAAAAGCGAACCGAACACATAATGTTAAGTTTATATAATAGATTTATGTTTTACCATAACCATCTAGAGGTTTTTCTATCGTCCCACATCAAAGGCTTAGGTTTTGCTTTTTGTTTTTTTTTTTTTTTTTTTAAAATTATTTTGTTAAAAGAGATCTCACATTGATACTATAATAAAAAAAAATGTAATCTTGGTTGTCTTTAGTAAATCCAACATAGTGGTTTCATTTTTATTTGGTAGGTTAATTGGTTCATTATTTTTAAACTTTATCTCAAAGTTAGTTTTAATAGATGTTTTAGCAAATAATATGGCAAATAATAATAAAAAATAGGTGATATTTTATTTTAGTCCTTAATTATTTCATATATTAATAAATAATATATATTTATATTTATATTTATAATTTAATTTAAGTTAACTTAGCTTAAAGGAGTAACAAATTTAATACAAAGTTGAATAAACATATTTTAAAAATTAACTTAACAAAATTTATAAATATCACATTAAAGTTCTTTTTTTTTAAATATACTTACGATTGTATGTGAAAAATATTGATGTTATATTTTATTCAACCCATATAATAAATGGTTTTCTCAACCTATGTAAAGTACATGTTTTTTAAAAGACAATTTATTTTTATTACTAACTATATAACATTTATTCAATTAGTATAATACACGAAATTCTAACCTAATTTATTAAAATACATCAAATTTTTTAAAAGCACATGTTGGTATAATTATATTGGAGGAATTTTTAGATAGTATAAAAAGTGATTTTTAGTTTTTTACATCAAGGGTAATGGGCACTCTAGGGTAGTACCACAGCCCCAACTAATCAACAGGCGTCATGTCAAATTTAAACCAAAGTACCTTAACACTACAAAACACTGGCGGCGCCTGCCCTAAACACCCATGGAACCACAAACCTCATTCCTTTACTCCACCCACCTATCACACACACCCTTAACTTCATCAAACATCCCAACCCTCAACCTTTACCCTTACGACGTCATCTACCGGGAGAACTAACCTACCCAGCCTATCCGTGAGGGCAATGACGATATTCTAGTGCGGGTTCAAACAGGCCATGGTACCTGCAAGGGTGCCCCGTCCCACCTAATTAATATAAGTATTCAAATGTCTAATGCTAACTAACTAATTAAACTTTTCACCTCAAGAAAAAAGTAGCCGTCTATAACTTTTTTTCTCCTTTTTGCAAACTTGGTGACTAAGTCGATATATTAGTAATGAAACAGTTAAAATTAAAGATGCAATAGATAATTATTTTCATTGTAAGACGATATACAATATAGCATATTCTTCACGTGCTATTCAACAAAAGAAATCATTTAAATTTTAATTTCCTTATAATGTAGTGTAAAACGTGATTTAATTGCACATACTATGTATGTTGTATTTAGTTATCAACTTTTGTAGGCTCGAGTATAATCGAATCAGAATTGGGTTCGAGTTAGGCGAATATGAAGAGAGATGTAGTTGCAGGCATGAATTCTAAAGGCTTATGTCTAAGAATCTAAGATACAACTTTTTTCAACACCAAATATAACTTTCAACTAACCAATAATGAAATAAAGCCAAAAAGAAAAAGAAAAAAAGGAAATACTAAGAAACACGATGAGCAAGATTAATTACTAGTAGAGATACTTAAATTCTGTACCAGTGTCGAAAGTATCGATTCTGAAAGTCGTAAAATGTGTCTCAGTACCGAAAGTGCGCAATATAGTACGCTACCGGCACTGGTACGGTATGGTATTCAATGTATATCATCATAAACTACGGGTACTGAGCCAAAAGTACCGATCTCGAAAATGATAAAAAGTGAGTACCAAATTAGTATCGAAAATGACCCGATGTGGTACCGGTTTGGTTCTATGTAGATAGAAGACAATAGAAACATGTAACAAATATAGTTTATTTTATTTATAAAGTTTGTTTTACATTCTTTATATATATTCCATGATCAAATTTATATAAAGTTTCATGGCAAATTCATTTAATAGCATGTTTCAGTGGATTCCATGTTGGTTTTAATTGAATAAGTGAACACTTTTTGTTTTTCAAGTTTGCTTTTATGACTTCATCGTTTTAACAAATAACCAAATAAATGACGCATCTAATCAATAATATTAATCGTTTTAACAATAAGTTCTTTTAATATATTAAATTTCAAACTATAATTCTTAGAATCCATCAAGACAGTAATGTTGCATCAAGTATGAAAATACACAAGAAAAATTGAATCAAGGTACATATGGGTTAAATGAGAAGTATCCAACCATGAGAACCATGCCAATCACTATACATATAGTCTACTTGGCATATATTCGTAAATTGAGATGACAGTAGAACATAAATCCAATGAAAAAAACACCCCTTTAAAAATAAAATTTGACTACAAGTGATATTATTACTTATAAAATGAATTCAGATGAAAAGAATATATCAAAAAACATAAAGTAATTGAGACTTACAGAAGGATTTGTAGCCCAATGGTATCAAGTTTAAGTCTTGTCCAGAGACAAATGAGGCAGATTTTAGATTTTTAGGAGTAGATGTCGTTTGCTGTTAGAATAATTGAGACTTATATGTTATCCTACATTCCTACTAAACTCGAGTAATTAATATCAAGATGATAATCAACAATACAAAATTGATTGCTTAAATACAAATATATGTTTTTTCTAAACGATGTAACATGCATAAAATAGGAGGGCTATGGAATAGATGTCAAGGGTCCTGTAGTCGTCCATGAACCCGATAAGAGGGCAACAATGGTTTCGCGTTCACAAAGGACAATGAACCAAATGCAGTGATGTAGGACTGCAAAGCCGTAGCCTATGACAACAATGAAGACTCGACGCTTGAGTCTGTCATGAGTGAATATGCCACTAGGAAAGCACTAGAACAGCAGAAGACACATTGAATTTTTTTTGGAAATGGTATATTTTAAAAACATTTTTTAGGATAACGGGAAGTCAAAAAAGGGTATATGAGGTATCCGCTATTAGCAATAGCGGATTAGGAAGAAAAATAAAGTGTACTGCAGCTTTACTCAGGGAGGTGTCAGGTTTGCTCAGGAGGTGTTTCCTAATCCGCCATTCTCAATAGCCGATTAGGAAGAAACACTTCACCAACTCAACCCAGTTAACCCTAGTCAGTTATATTACCCAAAACCTAGTTAAGTTTTAACAAACCAAACTAACCCCTTTAACTGATCTACCTAACCTCCGTTACCTTTGGATTCCTGCCATAAATGTGGGCTGCTGCAACTTCTGATCTTGGGTCTCGGTTGTTGTTGCGAGAAACGGTGGTGAAACATGAGTGAGCTGCTGTCCATGTTGTCATTTCGAAACAATTGGAATCTTTTAATTTTCTTGCCGTGCATGTCCAAAGACATGGTTGAGAGGTTTCGGGCTGGGCGTAGTTCGTTTCCTTGATACTTTTACATTTCACTGTCAAGACTTTTTAACTGGGTTATGTTTGGTGTCGGGTGAGTCTGGAACCATGGTCAAGTGTTTCTTCCTAATCCGCTATTGAGAATGGCGGATTAGGAAACACCTCCCTACCCAAAGCTGGGGCACCACTTTATTCTTCCTAATCCGCTATTGCTAATAGCGGATACCCCATTTTTTTGACTTCCCCGTTATCCTAAAAATGTTTTTAAAATATACCATTTCAAAAAAAAAAAAAAAAATCAAGACACATTATTAGCATTTAGCAACTTTATAGACTTAAATATGTTTCATCTGAATAAAAATGAATAACTGATTTTATAGATAGAAAAACATTCATGGAAGCGTATTTTATGGTAAAAAAAAGCATTGTAATTTTGAAGGATATCCAGTGGTACAATTTTACTTTTATTTTATGAACCCGGTTCATATAGGCGCATATTTATTTTGTTTCATTGATTAGTCAAAACACTTTTGACAAGCATGTATATGTATATTTATGTTAGTTAAAAATAAATTTTTAACTAGTGAACAATATGTATATGTACATATTTAAACAACGGAAGCGTATGTAACAAAATGACATGAACATTTTATACCAAGGAACATCCGTAATGGAACAAGGTCACCGGCATGCAAACACGAAAATATAAACGCAAACTATAAGGGGATTAGATATACCTTCGGTTAGTAATAAACCGGTTGAGACACCGAGGTTCAACGAACAAGTGGTAGTTATACGAACTAGCGAAACACGGGTTCGGTTCGGGTCGGGTAGCGGAGGTGGTGGCCGGCAGTCCTAGCGGCGGCGGCACCCGGCGGCGACGACAGTTCTGGCCGGCAGGGACGGCGGCGGTGGTGACAGTTCTGGCCGGTTTGTGGTTGTGGGTGTTGTGAGATTATTGCAAGTTCTTCCTACATCTCAAAGCAAGACCCAACACCCCTTTTTATAGCACATGGAGATCCTTTACATGGATTCTTATTGGTGGGCATAATGCATGCATTCCAATTGGTGGACTTAATGCATGTTTGCCAAGTGTTGGAGGTCCCTTGCATGTGCGATAAGTGGCGTAACCCGTCTCGCCCGGTCAATGTACCCGCCTCTCAGTTAATACCCGTAACAATGAAATAATCCCGCTTATGAACATAAATATAATTATGATGTGTTTCGCATATTGTTCGTAATTATCAGTTAAACCAGTTAAGTGGATTTAAGTTCGTTGCCCACGGTGTAACTCTTACGGGTCAAGACCCAGTCGGTAGCGTTGACTTATCGAACCGGACATAAATATCCAACAGCTCCCACTTGGACGGTCTCTGATAAGATCTCAACACAGACAGCTAGCGGTGTTCTAGCTACACATAGCTGCCCCCAACAGGTCATGACACTTTAAAGTCACTAACCAAGGTATCTTCCCTTTAGCAACGGCTTGTTATTTGAAGATAATAGACTTATTGTAATCGTTGTCATCTATCCTCTCTGTAAAAGACATCGATTGAACAATGAGACATGGATTAGGTTCAATCTCATATGGTGTTCAATCATTATCGTTCTCGCTCAAGAATCAAAGTGGTCCAATCAAACACACAGTAAGTTTGGGTAAGGCCTTACACTTCACCAGTTTGAATCAACGAGGGCACCCAGATGTCTAACTATTACATATAATGTAAGAGTACAGAATTCCATCTTGATTACATACAACTCCCACTGAACTTCAGAGTTATTCCCAACTAATGCCTTTATGACTGGCAGTTACGCGACAGCGGTTGACACTGATCAAAGAATAGTCTTTAGTAACGAAAGTTCTAGTATGTATCTCAGGTCAGAGGATACTAAATGAGTATACCAAAATCAAATTCATCTTATGACCAAGATCCATGAAGATGATTTGATGCGAGTTACATCTGACATCATTCGTAATGAGGTATGTGAGTTTGGAAGTCAACTCCTTGAGTCCAAAGTCAGAATAGTCTTAATTCAGAATCGTTCCCATGAGTCTGACCGACTACGGATAATTTAGAATACAAGATTCATGGATTAAACGTATCAAATCCAAACACAGTTGTAGGATTCAAGAATTGTATTTAACTAGTAAATCAAAATGAATGCAAGAGTACAACTGTTTGATGTTCGTAAATCCAAATACTAAATCAAAATATATCACTAGCTAATCTAAGCCCAATAGAGTCCATGTGACGATCATGTTTTTCTTGAGTCATTGGCTTAGTAAATGGGTCAGCTAGGTTTTGATATGTGTCAATTTTGCTTATAACGATGTCTCCACGTTCCACAATCTCACGTATGTAGTGGAACTTTCTCAAAATGTGCTTGGCTTTGTGATGAGATCTAGGCTCCTTGGCTTGAGCAATAGCACCTGTGTTATCACAAAATATCTGGATGGGTTTCATGATACTTGGAACCACATCGAGATCGCTTATGAATTTCTTCATCCAAGCAGCTTCCTTTGCGGCATCTGATGCGGCAATGTACTCAGATTCCGTGGTGGAATCAGCCACAACACTCTGCTTGGAGCTTTTCCATGAGACACCTCCTCCGTTGAGAGTGAACACGAAACCCGTTTGTGAGCGAGAGGTATATCGGTCAGTTTGAAAACTAGCTCAGTGTAACATTCAGTGAGCTCATCATTGACCCCTCCAAATATCAAGAACATATCTTTTGTCCTTCTCAAGTACTTAAGGATGTTCTTAACTGCAGTCCAGTGGGCAATCCCAGGATTCTGCTGGTAACGGCTGGTCATGCTCAAAGCATACGAGACGTCTGGTTGAGTACATACTATAGCATACATGATAGAACCAATCGCGGAAGCATATGGAACTGCTTCCATTTGCTTTATCTCACGGTCCTCATAGGGAGCTTGTGATTTGTTCAAGACGGTTCCTTTAGTCATTGGAACACCTCCTTTCTTGGAGGTTTCCATTTTGAAGCGTCTTATCACTTGATCTATGTATGTGCTCTGAGTTAGCCCAAAAAGTCGCTTAGATCTATTCCTATAGATCTTGATTCCCAGAATGTAAGCGGCTTCTCCAAGATCCTTCATTGCGAAACAAGATCCTAACCAATGCTTACTTTCCTTAAGCATGGGGATGTTGTTTCCAGTGATCAATATATCATCTACATACAAGATGAGAAATGATATAGCACTCCCACTAGCCTTTCTGTAAACACAAGACTCGTCTTCGTTCTTGACAAAACCAAACTCTTTGATATTCTGGTCAAAATGAAGATTCCAGCTCCGAGATGCTTGCTTGAGTCCATAAATGGATTTGTTTAGCTTACATACCCTATTGGGATATTTTGGATCGATAAAACCGTTAGGCTGAACCATATAAACATCTTCAGAAAGTTATCCATTAAGAAGGCGGTTTTAACATCCATTTGCCAAATCTCGTAATCATAGTACGCAGCTATGGCAAGTAATATCCTGATCGACTTGATCATAGCAACGGGCGAGAAGGTTTCATCATAGTCAATACTTTGAGTTTGAGTGAAACCTTTCGCTACTAGCCATGCCTTATAGGTTTGTATATTTCCATGCATGTCGGTTTTTCTCTTGAAAACCCATTTGCTCCCTACTGCCCGATATTTGGGGGGTAGTGTCACACCCCGACCCACAGCGGAAAAGGTGATCGGGGCATGATTGGGTTTTCATCAAAGCTCATGACATTTATTATAATGTTTCATATTTATTATTACAATTTAAAAGGAATCATACAATCAAATCAAACAAATACAACATGTTCTATACATCCTTCTAAACTTCATTATTTATCTTCTAAGGCAATTTCCTATGTTTTCCTTGCTTCATCCTGTTCACCTGTATCATGTGTAAAAATGGTTTTTGGGTCAACAAAAAGTTGGCTAGTGAATCCTATGAAAAACATTTAAACAAGTTTATTGAATTGATTATTAAATAAAGTGCATAACCACATATGAGTAAATGTAAATGTAATATATTCACAAAACACTTAATATTAAATATTGCACACACATACAACAATAGATTGTTTTGAGGCACGCGTTGTTCAACTCGTCTCTCACGAGGAACTGATGGGCCTAATGAATGAGTTTTGAGGCACGCGTTGTTCTACGAACTGATGGGCCTAATGAATGAGTTTTAAGGCACGCGTTGTTCAACTCGTCTCCCACGAGGAACTGATGGGCCTAACAAATAGTTTGCATACAACTTGACAATATGTAATACATAACAACAAACAATATTTACATTCTAAGTTTAGATCATAATATGGTATAGCACGAGTTTGAATAACGAATTAGTTTAAGCGACACATGATACACCCCAAAACGTGAATAAAAAGGGGAGTTTGTAAGAATTCACTCACAGTGGGTGCGTTTCTTGGATTGATGATGAATGCGCACGAATTTGGATTTAATCGACAAGGGAACTAACCTAAATAATAACATAATAGTTCGATAAATAAATAAACTCTTATTTGAGATTAGTATTTTCAATTAGTGTTCTTTAATGGGATTGTTCGGTTTATTTTTGTGAGTTCAAGGAAATTTTCTAACTTTAAAAATATTATTTTTAAGTATTTTAAATTGATTTTTAAATAAAATAAATAAATAAAAGAAAATAAAAATTTTTGACTTTTTGACCAGTTGACCGTTGACCAGTTGACCATTGACCGTTTGACTGTTGACCGGTTCGGTCGTGTATATGTATGCGCTGGGTTAGGCTCGAACCCGAGACCTCCCGTACGCGTGCACGCAGCTCTACCAACTGAGCTACGTGTCTAACCCTAAATATTTCTGTTTTTAGTTATACTTATATACAAACTAGATAAATTCATTTCTGTCCTTATATAAAAACTTTGATAATTGCCAGAACCGGTGCGGTAGCCTGGACTCGAACCCGCGACATATGATTTAAAATCGCACACAGTCAACCACTGGACTGTGTGTCTATCTTTGTTATTATTCCGGTTTTCATTAAACTTAACATCTAACTGCGTGTGCATCCGGTTCAGTTTAAAAGGGAACATTTTTATTACAGAGAATGTGCTTGTGTCAAGGATCGAACTCGGGACGTGTGTTAATCGTTTGCACACAGTCCACCGTTGGACTGTGTGTCTAACCCGTTCATATAACTTGTTTTAATTAAACATATATACAACCGAAGCTTCATCTTCTTCGTTAAACTTTACCCAGAAAAATCAATTCGACTGTTTAATCGATAATTCTTGTTGAATTAGTTGATTGCGTATACTGATTGACGAAATTAATTTAAACAGAAAGATTTTAAGGATGTTGTACCGAACAGGTGTGATTTCCGACGAATTTCGGTGACTGGAGTTTTTCCGGCAACGTGTATCTTGCGACAGAGAATCTTCAGGAAATCTGAGGTGAGTGTGGGTGACTTCTGTCCGAGCTCTTGATGTCCTAATTATAAGGTGAAGCAACAGTGGAATCGATTCTTCGGTTTTCCGGCAAGTATCTGAGGATTCCGGCGAACACAGATAAGTTCCGGCGACTTGCGGCGACTGATTCCGAGTTTTTTAGCGAGAGTTTAAGAGAGTGTTTGAGGGATAAAACGGGTTGGATTGAGAAAATTAGCCCTGTATTTATAGGCTGCTATGCGATTTGATTTCTTTTGTTAATTCGGCGGTTTATGACCAAAATTAGTGCTAGACATCGGTTATAACCGATGTCGTCGACGGTTATACCGTTATAGTCAAAGGAATACTGGCTGAACTCGCGGATTGCCGGATTTTCCGGTGATTGCGAGTTTGGCCGCTCTGAAATCAGTTTTTGATTTCGAGTCTTAACTTAAATATTATCTGTTTCAGTATTCTAACAAAGAATTCAAGTGGTGGACCGGTGAAGTGTTTGTGTGATAAGTCTTTGAGGTGATCCCGGCTGACCCGGGTTCGAAACCCGGCATCAGCATAATATTTTTATTTCATTATTTTTAATAAATTTTCAATTATAAATTTTATATTCTAATATATTTATTAATTATGTATCGTTTAAAATTAATTTGAGCATTAAATATGCAACAAAATTTTTAACTGAATGTTCGGTAAATAAACGAAGCGGGTTTGGTTAACCCGGTTTTTTACGGATGTTACAGTATCCCCTACTTTTAGAAATTTCGTCCCGAAATTTAAGTAGTGGCATGTTTGACTCAAAAGGATGGCGTTTTAATTTGACAATTACATACTTAGAAGAGAGTAAGAGTTTAAATTTTTGCTTGAGGCGGTAACGTTCCTTGTAAGGGTTGAGTACCCTGCTACAGGAATCGCTTTTTGATGCCTACGATAAAATATTGATAAACAGAGTTGATTGACTGAATACGATTTCATGCGCAAGAGTTTTGATATGTTTGGAAAGATAAGGTTATATCCTAAAACAAACTTCACACTAAAATCTACATGGAACTTCTCATAACGCTGAATGCCTTGATCCTTTGGCAAGAATACTAATATATAGGAAGTACCAGCGCGTATCACCATATTCTTGTCAAATTTTCATTGGTTTTATCAGTAAGTTATGATTGGTTCTATGATGTGACTCTAGAACATAAACAAACACAACAACCAAAGCCTGAGTCCTAATTCTGATAGTATACAGGTTTGAATGGTGACAGTACCTCTCTCGTTGTTATGATGGAGAGGTTAGTCTATGTAGAAATGGAACACAATCCCATTTCTTTAAATGATGAGATGATATAAATGCTAAATCAGTGAGTATAAAACAAACTTCAACCAAGACATTACTAAATCCTACATGGAACTTCTCATAACCGCCTGACAATGCCTCTGATCCTTTGACAAGAATACGTATATATAGGAAGTACCAGCGGCGTATCCACCATATTCTTGTCAAATTTTCATTGGTTTTATCAGTAAGTTATGATTAGTCCTATGTGACTCTATAACATATACAAACACAACAACCAAAGCTTGAGTCTTAATTCTTATAGTATAAATGTTTGAATGACGACAGTACCTCTCTCGTTTGTTATGATGGAGAGGTTAGTCCATGTGGAAATGAAACACAATCCAATTTCTTTAAATGATGAGATGATATGAATGCTAAATCAGTGAGTATAAAACAAACTTCAACCAAGACATTACAAAATCCTACATGGAACTTCTCATAACCACCTGACAATGCCTCTGATCCTTTGACAAGAATACTTATATATAGGAAGTACCAGCGGCGTATCCACCATATTCTTGTCAAATTTTCATTGGTTTTATCAGTAAGTTATGATTAGTCCTATGTGACTCTATAACATATACAAACACAACAACCAAAGCTTGAGTCTTAATTCTGATAGTATAAATGTTTGAATGACGACAGTACCTCTCTCGTTTGTTATGATGGAGAGGTTAGTCCATGTGGAAATGAAACACAATCCAATTTCTTTAAATGATGAGATGATATGAATGCTAAATCAGTGAGTATAAAACAAACTTCAACCAAGACATTACTAAATCCTACATGGAACTTCTCATAACCGCCTGACAATGCCTTTGATCCTTTGGCAAGAATACTTATATATAGGAAGTACCAGCGGCGTATCCACCATATTCTTGTCAAATTTCTTCATTGGCTTTATCCGCAAGTTATGATTAGTTCTATGTGACTCTAATACATAAATAAACACAACAACCAAAGCTTGAGTCTTAATTCTGATAGTATACATGTTTGAATGATGACAGTACCTCTCTCGTTTGTTATGATGGAGAGGTTAGTCTATGTAGAAGTGAGACACAACTCAACTTCTTTAAATGATGAGACTGAAATATGTCGTGAATGTTAAATCAACGAGTATAAAACAAAACTGAAATAGTAATTCGCATTAAGATTCTTGGATAAATTTCCAATTTATAATTGAGATACGTGAGAATTGAGACAACATAAAAGAAAAACATAAAAACTAAGCGGTTGGAGTTGAATCTTGATTTTTGGTGAAGAAGACTAGTTGGGTGGTTCGTTTGGGCCGTCATTATCTTCAACAGGATTGGCGTTGATGTTGTAGACTCTTCCTCTTGCTGGTGGCCTAGTGGTTAGGTTTTCTTGATTTGCTTGGTTAACTGGGTTTGCTTGAGCTTGGGCGTTTATGATGTTAACCAACCGAGGGTACGTGTTTCTAAAATGGGTAGGGTCGCCACAATTAAAACAAGCTCGAACATAAGGAAACATGGGGTATTGGGGTTGTTGATATGTTTGGATCATGTTTTGAGTAGGGGGTGAGGTTTGGTTTTGAGAGTGCGGCAAGCCTTGCTCAAATGACCATAGCGTCCACAATTCACACATAGTCGACAAGGTAAGGTATATGGATGGTGATAAAAACAGGTGTACATTAAGGGTGAGGTCCAAGGTAAGGTTTCTTATTTGGGTAAGTTGAGTTGGGTGCTACTTGGGTGATTGGGATAGCTTGGAGGGGTACGGCTTGTGAGACTGGTTGATTGCGTTGGGTGACAGCGAAAAGTTGCCCATCTCATTTTCTCTTAGAAATAGGTTGAGAAGGGGATTCGGTTTGGGTGGAGTTTAAGGTTTCAGTCGATGCTTTATCCTTCTTCTTCTCCTCCTTGAAGTTTTGATTCCGTATGCGGTTCTCGGTGAGCTCTGTAGCTAATTCCATTGCTGCTTCCAAAGTTGCAGGATTTGAAATGCTTGAAGGTGCATTTAGTGGTATTTGGGGGAGGGTTGATAACATTTTGATCTTCTTGATTGATTGGGTTGTCGGGATTAGCGGTAAGGGCTTGTTGAATCTTGAACTACGATGCTGGGTATTACGGCCGCCATTTGTTGAGCGATTTGGGCAGCCATGCGCTAGCGGGATTTCCTGATTTCATTTTCCTACGAGCGAGACTAGAATCTACAAGGAATACGTACCAAGAGTATGAGTTGGATGTTTTAGGGATCATGTGTCGTATTTAGGAATGAACATTCATAAAATAAATATAAAATATTAAATCTACTACATCCATAGGATGTCTTGGGCTTTGCTCGTAATTGGGCCTTGCATGCCGCCATACTTCACCTTCGTAATCATGTGGGCCCCCATGATTACCGGGTTTTTCATATGGTTCGCATGTGTTAGCCTGGTTACGTACACTAAAACCCGGAGAAAATCGAGAAATATGTATGTAACGTATGATATTCGGAATGTATCCAGGTGTGGACACGGTGACACCTTAAAGTGGGGTTAGTTCGAACGACGTTTGGTGTGGCATGCTTTGGCCTAATAGGTCCTTCGTACTCTCATCGTTGGTCCCCAGGTAGGCAAACTGGTCCGTTATATTGGATTTATACGAATGCCAACCTAGACAGGATGTTCCGACTAACGGTACTTGTACCCTTACAGTTACTACATGCCCGTCGCAGAACTCACTTCGATGAGATTTGAAAAATGAAAAATGCGACAAAATCTTGAATAACGGAAGTATGAAGATGATTTGAATTTGTAAACATTGAAATATGTATGATGAATGTGTATGTAATTATGTATGTTTGACTGTATGTATAATTCACTATGTATCACAAAATGTAGTATTGGAAGTGTTTGCATGCATTTGTGTATGTAATAAATATGAAAAAAATAAACATCATGAGTTTGCATATAACCACATAAACAATTAAAATCTAGTCAACTATAGTATAGGCTCTAAGGGTCTAATAACCTATCCTATATCCCTATAGTCAAAAGCTCTGATACCAATCGGTCACACCCCGACCCGCAGCGGAAAAGGTGGTCGGGGCATGATTGGGTTTTCATCAAAGCTCATGACATTTATTATAATGTTTCATATTTATTATTACAATTTAAAAGGAATCATACAATCAAATCAAACAAATACAACATGTTCTATACATCCTTCTAAACTTCATTATTTATCTTCTAAGGCAATTTCCCATGTTTTCCTTGCTTCATCCTGTTCACCTGTATCATGTGTAAAAATGATTTTTGGGTCAACAAAAAGTTGGCGAGTGAATCCTATGAAAAACATTTAAACAATTTTATTGAATTGATTATTAAATAAAGTGCATAATCACATATGAGTAAATGTAAATGTAAATATATTCACAAAACACTTAATATTAAATATTGCACACACATACAACAAAAGATTGTTTTGAGGCACGCGTTGTTCAACTCGTCTCTCACGAGGAACTGATGGGCCTAATGAATGAGTTTTGAGGCACGCGTTGTTCTACGAACTGATGGGCCTAATGAATGAGTTTTAAGGCACGCGTTGTTCAACTCGTCTCCCACGAGGAACTGATGGGCCTAACAAATAGTTTGCATACAACTTGACAATATGTAATACATAACAACAAACAATATTTACATTCTAAGTTTAGATCATAATATGGTATAGCACGAGTTTGAATAACGAATTAGTTTAAGCGACACATGATACACCCCAAAACGTGAATAAAAAGGGGAGTTTGTAAGAATTCACTCACAGTGGGTGCGTTTCTTGGATTGATGATGAATGCGCACGAATTCGGATTTAATTGACAAGGGAACTAACCTAAATAATAACATAATAGTTCGATAAATAAATAAACTCTTATTTGAGATTAGTATTTTCAATTAGTGTTCTTTAATGGGATTGTTCGGTTTATTTTTGTGAGTTCAAGGAAATTTTCTAACTTTAAAAATATTATTTTTAAGTATTTTAAATTGATTTTTAAATAAAATAAATAAATAAAATAAAATAAAAACTTTTGACTTTTTGACCAGTTGACCGTTGACCAGTTGACCGTTGACCGTTTGACTGTTGACCGGTTCGGTCGTGTATATGTATGCGCTGGGTTAGGCTCGAACCCGAGACCTCCCGTACGCGTGCACACAGCTCTACCAACTGAGCTACGTGTCTAACCCGAAATATTTCTGTTTTTAATTATACTTATATACAAACTAGATAAATTCATTTCTGTCCTTATATAAAAACTTTGATAATTGCCAGAACCGGTGCGGTAGCCTGGACTCGAACCCGCGACGTATGATTTAAAATCGCACACAGTCCACCACTGGACTGTGTGTCTATCTTGGTTATTATTCCGGTTTTCATTAAACTTAACATCTAACTGCGTGTGGATCCGGTTCAGTTTAAAAAGGAACATTTTTATTACAGAGAATGTGCTTGTGTCAAGGATCGAACTCGGGACGTGTGTTAATCGTTTGCACACAGTCCACCGTTGGACTGTGTGTCTAACCCGTTCATATAACTTGTTTTAATTAAACATATATACAACCGAAGCTTCATCTTATTCGTTAAACTTTACCCAGAAAAATCAATTCGACTGTTTAATTGAAAATTCTTGTTGAATTAGTTGATTGCGTATACTGATTGACGAAATTAATTTAAACAGAAAGATTTTAAGGATGTTGTACCGAACAGGTGTGATTTCCGATGAATTCCGGTGACTGGAGTTTTTCCGGCAACGTGTATCTTGCGACAGAGAATCTTCAGGAAATCTGAGGTGAGTGCGGGTGACTTCTGTCCGAGCTCTTGATGTCCTAATTATAAGGTGAAGCAACAGTGGAATCGATTCTTCGGTTTCCCGGCAAGTATCTGAGGATTCCGGCGAACACAGATAAGTTCCGGCGACTTGCGGCGACTGATTCCGAGTTTTTTAGCGAGAGTTTAAGAGAGTGTTTGAGGGATTAAACGGGTTGGATTGAGAAAATTAGCCCTGTATTTATAGGCTGCTATGCGATTTGATTTCTTTTGTTAATTCGGCGGTTATGACCAAAATTAGTGCTAGACATCGGTTATAACCGATGTCGTCGACGGTTATACCGTTATAGTCAAAGGAATACTGGCTGAACTCGCGGATTGCCAGATTTTCCGGTGATTGCGAGTTTGGCCGCGCTGAAATCAGATTTTGATTTCGAGTCTTAACTTAAATATTATCTGTTTCAGTATTCTAACAAAGAATTCAAGTGGTGGAGCGGTGAAGTGTTTGTGTGATAAGTCTTTGAGGTGATCCCGGCTGACCCGGGTTCGAAACCCGGCATCAGCATAATATTTTTATTTCATTATTTTTAATAAATTTTCAATTATAAATTTTATATTCTAATATATTTATTAATTTTGTATCATTTAAAATTAATTTGAGCCTTAAATATGCAACGAATTTTTTAACTGAATGTTCGGTAAATAAACGAAGCGGGTTTGGTTAACCCGGTTTTTTATGGATGTTACAGGTAGCTCAACCAAGTCCCAGACTTGATTGTCACGCATGGATTGCATCTCGGCTTTCATGGCCTCTAGCCATTTCGCAGAATCCGGATTAGAAATAGCATATTTGTAACTAGTAGGCTCGTCATCAGACTCGACTGCTGTCAGGGCTTCAGAACCCTCAATATGCCAAAGGTATCTATCGGGTTCTTTACGAGTCCTGATGCTCCTGTGAAGGCTTGCGTTTAAGTCTGAATCAGTGTCAATAATTTGTTGTGGTTCAGACGTTCCGACCTCCTCAACGGTTGTTTGAGGTCCTTGAACTTCTTCAAGATCCACTATATTACTTCCAGTTCGTCGACTAAGAAGTTCATCTTCAAGGAATCTTCTAGCCTTCCTTTGATGGAAATCATATTTGCATCAGGATGGTAGAAGTAATAACCGCTTTGGTTATAGTATCCGACGAAAACAACCTTTTCGCCTCGAGGTCGAGTTTGTCATCAGAATCACTTGTGATGTACGCATCACACCCCCATATTCTAAGGTAACTCAAGTTTGGCTTACGCCCATACCATATCTCATATGGAGTCTTGTTCACCTTTTTGGTTGGCGCTAGATTTACGAGTTGTGCAGCAGTCATAAGAGTAAAGCCCCAAAAGGAGTGAGGCAAATTTGTTCTACACATCATCGATCGAACCATATTCAACAGGGTTCGATTTCTCCTTTCACACATGCCATTAAGTTGGGGTGTGCCTGGTGGAGTGGGTTGTGAAACTATTCCACGTTCCTTTAGATGATCGAGAAATTCTAAGCTGAGGTATTCACCGCCTCGATCTGAGTGAAGCATTTTAATCTTTCTATTAAGTTGGTTTCAACTTCGTTCTGAAACTCCTTAAACTTTTCAAAGGTTTCATGCTTATGCTTCATAAGATAAATATAAGCATATCGACTATAATCATCGATGAATGTAACGAAGTATCTCTCGTGATTCCTACTCATGGTTCTAAAAGGACCACATACATCTGAGTGTATGAGTCCTAATAGATCACTAGCTCGTTCACCAACATGGGTGAAGGGATCCTTGGTGAGCTTGCCAGCTAAACATGATTCGCAATCATCAAATGAGTCCGCACCGGTGGATTCAAGAATCCCCTCAGATTGGAGCCATTTTATGCGTGCCTTGCTTATGTGGCCAAGTCTACAATGTCATAGGAATGAATCACTAGTACCAATTTTCTGGCGTTTAGAAAGGTGATATATGTTATTGTTAGGTTGAACATCAATTTCGTAAATACCGTTTCGAGGTTTAGCCTCAAAATAGTAAGTACCATTTAGATAAGCAGAAATAGCAACATCATTGAAAACATATCTAAATCCTTGTTCAAATAACAACGAAACTGAAATGATGTTCCTGGTTAAACCAGGTGCAAAAAGACAATTGTTCAAAACAACAACAAGACCAGAAGGACATGTAAGACTAAATGTGCCAGTTGCTAGAACTGGGACTTTCTTCCCGCCAACAATGAGCTCCATGTTCCCTGGTTTCAGTTTCTTCCACTTCTCAGGTTCCTGCAAGACATTAACGATATGATAACCACATCCGGTATCAAATACCCATGTGTTGCTAGAAACAGTGAAAAGCTCGATAACATATATCAGAATACCTGAAGAAGTGCCTTCTCCATTGGCCTTCTTTGCTTTGAGCTTAGCAAGATACTCGGGGCAGTTATGTTTCCAGTGCCCCATCTTGTTACACTCATAGCATTGCCGCTCTTCTGAATGAGGGGCTTTCACAACTTGTTTGCTCTTGTTGGTGGCAAGTTTGGCAGCAACAGGAGCCTTTCCTTTGTTTTTGCTGTTGTGACTTTTCTATGTTCTGGGCTTCCTAACACCACCAGATCGAACCATTAACACTTGGTTTGTTTTGTTGGAAATGTTCATCTCTGCCGTTTTGAGTATCCCATGTAGCTCCGGCATTGTCTTTACCCAGTCATTCATGTTAAAGTTCATAACAAATTGATCATAGTGACTGGAAATAGAGTTGAGAATGAAGTCAACAACCATCTCATCTTGGAGAGGATAACCAAGTTTGTTTAATTGGTCGATGTAGCCTTTCATCTTGAGGACATGAGCACTAACTGAGGAACCATCTTGCATTCTACAGCTTATAAGCTGTTTCATGGTGTCATAGCGTTCCTGGTGGGCTTGTTTCTGAAACGTGCCTTTGAGTTACTCAATCATGTCGAAGGCACTCAAGTCTTCCATATTCTTCTGGAGATCTGGGGACATGGTGGCTTGCATGAGGCAAGCAACTTCTAGGGCATCTTCTTTATGTTTATCGAAAGCCTTCTTCGCAGCAGCAGTACCATTTTCAGGCGTTGTTGGAATTGGGGTTTCCAAAACATAAAGCTTCTTTGCCATTTTGAGAACGATTCTCAAGTTGCGGTGCCACTCAAGAAAATTGGTGTTATTTAGTTTGTCTTTCTCAAGTATGGACTTGAGAGCAAAAGAGGAGTTGTTTTCAGTTGACATCTGTTAAGCAAAAAATTATTTAATTAGTATTTTTAATGTATTTTCCTTATTTGGTGAGGTGAGACGATAAGGAATGAGAATCCGGTTAGAAGTTCTTTCTAAAGGTAGATGTAGCACGCAACATTAGCAAGAAGTTCAAGCAGACTGACAACGATTGTCAATTGTGAGAAAAGCACAACTCCCGAGGTTTATGAGGCTGCGAGGACAACCTTTTTACCCTTGCATTGATACGTTTGGCCTCATCTATGCCACTTTTATTCTCGAGACAGTTGTAGCACGTAACACGAGAAGAAAAAAAATAAAAAATCAACACACATTATTAGCATTTAGCAACTTTATAGACTTAAATATATTTCATCTGAATAAAAATGAATAACTAATTTTGTAGATAGAAAAACATTCATGCAAGCGTATTTTATGGTAAAAAAGCATTGTAATTTTGAAGGATATCCAGTAGTACAATTTTACTTTTATTTTATGAACCCGGTTCATATAGACGCATATTTATTTTGTTACAAGGATTAGTCAAAACACTTTTGACTAGCATGTATATATATATTTATGTTAGTTAAAAATAAATCTTTAACTAGTGAACAATATGTATATGTACATATTTAAACAACGGAAGCGTATGTAACAAAATGACATGAACATTTTATAACAAGGAACATCCGTAATGGAACAAGGTCACCGACATGCAAACACGAAAATATAAACGCAAACTATAAGGGGTTTAGATATACCTTCGGTTAGTAATAAACCGGTTGAGACACCGAGGTTCAACGAACAAGTGGTAGTTATACGAACTAGCGAAACATGGGTTCGGGTCGGGTAGCGGAGGTGGTGGCCGGCAGTCCTAGCGGCGGCGGCACCCAGCGGCGACGACAGTTCTGGCCGGGGGTGACGGCGGCGGTGGTGACGGTTCTGGCCGGTTTGTGGTTGTGGGTGTTGTGAGATTATTACAAGTTCTTCCTACATCTCAAAGCAAGACCCAACACCCCTTTTTATAGCACATGGAGATCTTTTGCATGGATTCTTATTGGTGGGCATAATGCATGCATTCCAATTGGTGGACTTAATGCATGTGTGCCAAGTGTTGGAGGTCCCTTGCATGTGCGATAAGTGGCGTAACAAGTATACCCGTCTCGCCCGGTCAATGTACTCGCCTCTCAGTTAATACCCGCAACAATGAAATAATCCCGCTTATGATCATAAATATAATTATGATGCGTTTCACATATTGTTCGTAATTACCAGTTAAACCAGTTAAGTGGATTTAAGTTTGTTGTCCATGGTGTAACTCTTACGGGTCAAGACTTAGTCGGTAGCGTTGACTTATCGAACCGGACATAAATATCCAACAAATTTAACATGTTTTAGTCTCCTAGTACACATCTTATGTTGTCATGATGTCACAATCCAAATTATTTTGTGGGCCTGATATTTTGGCATGATGAAACAATCAAGCATGTGTTTCCCAACCTATCATGCGATCTCATTGTGCTACAAACTTCAAAATTTCCTTTTAGTTTGGTGTTTGTGTTCCATTGATTTAATTTCTACTTCTAGCATATATTGAAGTTCAAGTTTATAAAACAAGCTTGAATTATTTTTTTTCTTTCAAAAAGAGAAAAACTTTATTTGAAAACACCAACAATTGTATATATTTCTGGTCCAAAATTTCTTTAAACTACCTATGGTTTTATTTGACCACCAATATTCATCAACTAGTAGATTAATATCTAACCTTTTAGGTTGATGTAATTATAATGTATTTTTTTATTCCATAAATGAATATATTCCATAAAACGTAAAACATGTCACAAATCTTATAAATGTCACTTAGAAAGATGTCAACTCTATTTCCTTTATCATAATTGATGTAATTATAATGTATTTTTTTATTAACTAGCTTTTACACCCGTGCGCGTTGCAGCTAGGGGTGTTCATCGGGTTATTTGTTCGGGTTTCGGGTTTTTCGGGTCGGGTTGTTCGGGTTTTTTGCTAGGGAAAAGTGACCCGATAACCGACCCATTTAAAGTTCAGTTGTTTGGGTATGGGTTATTCGGGTTCGGGTTGTTCGGGTTTCAGGTTTAGATGTAAAATGAAAAAAATATTTTTTTTCACAAAATATTATCAAATATATCATGTCGTTAAAAAATACTATCATAATTCAAACATCATTTAACAATATAGTATGATAATATACAAAAGTCTCAAAACTTAATGTTTCAAGTATAAAACACTTCAAATTAAACCGCATCTATAAAAAAAAGACAATTAATGTTCGGTTTTTATTCGGGTTTCAACTTTCGGGTTATTCGGGTTGGGTTGTTCGGGTTTTTAGTTGGGAAAAAGTGACCCGATAACCAACCCATTTAAGGTTCGGGTTTGGTCGGGTTTAGGTTATTCGGTTGTTTGGTTATTCTCTAATTCGGGTTCGGGTGACTTCGAATTCGGGTCGGTTTTCGGATTTCGGATAAAAAAGGATAGCCCTAGTTGCAGCGCATGTACATTGAAATTTTCAAAGCTGAAGAGGTGTAAAAAGGGAGTAATAGTGCAAGGAGTAAAAATGCAAGGTCTAAAATGTAAGGGGGTAGTTACAATAACAATGGAGTAATAGCGCAAAGGGTAAAAATGTAAAGTTTAAAACTTGACGAAGACTGTAAATTACAAAAGAAGTTGGTATTTAAGAAAACAACACACAAAAGATAAGAGTAAACCATAAATTTTAAAAGAGGGGATCAAAAAAGAAAAGGTCAAAAGTTGAAGGGGATGGTGGAAGTACCACCGACATACCCTTTTAATATAGTATACAATACAAGGTTATCATACTTGTGAATTCTTAGGGTACGACATTGCTGAATGCCTTAATCTAATTACATTGTTAAGCAAATTACATATACTTGTGGTAGATTAGACAAGGAAAGACTAAAATATAAACAAACATTTATCTATGAACAATCAAGATCCAACTCTAAATGTAACTACTTAATCTTTGAATACTCAAATTTTCAGATAAATGTTTTAAGCCTTGTTTTTTTTTTCCTTTCGATTTGCAAGTCTTAACTCTCTCTTATGCAGGGCGGGCCCGAGGAAGGATAAGGTTAGCGACCGTCCAGGCCCGCTCTCCTCGGGGGTTCCGAATTTTTTTTAGAAAAATCATATATAACTTTGTAATATTTTTATATAATCTAAGCAAAAAATAAATATTTGTGAAAGGTGTTTTTTTATCTATATTTTTTAAGCAAAATATATATTTGTGAGAGGTGTTTTTTATCTTTATATAGTGGTAAATCTCGTTAGTCGTGACAACTCACTTGATAATTCATCTTGTAATTAAGTTGTGTACCATAGTTGTGTGTAATGGTCTAATTAGCTAAAAGCCCAATTTTTTAGCTAATCAACACCTCTTATAATTAAGTTGTGTGTAATGGTCTGATGCCCATGACATGTGGTATGGGCGGCTTGCGTTATACGTCAATCCCCCATGGGCGTCACCCGGCTTGAAAGTAGGAGCCGTTAGAGCATTCACCAGCTTTAAACATCTCCATTTCTTCGTTCAACCATTCACAAAGCAACAAGTCAATAGTTTGTTTTTTTAATTAACTCATTTAAACATTATTTTTAATGAAGGGTGAAGTGAAAACTTGTGAATCCATTACACACCAAAGGTAAGTGAGTAAGAGCTCGTCTCTATGTTTTTTTAAAAGGTGTGAATTATTCGCGGATGTCAGGAGGTCTAACATACGTTGTGTTAACCGGGTCCGCGCTAGAGAGCCCCCTCGCACAATATATCCCCAATGTAAACCCCTCAATGAGAAACTTCTATCACTCAGACTCGAACTTGACCTAGAGAGCAAAACTCACCTGGACCCACCATAGGTGGAACTTAAATACCCGTGGCCACCACTAGAGCACTAGTGATAGTTAAGCTCGTCTCTATATGGTAGTGATATGTCACTCACTATGATGTGATAGTGAAAATAGATTAACACCCTTAATTGGTTGCTTGGTATTTAACGAGTGTTTAGCCAATAAACTAGAAAGAATCATGACCCTTAATTTGTTTCTTAACACATTGTCTCCCATTTCCTTGATTTGGCAAAAGTATAACCTCTTTAAGTTTCTAAACAATAAAGTCATCAAAAGAATATACAATTCTATACCATTAACTAGTAGTTTGACATGATACTTTTAGGTTCACTATATTTGCTCTTTTTGCCATATATCATATGTAAAATGATTATTCATATTACTTCCAATTCTATATTTTCAAAAAGAAAACTTGTAACAAAACATATATATATATATATATATATATATATATATATATATATATAGGTAGAGGATCCTGTAAAAAAGCTCAAAGTATGAGAATGGTAAGAAAAAATCTAAACCATTAGATCTTTAATCTAATGGTTGAGATCTTGATGACAATATTGTAAATAGTATAACAATTAAAATAATTAATTTTCTAGATTAAGGGTATAAAAGTAAAATTAACATTTTTAATTTTAGAAAGTCACATGTATCCACATGCAAGTTCCCATTATATTTTTAAATGCCAATAACTTTTTATACGTAACTCGTTTTTTTTTAAAATACACCATAATAATGAGTGTTTTTTAATCTTTAATATGAGTACCATATTACTATACTATATACATAAAAAAATTACGTTTAATCGAATGTTTCAGTTAATGGATTTTTGTTTCAGTTCATGGTGTTATATAATTATTGAATTGTGTTATATACTTATTGAATGGTGTTATATATGTGTTGAATGGTGTTATATAATTATTGAATGGTGTTATATACTTATTGAATGATGTTATATAATTATTGAATGGTGTTATATATGCGCTGAATGGTTGTTGCAGTGTTATTCGTAGTGTTTTTATAGGGATCTTTAAAATGGTGTTATATACTTATTGAATGGTGTTATATACTTACTGAAGGGTGTTATATAATTATTGAATGGTGTTATATAGTTATATACGTGCTAAATGGTGTTTGCAGTGTTACTCGGTGTTCCTATAAATTAGGGTGGCTGTTTATGGAATGTTTTGAATTAATTATATCAATGATAAAATTACTTAATTACCCTTTTCAATTAATTTAGATCTAATGGCTGAGATTCTTTCTTACCTTTCTCACACTTTTCATCTTTTTTACAATAACCTTACCCTCTCTCTATATATATATAACTTCTTCAAAAGGAATATATGATGATAGTATGATGCCAATTACAAATTTATTGTATTATCATTTGCACTTCGTTCATGCTCATACGCAGTGGCGTCTCTGAGAATTTATGTACCCTAGTCCCTATTCGAGCTCGAAAAACGTGCCCTTATGCCTTAATCATAAACAATGCAATTACGAATATGACAAAATGGTAGTATTCGATAAACAATGCAATTACGAAAAATGAAAAATATATATCATATTTTTTTTTAAAACATATGCCCCGCGAAATCACAGGTCCTGTGTGGAAGTCCTCCCCGCACACCATTAAGCCTTCCCTCCTCATATGTATACGACTATACACAGTTTTTTTTACATGTTTATTTATATCATGTAAAAGTGCATTCCTTGTAAATAAGATGTGTCCTTTAATCAACACTATATTGAAAATGTCATCTGGAAATCTTTTTGGTTTAAATTGTATTAAAATATTGAATGTGAAAAATGAAAATTATTTTCCAGATTATGTCGGAGAGCGGGCTGAAAATTTTTGGATTGATTTTGTTAGGGCAGAGAAAAGAAAGAAATAAAGATAAATAAAAAATAAAAAGATTTTATAAAGCTATTTTTTTGTTCATAAGAAGCTTTAAACAAAGAAAAAATAATTATTAAAAGCAACAATAGAAGTAGAAGGGTTATAGTACATACTACATACCTCTGTTGTCAAGGCTCACTTAAGTGCACGTCTAGACCCACTTTTCAGGATCATCCCAGCCTTCTCGCCTCGCTTCAAATGCCCCACTTTTAGGCCCTCAGGCACATTTTTAGGCCAAATTCCGTTGAAATTCCGGTTAAAGATCGTTTGAACAGGTTTAAAGTTTGAAACAATTATAAGAACCCTAAACAAGCATGGAAACAACTTAAACTAGCACTAAAGAAGCCTAAAACATATCTAAAATCCCTAAAAATTGTATTTTTATACTAAACGACTAGCCTTAAAAAGCCCTCGCTTTTTAAACGTCTTGCATTGAGGCCCAAAACTCACCCTTTACGCCTTGAGAGCGCCTTGTGCCCAACTATGCTACATACAATTACAATATAGATGATCCTTTAATAATTAATATATTTATTCTGGAACCTATCTTGAATCCAATCAAGCAGTGTCTGGCCCAATCCAAATCGGTCCATTAATAATTTAAGGTTGGCCCTCTTCTATGCAAACGAGCCCAAGCACTCTCTACATATCTCACTAGTTCCCAAGGTGATTTCATATCTTTGAAAGAAAATGATGCTATAATCTATTCAGAAATAAGGAGATCCTTCTATATCGAAATTTCAGTTTCGAAAATCATAGGAAAATCCCTGGATAGCCCGGTAAGAATGTGGAGGAGAACCAAAACGGAATGGTTTCGCTTACTTAAAACTAAGAGGGGATGCCGCCTACTACTGAAAGACCCGTTTTTGCAACAGTTGCGTTCTTCTATGCAAGACGAAGACTTAGAAAGAACAAAGAAGTTTGGATCCGAAACAGTATGCTTAGGCAGTTCTTTCGTGAACACAAGAGAATCAAGAGGAATTTTTATCATTTCAAATCGATATTCTTATCGAAGAGAAGGAACGAAAAAACCCTAAATCTTACTACTAGAAAAAGAAGTTACCTTGTTGAGCGCCCGATAATCATGCCCAAGGCTCCCGCTTTTTCTGGAATAAAATAAGGGCTCCCCAACCTTTTCCCAGCAAGATAGGGAAAAAGAGCCTTGGAGGCTGGAACAGAAATAGGAAAAAATGACTTCCTTAAATTCTTTCCTGAGTTCAACCAAACCCCTTAACTAATAGATGCTAGTTGGGGGGGCCATTTGCTAAACCCAGCCCCACTCTAAGTAAGTTAAGGGGCTTTGGCTCCAGGCACCAACTTGATCTTGTGGTAGACTGGCCTCCTAGGGGGCACTTGGGTAGGAGGTGTGATGTACATGCACTCATTTCAAGGGGGTGCAACACTTCTCAGTTTGGGACTAATCTTTATCCTATATACCATGTTCGTATGGTGGCGCGATGTTCTACGTGAATCCACGTTGGAAGGACATCATACCAAAGTGAGTCTCAGGGAAAAAGAATTTGTGATGATTTTACCCTTCGTGAACCGAATTCCTTCTCTTACTTATTCGGAGGTCGTAAAATAGAAGAAGATCTTATACGCTAACTAGAGGAATTCAGAGCTTACGAAACTATGCTTAAGACATAGAAGATATGAATAGGAGGAAACTTTATAATGAATAAAAATACTGTCCCCACTCGGGACTACAAAACACGTGATTGAAAACCCAAAAGCACTTGCATTAGTCCCACACCACCGGAAGCATAGGGCTACTTTATTTGTTTGCCATATCTTCGCTAGGTGTTTATGGAATTATTATAGCAGGTCGGTCTAGTAATTAGGGGGCGGCCGTTCGGTCGCCTATGATACTAGGATCAATAGGTCAAAAATGGGTTTGTGCCGCAGGTGTTGAACGATCCACTCTACACAGGTGTGGGCTTACAGGGCTCATATATTTTACTATAAGGTAAGTGAGGACTTCTTCCAAGAACGGATTCTTCAACATCTTAATTAAGTTGATTTGTTGCTGCTGATTTCAATAGCCAAGTCAAGCTTTCCAGCAGGCGAGACAGATGCCGATTCCATTTATGGATACTTGGAGGGTGGGAAAACTCTTTCTTTTATCAGGATTAAAGGCTTAGCCGCCTGACTCACTCCGGATAGAAAGATTGAGGGGGTCATTTCTTGCGGGCTGAGGCGAAAGGGCGCTTTGGGATCGATTTAAAGCAGTTTCGCCCCTTCGTAAAACTAAAAATTGATTAAGAGAAGGCGAATACCGATCAAAAGGTTTGGTATCCTTGTCCTACTCCTATTCTACGGTATTCAAAAAATCGGCATGTCTTAATGCCTTTGACCGGGAATATCCCCCGCAGCAAAAACGAATAATGAAATAAGAGAAGAAAGGTTTTGGCATAAGCTCACACGGCATAGGGTTCAAAGGGCTTTTCTACTCATAAACTAAGGGGTCGGATTTCCACTTCTTTCGGGCACTTTCTTTATATTAGTTTCGTCTAACTATCGCAGGTTCGGATGATTGATTCGCCCGAACTCCAATTTGTTCTAGGTTAGTCCCATACGTATTTGCCTTACTTCTTCGATCCGGGAAGACAACCCAAGCTAGAGAAGTAAGACTTCATTTTGGCTTTCCTTGATCAACAGGCCGTCAATCCTTTCTTCGACCTCAAGAGATTGAACAAAGAAGCCCCATTGATTGGATATGGTTCCATCTCCCAGTGGTGAGCAAACAACAGCCCCCCGATCAGCTAAGCTAGAGAGCAGATATCCTACTCGTTCTTGCATTACGCGCCTGAACGAATAGAACGCACAATGCCCCTTCTTGTCTACTCACTTTTGATACTAGTACACCTTTGCGTGGTTTCTGTCTTCACTTTATGGCAATTCTCTCGATCTCTGATAAGTCAGTTGATCGGATCAGATAGCCCTTCGGGCAACCAACCAAACCCGGCACATCAAATTCCATTCCGATCAACAACTTGAAGGTATGGCTGAGTGGCTTAAGGCATTGGTTTGCTAAATCGACATACAAGAAGATTGTATCATGTGTTCAAATCCCATTTCCTCTGGAACAGAAGTGAAACGGGCGGGCAGCATTTTGGCCTGCGGTAATGCAATCGGTATTTTCAAAAAATGTTTTTCTATGAAAGCAAGAGATGGAAAGTTTTGTTCTAAATTCTGCCTTCTTCAATCCCCTGCTCCTACCATTGAAACAGCTAGGGGCTAGTAAGTCCTGCCAATATCAGGGAAAGAATAGCTCCCGAAGGGCTTCCCGCTTTTTCACTTCTTTTCCTTTGATTCACCTGTATTAGTAACTGATGATTCCTTTTTTCCAAGTGTGTCCGATTGGTATCACTCGCATAAGACTTTTCCTTTATTTGTAGCGGCCATGTGGCATAGTCCATCTTTTCCTTATCTTTTTCCCTCAAAATAGAATATATACTTGCCTTTGTACTGATTTGAATATATGTAGGAAGACTTAGTGGAAGGGCGGCACCCTCTTCAGAGGTGCCCGAGGACAAATCTGTTCGAAAACAGAGCTCTTTTATCGCGGAATTAGACCTGCTATTAACGTCGGCTTATCTGTCAGTCGTGTTGGGTCTGCCGCTCAGTTGAAAACTATGAAACAAGTCTGCGGTAGTTCAAAACTGGAATTGACACAATATCGCGAAGTGGACAACCGACTGAACTGGGGAGCCTAAACGGCATTGAGGATGAGTCCACCGATCGGCAAACGGCTTCTATCTACAGGTGCTTTCATTATGGATCGGTCGACTTGTCACGATTGATTGCTCACACACAATTAGGTTAGGCAGGCTTGGGGAGGTGATCTGAATTGCTATCGATGCGATGCGGGGCTTATTTGCTGACCGTAACGAACCCTTTGATCTCTTGTTTTGGAGAAATCAATGGTTCACGAGGAATGGAAAGGAACATGTTCTATTTGATCTCGAAGTCCTCATATAGCACTTCTTCCAATCCTGGATGGGGGATCACTTGTAGGAATGACATAATGCTAATCCATGTTCCACACGGCCAAGGATTCGCTAAGAAAGCCTCTACTGGGCGGGCTACTCCAATCATTACTTTTTTTCTGGGTTGTTTCATAACATAAAGTCATCTAAACAACAGCTTTTAGCTTGCTTCTTGATTGTGGCGATCCCCTTCTTTTGTTCTTGACTCGTACCTGAAGCTAAGCCGGACTCAAGGAGGCTTCAAAGATCTTCGTCTTTCATATAGAAAGGAGACCAGTAACGAACCCCCTAAAAAGAGCGGGGAGACCTTTGACCTGGGCTGGGGAGGGCACTTTGCTTTAGAACTTTAGTTCGTGACAAGGCTCGAAGACCTCCGACTGGATTTGAAATGGATCAGGTAGGGCATCGCGTGGGTGGGATTAGCACTGATCTTATGGAGTAGTCTGACCCTGGGAAAGAGACTGTCATCGCTGCCGCGAATAAACATGCTGTGCCGGGTGACTGGAATCCTCTGAGGTCTCATTGAGAAAGCGCTATCAAAGCCGCTGTCCCAATAGCTTCGTTCAGGAGCGAACAACCACTCAATTTCTTGTGAAATGGAGGAGCGGAAGGGGCAAAGTCAACGACTGAGGCCAGAAGGTATGTGAAAGTAGAAGCCAGGGACAGAGAGTAAGCAATCGATCATACGACCCCTTCAAAGATCTATCTATATTTTATCGATTCGTAGAAGAAAGAAAACTGTCAAGGTTTGGATCTTTAAACCTTAAGAGGATGCTATCGAATGTGCTCTTGGCGCACGTGAGGGATGTGACCTATGTTAGGTCCATAAGATAGCACAGCTTTTTTTCTATCTCAACCTTTTGGATGTGGGGGTATCTGTAGGGCCTTACACTCACAGGCTCACTACCAGGTTTTAAGGGAATGTGGTGGTCGTGATTCCTCTTAGGAGGAAAAGGTCAGGCTAGTCGCTAAAGGCTTCGGCTTTACTCAAAGAAAAGACTTGATCCAAGGAACTATACAAGTATGGTGGGAGGGCCTAACGGGAATGAGCAAGGACGAAATGACAAGATGAGGTGCCCTGGGCACCCCCATTTAGAAAGAAGGGTCGAAGTTTTTGGGCCTGTAGCTTTACCCGTCCCCCCTTCGTCGGGTGCTGCTTGTGTGGGGGAGGCGAGAATCACTGGTAAGGTTGGCCCGGAGCTCTGCGGTTGATCCGTTGGGTAGGAATAAGAGCTATCTTACTAGCAGTAGTGCTGTTTTCTATCAGATAGGACGGGTAATGTTCAAATTCTTTTTGTATTTGGGGTTGACGCCGAGAAAGACTAAAGACGGGAGAGCACGCACAGACATCCTCAGGAAAGTTTGTTTGTTGAATTTCGTATATAGAGTACGCCCATAAAGGATTTCATTGACTCTGCTTGGTGACATCCTTCATAGTGATCGGCTTCGCTTTAGCTTCGGCCCCGACGGAGTTTGATTAACCAAAGCCTTGCTTGCCACAGATTCATTATCGGGATCAATAATCATCAAGGGTAAGATAGTTGCCTTATCTACAAAATGATGGGGTCCTGAAGCAATCTGACGTGGTTCGCTAGCCTCTCCACCCTAATCAAGTTCTTCCTAGCGTATAGTATTGGGCAGATTGAGTCTTTCTCTAATATAGTACCTAATAGTTAGATTAAGCATTAGGCGCAACCCCCCATCATAGTGAACCTCTCCTTGTGATCGGGATGAGGTAGATGCCTCCCAGCCGGGGGGGGGGGGATCGAATCGGAGTTTCCTTAGGTAGCCACCGACCTACAGTTATCCTTAAACTTCCGTGCTTGGTGGAGACATGCTTCGTCACTGGAGTTCTGTGTTAGGAAACCTAGTTCGGAAACTTGCTATCTTCGGAATCACCCATCTCGGGTTACCTAGCAGACACAGCAAAGAAGGAAGAGTGACAGGCGGAAGGGGGATTCTGACTAAGACTAGCACCGGATTCTCCACATCCGGAATGATCACACTTTCATTCTTTAATCGGATTCCTTCTGAAGTAGGGGATTTTCCCACTCCTAGAATGAGGACAGGCCTAGCTACTTTGCAAGCATTCCAGGCTAGAGCGTCCTCCACGACCTTCTCACGGCCCTTGCCGCCTTCCTTAACAAGCCCTCGAGCCTCCTTTGCGCCGCCTTCCTAATAGAAGCTGCCGGGTTGACCCCGAAGGCCGAATTCTATGGTAGAGAACGCTGTAATAATAATTGGGCCATGAGAGACTTTTTTAAGTATTGCAAAAGAAAGGGCCTGCTGATAGAGCTGGGCGGGGAGGCCTTAAGGTAATAATCTCTTTCTTAGTCCAATAATGGAACTTTACTTTCTACCATTTCATAAGGAAAGCAAAGGCAGTGGGCTGCGCCCCTTTGTGAACGAGGGGATCGAAAGGCCAGCCAAAGGAAGTACGGCTGAGTTTCAAGACTACGAGACTAAGAGTTGGGACTAGCCGCATGCCATCTTTCTCAGAGTCTGAGCCTGACACCTCTATTATTACATCAAACAACATTGAATTGGGATCAAAGAATTAAGGGATTGGATTTGTCCCCGTCTGTCTTGTGTTCAACGAAGGAAAGCGCCCCAAATTACTAAAGTACTTGCTGCACTTCTTGGGAAAGAAGTCGTCTTGGTATTGGATCCGCTCTTCTCTTAGCATGAAAACCCAGAATCGAATAATAAACAGCCGATCTTTCGTGTCCCTCATTTCCACTTTCAACAACAATCGGACTTTTTTCTTTGATTTCTTGTGAAATGGAGGAGCGGAAGGGGCAAAGTCAACGACTGAGGCCAGAAGGTATGTGAAAGTAGAAGCCAGGGACAGAGAGAGCGTAGGAGAGGACTGATTGAATGAATGTCATTTCACGCTGATAGGAATGGGGGTTATCCCTGTATATTCTATTGATCCTCACTTCTTGTAAAGAGGAGCAGCTTCCTAATCGACATCGGTCAGCACCTTGCACCCCTTCCATGACAGAACTAGAGAGCCGGTCTTTTTCCCGCACTGACAGAGAAGGAAGGGAAGGTAGCAGCAAGCACTCCTTCACCCGTAGCAAGTACTCATTTCTATTTAGTTGTTTTCTTACTCTATCCGCGCTTCTTTCTCATATCGATCATTCAATATCCTTGACTTTTCAATAAGGGGCGCGTTAGCTAGGCCATTTTCTTGCTTGACTCGAAGTCTTATTAGCGACTTTATGAATCGCGAGGGTTTTCAAAAAGTTGAAATAAAAGACTTCTGGCGCTGGACAGTCTTGGTCTTAGTTCAGTTTGGCTTGACTTCTTGACTTAGAGCTTTCACGTGGCAATCGTTAATGGAAAAAAGAGTGATAAAAATAGAAAATAAAGAGGTAGTTGACAGAGGTAGAATCGGTTGGTTCTTCCGGGGATAGATCTGGTTTCAAGATCTATGAACAAGAGAGATCCCTAAATCTCCATTTAAAAAAAAAGAGATGAATAGATAAGGCGAAGCCAGCTGAAGGAAGGGCGCTAACGAGCAAGAAAACGGATGCGCTAACGCGCAACGGCTTTCCTTTCTCTGATAGAGGCTCGCTTCTTCAATTCAAGTTCTGCTTCTTTTCATTTTGATAGGAGTAGGTGCTTGCTGCTCGCTCGCTGTCTACTAAATGAGCGAAGAAGTGGCATTTGGAAGTGTTGCTGACTTAACATTTAGGTTTCGGCATAACAAAGCACCTTCCTTAGACGACCAATCTTTCCCAGTCTTGTCTATAATGGGCGAGTGAAGGAAGGATGATACCTGAAAAGATTTTGATCTTTCACCACAGATTCCAGTTTAGACAAAAGACCCTATTAGCCGGCAGAAACCATGAGAATTCATTCATTTCAGCCAGTCCCGGGTTATATATTGTACGGCGAAACTCGCTAATAGAGATCTGTTTTCTCAGGAACCAGACCTGTATACACGAAGAAGAACATATCTCTCTGGTCATATTCTTGTGGAACTTCTGTCGTCCCGTTCATTGTTGTGGTTCTTCGGCCCTCTCAAATCCCATTTTTTCATCGGGGTGAATTCTAAGGTTCCTTATTCCGGTTGTAAAGCGGAAGAAGAGGGAGAAGGGGCACATCCAAGTAGCTCGTCAACCTAAAAACAGAGGACTTCCCTCACTACGAAAGGTGTCCCGTGGATGAGTAACCACTAGTGATAGGGCAAAAAGAAGGGGGAAGAAAAAAAGAGAAAAAGCTATGGTTTCTCTAAAAAAGGTTCATCCCTCAATCCTTATTTATTTATTTTTAATGGTAAACTAACCTACTATTATACCTGCATTTTAAAGTATTTGAATCCTCCACCTCTAGCCTCTAGGTTAGAAAGAAGTCACTTTACCGCTAAACCTAAATAATAATAATAATAATAATAATAATAATAATAATAATAATAATAATAATAATATATAAAGAAAAATCGAACCGAAAAGAAGCATAATCTAGTCATGCTATTATTCTCACACAGACACACCGTGGTCGTATATATTGTTACAAAACTTTTAATATAATTCCTAACTTTATCTGTTTAATAGTAACAAAACATTCGATGTATGTATTTTTAAAATGGGCCCATACATTAGTCCAAGTATCGTTGTTATGGGCCAATCCAATAGTCCAAGTATCGTTGTTATATATAAGCTTTAAAACAAACCTGGACAACTGGCCCAATAAAATTTAACTTATACTATCTAGCACTAAATATCCATAGCTCATAACCAAGAAAAAGATGTTTGATAGTGATTAGTGAATATAACTTTTAAAAACTAGGGTTAAGTTATTGTACAAATAAGTCTTAATAAAAAATATCTTTAACGTAAGAAGTGAAGGAGAAATTTAGTTTCAGAATAAAATAAATAGAAAACAATAAAAAATTATAATTTTACACTAGTTGAGTAATTATGTCATTTGGTAGAGTAATTATAATTAACCTACAATAATTACTTTATTACTGTAAAATCATGATTTTTTTACATTTTGCAATTAAACATCATTGCAAAATAAATAAAAAAATATCTCTCCTTCACTTCTTACGTTAAAAGTGTTTATATGTTAAAAATTATTTGTATTTAATCTTTACACTTAAAACTAAAAGTAGTTTTAGTTACGTTTTGTTTTGAAAAACCAACATATACTAGTAGCATTTAAAGAATATTTTCAAGCGTGAAATGATCTTTATAGTCATGTTGGGTTTTTCATCCACTACACGAAAGTTGGCCTTTAGCGACGACCCCTTTAGCGGCGACATCAAAGAAGTCGTCGCTAAAAGCACAATCCGTGTCCAGGTTTTAAAACAAATCCCTGACCGTTGATCTTGTGTGCAATCTGACGGTCCATGTTTTATTGTTGCTTTAGGTGTACAAAACCTGTGGCAGGCAAACCATTCACTCATTCCCCCCAAATCGATCCACCAGCCCTACCCCAACCCATGACGCCACTAGATTGATTCAACTCGGCCACAACCGCTCGCTCGCCGCCACGATCTGCAGCTTTCGGAGTTATCTCACATCCTCAGCCGATATTGGGGATTATTAGCAACGACAAATGTCGCCGCTAAAACTCCAGTTTCTTGTAGTGATCGTTTTTCCTTCCAAACCTTATATTGTGGTTGTAGACTTGTGGACATCATAGGAACCCATTAGAAGAGGTCTAAAAGCTAAAGTTCCATGAATCAGGGCATCTAACGATCAAGTCAAATGGAAAACATGAAAGCATTTAGAGGAAGATCATTGAGTTATAGTTATGGGTGCTATTTTGTTACCTTTCAAAATCTTCACATGTAAATTGAAATTTTATTGTAACGAAGACTGGTTGCCATTCAACGAAGATAGATCACAAGTATAATTTAATTACTTGGCACAACGAATAATTTCTTCCAAACAGCCCCTACCTCTACAAATATTTTCTATAAATCAAATTACTTTTATAATAATTTAGTTTTATATTTCATATAAATTTAAATACTATACTTAACAAAAAACTAAAAACAAAAAAATAAAGAATAAAAAAAACATACATAAACTAAAACTAAAAACATACGTAAACTAACAATAAAAATTAATATAGTTAACAAAAAAACAAAAAACAAAAAAATAAAGAATAAAAAAAACATACATAAACTAAAACTAAAAACATACGTAAACTAACAATAAAAATTAATATAGTTAACAAAAACCTAAAAACAAAAAACTAAAGAATAAAAAAAACATACATAAACTAAAACTAAAAACATACGTAAACTAACAATAAAAATTAAGATATGTTCTATATGCCTGTAAACGAATCGAACGTTCATGAGCTGTTCATGAACTTGTTCGGCGGGAAGTTCGTTTATGTTCGTTTATTTGATAAATGAACGAACACAAACAAAAAAATTGTTCGTTTAATTAAATGAACGAACATGAACATACCTTGTGTTCGTTCAATGATATTCGTGAACATTCGTTTATGTTCGTGAACCTTCGTTTATTTACATTCGTTTAAATTTTAGTAAATACATAAGTTATATTTATATAAATATTGGGTTTTCTAACTACTTATATAAATATAACTAATTAGCATATCTATGAACCCTAATTTTGATGTGTTTTCGGATTAATTGTAATATATTAGACTTGTTTGTTTGTGTTCACTACTATTAAGTTTTGTCTGTTTATATTTGTTCAATTACTTTCATTTGTGTCTGTTTATGTTTGTTCAATCATGTTAATTTATGTTTATTAAAATAAGTTCACTTAATTGTTTTCTGTTTATGTTCGTGAACTGTTCGTTTAGGTTTTAAACGAACAAACATAAACGAACATGAACATGCCCGATTTCTTAATGAACGAGCACGAACAAAAAAATATGTTCGATTATGTGTTCGTGTTCGTGTCCGTGTTCGGTTAAAGTTAAATGAACAAACAAGAACATCCCTATGTTCGTGTTCGTTCGATTCTTTTACAGGCCTTCTAGTCCTCTTTCGTTGGAAGGGGTCTGGTTCGTACCATTTTGGCTCGTTTTTTACAACATACTACACACTCATACTTAATTAAAATTGCTTTCATTAGTAACTACTCATTCCTAGATCATCAGACCAACCGCTTTTCTTGTTGCGATGGATTTTGAAAAACTCTGTAAATTTGTGAGTTGGACACGGGCGTAGTAATTGGTGCTTCTTTTGTTGTTGCCGATGTTCGAGTCAACAAAGATGTGAATATATATGCACGAGCTAGAATTTCTTCTTTAGCTACATACCATTTATTTGTTGTAAATTTAGGCTAGCTACATACCATTTATTTGTTGTAAATTTAGGCTTAGAAGCAAGCAGGGGCGGACCTAGGTTATAGGTTGGTTGGGCGGGCAGGCCCACCCCTTGAATAAAAAAAGTTAGTGTATTTTATAGGCAAAAATCCTGACCGCACGCCTTGAAATGTTGGTTAAGACCCAAGTTCGCACCCCAATAATTTTTGGGTCCGCCACTTCCTAAAAGATGCCATCGCTACTTATTTCCCTATTTTTCTTCCTACCCAATGGAGTAGCAATTGGTGTTGGGATTGACGTCCCCAGGGGTTGGTAACTAAGTGAACAATTGAAAACCGGGTTGAAATTGTTGGAACTTTCTAATTGTTGGAACATTCAAAATTGTTGAAAACGTCTTACCATATGAGAAACTCCAAAGGCCTAAATGAATAAAACTCTCAAACATCAAACAAACCTAGTAAAAACTCGGTTCAAGGTGATCAAGATCAAGATACACACACACCCATGACAACATACACAAACCTAGATCATTGTGTGAACTCTAGTGGAACTCACAAGCAAGAGGTAACTATGACGAAGAGGATGTGAACTTGATGACAATGAAAGGAATGGAGGCGATTTTCCGGCGATATAATGGTACTGGTAAGGTGTTCCAGTGATGCAGTTGCGGTCCGATGAGAGAACGACAAAAGGGTGAAGGAAGGAATATGTTGCTCGATTTGGGGGAGAGCAGTTTGGTTCACACGATTTCAAAGAGGAGGAGCTACAGTAGTAGACTCTCATTGCTCTATTTCGCCTATTGCTGTTGTTGGTGCTATTGTTATTATTATACTTATTATTGTTATTTTTATTTTGGGTTAAATAATCTATACTATATAATAAAAGAAATCACTTAGGACACTTGTCATCATATTAGGCTATGTCTTATGGATAAATTTTATTTTAGTTTAATTTCTTCTAATTAATTATTTAGATGACCCTCCTACTAAATATTATTTAGTTTAATTTCTTATGGATAATTATTTTTTAGTTTAATCTCTTTTAATTAATTATAGATAACTCTCCTACTAAATATTATTTTGTTTAATCTCTCCTACTTATTTTTTTAAAATTTAATTTATAATTCTCATTTATAACTCTAATATAGATAATTATTATTTTAGTTTAATTTCTTCTAATTAATTATATAGATGACCTCCTACTAAATATTGTTTAGTTTAATATCTTATGTATAATTATTATTTAGTTTAATCTCTTTTAACTAATTATAGATAACTCTCCTACTAAATATTATTTTGTTAATCTCTCCTACTTATTTTTTTTAAATTTAATTTATACTTCTCATTTATAACTCTAATAAACTTTAAACTTTTACCATAGTAGAGAAAATGTATCGTACAATTGGCCTTAACGTACATTACGTAAGGTAGTATATATCGCATGTTATGAAAAAAAAGCGCGTCCATGGATTGGAAATCGCATGGATGATTAACTCGCATGTTGTATTTTTTTTGGTGAAATTGCATGGAATGTAGAAATCGCATGGGGGATGAAGAATCGTGCGGCTATGGTTGTAACGTATGCAATGTACGATAAGCCATTTTGTACGTTAACTGGCCCCTACCATAGTATATATAATGCTAAACATAAAATCGAAAAACATTTTGGATGACATCAATAACTTAAGATAATAAAAGAAACTGCGTACGGACACTTGTCATCATATTAGGCCATGTCCTATGGATAATTATTATTTAGTTTAATTTCTTCTTATTAATTATATAGATGACCCTCCTACTAAATATTATCTAGTTTAATATCTTATGGATAATTATTATTTAGTTTAATCTCTTTTAATTAATTATAGATAACTCTCTAACTAAATATTATTTTGTTTAATCTCTCCTACTTATTTTTTTAAATTTAATTTATAATTCTCATTTATAACTCTAATATAGATAATTATTATTTTAGTTTAATTTCTTCTAATTAATTATATAGATGACCTCCTACTAAATATTGTTTAGTTTAATATCTTATGGATAATTATTATTTAGTTTAATCTCTTTTAACTAATTATAGATAACTCTCCTACTAAATATTATTTTGTTTAATCTCTCCTACTTATTTTTTTTTAAATTTAATTTATACTTCTCATTTATAACTCTAATAAACTTAAACTTTTACCATAGTAGAGAAAATGTATCGTACAATTGGCCTTAACGTACATTACGTAAGGTAGTATATATCGCATGTTATGAAAAAAAGCACGTCCATGGATTGGGAAATCGCATGGATGATTAACTCACATGTTGTATTTTTTTTGGTGAAATCGCATGGAATGTAGAAATCGCATGGGGGATGAACAATCGTGCGGCTGTGGTTGTAACGTACGCAATGTACGATAAGCCATTTTGTACGTTAACTGGCCCCTACCATTGTATATATAATGCTAAACATAAAATCGAAAAGCATTTTGGATGACATCAATAACTTAAGACATACTATAATTATATGTATAATATGCACTTTATAATAAAATGATACCAAACAATATTACAAAAATAAATTCATTGATTTTACTAATAATAACAAAGTCTTAGTTTTTGTAAATTAGATTTATTACGGGTTTTTTAGATATAATTTATATTTTATCACTCAATGGCTGTTTATTTGCTTCTTGAATAACATGTTTGACCACTATATCTTCTTTTCAATAATCATCTCCGTAATCACCATATCTATCGTGTACCGAGTATATCCATTAATTTTTTAAATATAATTTTCTTATTATTTGGTACATAAAATCGATTTTATTCAAGCCGTGTAATACATGAGGGTTTTTTAAGATATACCTTTTTTATTATTTGGTAAACAATACTACATTTATTCACCCCGTGTAAGACACATGGTTTTAAAGATATAACTATTTTTATTGTTTGGTATATAAAATTACATTTATTCAACCAGTACAATATGGTTCCCATATAATTTATTTAATATATAAAATTACATTTATACAAACCGTCCAATAAAGGAGGTTTTAAAAGATATACCGTTTTATTATTTAGTATATAAAATTTATTTATTCAACCAGAAGAGGCTAGAAAAGGCAGGGGCTCTCCATCTCTAGGAAGATTGTGTCCAGGTGTAATACATGGGGTTATAACCTAGTTAAATACATATTATATTTCACTTTTAAACGATAAATAGTTTTTTTAATATGTTAATATTATAATAGTTATTATTATATATACTTTTATTAATCTTAAACATATTTGATTTTTGCTTTTAACGTTAATGATTATTTTTTAATATTGACGACATCAGTACTGTATAATAGGGATGGGCTTTTTTTCCCAAATACCTGTACTCGTACCCGTACCGTACCGTACCCGTACCTGTACTCGTACGGATGAATAAACTTATCTTATATATGTTATATTTAAGTTTGTTTTCAGTTATTCGGTTACTTAATGATTGTTTATCTACATCAACTTTGAAGTATAATACGGAAACAATATAATTTTCAAAATGTTATATAATATTAGACGATATAATAATTGAATTCTTATTAAAATGTTAAAAACAGTATTAAATTTAAATAATATAATATTTTGATGGAAAGGTAATATTTAAAAAGTAAAATTTAAAAACAATGTAAAACTTATATAAAAAAAACATCTCAAATCACATCATCAAAACACCCATTTTTTCACTAAAAAAAATCACCCTCCAACAACATTCAATTTACCCACCCAAACACCCACTTTTCAACTAAAAAAAAACACCAACGTTCTAGACGTCTCGTCTAGATCTATACGGGGCGTCTTGAACCCTAAAATTCTATGCCAGACATCCCCTCAGTGCCTCCTTGAATTTAGTGCCTAGACGACCCGTCTAGGGCATTAAAAGTGTCCAAATAGAGATCAGTGGTGTCCAAATAGATCGAGCCATTGTCATATTGTCTATACATGCATATGCTTTCAAACATTCGGAACAGTGTGAAATACAGATTTTATACACGATCTAGTTATATATTCCGGAATTTTATTTTATACACGATCTAGTTTATATATGCCTGAATTTTATAATTTATAATCTGGATTAAAAAGAAGAAGAAGAAAAGCACACTGTTGAAAAGATAAAGAAAATTAAATCAAGAGAATTGTATGTAATTAACTTCTCTAACTTATTAAAATCAGTACATTTTAATCTGGATTAAAAAGAAGAAAATCACACTCTTGAAAAGACAAAGAAAATTAAACCTGAATAATATATAATTATTTTCTCTAACTAAATCAGTACATAGAAATATAAAACATCGACACACCCTTTTCAAACACAATGAGACGAATATATTAAATCTTCTGTCACAAACCCTAACTTTTAAATCATCACAAATATTATTTGCTATGATATCAACCAACACTTTTCACACTAAAACAATCTTAAAACAAACTTCTTCGACTTAAATCCACTTAGTTTCTTCAACTCAATTGTCTAAACTCGAGCAAATGATTTCAATTTTCGCCACAAATAAATAAATAAATAAATAAACATTCAAAAATCAAATGATGGATCACCATAATCCCATATAGTAGGTGGTGGATACTCATCATCATTTATCAACGACCAAAGACAAGGCGATGACGGGTCGCTGCCGCCAACAACCACCGTAGGATCCGAAACCGAATCTCCGACCACCATGTTCTGCGGTGAGTTGGACACAAGTGATAAGTTTGATCCCACTGAACCCACTAAAGAATTAATCTCCTCTTGCATTGGTTGATAATTTTCATAAATACTGCTTCTAGGGTTAGGGTTAGGGTTAGGGTTAGGGTTTAAGTTCGGATCGTACGAGGTAGGAATTGTTGTCATATTTAACATGGGATTCTCCGAGTAGGGTAGGTAGTGATGTGATTGTACAAGCTGTAAAGGGTATTGTACTATATTACCACTTGAATCCGTACCATGTTGTATGGTAGGGTAAAATGGGTAGGGCATGTAATTAGCCAAATTCGGCATCCTAGATGTCGTCGTATGAGATGGCGAAAACGTCATACTGAAAGCAGCTGGCCGAGGAAGAATCGGACGGAGAGTCTGCGTCGTCGTTGTCGAGGACGCATAACTACCACTGCTAGTTCCAGTTCTATCCCCATGAGGGGAGGTGGAAGTAGACGCAGTGGTAGTGTTATAATTACCATCAATATATGGTTTCTGGAGGTTGAGTTGAGCTCTAGAGCCGTAAAGAATCACTGCGGCTCGATCATAAGCTCGAGCCGCATCTTCAGCCGTCGTAAACGTACCCAGCCAGCGACGGCTGCGTTTACGTGGCTCGCGGATCTCCGCGACCCACTTCCCCCAACTCCTTTGTCTAACACCTCTATACTTAAACTTACTATTATCCGGTCCTCCTTTCCCTTTACACTTTCTATTGTTGTGGTTGTTGTTTCCGGTGGTTGTGGTGGTGACTTGTGGTGGATCAAGAGGAGGAGTAGAGGTGGTGGAAAGATGAGAATTGTTGTTTGTGTTCATTTTTGCTTTTAAGAAAGGGAACAAGGTGGCGATAAAACCTAAGACCTAAGGTGGAAGAAAGAGAGTAAGAAGAGAGAGGTTGATAATGACGGTTGGTGATGGTAAATGGTGGAGGGGGGCGGTGGTGTTGTATATAGTAGTAGTGTTGGTCAACTTTTAGTTGGAGTTAAGAAACATAGGTAACAAGATTGGTGCATTTAGTTTGTTTTGGGTCATATCATGTTACATCTGTCTTGGATAACCTTAACCTGTGAAAGCATCTTTTTATCTTAGAACTTTTTTTGTAATTAAGTAGAATATTTTTGAAATAACAGGCATGAGCAAGAAACTATGTGGCTAGCTAGCTAGCTAACATGTGGTCCGGTTTATATCTTAATCGTGTAGGTTACGTTTAATTCAAGAAATAGTTTTAAATAAGAATTATAGGAAATGTATTACAGACAATTTTATGTAAGCGAATTTGAATTTAAAGACTTTCAATAGGTAACTTTTGTGTTGTTGAAGCATAGTCAAGATTCAATCCGGTAACAAATACATAAGTAAAGGAGGAAAAATCGTTTAATTTGGTTACGACATGCAATGAACAAATTACAACAAAAATATCATTTTGTATAAATATACAATATCCTTTACTTTAAAAAATTACAGCCAAACACTGTAACAAGGTTAAACTAGCATATGAAAGAACTGAATAAAACAAAAAAGTTATATTTGGTTAAGGCTTGCGATAAACGGGGTGTAAAACTAGGTGATGAGCATGCACAAATTCGAATTAGAGTAAAAGAAACAAGTAGCTTATCAAACATAAGGAACTTTTCTAACTAGCTATTTTCAGACGTTTGTGAGAAAACTTGTCAGAAACAAGCAATAGCCACAAATTTGACGACTCAAATTAATGTTTGTAACTACCTTGTTGGAATGTTGTGGTAAAATATAGAATTTTCTTTTTTCGTTTGAAATTTTTCATAATTTAATGGGAAAGTTGTTGTGAGAAAGTGTGGTTTTCTAGTGGTTCCTGGTGTTGTTGTGGCACTATGGCCACGTGTCAAACATTGTGGGGCCTAGGCGTGGTCCGGGTTCGTGAGAAGCTACTCACGAGATCTCCGACCCCTCCAACGGCTAATTGTCGTTTAATGGCTAATTTATTAAAAAAAGTTTATAACATCGTTTATTTAAGTTACATGTAACTTTTTAATTACATAGTTGTTAAAACATAAAAATATTATTTGCATTACAAAAACACAAAAAATGAAGTGGCTGTGAAACCCAAGTGACAAGCGAAAACCATATCCTTGGCCAAGTGATGGGAAATGGCGTTGATGTGATAGTAAAACCTAAGTGACCAGACCACATCCCACATCCTTACACAACTCTTAGAAAGTTTGTAACCCATACATACCCTAAGGTCCCAACTTATTCCTTATAGCTAAGGAAACATATATAGTTACTACCTTTGGATATGTGAGTCGACTGTCCTATTAAAACTAGGTCTTGGAACCTTTAGTCAAGCAGGTTAAGTTTCTTTCATGTTTATCCCTCCTTAAATGGGTTTTAGTCTCATTTCATTAATTAATATATTAACCTGTTTTTAACTCATAAGTGGACCGAATCTATAGTCAACCCCTAACATGAGATCTCAACTTTGATTTAGTTATAATGTCTTGTCTTTAGAATAATCTAACTAGTTATACTTTTCTTCTTTACCATTGTGTACTCCACTTTGGTATGCAAAGTGCACGATCAAAACATCTGATCAATGTTGCACTACAAGAAAACATATTCGCTGGGACAAAATCTTTTAAGTCTGTAGAGACTACATGTCGTGTTCACACGTTTCATCTCTGAAAGCTCGTGCTTATAGGTTCCTTAGGTCGTCTTTATATCCCTCGTCCCCATAGATTAACTTTTAGACATAACATGTTGTCCCTATAAATTTTAAACAAAAACATATATATTAAGTTTGTATGGACATGGGCGAATCTTTTAAGGGGCGGCTGACCCCCCGAACTTTTCGCTCAGTAGTGGAGAGTATGTAGTTTTCGTATAGAAATTTTTGGGTATATACGTTTTCGACGCCACAGTTTTATAGAAATTTTTAGGTTCGGTGACTTCCGCTTATCTGATCGAAAATCTCAAGTTTCGCCACTGTGTAGGGACGAATTGAACGTCATCTCTATAGATCTAAAATAACTTTTTAGTTTTTTTAATATATATGTCGTCCCTACAAACTTAAAATGAGAATAAGTGAAAAAAAATCTGGAATCATGAGGGGTGACATCATTTTACAGACGAAAAATTTTAAAAATGTAAAAAGTATTTTATGTCGTCCCCACAAAGTTAAATTAATTTTACTGCTTTAAGTATTTAGGGACAATAAGTCATCTCTCCAAATTTTAAAATAACTTTTTCTTTTGGTTATTTTCTATTTTCACATTTTTTATTCTGCGTTTTTAACCTTAATTTAAACAGTTTAAAATTGAAAGATCACACATAATATTCGAAAGTTCAAAATACAAAACCTAATTATCAAGTTCAAATTTCAAAATAAAAAATAAAAAACACTTGATTATCATTTTCATCTCATTTCACTCATTTCCTGGGAAAATAATACCTGATCCCAAAATCCCTAAAAGTAGGCATCCATACCGGCACCGAAAATGTTCGATACACTTTGATATAAAAAATCGGTAAAATATCGGTACCGTATAAATCTGGTACCGAACCGAAAATACCGATCCTGAAAACACCAAAAGTAGGTACCGAATTGACACCGAAATTCGATTGCAGGCCCGGTCCGGAGAGAGTGCGGGGTGGGCGACCGCACAAGGCCCAAACTCTCCGAGGGCCCAAAACGTTTATTTATAAAAAAAAAAAATATTTATATTAAGTATCTATATATATTCTGCTTCGAAATGATAAATAGTTGTATTTATTGGTTTGGTGTCTGCATTGAAAAGGGTTGGAGCTATTTAGTTGAGCTACTGTTCGACTCCATCCCTATGTTGTTTTAATTTTTTTCCTATTATGTTTTACCCCATCTTATTTTTTCTATTTATTTCTTTTTATTTTTTTAGGGGAAGAATACTTTTTAATTTTCCTTTTCTAAATTTAAAACTGCAATATTAGTTATGTATTATTTTTATTGTTGTGTTTATTATTTAAGTTAAATAAAATTCAACTAAATAATTTTTAATAATTATTTAAACGGTTTTTTTTCTTTTTATTATACAAAAACTAATGAAACGAACATATTTTGGACATCTAACGACCATAATTTTGAGGTTTTTTCTTTCGTTTATTATAGCGAGTGCATCAAACAGCAAACAGATAAAGTTTCCACTGTTTATAAATGTTTATTTTTTACTTTTTATATATTTTAAACTGTTTTTCTATTTTAGGGCTCATTTTTTCACATATATTTATCTTTTCTTTTTAAAAGTGAGTTTTTGACTTTATATAATAGAGCCCCGTTTTATCTACTCGCTCCGGGCCCAAAATTCTTGGAAAATTTTCGGAGACGTCCCTGTTCGATTGGTACAGTATCATTCAGTACCGCTACCGCTATTTTTCGGTATCGATCACGAATTGGTATCGAAATTCGGTCGGTACGAAACCATTTCATGTTGGTACTGCGGTTCCATCCGGAACCGATATCGTTTGTTTTGTTGTTGCATTTCCTCATCACATCGCACGAACACTTGAATACTTAATAATATAACTATATGGATATTACAAATTTGTTAACATGGAACATCCATAAAGAATACCTAAAAAAACCAATTTTATTTTCTTCATTAGTAAGGCAGAAAATAAAATAAAAGTTGCGGCAAACCGAAACATAAGGTATATATGGTAGCATGAGTGCATGGACCAAACTGGAAGCTGTAAAATCTGTCATCGACAAAATCCATGAGTACTTAATTAAATTATACCTGTGTGTCTATTTTTCCTTTCTGCTCGCCGCTATTTCAATAAACCAAAAACAAAAAATTTAAAAATTAAAAAAATTAACTTTCGTTAGGCTTAAGATTCATGGGCCACTGCATAGTGCATACCCCATACTTCCTTCGTAAGGTAAGATTCGAGGCTCTATTTTCAAGAATTTTTTTTATAACATATAGTAGTAATAAACTTGTACGTACAGTTTTAAAAAAATGGTGCTGAAGTTTAGGATTTGTATAGGAGAGTCGGTTCCAATCTGTGAGGAGCCGTCAGTTGGTCCAATTAAGCTAGCACACTTGAGAAGAATAATTCTGTGTGCATGTTATATTTAGTATAAGTTTTTTCTTTTTCTTTTTTTTTTAACGGCAAATTTTGGATCACTGACGGACTACTGGATTATCACGTGCCACCAACGAAATAACCTGATCATATCCCCATCTCTATTAGGCATAATGCCTATACACCAATTCATGAGGAAACCCAATAAACATGGGAAAACCCCCTTGTGGGAATCGAACCCAGGATTTATTGGTCCCAAAGTCTTATCCCACCTCCAAGATGTCACTAGGCTATAAAGTCATGAGCCATAGTTTAGTATAATTATATCGACTATTTCTTTTTTTCATTTTAGATATGGGGTTTAAGAATATACGATGTGGAAGGGTTTGAAAATTGGGCGTTATTCGACACGTGAAGGACACATCAGCGCGCGTAAAAAATGGGGCGTGGTGCAAAAACAGGGGGTGTGGGACGGTGCGTGGAAGAGTGGAAAACCTCAAACCTAAACATAAACGTCACCCCAATCAGCAAACGTCACGTAGACTGACAAACCACCTTCACGCCGGTGAAAAACTCCAAGCCCAAACATAAACATCATGATCCACGCTGTTCCCGGGGTGGTGTTTGCGACGTGGTGTGACATAAACGCCACAAAACCACGCATATAGTCTAATAGTTTTAAAAAGAAGGTATGCAGCTTTATGCGGTGAACCGATATTACTGATAGATTGTTGTTTTTGTTTTTTATATATACCACAGAAATAATGGCTGTTAGTGTATTAGGAATATTCTTTGATCCTCATAAATTAAAGAATTCTTTCATTGATTTGTTGAGTTTATAGCTTTTTTTTTTGTTTTTCATTTTTTAGTTTTCATATCTTTGGGAATTGGCATTGATAATTCTTTGATTGATGATTCTAAGTGTCATTCTTTATTATCTCTTGGAACTTAAACCAATTAACTATCTTGGTCAAACATACTTATTTAACTTTTTCTTTTAAATAAGAATAATGTATATGGAAAGAAACTAGTTTGAAAAACTAAACCTAAATACCAAGGGTATTTAGCTCAATGAATATGTTTCTGTGTTAAATGAATAAATGGCACCCCCTCTCCTAGTGATAGAGAGTTTGAGTCTTGTTGTGGTCTATGAAGTAGAACTCGGAAATGATTAGTTGGGTGTGTGAGTCGTCGTTATAAAAAAAGGTAAACTAAATAGTGAATAGATGTTGTGAGGTCGTGAAGGGCTCTAAAGAGGGTTTAAGATGAAAAAAGTGTTGCCACATGGTGTCATGTAGGCTTGATAGAATAGGCTTTGAAAGGGGGTGTTGGAGTGTGAAGGACTCTAAAGAGGGTTTAAGATGAAAAAAGTGTTGCCACATGGTGTCATGTAGGCTTGATAGAATAGGCTTTGAAAGGGGGTGTTGGAGCTTTATATGAAATGTGGTATTAGGGTTAAGGTAACTAAATATGATTGATTAGAAATTTAAAAAGGCACACAAAAGAAAATGTGCCTCGCATATGAAGTTCACATGTTGACGTGATCTGTTGTTATAGATGCACCAACAAACTAATCACATCTTTCCTTTGACTATGGTGATTTATCACATGATCCAGCTCGTTGAGACATTTCCATCCATTACGTATAGACTTCGTAACTCCAACAAAACAAAAGTTATGCCTAGTTTAAGTTGGATCCTTTTCTTAACTCATTTGCTATTGTCCAGATGTTCCAAGTATGAATAACCATCTCCAAGCTAGAAGTTTAAATTAACTTCTGTAATCAACAATTTTGAGGTGATGATGGGTGGTGGGTGGTTGTGATAATAACGGAACATGACGACTGGAGGGCAAATTGCAACGTATGGATAGTACTAGGTGGCAATACGAAAAGTCTTTGTAAGCGGGAGACAAAGTGAAAAGTGTCTCAAACCACAGGGAGGCATATAAGAAATTACACACAAAACCGATGGCGGAAACATCGGGATGAGACGAAAACGAGATTGCAAGAGTCTTCATAACGCTATTTGTGACAAGGGTTTAATGATTACATTTTACATCGTTTTAAATCAAATAATACGGAATTGAATCACATCACATATAAAAGAAATGCAATTTCCTTTCATTGATAACAGTTATTACAAGGTTTTGAAACAAAGTACAACATGTTTGAAATGAGATACGATACAACAAATATTTAAAGTTTAGATGCGTTTCTAGGCAATCCTATTAAATTCCTTGCATCATCGTAATTTCCTGCAACATGTATTAAAAGCGCAGATCAATACAAAAGTATTGGCGAGCACACAAGTTTGAAAGTAAAAAATAAGTTATAAAAGTTTGTTTCAATCATGACGAGCATATATTCAAGTTGAATCACACATATATGTAGACAACCTTCGCATAATAACATATAATTGAATTCTTTTAACTAGCACACATGACATCCTAAGCATAACAGTAGCATGAGAATACATGTTGGAAATTAATAAGCATAAACAACCTCAAGCATAACAAATAGCATGTATAGACGAGTTTAAACTAATACGTATAACTCACAAAAGCATAATGGATAACACGTTTGGTAAATTAGGATACATTTTATTTCGTTTAATATAAATGTTGTTAACTAATACATGTTGCACCCCAAATTGCATTAAAGTGTAAAAAGGGGGTCGAGTATGCTCACCTTTTAGCGAAGCTTCCCTTGGAATTTTTGTAATGGGTCGACGATTGACAGATGGAATACCGAGGTCACCTCGCATGGGTAAATGAGAGTTACGAAATTGTCATTGAAATAATTATTTTACTTCTTCGCTCAAATCTCGATACATTTCTGTTAGTGTTTTGATTATCAAGTATGTTTTTATTAATATATAATTTGTCGAAAATCGGGCAGAGTTTCCTCTGTATTTGGACGACCCCAACAACCAATGTTGTCGATATAATTGTCAAACCGCAATAGTTATCCACAATACATATACATATATGTACAACCTTTAACAACTGCAATAACGTAGACAACTTTACCGAGTTTACTGTTTTCATAGACAAAATTTATATTGTTTCGCTATCGGATCGGTTCGAGCCCGATTTTTGTTAAGTAGCAAAATATATGGGTAATATAATAGAGCTTGCATCCTTAATGTTTCACCGACTCTCGAGTTTTAACCCATTGACCTGACCGTTGAATAAACTTGACCGGTTGATTGGCTTTGACCAGATTTAACGGAACCGACACTTGAATCGTCAACCCGTAACCCACCCGACGATCTGACTGGACACACATTATGAACCAAACTCGACTCAAAGTGAAACCGGAAACACAAGAACAATTACCACTGTCCGAGACCAAACCGAACCCGAAACTGAATCGAATGAATTCAAAACACGTACCTGATCCGTGATAAATCGGTTGAACGAGAACGAGTCGAGATTCTGGCGGCTGTCTCTGTCCGTCACTGTCACGTCGCACTTGAACCGACACTCGAACCAGATTAATCCAACTCAGACGACTCAAGCTTGCCCAAACAGGAACCACCACCACCCCTGCCATGGCAATTGAACAGAACCGGAGCAGCCGGTGTCGCATAGGGTTTCACCCTAGCGCTGCCGTCGCTGTTGTTGTGTGTCGCCGCCGCCACCCAAACGTGGTAGTCGGCCGTTCGTTTTGGAGGGAGAGAGAGACGAGTAGGAGTGAGGTCAGCGAGTTGGATGTCGTGTTTGCTGACGTCGCCGGCAGAGAGAAGTACGGGAGAAGAAACTGAGGGTGTTGTGGGTATTTTCTTGGTCCTTCCGCTGTACCGGCATAGTCGCCGGAGTTATTTCGGCAACTGAAATCGAGAGAGATAAAGAGAGTTGCGGGTGTATGTGTGTTGAGGGGAGAGGAGGACAGTGATGAGGGTGTGACTCGACAGAGAGGCGGCGCCGGAAAGGGTCGCCGGAACCCTTACTCCGGTGACCGGAGTTGTGAGAGAGAGAACAGTGAGGTGTGTTTGTGGTTGAGTGTGTCCGTGTGAGCGTGCGTGTTGTTTTAAGAAGGATAGGTTTAGTTAGGGTTTGAGTGTTGGGCCCAAGGCCCGGTACCTAGGTTTTTGAGTGGACCGGTCACGACTGCGAGGTCCGTTTTCGAAACCGATCGTCATAGGATGCCGTAAAAAAATATTATTTTAATTTCTTTTATTTCTAAATTACACAAATTAATGGAGTAACGATAAGTGAGGCGTTCGCTTGTCGGTTTTGCTAGGGGCGCGTAGAACGCGTCAGTTGCTATTTATTTATTATTATCCATTATTCGTTTGTGATTTTAAGAAAAAGATCGAAACGTCACGTATTTTCTAAAATAAAATTTTACGGAAATACGAGGCGTTACAATTTTTCCTATAATAATATATTATTTAGAATATATTATCCAAAATATAATACTTGTTTGATGTATTCGGCTTATAACTAATTAATTTGATGCAAAATCTTAAAGTAAACTATTGAAATTGTGGTGTGCTTTTGTAAGACAAATTCCCTAAAGACAACCAATTTGTTTGGATAATTATATTTTTCTTTTGTTGAATGGGTTTTAATTACATTATTGCTAACTATATATGGTTTGATGATTGTTTAGTGCTTTTGTAACACATACGACTTGTATGGATGTTCCCCAACCTCATAGTATTAGAGGATTCCTAAACTCGATGGGAGCAAAATAAAAATAAATATTTTTTATAAAAAATTTCTAAATGTCCCGCTTTAGAACATTTCTCTTTGTTGTTATTCTCTAGATAACCAAAGTATGCCTATGGGCTATGAGATAAGGCTTCATACCAGGCCGACGATTTGGGCCCAAAGACAACAAGTAAAGCGGATTGGCCCAAAGGAAGACCAAATATTGGTCATATGATGCAAGGGGATTTCATTTCCTTATGTAAAATGCTTGTATATAATTAATGAATTAATTCAAGAGTATAATGAGGTGATCCAATATGGTATAGCCCGGCTGGTCACGGGGTTTTCCACTAGGTGGTTTTGTTCTAGGGAGGTCTAAGGTCCGATTCCTACTAGGAGCTAATTATGTAAATATGAGTGAGCACCACTGGGAGGATTCAAACTTGGAATGAGGGTTTCAACAACATATGCCGGCCCTTTGGAGTTAGCTAGATTTCTAGCTGATCTGTCGTTAAAAAAAGTACATAGACATCAAGGGCGTAGCTTTGTGGGGGTGGGGGGGACCCTCGAACTTTTCGCTCAGTAGTGGAGGGTATGTAGTTTTCGTGGGTATATACGTTTTTACCCCCCGGTTTTATAGAAATTTTTGGTATATATGTTTTCGACCCCCTGGTCGGGAATCTCAAGCTTCGCCAATGATAGACATCAAATTTACGTCAAAGTATTTGTTAACAATATGTACATTAAATTGCCAAAAAACAACATTTATTTTTAACTAACTATGAAACTCGAGATAAATTCTAAAGCTGACAATTTTGCATGTATGCTTATAACAGCTTAGGCATGTTTTATCTCTAAGTGGGTTAATCACATCTATACCTAATAAATAAGTAACTGGTTGTGCTACAATGTTACGTGTCACAAAATGTGAGCCCAAGATTCTTTTTCCAACATAAAAAGTCAACCATATCTTATCTCACTCGTTTTATCATTCCTAAAATCTTCATTACTAACTATTTAATTGTTTTTGGGCCTCGCTTCACCGTTTCACTCTTATTAAAAAAACTACCCACTTGGACACATTTTCTTGGCATTTTTGATGTTTAGAGTTTCTAAGGAGCCGTTTGGCAACTTCTGAATGATTAAGTGCTGAACTAGTAATAGGTCTGAAACATTAAATGCTGAATCAGTAAGAGGTCTGAACCATTAAGAGCCAGTATAATGCTTAACCGTTCAGAGGCAAATGTTTGACCAATTCATATTAGAGGTCTTAACCATTCAGACTCTGCATAATGCTGAACCAGTAAGAGGTCTGAACCATTCAGACTCTGCATAATGCTGAACCAGTAAGAGGTCTGAACCATTAAGAGGTAAACAAACAACCCCTAAATTCTAAGTCTATATGTATTGTCTACAAGACAATTCAACAGTGGTTGTTGGCTTCTAATTCTAGAAACTAATTCAAATGTATGACAAGGTCAAGGCATTTTCAGTGAAAAACTTCCAAAACATAATTCAAATATACATATTCTTGTTACACACCTACATGATAAAGACCCCTAACTAAATTAATGAAAATGGGATACAATTAACTGTAAACTACTTGGTCTTTACCAAAGCAAAATATTAGGCTTCTTTGGCTTTTCCTCTGTCATTCAACATTTGTTGTTTGGAAACACTCGCCGAACCAAGGTTTCGGCCAAATTTTTCAACAAGCCAGCTGTTTACCCGTCGTTGTCATGGTGAACATTGGTGCTACTAATACCCGTAATACCAGATTAAGATATGAGATTACAATAAAAATAGATCTAAAGAATATTGAGAACAGATTTGTTGATGTTGATTTCCTATAATAGTCCAAGAAGAAACTGACAATTTCTTAAGTCAACATGCCTACTTCCTTTTCTTTTCCTATAATAATATAGTTATGATACAATAAGAAATTACTAATCTTTCTCTTACCAAAAATGGATATTCATTAAACCTCATAAAGATGATCAAACTAAGTTCGGGACCCATGGCTTTATAGCCTATTGGTATTTTGGGGGTGGGATAAGACTTTGAGATCAATAGGTTCTGGGTTCGATGCCCACAAGGGGTTTTTCCCCATATTTATTGGGTTACCTCCTGAATGGGTGTATAGGTAGTGGAGATGGATATGATCGGGTGGTTCCGCTGGTGGCACGATGATACTCCAGTGGTCCGTCAGTGATCCAAATTTGCCGTTCAAAAAAAAAAAACTAAGTTCGGGTCAAAATGGGTCGTTTTGAAAAGGTATCTGTTTGGTCTAGTGACCCAACGAGGACATTTTAAAAAACAAAGTATCAAAACGGGTTCACCTGCCATATTTGTTTTTATGGTGGCTAGTGGTGATGGGACGTGGAAGGAGTTGCGCGTCACACCAGTGGAGGTGGTGGCAATGGTGGTGGCGAAGGTAAAGGTGACGACAGGTGCCTCGGAGGTGGCGGATATGGAGCAACAGTTAGCAAGTTGTGGCAATGGCACCCAGTAGGTGACGGTGGCCATGTATTGGAGGCAACGGTGCTAGTAATCAGTTGGTGGTCATATCGGCGTCAGATGGTGGCAATGGGTGGTGTTGGCCCATTTGGATCAATTATAAGTTATAGCATGTTTCATAAGAATGACCCATTATATAATATAACTAGAACTAAATCAACCCATTTAGCAAACAAAAATTACCCAACTCAACTACTTTTTAAGAATTGGTTATGATTATTAATTAATGGTTCTTGTATTAATCCTAACAGCTAATGAAATAGATTATCTAATCTAATGTAGCTTTCCAAAATCTGTGTGCAGTAATGCTTGTACAACAGTTTGTAGGCAGAGTACAAATCCTATAGCATAAGAATAATAGCATATATTTAACTAATAATAAGGAGGTGAAAGATACTTGTAAGAAAATGATATAAAAGATATAAAACCAGATACAATCAAAGCTTTGACATGGCTCTTATGATTAAAAAAATAAATATAAAATTATGGATAGAATAAAATTAATATAAGACTTACAACAAAGGCCTGCAAATTCTCCAAATGGCAGCAACCAAAGACTCCTTGACTTCATTCTTCATGCCATCTATATGAATAATACAAACAGAAACAAACAATTCATATTAAAAATTCCATTTATTATGTATTAAAAGTAATCCAAAGTCATTTAACCATGATCATGAATATTAGAGAAGAAGTAGAACAGCATGGATGTAACTCTACCTCCCCCAATCATGGTATCTTCAGGCTTACTTCCGATCGATTCTCTGTTACAATCGTTAATTCAAATCTCTAACGAAGTGACAAACATTGAGAAGATTGCGGTTACACAACACAAGAACGTTTCGACAATGGTGAGAAGGATCAAACTTCTTTCATCATTGTTTGAAGAAATTCAAGAAACAAACAGTCAACTTCCACCTTCTTCTATTTTGTGTCTCACTGAGCTATACTCAGTTATCCGAAGAGTGAAGTCGTTGATGCAAACGTGTAAAGAAGGTAGCCGTTTGTGGAATCTTGTTCGGTCAGAAAGTGTTTCAAATCAGTTTTATGTTATTGTGAAGGAAATGAGTCGAGCGTTGGATATTTTACCTCTCAGTTTGTTGAAAATAACGGTGGACACCAGAGAACAAGTGGAGCTTCTTCATAAACAAGTCAAACGAGTTGACTCGTTGGTTGATGATAAAGAGATTCAAAGAAGAGATGAGCTTCTTCAGGTGATGATGTCTAGTAGTTCTAAAAATAGCAAGAGTAAAGGTGTCATTGACTTTGAGAAAGTCAAAGTGATCATGGCACAAATCGGTTTAAAAACCCCGATTGACTACGAGGAAGAGATTTCGAAACTAGAAGCTGAAGCAGAGAAGCAAGCGGGAACAGGTGGGCTTATCGTGGTCTCGAATATCAATAATCTCATTTCGCTTGTTTCATTGTCGAAATCGATGGTTTTCAACATCAACGATCACAAATCTGCACAAGACGAATTTATGCACACATATTCCCAACACCAACACCAACAGCATCATTACCCGTCTTCTCAATCGACGGTCATCAACATTCCAGACGAATACCGTTGCCCAATTTCACTTGATTTAATGCAGGTAGGAGTGTTCATCGAATCAAATATCGAATTTTTTAATTGCTCGAATCGGATTATTCGAGTAATTTTTTTTGCTAGAATTCGAATTCGATTAAGAACCAACCAATTCGTATTCGAATTAAAATCGCAATTCGAATCAAATTCCAAAATTTGATTAAATTCGTTTGGATTCAAATTCAGTTAAAATATGTAATAAATTCGTTTAAGTTATGGGCTTGGTAATAGGTTGTGTAATGAGCAATTTTATTACTTAGAATAAATTTAGAGATTAATTTATATTATAGCCCAATAAAATTTATATATATATTATATATAAAAATAATAAATAAATATGTATAATTTTAATCTGAATTTCAAATCAAATCGAATTTAAAATTACACATCCGTATTCAATTTACTAGACTCGAGTTGAGAGTTGAATTCGAATTCTTGATAATCGAAACGAATTCTTGATAATCGAATAATTTTTCAAATTCAAAATGAATTCTAAACACCCTAAATGCAGGACCCAGTGATAGTAGCATCAGGACACACGTACGACCGTGTGTCAATCGCACAGTGGATCAACTCGGGACACCATACATGTCCGAAAAGCGGACAACGATTAATCCACATGGCACTCATTCCAAACTACGCACTCAAAAGCTTGATCCACCAATTTTGTCAAGAAAACAACATACCGTTAACCGATCCCGCAACATCAAGTTCTTCGTCGTCGCATATAGAAAGAAGCCCAAGTATGAAGAGAAAGCTACCCGAAAAAGCGGTTGATCACATTTCAGCCACGAAAGCCGCGATGGATACTGTGAAAAAGACAGCAGAATTTCTCGTCGGGAAGTTAGCGATGGGTTCGATCGATATCCAACGGCAAGCAGCTTACGAGTTGAGATTACTCGCCAAAACCGGCATGGATAACCGAAGGATAATTTCAGAAGCGGGAGCGATTCCGTTTTTGGTAACTTTACTTTCTTCACATGATCCAAGAATACAAGAGAATGCAGTCACAGCACTTCTAAACCTTTCGATATTCGACAACAATAAGGTGTTAATAGTGGCTGCAGGAGCGATAGACAACATCGTAGACGTATTGGATTCAGGTAAAACAATGGAGGCAAGAGAAAATGCAGCAGCGGCAATATTTAGTTTATCGTTAATCGATGATTATAAAGTGATCATCGGTAGTCGTCCAAAAGCAATTCCGTCATTAGTTGGGCTGTTAAGAGATGGAACCACCGCGGGAAAAAGAGATGCTGCAACCGCATTGTTTAATCTTGCGGTTTATAGCGTAAATAAAGTGAACGTTGTTGTTTCAGGGGCGGTACCGCTTTTGATTGACTTGTTGATGGATGACAAGGCAGGGATTACCGATGATGCGTTAGCGGTGCTTTCGTTGTTATTGGGGTGTTCTGAGGGGCTTGAAGAAATAAGGAAGAGTAAAGCTTTGGTACCGATTCTTATCGATCTTTTAAGATTCGGATCTCCAAAAGGAAAAGAGAACGCGTTAACTTTATTATTGGGGCTATGTAAAGACGGTGGTGATGAAGTTGCAAGAAGATTGTTAATGAATCCACGAGGCATACCGTCTCTTCAAAGCTTGGCTAAAGATGGCTCTATGAAAGCTCAACGAAAGGCGGATGCTCTGCTTAGATTGCTCAACCGATGCTGCTCGCAGTCTTCCAAACCTGTTGAATGAAAAGGCAAACGTAGATCGGATTCGCTGCAATTTGAAATTGAAAATGTAAATTCATGGAGATGACATAAATGAAAATTGTTGTTTTTACCTGTTCATTGAATGCGAAAGTTTTTTATACTAGATGAATAACAGTTTTTACACAGAATTTACAATAAATTACAGGAAATATAACCGAGACCCTACTGGTCATCATACTAAACTCGTAATGCACATATAATTATTACAAGGGTAATGAGGTTAATGGGGTTTAACCACACGGGTGAAAGGGGTCGGATTCTTCTGTGAACGATGATTCTCAAAAGGTGAACGATCTTGTTAGTCCTCTAGAACTCCACCAATTCCAATTTAATGTGTTTGTCATTTATAATGTACTTCCAGAACCAGCTTCCACTATCCATTAACTCCTTTTTGATAGGATTTGATTGTATAGATAAACCTGAATCAAAAGTGAGTGGCATAAGTAGCACACACACACACACACACACACACAAATATATACACACATACTAGAGGGGTGCCCGCACAATGCAGTAGGGGAACATAGACACCGGCAATCAGGTAACATACTAATTTTGTTTAAATTAAAAACAATATATATATAGGGGTTGGTTAACGTACAATTTCTCTTAGCATACGATGCGTACGAGACGCGGTTACAACATGCGGATTTTTTTAACATGCGGTTTATTTTTTACGACATGCGAAAAAAAAATTCAACTTGCGGATTTTTTTCAACATACGGACTTTGGTATTTTACAACATGTGGGGTTTCGTTATGGAGGTTAAAACGTGCGGAATTCACATCGCGTATGCTCGTACGATAAGGCACAATGTACATTACACTTTCACTATATATATAGCAATACAATACTCAAACTAAAGAGGATAAAATGCTCATTTTTATAGTGTAATTTAAAAAAAATTGTTAATATGTGAAAAAAGTTATAGTTGTTCAAAAATCGTGAGTGTAGTTGGTTTAAAAGTCAACAATATGTTTTAAAAGTTGTATCAAGTCTTAAAATTACGTAAAGTTACATTTTTGTCCTCCTTATACGTATTATAATATAGTATAGATAGTATAGATATAGCATAGCCATATAGGATATATGTGTGTTTGTGCTTCTTGCAGAAACAAAAGTGATAATTTTCTTTGAGATAACTACTTAATAAACACACACAAACATGCACAAACGTATCGATGTGAAGCAGTAAATAAAACCTGAACTTCCGGATGTAACCGTCATCTTGTAGCCATCTGGGACTTCAAACACATGATTTCCCTGAATAAAGAACAAAAGATGACAAGTGTTTGACTAATTGATCATGAAGATATGAATCAGATTCTTAAATAAAATCTAGAGAGTGAAAAGACGAGAAGAAATCTAACCTCGAGGTTAACATCAACAGCCTCAAATTCAGCGTTTCCATGCAGTATGACTTTTAGTGCCTCAAACCGCTGAACATCATGCTTCCAATACAGATTTTTATCAGAACTCCAGTTTATTCCTTTATTTCGTACGTTTACGTTCACTAACTTGCACCGTGCACACCTACACATAAAATAAACGTCATATTCAGCCCAAAGTCTCATAGTGACGATCACTAACTTGCACTGCGCACACTACCTGTAACCATACTGAAGTATGGACTCATGGTTACTGTCGATATGAGAGCCCATGACATTTTCAGCCACAACTACTAAGCTCCCATCAAGCTGAGATCAAAAGAATAATTGTTATACAGAGAAAACATCGTTATGAACTACATGTCTGAGTGTTCTGGTAAACAGATTAAACCTGAACGTTTCTCCATAAGAATTCGGAAACGTCGAGTTGCAATTCGGAGCCTTTTGAAATTGAACCACCATGAAACTTGGAAAGTAAAAAGAGACGGAATAAGTGAGAAACAATAAAGAACAAACTCTGTTAAACAGTTAACAGTTTCGATACAGAAGATAAGATACGAGCTTACTTTCTGTCGGGTGACTTCCCAAAGAGGACCAAGAGCGGGATGAAGAAGGATGATATATGGTGGTCCAGAATCAACGTATTTATCGTTACTCTCTATCTACAAACAATAATTTTCTGGTAAATGAAGTACCAAACATATCTCGGTTGAAAGCAGATGTTAACCGAATATGAAACCATAATATAAGTGAGTATATGGTACCTCAGGGAGCTTGATATCACAATGTGAAAGAATATCATACGCATTTCTTACTGTGTCAAGTAGTGCGCCATCTGGAGTCTGCACACACGTAGTTTAAAGTACCTAATTAGCAAACTTACAAGACAAAAAGCAACCACCATAACGTCTAACACATACCGACTTGAAAACATGACACACTTCCAAGTTGAAAATTAAGAAATAGAAGCAAATACATTTACATACTGTTACTTTACAACATTTTTAGGCATAGAGGTGTTGTACCTCATGCTTTGGGAAGTTTTCAAAAAAATTGCATTTTTACTTTTAACCCAAAACGATTTGATTTTCTACTTTTAACCGCAAAACTTTACATCCTTTGCAATTTAACCTCACAACATTTTTACTTTCAAATTTGGTCCCCTATACTTTTCATCTCTCGCAAGTTTTTCGTTCCAAATTTTGCGAGTTAACACGCCGCAACTTGCGTGTGAGGTTCAACGTTATTACGTCATCTATTTTTTCTCGTTGCAACACGAAGGTCCTAGATCGACTTAGATCTTGTCTATGTTTTACGTTTCGGTCTAATTTCTTCGCATTAAATGGCCGGAACTTCAGTGTTGGTGGTTGTTGGCGGTAGTGTGGCATTGGTGCTAGTTGGCACGGGTTTACGCCCCCACCGCAAGCGGGGGGCCTTAATACTAGTTAAATCTCAAAACAAAGAAAGGGATACAAGAAAGAACACACATGATACTGTCATAGGTACAAAAAAGGGAAAAAAAATAAAAGAGAAAAAAAAGAAGATAGAGAAATGGACCTGATGCAATGACATGTCAGCAGGTTTTCGTTTCTTCTTGGCAGATGATGTAACTTTCCTTCGATGATTATAGACAATGAACGTATCTAGCATTTCTGCAATTAAATCACATGGTTGGATTTTATGATGATATAAATGAGAATTACAAAAGGAGGATAAAATCCATGATAATACAACGCATTAAACAGAAAATGAATTGCATTATACCTTCTACACCTTCAGAACATCGAGTGGAAAAACTATTGACAAGATGATCAGCGATATTTTGCATTGTACATTCCAAACGCCCACCTGGAATACTGCCCACAGAAAATGCAAACTATATGTAAATCCTACTATGTTAAGCAAATTAATAAATCTACATAAACCATTATTAAATGCTATGTATATTAAATGCTATGTATATTAAATGCAAGTCACTTCTTGAACGATAAGAATGATGCAAGCCCCCGAAACATTGGGGGTTGGGGGGGGGGCGGGTGCACCCCCCGGGCACCAACTAACCTTCGCCGCTGGTTTCAGTTTCTACACAGGTGGTGTCTTTTTTCTTAACCCAATTATTTTTTTTTGTTAACTCCAGACATGTGCCTTGCATGCGAGGGTAATATTGTCTTTTACTTTTAACTAAAAGCGTAAATTACAACTGATATCCTTAGCTATAAACAAAACTGCAGGTTGTGTCATTTCTCATTTAAAAGGGGAACTAAATGACCATTGTGCCCTCACATGAGTGACACATGACATGACCTGATTTAACGTTAACTCGGTTAAGGTAAATGGACACCGCCTGTACAGAAAATGAAACATATAGGACATCCATTGTAATTTCGGTAGTTAAAGGACACCACCTGCAATTTGGACCAAACTTAAAGGACGTAAAATGCAATGTACTCTTTTAGTTTTTACTTCAAAATCTTTATTTTGGTTTCAACACTTGAATTGTATATGTTATTAGATGGTCAAACGAGTATAAAAGACATATAAAGTAAATGCTACGAGACACTGAAAGATCCTGATTATGTAGACAGATAGCATACCCATGTTGGAGCCCAAAATGGTCCACAAAGTTGATCGTTTTTTTCACATTTAGTACCAATCCGGGTAAGCTACTCTCATCTTTACTTGATGCAATATGCTCTGCAGCCTTCAAGTCCACATACAGGATATTTGTATTTGCTGGGAACTCTGTCTGCAAACTTAACAAATGAACATGGTTGATTGGAGAACATAACAAGAATCTTCTGCTTACAAAACTTATAGACAAAAATTTGAAGGGAACGATAACAAGATTAAGTATACTGAAATTTAATAAATGGGTTCTAATAATACCTATCAGAAGAAGATCCATCAGCGATTCCAAATTTGTCAAACTCGGTATACTCAATGCACGATACACCATATGTCCATGTTCCGTCAGGCTTGCCTTTTTCAACTAGAACGTTTATGCCTTCTGTCGCACCCGAGTTTCGTTTGCATGATGCGAAACCGAGCTTCTGCAAAATTATCAGTTAGAAAATATAGTTTTTTACAAGGAATTAATCTCTTCGGGCTAAAGTTAAGCTATGTAAGGGTCAAAAGATGTGAAAATAATCCTATGTGATGAGTCACCCAGTTTTATATGTGAAAAGATGCCACACTATGCAGTTAATGCGGTGAAAAATAGGATGATATTTGAGATATAGGTTATCGAGATGGGATATCGGTAATTTTAATATCATGCAGAATCTACATATATAGCAATTTAACACTAACAATTCAGTATACTGTCCTACCATTAACAGATTAACCTTTTGCAACTTGCAAAACACTAACAATTGTAGCAAGTAGCAACTGATTAAGACATAGAACACTAACTTCTAACAATTAAGACTTAAAACACTAATAGCAACAATAAGAAGAAAGACTAATGGTAGAACTAAGAAGAAAGGTACTGATATCGGGAAAATCGGTGATATATCGGTCAATATCGCCGATAACATCGTTACCGATATTTGACCAATATCTTACATAGGGACTGATAACCGATATTAACTGCATAGATGCCACATAATTGGAAAGGCTAGCTGAAAGCATAATATCTGGATGACAGATCTTGCTATTACTATTATTATACTCAAGAAAACAGCAGTATTAGTTTCTTTAACAGTCAGACAAAAATGTTACCTTCCCTTCATGCAGACCAATCCCCGCCATGGCTAAGAGGGTCACATCTGTAGCCGCTACAACATTACTGCAAGATTATAACCATTAACATAAGATAAAAAGTACAGATCCACAAGCATAAGAAAAACGTATCTATTTAGATAACAAACCTGACTTGTCGAACAGTTGCACCTTCTCTTCTATGATCACGAAACCACTGAAAAACGCCTTTTTCATAAGCAAGTTTCCATATCACACCATGACCACCAGGCTTGCAGACAGGCAAGAACTGTCCCTTTGCTAACCACTGGCCATCTTCAGCGCTAATAGCGGGGACGAGTGGCTGGCAAGCACAATTAATAGAACCTAAGTATTGTCTTAATGTCTGATATTATAATTAAGCCTAAATACACTTGTGGAATATATTATGAACATTCTAGTTATAGGACCTGTTCAAAAAGGCGGAAATTTGATCGACCTCTTCCGAACCATTTGGATCGTTCGCACAGCGATGTGATATGTTCATCGTTGTTTTTCGCCGAACTTGTCATCATCGCAATGGGAGTTATGCATTGCTCTCCGAACAATTTGAAGTATAAGAACTCCCTTGCCTTGCAATTATTCAACAGTTGTTACTACAGGTAAAAATAGTATATGCAGAAATGAAAATGCAAATCAAAGTCCTCAAATTTCTGCAAAGGAATAGTGGGTAGGGGTGAGCAGAAAACCGATTTAACCGAACTGAAAGAAACCGAACGGGAATTTACGGTTCGGTTACGGTTTTGCATTGTATGAAAACCGAACCGAATAACCTTAAAAAATCATTTTTTTTTAATGTTTGTTATATATTGACTTGGGAATTATTTTTTTTATTCTTGAATGTTAAGTATTTATAATAAAAACATTAGCATGTGAACTTTATCTTTGAAATGATTTATCCATTTCCTACAAGATAACAAAATTTAACATAAAAATTAGATGATTTTCAAAGTATTATAAAAGAAAATGTCTTAATAAAAACATTGGAGAATAATAAAAATAGACTAAAATGTTAGGTATATGTGAACAATATTAATTAAAAGGGTTAACTATAATATCTAATATCTTAAATGTAAACATGTAAGAAAGATTCTTACACCTTGAATTATACCTTTCAAATTTGTTCCAAAAAGTGAAAAACCGAAAAAACGAACCGAAACGTTGCTAAAACCGAAAAAAAAACGAAACCGCACGGTTTTCAAAAACCGAAAAATGAACCATGCACACCCCTAATAGGGGGCATGATCTCGGTCTCGATCAACACCTTCATAAGACGAGAAACATATAAAGAGACCCTACCTGAAGATCTCTTATAAGACCTTCCAACAACGTGTGGCCACAAAATGGTAGCATTGCCGCAGGGAGACATTCACCTGTGACGGGGTCTACTAATCCGAGCCTGTCAGCGGAGCCTCCGAGAGGATAAATCTCTCCTAGGCTTGGCAAACCCTAAATTCAGATGAAATACATAAATTTCGTGATATAGTTTCTTGGTACGTTATGAAACAATTGACAACACACGATCTCATTACCTCAATTCCCCATAGCGCAGCATGAGCCGCATATTCTGTGTCTTGAGAAAGATCAAGTACATTTGGAGGATGAATTTCCACAAATTGTATTCCTGTTGAGTTAGAATTATCTATGTTTTGAAAATTCGCATTCTGCTCTCCGTGTGGAGTCTGAGAAAGAAGCTCTAACACCGTTAACTGGTATCTGCCAGAAAATCAATCATTTAAGTATATGATCATATCAAAGTCCACTCTAAAAACAATTAGCATTCAATAAATGCCACATATTCTAAGAATTATAAAACTTACAGGCCACATGTTCGAAATACTACCAACAATTGCAGATGACATTAAACAAAGCCGGTTTCCGATAATCAAACTTTAAGCTTCCAAATTCACAAGTAACATCCAGACTTCTTACTTATTTAAATTAAATTAGTCAAACTTTTACTTATTTAAATTAAATTAGTATAATGATCCATAAAGTAATGTTAACTTCAACTATTCATGTATGCATAGTGTATACATGTGTGGGCCCTCAGGGGGCAAAAGTGAAAGTGCACTAATTTTAACGTTATTTTACTAATTTCGTGAAAATAACGTCAAAAAGCGAGTGACGGTTAATCATGCATCATGTGGTGGCGTTAATAGCCGACAGACAAGGGGTAAATGCACTAATCGGCTTTTGTCCCAATTGCTGAGTGTTATGTGCCTTATGCCCAAGGCTTGATGCAAAACTACTATGGAGCCGGGGGTCTCACTGGAAGCAGCCTCTCTATACCTAAGGGATAGAGGTAAGGCTGTCTACACCTTACCCTCCTCAGACCCTATCTTAGTTTTGCTATTTGTGGGATTTACTGAGTATGATGATGAGGATGATTCATGTATGCATATATCCACAGGCTATCTTACAAATCAAGCTACAATAAGGTTATAAGTGCTAATTAACATCTAATTCAAACATATATAAAACAAGTGTTACTAAACATATATAGAAAAACACAAAAACTAACCCAATTATCCCTCCGATACAATCATAAAACTCCTCAACATCTTTCAAAGTCTTCAACAACGAATTCAACGCAACCGCATCAATCTTCTTCACCCGAACCTCCCGATCCTCACTCCCGTCCCACTTCTCAATCATTTCAACCAAACTATACAACGCACTCTTCAACGAACTTCTAGCAGACACAAATTCACCTTCAACATCCTCATTCGTATCATAATTCGACACTAACACATGCTCCTGACCAGCAGCAACAATGCACTTAACCAAAAACAACTCATACTCATCCAAATCAACCGATTCCAAAACCCTAGCGAATCCGTTCCTATAACCACCGCTTTTCAAAAACCGCTTCACCTTCGAATCAGAATCAACCACGTGGATTTTATCTCTTAAACTTTTGCAACCGGATAGCTTGGCGCGGAGGATACGGAGGCGCGTGAGCTCTTCACCGAAGTCGAAATCCGGTGGCGGATGTACGTACTCTACCGGCACGGTGGAGACGAGCGTTCGCCGGCGGTTAGACGGCGGAGATTGTACTGATGAGAAGTAAGTGAATGGAAGCTTGTTAGATGGACGGAGGGATTTGTGAGAGTTGAAGAAGAGAGAGTGGGAGTCACGCGCCGAGAATGTGAAGTAGATGCCGTTATGATGGAGGGAGGAGGTTGTTGAGGCGGTTACTCGAGCCATGGAGAGTGTGTGTGGGTGTGTGCGAGTGAAATGGGGTGGGGGTAGTTACAGGGTAGGGTGAGGGGGTGGGGGAGGGATAAGAGGAGATACCGGGAGCATATACCAAAGAGAATGAATGGGAAAGACAGAAGAAATGGTAGGAAGGTGCTTTTTGCGTGTTTGTTTGCAGAGATTTCTATTTTGTGCTAGGCGTAACAAACTCGATATAATTTCGTAATTTATCGTGTCAGACACGACCTGTTAAGATACGTACATGATAAAAAACGTAAATACGAATACGATACGAAATCTTGTCATGTCAGTTTTTTCAAACACGAACTTGAAAATAAATATGTTACACGAACACGACCTTTTAAGACATGAAAAAAAATTACAAGCGTATTATATGACTTGTTAAGACATGAACATGGCATGTTAAGACACGGACTCACCCCGAAGGGGTGGTGTGTGGGGTTAGGGCTGACATATCATGTCAAACACGGCCTGTTAAGACACGAGCATGACATGTTAAGACACGAACACAAAATAGATAAACACGAACACGAAAACTAACAGGTCTTATCGTGTCGACCTATTTAAGACACGAAACCTGTTAAAGGTCAAACACAAACCTGCTAAGGTCGTGTCATTTCGTGTATGTGTCTGAAATTGCCAACCCTACGAATCGTAAAACAAAAACGTGTTTATTGTATAACTTAGTTACACCGATGGTCTTTAGTAATTTTCATTCACTTATATCCACACATGTTTATGATAGAACTTATATCCACACGCTATGAGGTTGACTTGTTTGTAACATATTTAGTCATTTTCATTAATCATACTAAAAAACATTGGTTAAATAACAAGATTAAAACCAATTTTCTTTTGATTTTATTATAGAGTAAATTATTAAAATTGTCTTTAAGGTTTGAACATGTTTGCCATTTTCATTCAAAACAACATTTTTGTACAATATAGTCTTCACGTTTGGGATATTTTGCCATTCCATTCAAACATCTAATTTGCTTTATTTTTTCTATCAAATATTTGGATAAAAATGGCAAAAAAATCCCAAATCTCAGGGACGATTGTGGCAAAAAAGTCAGACGTTTTGATGAAAATTGCAAAAAAATTCAAAAGTAAAGGATTATATGGTAAAAAAAATTGTTTTGGATGAAAATGACAAAATGCCCAAACCTCATGGACGATTTTGGCAATCTATAATAACATCATTATTTGAGTTTTAGTTCATTTTGGCTTAATTACAAAATGGGTGGATCATGACCACCAACTTTAAATGTTGACATAGCATGTATTAAGATTGCAAAATAAGTTTATAGAGAAGAATGTGTGGACTTTGCCTTAGGTTTAACATTGATGTGGAACATATATTGAACATAAAATTTATAGTGATGATTCTCACTTGAAATTTATGTGTTATAAACATATGCCATTGACGTCACACAAATATACATTTAAAGTGGATTTTGGACGGTGTATGTTACACAAATATATATTTAAAGTGGATTTTGGACGGTGTATGAAATTAAAACATGTTACATATGGTTGAAAACACTTGGGATAACCTTTTATCTTTTGGCATGTAGAACTTCATTATTCTTTCCTGAAATTAAAGAAAAATACATACCCAAAATTATATTATCTACACATTTAAATACATGGATAAAAAAAATGATTCTGATGTAAGTCTATACGTATCAAACTAATTTTTAATTATGTATTTGATGAAAGGTGTTACGTATGAATCATATCGCACTAACAAAATAAGATATGCTGTCCAAGTAATCTCATGACTATTATCTTAAAAATAGTTCAATAAAACGACTGATTATTATAAAAACTAATATGAATTAAGAAAATTAGAAATTCGCAAGCAATCTCATAAGTATTATCTAAACGATTGATTTTGCCAAATGTAATATTTTGTGATAATTAATAAAAAAAACAAGCTTGCATTGAGGGTTATATGTTATGCATAATTGGTTGTATCTATAGCCACATTTTCTCATCTCAAATTTTGTTGTATGTTATGCATAATTAGTTGTACCCATAAGCCATAGCCACATTTCCTCATCTCATATATATATATATATATATATATATATATATATATATATATATATATATATATATATAATTGCGTTGTTCTAATGTATGCATTATGGTTTGTATAATGGTATAATTTGCAACATATTGATGCAATGGTTGTTGTAATGTATGCATTATAGTTTGTATAATGGTAATGATATATATTATATATTTAGATTATGATGAACCAGTCAAACAGGAAAAAATAGATATTGTATAGTGGTAATGGTTGTTGTAACACGCGAGTCCTAGGTTAACTTAGTTATTCTATTCTATGTTTTACGTTTCGGTTTAATTTCTTCGCATTAACACGACGCAACTTCAGTGCTAATGGTCGCTGGCAGTAGTGTGACATTAGTGTTCGCCCCCACCACAACACGGGAGTGCTTAATACTAGTTAATATTTAAATAGCATATGTCAATCAAAGGGTAATGGCTGCCACACATACTTCCCATGTTTTTACTTTAGCGTTGTCAAGTAGGGTGTTCGTTAACCATTGCAACCTACAAAACTAAAGAACGTCAGCCGGTTTGAAATACATACAAAACGGTTTTAATGGTTTAATGATTTATGGTTTGAAAATTGAAACTGAACCGGTTGTTCAACAATTTATTATTTAGTTTTGAAACGAATCGGTTGTTTAACATATATTATTTATTTTTTTTCATTTTTGGTACACATTGGTAGTTATATTAGCAATCCTTACCATTTAAAAAATATTAATACAAAATTATGCTTTTTAAAACAAAAATCATTTTTTTCTCGTCTAAAACCACTAAACCGACAATACCATAAAACCGTCCGCTTCGGCCAACCCAATTAACCACGACGGTTTAATTTGTCACTTTTCAAAGGGATATTGAATTTAAATAATCTCAACTTTCACCAATTGGTCGATAACACTCTCAACTTTCGATTTGCACACCAACACTCCCAACTTTCAACTTATTGGCCAATAACACTCTCTAACTAACTGAACCCTAACATCGTTAGCTGATGTCAGCTGTCACGTCACCAAAAATGCCATATTAGCTGCTACATCAGCTGCCACGTCAGCAAAATGGGCCACATCAAATGCCACGTCAGCAAAAATTAACTTGATTTGAGTTTAGTTAGTTAGGGAGTGTTATCAGCCAATAAGTTGGAAGTGCTGATGTACAAATCAAAAGTTGTGAGTGTTATCAGCCAGTTGGTAAAGTTATGGTTATTTAAATTCAATATCCTCTTTTTAAAAACCATAGTTACTTATTTGGTCCAAAAGTTGTGTAAGGCAAAGCCGGACTCTAAACATCCCTGTTTTCAATAACGGAAAATAAAGAAGAAAACATTTCATTTTTAAAAAACCAAACAATTATTTATTTTGAGGTAGAGGTGCATAAAATAACTGGTTAATTAACCGTAACCGGTTATTAAACAAAATAGTAACCGGTTAATAACCGCTCGAGGAATATCTGGTTAGTGGTTATTTTTAAGCATAGGTTAGTAAGCGGTTATAAATATTTATTATAGTGACCGGTTCTTAACTGGGTTTTTTAACTGGTAGAGCAGTCAACTTAAAAAAAAACCTGAAAAATTCCAAAAAAAAGGCAAAAACCGTTTATTAACCGAAAAAACCGGTTAATTAACCAAACTAGTTAAGGTAATTAACCAGACCAATTAAAAAATAATTGGTTAAAGTTAAAAAGACAAATTGACCAATATAACTGGTTATTAAAATTAACCGGTTTATGCACCTCTATTTTAAGGCAAGCATGCGAGTTGGGCCACGAGACCCAAACATGAGTACATTACCTCAAACTCAGGTTCCTTACAGGCTTGTATGAAGTTGGGCCCAAAGTAGCCCAGTCCATATCACCTTCAGCCAGATAAGGTACCAAATCTCATCACAATCATGAATCATCATCATCATCTTCCCCATTTTGCATTCGAAACTCAGAACAAATGGCTTCTTCTCTATCCACATTCCACCCAAAATCTCCTCATGTTTCCAAGCAAAACCAGTCACCAAACCTCTCATCATCTTTCCTATCATCCCCTTCATCAATCCCTTTATCATCAAACTCAATCATCTCTCTGCAATTCCGTTGCAATCAGAAACAATCATGCTCTGCAGCTCCCAGACCTCTTACTGTCAGAGCCATGGCCCCTCCTAAACCTGCAGGAAAAGCCAAAAAAGGTACTCTTAACAGTCAACAGTTAACATTTCTTTTAATTAAAGTCCGTTAGTTGTTACACGAAAATGTATCTAATGTTTTTGTGTTTGTGTTTATCAGATATATTGTAATTAGTCATAGGATAGGATAGATTATGTAAATACTAAATATACATATTGTATAAATACCTCTTGTAATAACTACCCTTAAGCAAAAAAGCAACAGTTTACATATTTTTTTACAGGTTAGTTTCGGTTTAATAATCGAGTTGTTAGGTTTAGATAATTATTGGTTTTTTAGTTAATGGGTTATGTTTATTTGGTCGGTTTATTTAGTTATTTAGATAGAGTTTGAAATGGGTTAGGAATAGTACGAGGTTCGTATAGATAGATGGTTCGGGCTGTTTTAATTTGTGTGCTTTAGTTTATAATAAAAGAGCTGAACTTGTTCGTTCACAACTCACATTGTGTGTTTTGTGTATGATTTTAGGGTCTGATTTTCCTAACAGTTTTTTGATGTAATGTATGTTTATCTGGTTAGTTTATTTATTTAAATAGAGTTTGAGTTGGGTTTGGAATAGTACGAGGTTAGCATAAATAGATGGTCAAGGCTGTTGTAATTAGGCATGTAAATGAACCGAACGTTCATGAACTTGTTCGGCGGGAAGTTCGTTTATTTAATAAACGAACGAACATGAACACATGTCTTGTTCGTTCGTTTATGTTCGTGAACGTTCTTTTATGTTCGATTAGTTACGTTCGTTTAAACTTTAATAAGTACATAAGTAGTTATGTTTATCTTAATACAAACATAAAGGGGGCTTTCTAACCACTTATATAAATATCACTAAATAGTAATTGGACTTTTTATTAATAAAAATTAGGCTTTCCAGTGGAACTTATCTTATTGATCACCACATTATATACAATTAAGAAAATACTTATTTTTAGCATGTTCATTTATGTTTGTTTATCGTGTGTTCGGTTAAGTTCATTTGTACTCGTTCACTTTTGTTTGTTTATGTTAGTTTACGTTCATGAACTGTTCGTTTAGGTTTTAAACAAACGAACATAAACAAACACGTTCATTTTCTTAATGAATGAACATGAACATAAAATTTGTTCAATTATATGTTCGTGTTTGGTTAAAGTTAAATGAACGAACACAAACATGCACATGTTCGTGTTCGTATACCGGCCTAGTTGTAATATTTGTGGGCTTTGGTGTTCGACTTTGGGGCCTAATATTCCAACAGAATTTTAATGTAATGTGTGTGATTGTACAGTGACCGGAATGATCAAGCTGGCGCTGGAAGCCGGTAAGGCCACACCGGCCCCACCAGTTGGACCGGCGTTGGGTTCAAAGGGAGTCAACATTATGGCTTTTTGTAAAGATTATAATGCCAGGACTGCTGATAAAGCCGGTTATATCATCCCCGTCGAAATCACTGTTTATGATGTCAGTTTTTATCTCCTTCATTGAATCATCTCACTTTCGTCTTTAGAGTTTCGTTTTAAAATATTCATTTGTTTATAATTGTTGTGCGGTTGTTTGAGTTTGCAGGATAAGAGCTTTACATTTGTGTTGAAAACGCCTCCTGCTTCAGTTCTGCTTCTTAAAGCTGCAGGTATTATGATTTCAATAGAGGGTTAGATTTTGTACCTTTTTATAATGAGTAAAATGCCATTTTCGTCCCTGTGTTTGGCCAGTTTTGCGACTTTCGTCCAAAGGTTTGTTTTTCCGCATCTTGCCATTTTCATCTGACTCGTTAACCCCATCCATTTTCTCCGTTAAGTAAGGGGTATTTCCTTCTTTTTTGTTAAGTTAACGGGCAATTCGGTCTTTTTACATAAAGGGAAAAGACCGAATTGCCCTTTAATTTAGCAAAACAGACGGAAATACCTCTGACTTAACAGAGAAAAACGAATGGAGTTAACGAGCCGGATGAAAATGGCAAGATTTCAAACCTTTTGGATCCAGAAGAAAATGGCAAGATTTCAAACCTTTTGGATCTAGATGCGGAAAAACAAACCTTTGGACGAAAGTCGCAAAACTGGCCAAACTTCAGGGATGAAAATGGCATTTTACTCTTCTATAGTTCTACGAAAATCTGTTGTGATTTTGTTAGTTTTGATGAATAAGCGGGTATTCGGATGTGCTTCTATTTTGTTGTTTATATGTTGCATGTTATATTGTTTTTTCAGGTGCGGAAAAAGGTTCTAAGGACCCGCAAAGGGAAAAAGTGGGGAAGATTACAATCGAGCAGCTACGTGCAATCGCAGCAGAAAAATTGCCGGATTTGAACTGCACGACCATGGAATCCGCAATGAGAATCATAGCAGGAACTGCGGCTAATATGGGCATCGATATTGACCCGCCTGTTCTTGAACGCAAAGTCAAACAAGTCCTCTAAATCTCTTTTGTTTGACTAATGAGATTCATGTATGAGTAATGTAGCAATATCTGGAATGCAAATATTGTTGTATTTGTTGTTATATTGTTTCTATTAGATTCAAATTTTGGTATGAATGTGTAGAGATGTTTATCATGTAAAATACACTACCAAAGACTTGCTTGTTCCTAAGAATTCAACACGAAAGCCAACAATACTTTGTTCATAATGGGAGTCTGGGATATAGCTTGCGAGAAGTCTTACTTCATAGTTGCAAGTTGCAACCCCGAGTATTTCGAACAAGACAATCTTGAAACTCTTGTCAATCCATGATTCGTGTTAGTGTACGCGAGTATATCGTATTCCTTGGTCTGTTAATTGTTAAGAGCATCTTCAATACATCATTTTCAAACGCTCACAGATAAGCTGTCACATCATATTTTTACCTACCCTTCAAACGCACTCGTTTCTTCTCCAAACACCAAAGTAGACGGCTCTTCAATGGGGTCATCCCCTTTCCAGATGCCACCTAAGTGTCCGCGTTGGTGCGGTGGAGATGCTCGTGCCTCTTAGCATACTATTGAACATGAACATGCTGGTGAAAACACAATCGTGGTTAGATTTGCAAAGACTGCTAGTGTTCGGGAAATCTAACGCTGAAGATGCTATTGCTCACCATCATGGGCTCGTGGAACTCACTATCAACACTAAAGAAGCCATGGACGCAATAAAAAGCATGTTTCGGGCTCCTTTAGGCCCAGAATCGTTTCAAAAGTACAATTCACAAAAAAAAAAGCAAAACAGATGACTTCAAGGTGTTTAATGACTCAGGCTGCAGGGCTGAACCATAAAATAAAACCTTGCTGCGCTAGAACCATTTCATATGTATTGTGATGATGATGAAGAAAATAAGGAGTATGAGAAAACCGCAAAATAAGTTGATCAAACATGACAAATGGTGCATTTATTTAAAATCCTAAGGATGTTTCTCTAGAATGGTCCAAAGATTCAGAGTCTGGCAGGCTTTCACAAACGAAATTTAGAGAAGATATAGCCGTGTATCGGTTTGTAGGATATCCACCTTATCAGATGAGCCAAAGGTGGAAAATCTGTGTAAGCAAAGCTTAGATTTGTGAGGAAAAGAAGACCAAAGAGGCAGGATAAAACCTTTGAGGACATACAAAATTTTGGCTCCTTTCTGATACTTCTAGATGATGAAATCGATCACAATCCGGATATTATTTGCCACCGGCTAGTTTATCTCTAAGAAAAGAAATGATATGTCTGAGCAAACCGTTTGCACAAAAGAGGCAGTGGATGATATAACTAGCGAACATCGCAACAGATCATTAATGTAAAAGCTTGTGCTATAGCGAATACCGGAGTGTATAGGTGAAGGGTCGCAACAGACCCTGTAGCGATAAATAGCACTTTTTTTAGATGATCAGTGATAGCGTATTTTTGGCACTTCTATACATAATTGGTATGTTAAATATAGTTTTTATTATTTTTTTATTTTTTTACCCCTAAATATGAAATAGCAGGCGTCATTTCGTCGCTATCGCTACGTAACATATAAGGTAGCCTGTCACTATGGTCCGCTGTTCACTACTAACAACTATGAACATCACTAAATAACTTACAATGCAAGTTTGTTATTTCTTTAGTATGCTAAATGTTTTCTTTCATTTCATAACAAACATTGTGTAGTTTAAATGCAGGAAAAAGAAAATACACTATTAGGCAAACAACTTCATTAGTTCATTGAACATATTATATCAATGTCAATTCATACAAAAATACCATAGTCATGAAACCAAACACTTTATAACAATATCAAATTTAGTGAGTAGTTTCCGGATCACAATTAGTAGGACGAAATGCCAATGGTCCAGACCCATACACAACCGCTTCATAATCCTTTCCATACACCACCTTGTTCTCAAATCTCAACGGCGAACCATTAATACCATTATTAACATTAGACAAAAGATTGCATGATCCAAGAGGGGATGACACAAGTTTCACATGACAAGAATGTAGAGGATGGTCCAATAAATAATGGGTCATTTTAAAATCTTTAAGTTCCGCGTAAAAGTAACCATTTTTATCCGTCTCAAACGCGTTATAATAGCTCACTCGTGTTTTATGGTTTTTGCATATGACACTAACTTTGGCAGCCGGGATTGGCTCAGCGTCCGTTAGAGACCATGACCCAAAGTATTTACAAATTTGGCAGTACACCTTTCCTTCTACAACCACCGTGGCGGTTTTGTCTTGTTTGGCGGGTGTATCGTGGGCCGTAGCGGCGGCTAATAGGCAGAGGATGGTGATGATGATGGTGCATTGTTTGTGTGACATTTTTGTTGAGTGTTGTTAACAAGTATAGAAGTGGTTTGTGGGGTGAAGATTATTGAGAAATGTAGCATTATATATATAGTTTCTTGAGGTTGATATTATTATATGAACGTGTTGGCAACAATGTACCTTTGAAACTCGATTTGTATAATACTTTTAAGAGTAAAATTTGAAAATGGTCCCTGAGGTTTGGTCACTTTTGCCGCTTTAGTCCAAAACTTAAACCTTTTGAATCTTGGTCTCTGTGGTTTCAGTTTTGTTGCTATTTTCATCCAAAAGCAAAATCTGATCAGATTTTTCAGTTAACATTCAGTTTTTTTGGTCTTTTTCCTCCCTTTTAATGAAGAGCAAAATGATCAGATTTTTTTATTTTGTTATAATAAAAGGTTAAAAGACCATTTTGCCATTCATTAAAAGAGAGAAAAAAGACAAAAAAGTTGGATGTTAACTAAAATTTTGATCAGATTTTGATTTTGAATGAAAATAGTAACAAAATTGAAACCACGTGACCTAAATTCAAAATGTTTAATTTTGAACTAAAATGACAAAAGTAATAATCCTCAAGGATCATTTTTGCAGTTTAGTCTCTATATTTAATGTTTGTTAAGAAGCAAGGCTACGTGAAAGCCATTACTTGGTTTTATTTTGTTTTGTATAATATACTTGAAGATTCCATTTGTTGCTCTAGATTATGTTTGGGGAATATTAGTTTGACATTTTATTTTTTTATATTTTTTATAACCATTGGTATCAGTTATAAATGGATAAAATGATTTGGTTATTGGAAAATATGATTTGTTTAATTCGGTTAACCATTGATTAATTGTCGGCTTTGGGCTTAAGTGGATTTGAACTTATTTCAATAAATAAGTCAAATTATATTTTGGGTTAAGTAAAATAGTATCAATCATTTTAATTTATAAAGTAGAATAAGTGAAAACTAATTTACAAAAAAATATATATAATAATAAACTTTTTTTTGACGCATAACACACCATTTATAAAAAAAATAATTGGAAATAATACGAATATTGGTTTTAATGTATGCTTGTTCAGATTATGGTTTATCGGTCGAACGGTTTAAAACCCAATGATATCATTATAAATTCAAATACTAAAAATTATAGAAAACTTCCATTATAAAATATAGTCTAATTGTAACCTAATTTTTCTTGTGTGATTGGCTTATAATAAAAATTATTATTTTTTTGTGTGATTGGCTTATTCAAAATATTTGCTATTTCATATCTATCCAAGTATCATATGTACGGAAACACAGAACATATATTTTCCTGAGTTGATAATCTATTTATAATATTCGATTAAAGTTACTACACATATTATATAATCACATACCTATGAATAACCAATTTTAACTAACTTAGCTTGTCAAAGTGAGTCAAACCATTCAAATATGTGTATGGTTTTCAGAACTTGTTGCCTCTTGAAATATTAACTTAGATTTGTAATATCCATGTATGGTTTTCAGAACTTGTTGCCTCTTGAAATATTAACTTAGATTTGTGTTTAGGGTTAGGTTTCGGTATAAATGGGTTTTAACATATAAATTGGGTTTAGCATGAGAAGTGAAGGGGAAAGGTTTTTTCCTTATCTTGCAAGCACGTAATTTAGTCCCGCAATCATGGGCGGGGACCTAGTGTATTAGAAAGGTTAGCACGGGCTACCCCGAAACCCCGTCTCCGGACTGTTTTCGTAGTGAAAAAATTAAAAAAAATCCGATTTTATACAAGGATACCCTGATCTAAAAAAAAATTAAACTGGAATGCCCCTGAATTTTTTGGCTAGCTCCGCCACTGCCCGCAATCTAAAAAACTCGGGGTTTTACACTAGTAGATTAAATATACGATTTTTTATTAAGTTATTTATTATTATTATCATAATTTTTTTTTTGCGATTAAACATCATACTTAAGTAGATGAAACAAAAAAAAAACTTATTTCATTCTCATGTTAAAGCATCTTTTATATTAAGACCTATTTGTATTTGATTCTTTAACTTGTTTTCTAAATCCTCTTTGGTCTTTGTAAATTAAACTCATAGTCCCACGTCGCTATAGTAGATAAACCACCGTTCTCACATCTTTAGAATATAAACAATGCCCGTGACATTTCTTTTTAATTAAACATGGGTTACTCTCTTAAGCAGGGGCGGGCCTAGGTTAGCCTTGGGTGGGTAGACACACCCCTTGAGAAAAAGAAAATTAGTATATTTTTTAGACAAAAAATCCAATCGCGCCCCTTAAAAATATGTTTGAACTACTCATCCACACCTCCAACAAATAATTTTTGAGGTCCGCCACTGCTCTAAAGTCTAACTTCATGTTCTTTCAATGATGGCTTTCGAGCGAAAATTAACAGGTGTACCTCTCGGCGTTCGAACCGTCTCAAGTTTCTTTAGATTAAAGTATATGATAACTTCATGTTCTTTCAATGATGGCTTCCGAGTGAAAATTAACAGGTGTACCTCTTGGTTTTCGGACCGTCTCAAGTTTCTTTAGATTAAAGTATATGATAAAATTGAGGCTCTTTTCTTTAATAAATTTGCTTTTAATACTATGATTCCTATATGTGTATGTGTATTGTGTAACTAGAATATAAATTTGCTTTTCTTTAATAAATTTGCTTTTAATACTATAAATTTGCTTGAGCCACCCATTGTTTCCGGTGTAACGGGTTTTACAAAAGAAAATTCTCATTTAAGCCTTGTATCAACTTTGAATTTACGCATTTGACTTATTTGAACCTTACAAGTTACAACACTTTAAATTCCATAATTGTTAACCGTTTAAGATAATAGTTGAAAGATTATAACTTTTTTTCATTTATACTAATAGAAATTTCTAGTTAGCCACTACGTTTGAAATTTAAGGTTAGATACTTAGTTAAACGAAACTCTAAACCCCCAAACTTGAAAGATCTAAATTGTTAGGTATTCCTATATCCCAATAATAAGTAGGTGGTAGGACACATTTGTTAATCTTCCAAAAAAATTAATCTGAAAAATTAATGCTAACCTTTCAAATACGTTGAAAGTAACTTTTTCTTGAGAAAATCTATAAGTTGGATAGTCCAACATATATGATATACTTGAGATCAACTCACTAAAAGCTTGAATAAAGCCGATTGTAAATAAGTCCGCGCCAAAATTTGAACCTAAATTGAAGCTCGTTTAATAATTGAGTCCGGGACCGAGCTAACATAGCTTCAATAGGTTTGCGAGCCTAAACGACTTATAAATGATATACTTGAGATCAACCCACTAAAAGCTCGAATAAAGCCGATTTTAAATAAGTCCGAGCCAAAGTTTGAACCTAATTTGAAGCTCGTTTAATAAATGAGTCCAAGACCGAGCTAATATAGCTTCAATAGGTTTGCGAGCCTAAACGACTTAAAAATATAATTATAAAGATTATATAACACATATTATTATATAAAAATATATTGAAAATTATTAAATAACATATTAATCAATTAAATAAATAATACAAAAATAATAAACGAGTTTGAGCTTGAAAAGCTATTCACAAATAAAGTTCGAAATCTCTAATGTTAAGCGAGCTGATCTCAAGCACAACTCATGTTGTTTACATGCATAAACATAAGCGACGAGACATGCTTAAAAGTTTTTATAAACTTACTTGATTAATTCACAATCAAACAACAATTTTATAAACTTACTTGATTAAGTCGCAAACAAACAATGTCTACCATATTTGTTATCCAATTATCCAAACACACTTCAACCTACGATCAGTGGCGGACCCAAGATTTTTTTTCAATAGGGTCCATATTTTCGGTGTTCAAAATTTTTATAACAAAACGTTCAAATTTTTGGGTCGGTCCTCGTTCGGGTTGGGTCACAGTAAGGTTTGAACTAGATTTAAAAAAAAAGGAAAGATGAGCTATACAAGGATTGAACCCATGACGTTTTCATTCTATGATGTCCACCTAATTGTTTTTATGAGGTCCTTATACAATTTAATATACCGAATATACTATTTTTTTAAAAACATTAGGGTCCGAGGGACCCCGAACAACTCTATTTGGGTCCGCCCAGCCTACGGAAGCCTTGAGTTTTAAAATATATTTATATATAACATAAATGGATGTAGTCATGTAGATGTTTATAATAAAATAAAACAAAATCATACTACAAGACTTTTCCAATGATAAAACCATATTATTATTTTTTTCCATGCCGACAAACAAGAACATTATGTCACAGAAAGTTTCAAACCTTTTAAGCTCTCATCTGGAATTTACGTGGCAACCAAAAATGGACCACCGAACCCACAGGCTGCCTGCCGTCTGCCGGTCACCACACGTTTTAAAAACAAGAAATAAAAGACAACCACCAGCACCAATAATCTACCTACTGATATTATTATGGGTCACCTTTACCGCACCACATGCGTTGCTAAATATCTTTTTAATACCATTTATTTAGCTCTAACTAAAAAATAATTAGTAATAAGTTGACCCAACATATAGCAAAACTTATGAAAAATGACATAACTTGAGCTACGTTGGTAAAAAAAATGACATAACTTGTGCTACGTCTGTAATTAAGGAGTCATACGTAATGAAACGAAGCGTCACGGATGGATCATGTTAGACTCAAATTCCATCATCTAGAGGCTTGAAATCGAACTCAATTTTTTTTTACTTAGTTTTGAATTATTTTCTTTTTGTTGTAAAAATATGTGAATCTTGGATATGAGTAATTTACGTGTTTATTTAATTAGTTTTACAATCAATTTTATTTTTGTTTTAAAACTAGTTTTATGCTATGCTCGCGTTGTGGAGCGTTAGGAATATTTCTCAACCAATTAAAAAAAACATAACCATAGTTTTACTAGAAAAAAACAACTAACATAATGGCAGGACTATAATTTTGAGTTGTGGGCAAAACTGTAATTTGTCAGAACCAATGAGCGAGTGGTAGGCTAAAAAACCGGCTGACACGAATAAAAATTAAATCGAATTAACCAATTAAAACAAAACACTTCTATAGTTTTGCTAAAAAAAACTAAAACGATGACAAGACTGCAATTTTCAACTAGGGCAAAATTGTAATTTTGAACTACGGGTAAATTCGTAATTTGCCAAAAGTTAAAGCATAGCAATACTCTAATTTTGAATCGGGGGTAAAATCGTAATTTTAAACATGAAAAACTTCGTAATTTTAAACTGGGGGTAATTATTTGTCTGGAGCAATAGAGGGGTGCCAGAAAGCAGCATCCTGACACTATTCCCCCACATACCTTTTTTAGTATATATATATATATTAATAATATAGAAAAAATTTCTCACAAAAAATACTTTTTTTACAATTTGTAGTGTTGAAATATACAAAACTTGTGAAACAGAACTTATAGAACAATGAAGCCAGAGTCATAAGAAACAATCATTGGTGACAATGATACAAAAAGGAAGTGATAGTACAGAAAGAATTAAGTTAGTAGGAGTTGCAGGCATCTTTCATCACTCCTAAACTCTCACACACCCACTTTCCAAAATCAAACAACTCTCATCTTCTTCTTCTATCTATTTACATCTACCATATATAATTATATATATGTATATATAAGGTATATATATTCTCATTCAAATTAGTTTACAAGACAGAAAAGACGACGAGTAAACACTTACGTCGATTATGTTGCTTCGGTTGATAATATCTCAAGTTCAGCCCACCACAGAGGTGATATTTTTGGCGTAGCGCCATCTTGTGCTATTCTTGTTATCTCTTTTAGTCTAGAACACACCTCTCTCATTTTGGGCCGTCTTATCTGGTCAGAATTAACACATGATCTTATCAAACTGCCGATCGCTTCCAGTTGATCTGCGTCGAAAGAATCTAAACTTGGGTCCACTAACTCGATCATGGGCTTTTTGCTTTTTAAATAGTCTGTTACCCAATCGTCAACTGCATCACCTCCAGCGTAAGGATTTGACCGGTTATTATTTCGAATAATATAACGCCGAAACTGTAGACATTGTTTTCAGGGGTGGGCTGTTCTGTGGTTGTGGTGTAGGAGTCATTGCATAGGCCGAAATCTGATATTTTGGCTGCGTAGTCTTCGGTTAGGTTGACTGATGGTGAATTTAGATTCTTGTGGGATATCGGTGGGGTTAGGTTGTGCATGTGATCGAGACAGTATGCCATTCCCATTGCGATACGCATTCGCATTCCCCAGTCTAAATGCTCGGATTCTTGTACTGCAAAGTTCAAAATTTATGCGTAAGTTTCATAAAAAAAAAAGTTGACAAACCAAAGCAGACGGTTAAAATCATAAACCAGTTAGCAAATAATCATAAGAGTAAAATGTCATTTTCGTCTCCCAGAAGTTTGGTCAGTTTTGCGACTTTCGTCCAAAAGTTTGTTTTTCCACATCTGGGTCCAAAAGGTTTGAAATCTTGCCATTTTCATGCGGCTCGTTAACTCAATCCATTTTTCTTCGTTAACTCAGGGGTATTTTCGTCTTTTTGTTAACTTAAAAGGCAACTCGGCCCTTTAAGTTAACAAAACAGACGAAAATACCCATACCCTGATTTAACGGAGAAAAATGGATGAGTTAACGAGCATGATTTCAAAACTTTTGGATTCAGATGCGAAAAAACAAACCTTTGGATGAAAGTCACAAAACTGGTCAAATCTCAGGGACGAAATGACATTTACTCTTATTTATATAGAAAGTTTACAAGAAAGAATATACTCACCATGTAAATGTTCATAGAGTGTTCCATTAGGAGCGTATTCAAACGCTATCATTCTAGTAAACGGCTCATCTTCCTCACAGAATCCAAGAAGGTTGACGAAGTTCTTGTGGTTCACCTTTGATAACATGTCAATCTGAGATTATATCAAAACAAAAAGAATTAAGCAAAGAAGAAACACATGAGCCAGATAAGGAACTAAAATATGTTCAAAAAAAGTAAAACAAAACATACCCTCTTTCTAAACTGGCTCTCAAGTTGCTTCGACCAATCTTTAGCTGAAGGTGTAGCCACAGAAGCAACGGCTATTTCAACCCCGCTTGATAATGTCCCTTTATATACAGTCCCGAATGTTGTTGAACCGATTACATTGCTGAAGTCTTCACACGCTGCCTCTAGTTCCGATCTCTTTAGCTTTGGAACCCCTGAAATTATGTTAATGTTCCGATAAGTTTAGTTTGTAATAAACAGATTATACTTCTGTTTCATCTGATTAATTAACATAAACGTCGTTAAGAAATGTTTACCGGTGACAAATGCTTTTTGTAATTGCCCGCTGAGTCCTGTGACCCAAGGTCTAACGGTCGCCACTTTGTTGCACCGCCATAATACTAGTGCTGCAATGGCAACCAAAGCGGAAATGCCAATAGAAACACCTATTATTAATGGAATATGCGTGTTTGAGCTTTTGTTACTTGTAGCGGATGTTGGAGGAGGAACAGAAGGTAGCGACCTAGTGGTTACGGGAGGAGTGGGAGCTGAGGGTCGATTTGGGATGGCTGATGGTTGAGGTGACAGAGAGGGTGTTGGTGACGGTGTTGGTGATGGTGACGGTGCACCTACTGGTGGCACCCGAGATGGTGAAGTTGGTGACAGAACATCTATATTCTCTTTTATTTGTAAGAGTTTTCGGTGGGACTTGATTCTTGTTTGAGCCATGTTCCTGAAAAGTACTAGAACAGATATTGTCAAAAATTCAAGAAAAAAGGAAAACATAGACTTAGTTTATCAAAATATGATGCATATTACAAGCAATCAGAGTTGACAATTTATTATAAGTTATAAGCAGAATACCAATACATGTTTCACACAAGACTCTCAGAGAACATCCTAAACTGGACACAATAGCGTGAACGGAAAAGCAAGATAATATTAGATTAAGTCGCAACGACATACCGCAGTCTTTGTTGGGCTTCAGGTAACAAAGTAAGTTGTTGAACTTCAGGAGAAATGTCATCAAGATCCTTCTTGTTGTTGTTGTTGTTGTTGTTGTTGTCGAGTAATCTACATTTGTTCAAAAAAGAAATCGATATGCCTAATGATTGTAAATTATTGAAATCATGAACAATAAGCTAATTAAGCTTCCTTTATACTTACATAATCTTTGGGGATTGACTATCTTCAAGGTCAAATGAAAGTGTATCATGATCACCAAAATTATTATACCTCAGATCCAACAACTTCAACTTCTTCAATTTTCTAATCTTTTTAGGAATCATACCATAGAACGAATTGTTCCGCAGAATTCTGCATAGACAAAACTTTTTAGGATACATAAAAACACTAGATATGTGCAATTTAAAGGTATGACTTTTATCATATTCATACATAGACTTTATGTGAGCAAGATTTCCAAGCTCCGAAGCAAGCGTACCTCCAAGCCGCATATTTATTAAATTCCTGTCAATATAACATAAAGTTTGAATAACGACCGGTACAATTAGCTAGTAAAAACAAGCTAGATCTTAGAGGAAACACTTACAAAGCTACAACGTGTCCGTTGGAGCATTCGACACCAAACCAAGAACAATGATTAGGCACTCCGAAATCATCCTTCCAATTCGACAAAGCCCCAAACGGATCATTCACAACTCTATCTCTAAACCTTAACAAAGAAAAACCTACAATCATCCAACATACAATCAATACACATCAATCATGTTATGTTAAAACCTTAAAATCTTAAAATCATCGAAACAAAACGATAAAAACAAAGTATAACAATCAAGAAAACACAAAACATCATAGCATTACATAATATTCATACCTTCATCATTAACAGAGAATCCAACACTCGAATCCGGACACAATAAGCAAACAATCAACGTCAAGATCATCAACCGATACGTCTCTAATCTAACAAACTCCATGTATTTACAAACACGAAGGCGAAACCCTTCGAATCAATCAATCAATCAATCCACAGAACTCAACACACCTGCACAACTGAGTCGACTCAGTACAACTCGGAACCTCAATCAGAGAAACCAAAACTCGAAACTCACACAATTGCGTGAAGATAAAGTTATTAAAAAAATGGAATCAAATCGAATTACAGTTGTTCGTGAACTAATATGGACCGAATCAGCCTACATAATTAAAAAAAAGTTTATAAAAGTCTGAAAACGCGTTTTTATAACAAAATTGACTTCAAAAACAAGCTAAATAAAACACTAGCAACATGTAGCGTAACGATTACCGTGATGATCAATACAAAAAGCTCGAGTGATGATCAATATACATAAAGTATATTGTAATTGATTATAAGTTATTAATCTTTGTAAATGGATGAATTTGAAATGAATATGTGGTGATTGACTAGAGTAGAATAGAAGTTAACGACGAAGTCATGGGTGGGACCCAGGGGAAAATTGGATTCAATGTAGATGTCGTAATCACGAAGGAGTTTTGATAAGTGAAGAGTGTGTGTGTGTGTGTGTGTGTTTTGGCGGGTGGGGATTGGGGAAGTTGCCAAGAAGGTGAGATATGGCCAGCTGAATTATTATTATTTTTTTTTATAATAATGATATTGTGGGTAAGAATATTGAATGTTTCTTTTTCAAGGTGCTAGTTATTATTACACTTATTTTGAATTTTTTTTTTCAAGGTGCTAGTTATTATTACACTTATTTTGGTTTTTTTTTTTTTCAAATAAAGGATGACAATGTTTACTAGTTTTGATTTTTAATGTTGTTTTCTTTATCTTAGTTGGAAAAACTCGTTTATGTCTTAATCGTGTGTATTGATAAGGTTTAGGGATGTAATGTTTTTGGTACCACTAAAACTAAAATGTTGATAACTGTAAAAATAATATAATACAATTTTAAATAGTGTATAAAGTATAGTTAAAGATAATGAGAAAGAGAGAGAGCGCAATATAGGCACTAACATAGATGTTTGGTGTGTAATAATTATACATTTAAAATAACGTCGTTTTGGCCATACCGAGCCAGCATGGGTAGCGGCGTTACCGTGCTGGAGTGGCTAGGGTGCTTGGCGGGTTGGGGAGACGACGTGGACAGTTAGGATTGGTGTGTTTTATTTATAACAAATCATAGTATAAAATATATATATATATACACACATACAATATCCATATGGCTAGCCACACCGGCTAGCCAACGCCGCTCCCACACCCCAACTTTTTTTGGGTGGCCTGATGGAGCCCACTTCCGTCATATGGCTAGCCATCCCTCCAACCTAAGCTCACCACACACCGCGGTCTTAAGGGAATAGTGTCAGGTAGTAGTTGCCTGACACTTTCCCATTGGTTCAGAATAAGGCTGAGCTCTTTACCTAAATATCAATACTTATATCTGTATCATACTCGTATTTGTATCTGTATAATTCGGTACATGTATTGATATCCGGCTTTATTGATTTCGGTATTCGGTACTTACGGTATTGGTACGGGCATATGTTAAAAAGGGTACCAATACCGAATTTATATGTAATTTTAAAGTTTGTTTATAATATGTTTTGTTTCGTATTATGGTATTTATGGCACTCGTATCGATTTTCTGTTTGGTACCCATATCGTATTGGTACTCTACCGATTTTACCCATATGGTACTCGCATTGTATTGGTACTCATGCCGGTTTTACCTATTTAGTACTCGTACTAGTGCTAAACAAATAAAATTAAAAAAGTGGTACCAAAGCGGGTACTGTACCGAAATATTCGTACTTGTACCGTACCAATATATTCGATACGGTATATGGTACTCAGTTTTGTTTAAATTCGGTTTTGATATTTTTTTGTAACAATATGAATATGGGTATGAATACGATACCACTGTCATCCCTAAATACGAATACGTTATGTGGTTCTTGCAGTTAGTAACACATTATTTGTGAGATGGAAGGTTCTTTAATAGTGCTTAACAACCTTATTATGTTAAAAGAAAAAAATCAATATAACAATTTTTTATGTTAAAAGAAAAAAAATTCAATATTAATGTATCACTTAAGCTAATACTACATTAAAATATATAGTAAAACTATTAAAAGTTTAATAAAATTAGATGAAAACTAATCTAATAGAACTTTAAGAGTAAGCATTATTTACTTTGGATTAGATGAGTCTTTTGGAATAAAGTTAGAACTCTTAAGGACAAAATCATACTTGACAATATTCGAGGTACGAAAGTTGTAATTCACTCAAAAAGTCTTTTATAATGTTGTGTGGTGTGTAGTTGACACTTGGCACAAATACTATTCTTCAACCTTATCTCTCAAGTCTTAACTAATCTACACATGAATAGTTCAATGCTTACATATGTTTGGTATTTTTAGTCTTAAAATTCGATTTTAAAAAACTAATGCATTCGGTATTATATGTTTGAAAGGTACTCTTTGTTATTTTATACGTTAAAATTTCTAACGATGTTAAGTGTACATGATTTTATATGTTCAATAACATGTTAAGATTTTTAATTATTCTTTCTAAAATTCGACTTAAAACTCACCTCAAACATTATTTCAAACGTTGTTAAGTCTACATAATTTTTAAGATTATATAAATCCTTGTCTATAACAACTTCATGTTATTGTTTTGTAAACAATACATTTGCTTCAACTATTTTAAATGCAAAAACGTAATAGGTAAAATTGTATTAGAAAATAACGTTTGATACCCATATTGAAAAAAAAATTCGGTTGATCATATAATCACGGACCCTCGAATAACTGAGTGACAAATATATATTAAAGAAAATACGCACATGTTTTACTCGTACTCGTGATAAAGATAAAACTCATAATATATAGTTAGTTTAATACGTTTAATCATGATAATTTTTCAAATACATTGTATGTTGAACATGATTAAAAGTAAATGCTTAAACTTAAACTCATATTAGCTAAGTTGAGATGTTTAATCATGCCAATTTACTAAATACATTGTATGTTGAAGATAATAAGAAAGTTAATTAATGTTTAAACTTAAATCCACATGGAGAAAACGTAAGAAATCAAGAAACTAAAAAGATGTATGGAGCCAAAAAGTGAAACTTGCTTAGACTATAATCAAGTAAACACAATACAAGTCGGCACATGATTTTACTAAAATAATTTGGAAATTATACATGATAAATTCTAGGAATATTGGATTTTAATAATTCCAATTGTTGGTCGTCAACAGTCCCAACTTAAAAAATAACCACTGGCAGTCCCAACTATTGACATATTGGCCATCAATGAATGCTGACTAACAGAACGCTAAAGTCGTTAGTCTTCGGTCGCCGGAAAAACGTTTTTTGCCGGAAAACTTATGTTTGGCTGGAATACTCAATGTTTTCGTCCCAAACTTCTTTGTAACCTTATCACGGACCTTTAGGAACCTTTTTCTAGTAAAAGCTTTAATTATTGAAGTCGTCGGAAAAAAAAATTGCCGTAAAAGTTCTTTTTGGCCGGAAAACTTAACATCTTCGTCCCAAACCTCTTTGTAACCTTAGATCGGATCTTTAGAATACTTTTTCTGGCCAAAAACAATTTTCCGGCGACCGGAGACTAACGGTGTTAGCGTTCTGTTAGTCAGAGTCCATTGGTGGCCAATATGTCAATAATTAAGACTGCCAGTGGTTATTTTTTAGGTTGAGATTTTTGGCGGCCAATGGCGAATAGTTGAGATTATTAAAATCCAATATTCCTAATTTCTAAAATCAACCGTTGTCTAGGGAATCATTGGACTTTTTAGTAATTATAAGATTAACCTAATATGTTATGGATATATTAAAACAAACGAACCTTATGTACTCACCGTGGTGTTTTGATCAACGAACCTTTTGTACATGATAAAATCAGCGTGGTGCTTTGATCTATCAACAATATTTTTTACGCGTTTTCGAACTTTTATAAACAACTTATAAACGAACCTTTTGTACATGATAAAATCAGCACGGTGTTTTTGTTTTGATCTATAAACAAGGGTAAGGATCAAATAGGAAGTTTGTTTTAGCTAGGAAGGATAGGAAGCAATGATAGAGTGAACGTATCAATTATAAAAAAAAAAACATTGGAAGGACATTTTAATCAAACAACCCTAAGATAAAAAACCCAGTTCTATAACAAAAACCCAGTATGTCATTTTCTTTCACGATACATCTCACCCCACCACCACCACCGTCGTCACTCCATCGCCCACCACCACCAGAATCGTCTCCCCAACCTCACCACTCTGTCAAATTTAACATGATGCTATGGAACACGAGATTTCTGTTTAAAAATGTACTATTCTTCTCAAATTTCTCAAACATTTTGTATTCAAAGTGAAGATATCTTTGATCTACTCTTTCTCCTGATTTATTCATGCGTATGGGCAACATCATTATTTCCAATTTCATTGATAAATCATTAATAAAAAGTTGCACACAAGGTGTTTGACAAAATGTCTCAAAGAAAAATTACAAAACACTTTCAGTTTAAACTTTCATTTAAAATTGTGTTTTACAAAAAATGAAAAACACATCTTTTTGGTGTTTTTTTCCATTGCGTTTTACAAAATAATGAAAAAAACACTGTCTTTTATCCATTGCGTTTTACAAAAGAATGAAAAACACATTTTTTGGTGTTTTTTTATCGATTGCGTTTTACAAAATAATGAAAAACACACTTTTTGTGTGTGTTTTTGTCCATTGTGTTTTACAAAAAAATGAAAAAACACAGTTTTTTGTCCATTGCGTTTTATAAAAGAATGAAAAAACACGCTTTTTGGTTGTTTTTTGGTCTATTCTTTTTAAAAAATAATGAAAAAACACAGTTTTTATCCATTGCGTTTTACAAAAGAATGAAAAAAAACACTTTTTGGGTGTTTTTTGTCAATTGCGTTTTACAAATAAAATGAAAAAAACACTGTTTTTTATCCATTGTGTTTTACAAAAAATTGAAAAAACACATTTTTGTGTGTTTGTTGTCTATTGCGTTTTACAAAATAATTAAAAACACAGTTTTTTGTCAATTGCGTTTTACAAAAGACACTTTTCTTTTTGTGATTTTAGTCCATTGCGTTTTACAAAAGACACTTTTCTTTTTGTGATTTTAGTCCATTGCGTTTTAGAAAGTACACTTTCTTTTATATTTTTAGTCAATTGCGTTTTATAAATAAACTTTGTTTTGTGTTTTAATTCATTGCTTTTTAGATAAAAAAACATTTTCTTTTGTGTTTTTTGTCCATTGCCTTTTAAAAAAAACAGTTTATTTTATGTTTTTTAGTCAATTGTGTTTTATAAAAATGAAAAAAAAATTGTGTTTTTTTTTCATTGCGTTTTACGCATCTGGGTTATCGAAAACTTTTTTTTCAAAAGTATAGCAATAGTATGCGCTTTTTAAAGATAAAAAACGCTCGTTTTTATGGTGTAATTTTTATAAAAAAATAATGTCGTATGAATGAGATTTTTATATGTAACTTTTAGTTATATATATATATACACACACATTTTTATATGTAGTTTTTATAGTAGACATGTTTTAATCATATTCACTGACCTAATTTTTTTAAGCAATTGACAAGAATTTATAAGGTTTATCGAAATTTGGCCGGGATCTTGCCAGAATGCATAGGAATAGGACCGCCATTAACCGCCTAGAAATTAATCGGACATTAGTCGGTGAATCTTTGATTAGTGATTAATCGGCGACTAATCAAAGGCTAGTCGGGATAACAACCATGTTAACGACCATGCATTATAGCAACAAATTACATTGATACGAAACCAATTTTCTATACCTACCGTGAGATCATAATAGCGTGTTTAATAAATTTATGTCGATTTATTTAGAGAAAACTTGTGGAAGAACCACATGTTCCATTTCTCATACGTAACAATTACTTTGACGTATATTGTGACTTCTTGTCTCGTCCAATGCAAACAATTTAGCAACCCAATGACCCATCAATTGAATTATTAGATCCATACAATCGTATCATTATCATATATATGTTCAAGAATTAGAATTTTGGAGAGTTGAGCTCAATCACACATGTTCATACTTTTGATTTATGGGTAATAAAATTCAATTATTAATAATGGACCGTTAACCCCAAACTAACTCGTCTATAACCCAAAACCTGATCCTAAACTCACCTAAAAAATAGACTAGAAATTTCAAATAGTAACCATATTTCTAACAATGATATAATTTTAATAATTTCATATTTCAAACAACTTCAACATGTTACTTATTATATTTTTTAGATTCTGTAATATATTTATATATTCGATTTTGATGCGGCTAAAGAGGTTTGGGCAATCGGGCGAATCTCAACTTATACCATGCCGTGAGAATTTTATAACTAATTTCATATCTGTCTCATTATCATCTCATGTGTTTACTAATTTCATATCTGTCTCATTATCATCTCATATGTTTTGCGTCTGGATTCTTTTGACACCCCAGACCTTAATCTTCTAAATGATTGATCCATAAGGCTTCATCACACCTTCTTTACTTTCTTGTGTGCATTATCTGAAAGTATACACCACGTACACACATTATCAAATCTAAACAAATATATACATTCAAAAATCAAACCAAACAAACCATTTAGAAAACACCTTTCTATGTTGCGTAGGAGACACGACAATGTGGTCTCACTACACATCCTTTTGCCATAAAAATCTTATTTTGGCATATCCATGGCCACAATTGTCACACTAGACTACATAGCCAAGTATTTTTTCCATGGAAAATTTGCATTATTTGGTAGCAATGGACACATTTATGTGATTTAGACCCACATAAATTGTAGATTTTTATATTAAGTTATTCTACATATTTTAGCAGCTTGATGCGAATCAACTAACTCATTAAGAGTCGTTGAATTCTATCATTGATGTGTCGTTCTTATGGTGTTCTAGTCATTATAGTCATTATAGTGAAGTTAGAATTGGTTGGACCGAGTGGTTGAAGAGTGTTCATGTAATTGGTTTGTTTTTTTCTCTCCGGGCTAGTGTTTTGTTATCTGGGGTTCTAGTCATTATATATATATATATATATATAGGTGAATTATATAGAGAAATCCCACTATAGTTAAAGAAACTTAAGAAATCCATTTATGTGGACACAAAAATGACACGTGTTATACTTTTTGACAATCAACCTTTTCTGAATTCGTGTACATTTTTTTGTCAGAAGAGAGAGGAGAGATATTGTGTGAATATGTTACATTTTTTTAGCGTTGCATTTTTTTCAACTTCATTGTTACACATTTTATGAGTTTTGACGGGAGTTTTTTCAAAAAATTTGAACTTCAAGTGTCATAAGTTTCAGTATTTTCAGAATTTACAAATGTTTTTACTTATGCAGTAACAATATGTTACATTTTTTAGTAAGTATTTTTGTGTAACAGTTACAGACAAACACACTTTTTGTGTCAGACTGTAAAACAATTCTGAAGAACACTTTTTGTAGCCTTTACACTTTTCTGAAAAAGCAACATATTTGTACATGATTTAATCTACACCATAGATTAAGTGGATGGATGGTGGAGATGAAATTTTCTTAGTTTTCTTAACTCAACAAGGTTTTCATTTTATCCTTATATATATATATAGAGAGAGAGAGAGAGAGGATGGGTAAAATGAGAACCAACTTGAGTTGTGAGAACCGTAGGAACCAATACTAACCATTGATCAAAAGTTTTTTGATGGATGAGATTAAAAAGACAATAAAGTAAAGTAATGATTGTGTTTTAATTAATGAAATTTTGTTTTAGTGAGATAAGGACAATTAGGTCTTTTACTATATATATTAATGATTAGTCTCTTTAATATATGATTTGATTAAAATTTTATAGTAATTCATCAAAAATTTTGATTTAATTTTTACAATAAAATTTAATAAATCAAAAATATAATTTAATTTAATTAATGTGATTTACGCGCCGGTATAAAACTTTTTTTACGCGCGGTTTTAAACTTTTTTATGCGCCGGTTTTACACTTTTTTACGCGCCGATTTTCAATTTTTTAAACGCGGTGGTTTTAAACTTTTCTTACGCACCGGTTTAGAACTTTTCTTATGCACCGGTTTAGAACTTTTTTTTAGCCCCGATTTTAAACTTTTTTTACGCGCGTTTAAACTATTTTTACGCGCGATTTTAAACTATTTTCACGCGCTGGTATAAAAGTTTTTTTACGCGCGATTTTAAATTTTTTTCGTACCGGTTTAAAACTTTTTTACATGCCAGTTTTAACTTTTTTCCCCCGGTTTTAAACCTTTTTTACGCGCGGTTTTAAACTTTTTTTAAGCGCCGGTTTAGAACTTTTTTTACACGCCGGTTTTAATCTTTTTTACACGCGGTTTTAAATTTTTTTTACACACGGTTTTGAACTTTTTATGCCCGGGTTTTAAAAACATACAGAGCAAAAAAAATAGATATCATTTTCGATAATTTTGTATTTTCTAATAAACATATAAGACAAATATAGCTTGCATTTTATAAATAGCATTATGTCATAATTAAGTAAAATTGAGCAAAAAGAAATATATATTATTTTTGATATTTTTGTATTTTCTAAATTTCGTAATATTTTATTGTTTTAATATAAAACATAAGATATTTTTCTCAATTTTAAATACAAAAAATTATAAAAGAGATGAAAGAGAGAGATAGTATGATGTGATGTGATTTAGAGATAAGAGGAAGTTGATGTGATATTGAGAGAAAAAGACAAAAATATCATTTTGAATTAAATTAATTATAGGTGACGTGTTAAAATTCTATTCGATGGGAGGAGTTCTCATGGTTCTTGCAACTGATAGTGGTTTTCATTTGAACCGGATCCTATATATATGTCACACCCTCAATTTCCACTTGCGAGTATTACCGCGAGGCGTGTGATCAAACCAGAATCTCAGACACTAGCAATGTCGAACGACTCTATATGATTTATTTAAACGTTTTCCAAAAACATTTATTGTAAACATGCATAGTCATTTTCAAAGTTCCAAAGTTTCAAAGTTTAGCGGAAGCATTAGAGTAAAGTAACGGGCGCCAACATAAACGCCAACACCAAAATCCAAAAAAATAATCGTTAATAAAGACTCGATGACATGTCTTGATTAATGCAAAATGGGTGCACATAGCGCTCCTAGCGTCCTGAGAAACATGTAAAGAAACAAGTGTTAACATTAAAGAAGAGTGAGTTCACGGCCCCTATTTTATCCGGTTTTGAACAACATGGGGAGAAACATGTATACGCTCTACAACTCAATCTTTTACGTTATACGAAATTAACACCGTTAACTATTCGGTAACTAAGTTAATGTTAATGTATGTTATGGTCACTAAGTAGCTTTATCACGGAAGTCCTCAACCAACTCTCGGATCGTTAGTATTGGGTTAGATAGCGAGGAAATTATAGTAATACTACGGGCCCGACAAGCCCCACCCGAGCTAGTCGCGCTAACCGACCGGAATGGTCAACGGTGATTAATTTAGCCTAACTTTCGCCATGGTCAGTGATAGACCTGGCAAAACAGAGGCAACAACAGTCAGCTTCGATCGCGAACTCTTACGTGACGTAACTTTAGGCTCGCTACCTACATGTTAACATTAAACTTATTTACGAACCAACATTATTATTCCGGGTTAGGAATAATGGATGTCACACCCTCAACTTCCACTTGCGGAGTATTACCACGAGGCGTGTGATCAAACCAGAATCTCAGACACTAGCAATGTCGAACGACTCTATATGATTTATTTAAACGTTTTCCAAAAACATTTATTGTAAACATGCATAGTCATTTTCAAAGTTCCAAAGTTCCAAAGCGCGACTAGCTCGGGTGGGGCTTGTCGGGCCCAGTAGTACTACTATAATTTTCCCGCTATCTAACCCAATACTAACGATCCGAGAGTTGGTTGAGGACTTCCGTGATAAAGCTACTTAGTGACCATAACATACATTAACATTAACTTAGTTACCGAATAGTTAACGGTGTTAATTTCGCATAACGTAAAAGATTGAGTTGTAGAGCGTATACATGTTTCTCCCCCTGTTGTTCAAAACCGGACAAAACAGGGGCCGTGAACTTACCTTAAATTGTTCGGTTAGATAAACGCAAAAGAAGCAAAGGTGGAACCGCTAATCGCGTCCTAACATGTCAACCGATTCAAAGTTAGTGTGTGAACACACTGACACAAAACCCTACGCATAACTAACACACAGTACGGCAAACGTAATAACCAATTCGAAACCATATTCATGCATGCAAAGTATCACCATACTAAATAACAACCAAATCAACTTGTCATAAACATAGGATAACTCATACAACACTTAGATACACACAAACGCAAGTTATCATGTTTCAGCTTGTACACTCATAACTGGGCTGTTTTCGAGAATTTTTATAAAATAGTTCCCATGCTCCAAAAATTCCAATCTTTTTACAGAGAGTGCCAATTAGCCTGTAAAATTTAGTGTAAAATTTTCAAATCCTAAATATTTACCAATTATTTATAAAAATTTATATACTAGGCTGCAGTCAGATTCGTTGTTTTCTGACTGCAGTCCACGAGAAAAATCATTTAAAAATCATCGTTCATCCGATTAACGAAATTCCAGTGGGAATTTTTGGAAAATCCAGTCTCCAGTTACTGTACAGATTTCGTGACCTAACTCCATACAGACTATGAGATCCGACTCGATAAACAACCTCAAATTCTGCAGAATTTACGCAGCTTCAGCTGCTGTCCTAAATGGTCATTCAAAAATAGCAAACGACCTCAGAAAAATATGAATCCAGCACCATTTGAAGCATTTTTTAAAAATACACATTTTAGGCTTCAGAAAATCCACTTTTCGATAAATAATGATCAGGTTATAGCCAACTGAAGTTGGCTGTAAATGTCAATCAGCTTTCTGTTTTCGACTTTATTGTATTAGAACATGTTTAAACGACCACGACGCTTAGTTGTATCGATTTATAGCAGGTTATTGTATTGGATATCATCTAATATATCAGTATTCATGCAAACCCTAAGCATCTATCATGATCTTTATAGATAAAAAGCAGCCTACGATTTTAATACTCGAACACATCATCACAACCACAAGGATTCGCATATTCATCCGAACTAGTCATACACGACAACACTTTTCATAACAACAATCATAAGAGCACATAATCATAATCAATTCTACAGAAGATCATCACATGAATCGTAACAAAATCGAAAAACCTTAACCTTAAACGATGACAACTAGCTAACCGGGACAAGCTTGGATTAGATCCGAGGGACGTGGGCTGTTTGCGCGACCGAGGGGGGGCTGCTTGCCGTCGCACACCACAAGGGAGTAGGTTTTAGGGTTTGTTATTTTTTTTGAGCACCCCATGCATCATACGTATACATACATAGAGGCTGGGGGGGTTGGGCTATTCTTGGGCCGCAAGGAGTGTGGGCCGCAAGGGGGTGTGGGTGGCGGGTTGGGTTTGCTTGGTCGCAAAGTCGAAACGTTTCACAGGCTTGGTTCGGTTCGGCTTATAAATAGAATTTACTAACCGATCATTATAATATGATAAATAACTAACATAATACGACTCGACAATTATTCACAAACGTCTAATAACACGTAGCACGTTATTCAGATACAACCCGTTAAAACTCCCAAACATCTTGTATTCCCTAAATACTAAAGTAAGCGTAGTTATTGCGAGCGCGTAATTTAATTCTCCGAATTAAATTAGCGTAGGGATGAATAATAATAAAGTAGCGCGTTTAAAGTACCTGAAAAACCGGGATGTCACTTTTTAAATTTATATATAATATATATATATATATATGAACTCATAGTATATACCAAACTACATATAAGGCTAATGTAATCTACACAGTGTTAATTATTCTAAATATTCAACTCAGTGTAGTTCAAACTTGGTACGTTACTAATTAGGATAAGGAAAATATCCATGTAAATATATGAAATTTTCAACCTATTAATTCAAATTGCACAATACCAAGTATGTACTTTCTTAATTACACTTAGTTTTCATGACAAACAAGTAGGCAACAAATTCTCTAGCAGGAGAGGATTGTTCTCGTATATAGCTAAAAGTGAAAGCATGCATACTTTCACTTTCTACTATACAAGAACAAGTCTACACACAAGAGAACTAAATGTTTGTTCTCATATAGCTAAAAGTGGAGGCATACGTGTTTCACTGTTAGCTACATAGGAACCACTCTTCACATAAAAGATTTAAATGCTTTCGAAGAAACCTTAACTTACACGTCTTAGCAAACACTAGAATATGTTTCTAACACAAAATCTATCATTAGAATGCTATATGTCAAACTAAACATATAAGTTAATCTACCAAATAGATATTCTTATACAAATTGAAAGAACTAGACAAATAGTAAATTTATCCTTTGACCATAACATTATCACGATAAGGCTATGTGTTATGATTTCAAGTGAGGGTGAAGGAGGACTGCATCCAGTTCAAGGGTCTGGCGTCCCCTTGCCATCCGGACCTCTACATTAGATTTCTGTCCCGAAATATCTCAAACTCTTCTTTATTTTACATGATGAACGTGATCTTCATCCCCTCCATACCGATTTCCTTCAAAGGTGTGGTGTTCCCCGTGATCCCCCACCTCTACAGCTCCATGTCAGCACTTCTTTTAACACCATCCTCTACTCATAACACCTAGCCTAACACTGCATCTCCATGATGTCGCCTCTGATGAAGGATATGCAAGTAGATAACGAAGTAGTATAAAAATTATAGATTTACAACACTAATGAAAAATCAAAATAAACTTCTAGACACCATATTATTGTTCGTAACATGTTTTAGTTAGTTAAATAATTAAAATCCAAAGTTATTGTTATATTAGGCATAAAACAAAAAGAATATTGTTCTATATTTTGATTTAAGAAAACTCATAAGGCATATTCAAATCAAGTGACATTTTAAAACTCTTTAAACAACACGTAAAAGAATACAACATTAATCAAAAGTCAAAAACCTACAACAAGCTATATCATTGCCTGAACATTGTAGATTTGAAAGAAGTGTGGTCAAACATTCATGGTTGGCACTACTCACTACTAGAAAAAACACCTTTAATAACGCATATTGCGTGTAATCAAAAGGTAGATATGACACACAAAAAAGTGAAAATGAAGCCCATGTCATTAATTAAAGATGACATGCACTTGTGTGTCATCCTTTTATGACACACCTTGATGACACGCTTTAATAACACGTGTTTATGACACGCATTGAGTGTCATGGTAATTGTTTTTAAAATAAATTATGTTTTTTGTATAATTTTTCCCTAGAGAATTAAATCAACATAATATATAAATCAATTCCATAACAAAACACGTGTCTACCAAGACAATTCATTTCATAGTCACACCAAATATATTATAAATATCTTAGACTAACAAAAAATATTATTTGACGTACATACTTCAACATCTAAAATAGTCACTTAAAAACAAACAATGCCCAATAACTCAAACACTCTTCACGTATTCCACTATATCCGCATCCACGTATACAACTTTGCCTCCCCCAACCTGAGAACAAAATTAAAGAACTTAAATACATGCACTTTGACATGAAAAACGACTGATGACATAAACAAAGTTAGCTCGTTGGATGTTTTTCTCAAAATTGCTCGACCGAGCCGAGCTCGAGCTTTGGGTTTTACTCGCGAGCCGAGCTCAAGCTTTATAAAAACATGACGAGCTCGAGCCTAGTTGGATTCGGCCTGGCTCGTTTACACCCCTAGTTCTATACTTGATTAATTTCAGCAACGTTGAGTAACATATGTACAAAACTTAACAAGTTACCTGAGATTGTGACTTTGAATATGATAACTCTATTTCCTTTAGAAAAAAAAATCCGGCGATCTCAATAGAAACCAAGCGTAACTCACTAAGCCTTTTTCATGGTAGTTCCAATATCATCACCACGCTGATTGAGGGTTTTTTTTCAAGTAACTAAAATATATAAATTAAATTGTTAGCATCAGATAAGATTACTTAATCCTCTCTGCAAATGCATAGTTTCACATGCTCAGCCGCTCAGGTTTACAATTTGAACTCCACCCAACTCAAAAGAGAAATCTTAGTGTCAAACAAATCATCACACTTGCTTAAGTATTAAAAAGCGCCTAGGCATTATTCCATTTTGTACAAAACATGATCTTCAAAAGTGTATCAGCATTCAATTACTAGCATCTGAAGTCACATTAAGTATTAAGAACATAGGAAAGAAAAAGCTTTCTTCATTCAGTTTTACTTGTTAAAGTTAAATCAATTGTATCCAAACAGTAATCAGATCAATTGTGGCATAGACTATTATACTGGGAAACCTAAAACCAGAAATTGATATTTGATTTGTGGGTCGGAATCAAATCATTCAATCTGAGAAGCGCATGTTCGTTCTTCATCGCCGGTTCCTCATCATCAGATGTCATCGTTGTGCTCGAAGGGGAGGAAAGAAGATAGACATGTGTTTTGTTTGAGGGATATCATAGGATGGACGGGGATCTGTATTGGACGGTGTGGATTGTGATCCTTGTATTGTATTCTTATTGGTTGAGCAACTTGTGTTTTTAGAAGCTTTAAGAGTTGTACCCAATGTTTTGAAATTTGTACATCTAAAGAAGTTTAAAATCTGGACAGATTGCCATTTTATCCCTCCAATATGATTTTAATAATGTAGATAAATAATATATATGTTATTTAAAATATGCACTAAATGTATGGTAATGAAGTTATTCATATAAAACCTGTGGTTAGAGATAAGCAAATGGTACTAGGTACTGGTATCGAATTTCTCAAACCGAAAGATCTTAAGTGTCAATTCGGTACCGACTTTTGACGTTCCTAGCACCGGTTCGCTACCGGTTTTTACCTTCATATGCCGGTACCCTAACCGATATTTTCGATACTAGTACCGATTCGGTATCGGTTGGCACCGATCTCATCCCTACCCCTAAAACTAAAAACATAATCATTAAAAGTTGAAGAAAACCAACAAAAAATAGTTGTACAATACCATTGTTGTTCGTACGGTACCCATGATCATGGATGAGCAAATGGTACCGGGTAGCAGTACCAAATTTTAGTTAAGGTTTTGTCTGTATTGAGCATGTTTGTTATTTTGGATCAAAGTGGTATGTCTATTTCTCATAAAAAAAGCATTTATAAACCGACCCGACCCGAAACCCGCTCTGACCCAGACCCGTTTTGAACTGAACACGTTTCGATCGAACCAAAACAACCCTTTTTTCAACTGACCCATTTTGACCCGAACCCGTTTTGACGCGCCACCCGACCCGACCCACTCATTTTGCAAGCTATAACTTATACTTCGTTAAAATTACTATTACACCGCTAAACATGTAACAAAATATATATTAAATGAAATTTGTTATAGATTAAAGTTTGTTACATCTTGTGGTTAGAGGTTAGTTGTATTGTTACAAAGCAAGAACAAATGTTAATGAAACATGATAATAGTATATTTGTTTTGTAATTGGCATGTGGAGTTATACACTACTACAAAAAGATGCATTTGCTATGATGTTTTGCTACGAGAAAAATCAGTCGCAAATTACAAGATGCTTGTGTATTGATAGTGGTGTTATACTATTGTCCTTTTTTTAACTAGATCCCATATTTATGTAAACTCAAACCTAAAATAATATATAAAATTACAACAAATAAACCTTCAAAGTCAACCCAAATAAACCTTCAACCTTACTAATAGATTATGGGATATTATCTACGTTACAAAAACCCTAGCTACAGATTTGAAGTAGATGATGTAAACTATTGATAGATTAAAACTCGCAATTCACAAACACGAAAAAAAAACATAACTCTCAATTCACAAACACTAAAAAGCCAGAACTCACAATCAGAACTCATAATTGATGAAATTTAACGGCGGTCACAGTGGTGAAGGGTTCGTTGTTTTCCAACGGTTGTAGTGGTGAAGCGTCCGTCGTTGAAGTTCAATTTTGATTCTCAATTCGTTGAAGTAAAATTTTGATGCACTGGCTGACGGTTTTAGGGTACGTGGTATCGAAGTTTTAGAGGGTATTCCGTGAATTGGGGTTGGGAGTTAAGAAAATATTTAAGTTTAATTATTTGAAGGAATTTAGTTATTTGAGAGGGCGCCAATTATAACGTTTTTGTTTTAACGATACACACCGATGACACACATATTTTAATGTGTTTTATTATTATTTAGTTGACATTTAAATGATGACATACAAAATAAGTGTCATAAAAATTATATGATTACAAATAACGATGACATGCATGTTTTAATGGGTTTTATTTTTTCTAAAATGGCATTTAAACGATGACATACAACTATAAGTGTCATAAAATATTCAAATTTTACCAACAATGACAATTTTTAATGACACACACATTTGCGCGTTATAAAATTAGTGTGTGTCATTGTTCTTGTGTCATTAAAGGCTCTTTTTCTAGTAGTGACTGTTTATAGAATAAAAATAGATACCTCGTCTTTGTAAACATAAACCTTTTTTTACATCAACTTTTAGAATGAGAGTAGTTTTTATGCAAAGAAAGTTATTTAATTTTGATTAAAATAGTAATTTTTTTATAAAAAATGTTACAACTTGTCAACTTACAATCCATCATTTTTTTATTTATTTTTGTTATTTTTAATAAAACTAGATCTTGAACATTCTTGTGATATAGGCTTGAGTATAACTGAGTAATTCAAGAGTTGGAATAGCTCTAAAACAGTCATTAGGAAACTATGTTTGATAAGTTCGGTTCAAACTATATTTTAGGGCTCGTTAAAGTTAGACTCAAACAAACACAAGTTGAGTTCGAACTCTTTTGACTCGTTTGCATTTCAAAAACCACACACACAAGTACATCAAGTTTTACATAATATCAAGTTTAAAAATCTTGAAAATTTTACAAACTAGCATTTCAACAAAAAATCAACTTGTATATGGCGGAAAGATATCATTGAAATCCTAGAACAAGACATGTAGTTAGATCTGGTCAATCTTGATTCAATCTCTAGTTGATCACAGAGATGCAAGTGTGGATTTTCAAGATTAGTATGGTTTGATAACTAATCATATGGCAGCCATAAAGGGCCACAAAGATGTGGTGATGTTACTTGTTGAGTTAGCTTCTGATCCCGAACACACGTGTGGTTGAGGGCCTGACTTTGCCACACATGGTGATGGTTGGCGGCGGCAAGGATACGGGGAGGTGCTGATTAATAGAGCCGTCCTTGAAAATCCTAATACTCGAACAGGGGCAAGTAAAGAAAATGGACCCCTAAAATATCATTTCCTCCTTTTGGTCATTGTTATTATTATTTTTTAATTCAGTCCCCGGGGAGGCGAGCCCTGTGGGTGGTGTCATTTTAGTCGGCACTAAAAACAATATGATAAAGTACATGTGATGATCATTTAATAGCTTAGTTTTATAATTTTGTGATTATGATAAAGTTTGAGCTCATATATAGTTATTTTGCTTTAGATGATCAAGGGAAATATAACAGGCCCCTTTGTCTATTCATCCACCATGGCGTGTCTTCTTTGGCGTATGGGTTTCGAAAACTTTCTTATACAAAGATCTCATTATAAATTAAAAAGGAATTAGCTTTACATGAAAACTTGAATACATATGGAGGCAAAGTTAAGATACTTATGAAACCGAACTAAAAATTTGTGGTGCAGAAGGGAAAGAAGATACTTAAGAGGTTCAAAATGTTATGCATGTACTTTTGTTTATTGTAAATTCAATTTTCCTATCCGGGATGTTCCCGGGTGATAGCCTAGTAAAGCATAAACAATCAAGTTCTTATTATTGAATGTATAATCACGTAATAAACACAATTGTATTAATATTAGTTATAACAAATCATATTAAATGTGTAATCACGTAATGAATTTACATTGAATGCGTAATTATTTATGTTGAATGTGTAATCACGTAATGGGTATTTAAAAATCACATAATGGGTAATGGGTATTCAAAATCACGTAATTACGTAATTGGTATTTAAAGTCCTATAAATTATTTTTAAGAATACTATAGCAATAGGCTGCTCGAATTAAATAGAATAAAATGCTCATTAACACGGTGTAATTTTTTAAAAAAAAATATTAACGTATGAAAAAGTTATAGCCGTTTGAAAATCAATGTGGAAACAGTTAAAGGGAGAAAAGACGATTATTGAGAAAAATAAATGTTGGTCATAATTGTCTCCTACACTTCATACAAGATTCTTCTTCTTTTGTACATGATCTCTTATCTTTTAATATATGACAATATTTTCCACAATCCATTTTTATCTAAAAATACTAGTGAAGAACACACGTGTTGCGGTGGAGTCGATAATTTATAGCGTTGTACTCGTTTTTCTTTGTTTATAATTGTTTTGGTTTTTGTTAGATTCTGAATTAATTAAAAGAATATAATACCTTGGTTTTGTATATTGCCTAATATCCTAGAGGTGTAATAAAATCTATACATCCTAATAAAGAAATACCTAGAGTCTCACATGGTACTTTTCTAGCATCCATTTCACACATGACATTTTTAGGCCACATTTGACACGTGGCCTTTTCTATCCTCCACAATCATTATCAAACATATTTATTTTGTTTCCAAATTCTATTTTAGTTTCTTATATATTGTTTTGACTTTTTTTATTTTGAAATACTCAATATTTCGGTTACATATATCCATATTTACTAAAATTATAAAAATTGTATCTTATTTCCAAGGTCACGGTTATGAAAATCTCATATCAACGACAGTTATAAATAAAACCCTAATTCTCTTTTCATTGTTGCACCAAGAGCGCCGCATTTGGCACCATCGGTTTAATCTTTGCTTCGTTGCCGATTTTGGTGTTTTCATCCCCTCAAGTCGCTCTCTGCCTCTCATCCATTCTCTGCGAAATTGGTTATCTTCATCTTCAAGGTATGATTTCATCTAATAATCCAATCTCTTTCTTTATTTTGTTAGGTTTCATAACGAATTTTTGTTTTTGATTCGTTTATCTCCTCTGCGTTCATATCCTTCTTTTATCCTTCCATCTTGCTTTCTCTAATCACAGGTACGATTACTTTTTCAAGTTGGTATTAATGTGGATTTTGTGATATTAGTTTGTTCTATTTGATTATATTACCCTTAACTAGGTTTTTCGAGGTTTTTAGTCCTTATCTTTTTGTTGACAAATGAGGTCATAGTATTGAACTATAAGCTCTTTCTGAATGAGCTTCCATGTCACAAATTAGGGTTAGGTGTTGGAAAATTACATTAACATTCATGTCATTTTAAATTATATTGTGTTAAAAAAATTTCCAGATTTATTTTTGCTATTTTTTCTATTGGAAAATTACATTAAGGTTAGGGACTTAGGGTTGGAATAAAAGAATTTGATTTGTTGGTAAGATTTTATTTCTTAACAGAATTATGAACTGTCTAGGTTATTTGTTTTAATAGAGTAGAATCGGGTTATGGCTATAAAACAGTGAAATTGCTAGATATTTGTACTTTGGATCGGACCGAATTCTTATTTTTTCTTTAAATGGTTTGTCCACAATCAGGAGAACATAGAATGCTATTGGAAAGAAAGAGATCGATCGGTTTTTAATTATTGAGTTACAATCGATGTGGAGGTATTATCACTCTACAATACCACTACTTTCTTCGGCCAATATTGATCTTATTTTACTCTAAATTTTTCTGCAGGTAGGTTTCTATCTGCACAGTTCTTCTTTTCATTGAAGATTGTTTTCTTCATTCCTTTATTAATTTAGTTCTTTTTTAACTTACGTAGTATTAGGTTTTAGGATCGTACACATGGAAGGAATGATGATGATACATTCTTCTGGGATCTGCTTATGGTTAGTTGCTTCATGATTGGTTTTGAACTTTCAAAAGTTTAATTACTGACTTAGATTGTTTAGATGAGCTTTGAACTCCAAAGTTACTGGTTCATATTAAATCATATACATTGAATTTTAGTTAGAAAAAAAGCATACATTAACACATATTTTCTTCCTATATTTTCGTTCATTATTTTTCTTTTAGAATTTGTTTTACGTAATAACATTTACAAAATTGTTGTGTTGTTATCAAACGTAGATCTTTCCAAATTAATTAATGACTTAGATTGTTAGATGAGTTTTCTAAAATGAAGATCAAAGTTGTTGATGGAAATAAATGGTTTATGAAACTCCGCAGAGACAATATTGATGGTCAAACAAGGTTTGTCAATCCATTACTCATATTATTGATTAATTTTATTTTAGTTTTTACTATATTTATCAATTAGTTACTAATATATTTTCTTTCATATAAATTGTTCACAATAGATTAGTGTTATTGGATGGTATGATATGATTCAAGTCAAACATATTTCGTTAGGTGACGTTTTTTTTCAATTGGTCAACAACGAATGCAAGATTATTGGTTACAAAGCTCCAAAAAGCAGAAGTATTAAATTACTAACGTTTCTATTGATATTTTGAGCTAAGAAACGTAATTGTATCATATATTTATCTTTTCGTTTTATTTATATCAATAGTAGTTGTTTCATTTACTTCATGAAACCTGAAAGTTCCATAATAACTTCTTTCGGATAATTTTGTTATGACCATCATAAATGTATAATGTTCTTTGTCAATACCTCGAAAACATATTATTTTGTCAAAACCGCGAAGTTTCCGGGTATTAGCACTAGTGTGTATTAAAGCTATTATTATTTGATGTACTTTGATATTTTCATTTATAGTGCCCTAATACCAATAATACAGAATGCCCCGACTTAAAGTCTTAAAATTAGTGTGAAATTACTATAGTGCCGGTCTCAAATCCTTTATATAGTAGATATAGATATATACAAATATTGCATAATATTATAAGAAAGCAATACCAAACAATATAAACATAAACATCTCAAGTCTTAGCTACTGAGGTTTTTACTTGCATAGATATCTGTCCAAAACTCCAAGTTGATGAACCAAAACCAAGACCTTATGGCATAGCTATGTATGACAACAAATTTACATTGGTGGTAATATTTGACTGACATTTCATATAAATATATTTTAAATAACTGATCCGAATTGTGTTCTTCTGCAAGCATCGAGATTTTTCACTATACCCGCTCTATAAATTTAGAAAGAAAACTAGATGATACACGAAACCAAATAGGAAAATTTTGTTAACTTTCGGTTTGAGGACGCCAAAAACCTTTCTTACCAACGAGGAATCGTTGGTGATGTATGGTGGTTGACCAATGAAGTGACCGCAGAATATGTTTAAGCTTCTTTAACATTTCTATGGTATCTTCAACTATCACAAGTCCACCTGGTCTTAATACGCGGTCCATTTCAATCGCACTATCCAACATGTCACACCTGCAGAATTGTTCCCAAGACCCATGAGATATTTGACACAAAACACAACATATGTTTAAAGATTAGATATTTAAAAAAGTTAAATGCCATTTTAGCCCCTGACAATTTTGCGACTTTTGTCCAAACAGTGGCGAAGCTTGCCATCGAAAACCAGGGGGGCGAAAACGTATATACCCAAAAATTTCTATAGAACCGAGGGGGCGAAAACGTATATCCCTAAAAATTTCTATACGAAAAACACATACGTAACACTACTGACCGAAAAGTTCAGGGGGGCGGGCGCCCCTCCCCGCCCCTCACATGCTGCGCCCCTGCGTCCAAAGGTTTGCTTTTCCGCATCTGGATTCAAAAGGTTTGAAATCTTGCTAATTTCATCCGGCTCGTTAACTTCATCCATTAAGTCAGGGGTATTTTCGTCTTTTTGTTAACTTAAAGGGCAATTCATATAATATTTTTGTTTTTTATTTAGTAAGGGTATTTTAAATGCTTGTACATAAAGTAAAAAAAACCCAATTGCCCTTTAAGTTAACAAAAAAGATGAAAATACCCCTGACTCAAAGGATAAAAATGGATGGAGTTAACAAGCCTGATAAAAATGGCAAGATTTCAAACCTTTTGGGTCCAGATGCGGAAAAACAAACCTTTGAAAGAAAGTCGCAAAACTGGCCAAACCTCAGGGATGAAAATGGCATTTTACTCTATTTAAAAAGATATAAGGGTAGTGATTATACCTCTGGGTTAGGTTGCCGAAAAGGAAGCTGGAATGTAGAAGATCGTAAGTTCTCGGATAAGTATTAAGTGATTCACACCAGTCATGGTACATACCGATCAGCCCTCTGTCAAATATTACGGGCAAGGTATCTGGCCCGTTAACAGGCACAACATTCATCACCCATAGGGGTAGACCCGTCAAAGCAGCAGCAAACCTGATAACAAGTTAGAATACATTAGACATCACAATTGGAAGAACTCAGTGATGGCGTTTTTGACCCATTTACTTATAAACGGGTTGATTTGGGCTTTCTTTTGTCTCGATTGGTCAAACAAAAAATTAGCTAAAAGGAGATAGGTCAAACGGGTTGAAAGTTCGCCCAACTTCTGGTTTCAATGCATACAACCACCTAATTTGTTTTATTCTGCGATTTAAACTATTATTACTACAATATTGTGTTTGTAATCATCGTTAACACATTAGTTTATTTATAAAAAAAATGAACAAAAAGTGATTGCAAGATCAACCAAATCCCATCCGTTTCAACTCAGAAAAATGACCCATTTCAACCCAAACTCGTTTTGACATGTTATTAAAGAAACCTGTTAAGTAAAAATAACTAACCCGCCATAACCAGCATTCATATCCATTACATTCCTCACACTCGACCATTTTACACCAAGGCCTCCTATGTAGAAATTCGTAACAACTTCCGACCAGTGTCTAGTATCCTCATGAAAGCTTTGTTCAGCATCCGAACCAGTTGAAAGACTTAACGGTTTACTTTTAAGTCTTTGGGGCCAAGGTTTAGGCCATGTACTTTTTACTGGAATTGCGGAAATACAGCCATCGAGGGGTGTATACCTAAATGAGAATAGAGATAATTGTGATTAAGGTTATCATTATGATGATGAACTGAAATAGTACAAACATGTTTTTATCTACCATGAAGTGTTGGGCCGGATATTTTCATCACATAGTGGTGGATTGTTTTCTTTACGTGATTCGTAGCAGGATGAAGAAAGAGGCTTTTCGTATATAACTAGTCCTATTCCTGATGAATCGAAACTTTTAGCCACAACCTTCCAGCATATAGATTCAGTTAGAGCTACCATGGCTGCAAGAAAAAGAAACAGAAAACTTCAATCAAACAGGTTGATGATTGATTTTAGGATAAAAGGGATAACAACTTTAGTTCTCGAGATCGGCTCATGATAAAGCACGAAACGAACAGAGCCTTATGGAGCCCAAGCCGAGCTTGAGCCTAAAATAAAGCTCGTTTATTTATCGATCCCAAGCTTGAGACTGGCATGTGAAGATCGTCAGCCTCATTGAACCTTATCGAGCCTTAGTGTAATATTAGTTTTTATTAATATTTAATAACATTTACCCTTTATTTAAAGTCGTCTAATAAACAAGCCCGGCCAGCTTATTTAAACTTGTTTATGAGCCGAGCCCAAACCTAAAAATAAGCTTGTTTAGTAAACGAGCCCGAGATTTACTTATCGAGCTCGCGAGCCTAGTATTTATATTATTTTGATTTAATATGCTAATTAATAAATTATAAACGAGCCGAGCCATAGCCGTGCTCAAGCTTGAGAAACTACCATCGAGCCGAGTCGAGCTTGAAACAAAGCTTTACCGAGTTCGAGCTTTGAAAACAAAGCTTTAAACCGAGTTCGAGCTGAAAACAAAGCTTAACCGTTCGAGCTCCATAAGTTAATCGAGCTTGGGCTCGGCTCGTGTGCACCCTTAGTAGAGGCTGCAAGATGGGAGGCTCAGGTGGGTTGTGTAACGGGTCAACACGGGTTAAGGTTGAAATGGGTCATTTTTTGTGACTGTTGAAACAGGATTGGCTGGATTGAGTTGATTCACGAATACTTTTTGTCCTGTTTTTTTTAATTATTATTCTAATAATAATCTAAATCCTTTAATAGAACTAAATGTACGCAAAAAAAAACTTTAGCAGATTTTCAACTTGTTCGACCCATTTAACATGTTCCCTTTTCGGCTAATTTTCCATTTGACCTGCTTGAGATAAAACACAACCTGAATCGACCCATTCAGAAGCAAACGGGCCAAACAGTTCTGCACATGAATTTATCATCATTTAACTACCAAAGAAAACTAGTTTAGAGATGCACTATACATTCCCAAACTTTTTTATCTCTTTCGTCATCACGATAAACTGGTGTAGCAGACCAGATAAAAACTCCACCAGGCCTCAGAATCCTGTTTGACTCCAACAACGGTTTTCCACCTGAAAAATCAATCATAAGGTTACTACAGTCTAGAAGTTATAACATAGAAAAAAGAAATATAAGAGTAAAATGACATTTTCACCACTCAGGTTTGGCCACTTTTGCGACTTCCGTCCAAAGGTTTGTTTTTTCGCATCTGGATCCAAAAGGTTTATAATCTTGCCATTTTCATCTGGCTCGTTAACTCCATCCATATTTCACCATTAAGTTAGGGGTATTTTTCGTTAACTTAAAAGGCAATTTGGTCTTTTGAATACTTGTACATTATGCTAAATCCTTGCGCATAAAGTGAAAAAGACCGAATTGCCCTTTAAGTTAACAAAAAAGATAGAAATACCCCTAGACTTAACGGAGAAAAATGGATGGAGTTAACGAGACGGATAAAAATGGCAAGATTTCAAACCTTTTGGATCCAGATGCGAAAAAACAAACCTTTGGACGAAAGTCGCAAAACTGGCCAAACCTCAGGACGAAAATGACATTTTACTCAAAATATAATAAAACTTTAAATTGTAAAACCAGTACCATCTCCATCCCAATGCACCCTGCATCGTGCACAGTGAATCAAATCAAAAGCGTTATCTGGAAACGTCAGTCTTTGTGTTCCGATTACTGAAAGTGTGGCAGGAATTCCTCTTTCAAGAGCAAACTGTATTTGAGCTTCGTGTTCATCTTTTGGAGCAAATGACATTGTCATAACATCTTTGTCCATCAAATACCCGCCAAAGCTAGCAACACCGCAACCAACGTCAAGAATCACCCGTGTGCGCTTCCCCCAACCAATTTTCGGTAGATTCTAGAAACACAATTACGTTGTTAGTCAGAATATATAGGCCCGTAAACGAACCGAGCGAACACGAACATTTATTTAACTTTAACCGAACACAAACATATAATCGAACAATTTTTTTTGTTCGTGTTCATTTATGTTCGTTTGTTTAAAACATAAAAGAACAGTTCACAAACTTAAACGAGCATATTTTAACAAACATAAAACAAAATAAATGGACATAAATGATCAAACATAAACGGACACAAACTAGCTTTTTTATATAAATTATTGATTAATAACGATAAATTCTAGTGGAAAGCCAAATTATTAAGTAGTTACATGTATATAATTAGTTAGAAAGCCTCTTTTAAGTTTATATTGATATAAATATAACTCCATATGTATTTATTAAGATATAAACGAACATAAATGAACGAACATAAACGGAAGTTCACAAACATATATGAATGAACAACACGTGTATTCATGTTCGTACGTTTATTAAATGAAAAAAAAATCATGTTCGTTCATTTATTAAATAAACGAACTTCCCGCCGAACAAGTTCATGAACATTCGGTTCGTTTACAGGCCTAAGAATATAATCACCAAATGTAGCAATTAACCGTTGTTGCTATCGATAAACCAAAAGAAATAAAGATGGTAACTTGATAGTGAAAAATGTTACCTTTTCTATGTATTGGATGTAATGAGTAACACCCTCCTTAAACTGTGTACCTCCTCCTGGGAAAAGAAGATAATCGCCAGATCGTTTCACCAGTTTTGTTCCTTCTTGTATTCGACAAGCTTAAGGTGAGGGACATTGTCAAACCATATCTGTAAAATAAGTTTGCATGTTAAATTGAGAAATATATATAACAATTATCAAAACATATAGAAAGAACATTAATCTGGATGAAAAATTACCCAGCAATTGAACATTAGCAATAAAGACTTTACGTATGTTCAAATTTCAACACAGGAATAACAAAATGTTTACCGGCTTAATATTAGTCACACCCAAAAATCAAGTAGGAGCATGAAGAATCTATGTCTATGCAAGAAGAGTAAGTTCATTTAGAAAATGTGCATATACTAGGCCAAATTTTACTCAGAAAACCAGTCTAGGTCGACGTTCTTAGGACAGTTATTATAACATATAGCCTCGCATACCAACCAATACTGTCAATTTTGCCTATCAAGCATGCTTAACTGTAGAGTTCTCCTCTCATCCACAACCATTAACACACAAAACGCGCTGGTGATATATGAGGCAGAACATTAGGCCCCAATATCTCTCCATTCTTACATAACGATATAGAATATCTAAGATATCAAAGTTATAGTCTTCCAATGTTTGGTATGATTAAAAAAGCCTATGTTGCCTTTTCCAATGTAAAATAAGAATTTACAAATCCACCCCTTCATATATGATCAGTTAAATTACGATAACCTGCCCGTGCAGCCGTATACAGGCTTCTTGTTTCTATGACAATTATAATTCAAGTCCACAGGCACATCTTCTATACCTAATAAATAAGTAACTCACAGCGTCACGTGTCACAATTATGTGAACAAAGTGAAAGGTTTTCACGCTTTTCGTATTTCACCAAAAATGACTAAATTAAAAACTAAAATAAAAAAAAGTTAATTAAATTCCTTTCTAAAACTTAAAATGGCTCTTGATTTCATTTCATTTGTGACAACTATCATCCAACGACATCAAAGAAGATTTCAAATAATCAAATATATTTTACAATTCCGAAATCTTCATCACTACCTAATCAATACATACTTTATTCAACCCGTATGATATACGGATTTCAAACCTAGCCTGCAAAAAATTAAGTGTGTGCAGGACCATTTACTTCACTTAACAAACAACCTGAACAGATCTTCACACTTATTCCATCACAGAGACACAAACAACTCTACCTAAATAACCTAAATCAAACACATTTCAAACAAAACATTAATCTAAACACAACAGAAATAAACCTTACCAAACTATCAAACAATCAATCTCACCATATCCCGACTTTTCGGCCACGAAACCGGCACCTTATACCCAACCGGCAACGGAATCAAACACCTAGGGCTAGGATCCGGACAATGCCTCTCTCTATGCTCCATATGCCGTCTCGATTTCAACGACTTAATAACCTTCCAGTTATCCAAACACGGTGTATAATCAACCGCCAGAGGCCCCGGGCACACCTTCCAGTTATCCAAACCCTCATCATTATCCACTTCATCGGAAGCAACATACGTAACAGAATTAGTTACGTTAGTAACGATTTCTCGAAACGGCGACGTTTTGGTAACGGATGGTGGTTGACGGAGAGTTTGGGAGGTGTTGGTGGTTAGGATGAAGAAGGCGACGGAGATGAGTAGGAGGATGAGGGAGGCGATGAAGGGGTATTGACGGTGTTTGAGGAGGTTTTGAACGGAAAGTGGCATTGTCGGTGGATCGGAACTGTTGTTGTTTCAGATCTGGAATGATCGGAGAGTGTGAATACGCGTTAAAAGATTTTGGGGGTTTGTAGCGGTAAAGGGGGTCGTGATGGGTTGGGTTTAAAATACAGTTAAAAGTATACGTCAGGTATGATTGGAGAGATTCGATCGTCTTAGATTGTGACACGTGTCGGATTGAAAATTTTGACGTCCAATATCATATTCTTTTTTTAATGGTCTAACGATTCAACGAATACTGTACATGCCCGGTTATCCGGGCAAACCTATTGACAAAAGGCTTCCACGTCTTGCGCACATAAACAGCGTTGGTGCCCACTGCCCGAAGGCCACTATGATTAAACTCCTGGCCACTTAGAAAATATTTCTCCAGGTGAGACTCCAACCTAGGGGTGCAAATGAGCAGAGACTTATCGAGCCTGAGCCGAACTTGAGCCTAAAATAAAGCTTGTTTTTTTTCTTATTTTACGTCTGCATTTTATACAAAGTAACGGAATACAAAGTTGAGCATCAAAGAGGTAATCACTGTTCTTGCGCTAGAAAATGTATGCCAAGGTTAGACTTTAGGGGTTAAGTGTATCTGCACCGCAGTAGCTGGGCGGTTTTTCAAGGTAAATGTTTGCAGTTACCGATCGAGAAAGGGAGACTGAAAGTAGAGAAAGAGAGCTGGACGGCGTGCGTCTGTGAGGATCTCCAACATGATAACGATTTTTTTGGAGAAACCATTTTAGATGCTCTAGAAGCATCTAGAACCGGCTTTTTCGTACATTTTGCGACACTTAGGTGGCATTCATTTTAAAAAGGGGTGCTTGAAAGTAGACGCATCACTGGAGAGAATGAATGTTTTTAAATGACATGCGAAAGGTGAAAACTTCATATGACGTGACACATTAGTAGACACTTAAAGGTGGTTGTATTAAAGATGCTCTAAGTGATAATCAAAGATGATATTAATCAAAAGCCAGAGACAAATACAAAGAATTCACTAGTCTTTGCAGCAAATATATTGATATCCACAGCTCCCAACCACATACAACATTTTTCATGGTTCTGTTTATTAAAACTAAAATATAACCACATTACAATTGAACCAAAATAAGGTCAAGCATAAAAAAATAATAAATAAATAAAAACAGAGTAGGGAAATAGAGAACTATACACCTAGCCGATCAACTAACATCCAAACGCCTCAAAACCTTCAAAATCGATCAAACAGCAGCACCTTCATCGAGGAGCATCTGATCAAAATGCCAAACTCCTGATATTGCAAGAAAATTCGTCATCTCTAGTGACCGAATAAAAATTTTATACATTCAATTTTAATTGAGGAAATTGGTTAGGAATAAATTTACCATGTCCTTTGCCGACTCTTCTCAGCTGAGCAACATATTCAGATATCTTTTTAATCGCCTCGGCCTTTTAACAAAGTTAAAAAAGTTAACAACTTCCCTCGTGGCGCAATTGAACTACCGGATTTATTTATAAAGTAGTCGAATTTATAAATTATATTTCTACCTGTTCACCCAAGAAGTTGCCTTCAACAAAATCAGCTAATTGGACGTCATGGTTCTTGTTGGCTACCTGTTCTCATCAAATATCACAATTCATACACCCAAATCCCACATTTTCTTGATCTTCATATTAAACATTAATCGGCATACACAAAATGCAAAAGAACATGTCCTACCGCTTGCACGTGTAGTAGTTTCTCATTTCTTAATTTCTCCAGCGACAATGCAAGCTCCATTGCTACAAAATAAACAAACCAGTGAAACATAATTTTCCGATCAAGAGAAAAATGCCATTTTCGTCCCTAAGGTTTGGCCAGTTTTGCGGCTTTCGTCTAAAGGTTTGTTTTTTCGCATCTGGATCCAAAAGGTTTGAACTTTGAAATCTTGCTATTTTCATCTGTCTCGTTAACTCCATCCATTTTTCTCCGTTAGGTCAGGGGTATTTCCGTCTTTTTTGTTAACTTAAAGGGCAATTTGGTCTTTTTCACTTTATGTATTAGTGAATGACCGAATTGCCCTTTAAGTTAACATAAAAAGACGGAAATACCCCTGACTCAATGGAGAAAAATGGATGGAGTTAATGAGACGGATGAAAATAGCAAGATCTCAAACCTTTTGGATCCAAATGCGGAAAAACAAACCTTTGGACGAAATTCACAAAACTGGCCAAACCTTAGGGACGGAAATGGCATTTTACTCTTCGATCAATAATCAAAGTGATTAGCAGCAAATCAAGCAATCCACAAGACCTTACTTAATGTAACGTAGCAACCAATATTTGAGCAATCGAACATATCATAACACAAAACTTACCATAAAGTGCATCTCCTTTCTCTGCATGATCAAACTCGGATAAAGGCATTAAAATAGATTGCAATTTCACTTTCCCACCGCGTTTGTTCTAAAACCAAAAAACTTTATGATCATAATCAGTGACAATAAAGCAGTTTATAACATATAAACCAGAAGAAATGCTAGTATCAAACACCTGGTATTCCATGAACTTTTCAGCATGTTCCCTTTCCTCTTCACTTGACTCCTTAAAGAATCTATAAGTATTCATGTAGCATGGTCAGTAAATGTCAGTGGCGTCTTTGAGAATTCATGTACTATGTTCGAGCTCGAAAAACGTGCCCCTATGCCTTAACGATATGTAAATGAGCCTTACTTGAATTGGTATGAATTTACTATATTAATAAAAATTAACATGTATATATATCAGATTTTTTTTTAAAACATATGCCCCGCTAAATCACGGGCCCTGTGCGAAAGTCATCCCCGCACATCATCTAAGCCTCCCCTGGTAAATGTTGTCACGCTGATTATTATTAATATCATAATATATTATTAATTATTAATTAACATGATAATGATATTAGTAACTTACTTGGCTAAACCCTTGAGAGCAACATTGTCCCTATCGAAGTATGCATACATGGCATGGTATACGTATGAAACATTGTACTCAACACTGAAAAGGAACAAAATTATCATAAACAGGAATAAAGTCACCATCAAGAATATAACATAATAAAGATAATTAAATGCAAAGTGACAGCAAAAGAATACTCTATGGGTGTAGTTTTAACTTTTAAATGAAGTGAGCCGAACCCAACTTGTTTAGGCTAAAGCTCAGCTCGGTTAGAACTTTAATTCTGATGCTCGAGCTCATCTTGTTTATTATATATTTACTTATATATATATCAATAGTTGTAACTTTTATCCATAATAAAGTAATAATTATTTTATTAATATATATATATATATAATATTAAATAATACCTTTATAAATAAAAAAGTTAATTTCGGATCAAGTTTTTCACTTGGTAAAAGACCTTGGATTCAATCTCAAGTAAGGACGATTTATTGTAAAGATAGGAGCTTGACAGAGTAACATTAATCATAAAAAAATCAGGATAATGTGTGTGTCACAATCAGTCACCTAGATCTATTCAAAAAGCTCTAATAAAATATACATATAACTAAACATTATATTCTCAGACTATCTCCACTGCGCCTGAACTATGGCCGCCCGAGCTGATGTGGAGTCCATCCACATTTAGATGTGCACTAAAGCCCATCCGAATTATAACAAAAGTCTGTCTGCAAGGGCCTAGTAAATATCGGTTCTTGTGCCTAAAATATACATTTTACTCTTTGCCAACTCAATTAAATTACTCCAACAGCCCTTTTTATATATTCACAACAAAATATTGGACTTCATATATTTGCTTTTTCAACTATCCATTATATTCAAATTGATCCAAAACGAAAAGAAAAAATGGAGGTTGTTTATGCTTATTTTTAATATGTTTTTTTTAAATCTAATTTATTTTTATATAATGCAATTTCTATGTTTTTAAAATGTACTTTACTTTTTATTTTAGGCATTATATAAATTTAAATACATTTAGATAATTTAATTAATCATACTAAAAGAAAATATGGGTGATGATGGTAGAAAATGTAAGGATATGGAAGAATGTTTGTATAGTTAAAATTGGGTTTTTAAGGATCTGTAAAGATATGATGTGACAGCTGATTAGGCAGCTAAGGACGCCTAAGGATATCTTTAGCATTGGTAGTCAACACCTATGCATGCATAACAAAAAAAACAAGAAATTCAACCTACAAAACAAAAACCGAAAAAAAAAAACTCACTTAATCTGCTCGTTAACAGCGGCTTCAGATTGATCGGCATACTTTTGACGAGCAAGAGACTGGTGAGGAACATTAGGAACAAGACTAAGCTCCTTTTTCACCTCTTCAAACGGTTCAAACACCACACCTGTAATCATTCTACTGTTCGGAGAACCACCTTTCGCCGCCGCACAAACGATCGTCACCGGCGGAGTCGAAACAACACCGTTTCCGGAAACGACACCGTTTGGGTAGAAGAGAGTTGCAGGAGGTTTGAGAAGCATGATTTTAATGAGATATTGGAGTGAAATTTTGAGTGATAATGATAAGGAAGAAGATGATGAATGAAAGTATATATAGGGTGGTTATCGGTGGGTTTATGGCCGTAGGATGGAGTGACACGTGTAGAGACGAGATTGAATTGGTAGGGTGGGCGCGTGGCCGCCTCTTCGTATATGTGTAGATGCTTCAGGCTCTGGTTGTTTGTTTGTCGTCACCGTTTTGTCGTTTGTGTATCTCATAATTTTTTTAACGACAAAAAATCTAACGTGTAAACTCATTCTACTCGGGGCTATGTCCAAGCTCGATTCCTCGACCGCCATAAGACCCTGCCATTTTATGCGCGAAACGAAATGGAATCCGTAACACCCCCCCCCCCCCCGGTTAGGTTCGAACCCGGGATTAAACCCTGATCCGTCCCTTCATCCAGACGTCCCTCGAATATGGCCCGAGTGGGAATCGAATTTGCATCTCCACTAGAAAGGGCAGACCTTTTGACCACTAGACCAACATCTCAGATAAAATTATTTATTAAACTAGTGTATTACTACTGAAGTGATAGTATATTTGAAAGACACATAAATGTTACGTCTTTTGATACGAAAAATAAGTTATTCAAGCAGAATTTACACCATAACATATACAAAAGATAAACATAGGTTGTAAATGAAAATTAAGTATTAAAGATATAACCACTATTTCAAAGCAACCATAATTGTTATATTAATAGTAGTTATAGTAATTAATAATAATTCGCTAAAAAACTAAATTTTTCAAAAAAGAAAAATCAAGTGTAGTGAGTGAGCCTCCATCTAGACCGGCTAGCTATTAATAAAGCAATGAAGTAACAAAAGCCGAAAACGAAAACTAGAGATGGGCATAATCGGGTTTTATTATTACCCGGAACCGGTTCCAACCCGGACCCGGTTCTGCTTGGATGTCATTGGAACCGGGTATGGTGTGAAACCGGGTCCAGTTCCTACCCGGGTTATCACCCAAGAATATGGAACCGTGTAGAACCGGGTACGGGTATTATGGAACCGGGTATGGTGTGGAACCGGGTATGGTGCGGAACCGGTTTCTGATAGTGTTGGGAACCGGTTCCTGACAGACAAACCTGTCATTTACTGTTCAGAACCGGTTCCTGACAGTCAAAACCTGCCATTTACTGTTCAGAACCGGTTCCTGACAGTCAAACCTGTCATTTACTGTTCAGAACCGGTTTCTGACAGTCAAAAACTGCCATTTACTGTAAATAAAAATAGTAACAATAATCGGTTAAAATTAAAAAACAAATTAATCGGTTACAATATATAAAAAAAATTAACCGGTTACAAAAAAAAAAATTACTCAGAACCGGTTCCAGTAAGATTTTATTTCTTTGATCGTTTACTAGCGGCAGGTGTAACACTTTCCGATGAGTTTCTCTTAGGTGCGGATACCTCGGTACAATCGTCGTCCGAATCGTTAGTCTCCACTTCTTCGTCCTCCTCTTCGTCAACAATTTTATGCTCTAACTCAACTTCATCTTCTAGACTAGTTTTATGTTTAACACGATCAACGGCATCCAAATGGTCCTTTAAGCATATTGCCATCTCTAGCGATTCCGGAGTTAGTCTTGTTCTTTTAATTGACAAAACCCTGCCACTAAGAGAAAACACACTTTCCGAAGCTACCGTTGAAGCTTGGACCGTTAGTATATCACGAGCCATGGTGGCTAGAATCGGGTATTCGGATTCTTTCGATTTCCACCATGCCAAAACATCAAATTTCCTATACTCCTCGGTGGTCATAGTAAGCGAATACTTATTTTTTTATATCTCCCAAGTTCACTTGTTGGTTCACTACCCCTTTGTTGTCTAGCGGTCTCGTCTCTAACGACATTCAACATGGTTATAAGTGGATCCCCGCTTGTTTCATCGTTAGAGGCCGTGGACCGATACTCAAACAAATTTGTATGATTTTTTTCACCATATTTTTTAAAATAATTATCATAAAGTTTGGCCATACACTCATTGAATATTTTTTTTGTTTTTGCTTTTAAAGTTGGATCCTCCTCATGCATATCCAACTTGACATAAATTTCATCAATTAAAGCTTCAACACCCGGTACGTTTAAAGCTGGATTTAAAGCAGCGGCACATAGAAAAACGGGTGGTAATTCTAAAAAATATTTTTAAAATTTTTGAATCATTGGTCTCGTCATATTCCTTAACATGTCACTAGAATTTTCAAACTTTTTAAAATTAGTTGTTATCAAATACAATTGGTCCACAACTTTAGAACTAGTAGGATAATAAACACCGGAAATCAAGTCGTTGTAGTTTTAAAAACTTGTAAAAAAGTACTTAGGTTATGAATATTTTCCCAAGCCGTGTCGGGAAAGGGGACGACTAGGTACTCATCACTTAAAGTTGTATGAAAAGATTTTAAAGTGCCCATTTGCTTTATAGCCATTTCAAACATATGACAAGTTGAATTCCAACGAGTGGGTATATCCCAATTCGGTCCAATAATTTTTTGGTTGACATCTTTACAAAGTTTTTTATATTCTTGATATCTTTCTTTTCCACTTTTGAAAAATCTTGGAGCATAGCTCTAAATGCTATAATAAAATCCGATACAAATTGATCTTTTAAACCGGTTTGCACTACTAAGTTAATAATATGTGTAACACATCGTGTGTGAAAAAAAACACCATCAAGTATTGGTTTGTACTTCAACTTTAATTTTTCAATCGCCGTTGTGTTGTTTGAAGCGTTATCAAAGGATATTGAAAAAATTTTATCTTCTAAACCATATTTAATTATTGTGCCATTTATAATTTTATAAATATTTTCTCCCGTATGAGGAGAAGGAAACTCGTCAAACGCAATCGTACGCTTCATCATTTGCCATGTATCGGGATCAACCCAATGAGCAGTGACACATATGTACGATTCCGGTAAACCATGTGGAGCCGACCACACATCACTAGTTAGGTCTACACTAGTTTTTAAATTCTTAAAAAAAAAACAATTAAATCTTTTTTTGCATTTTCCCATAACTTTAACAAAGACGTTTTAAAGTGCGACGACTTACATATTTATAGCGATGTTGTAGCGTCTCCCGAATAAGATTAGTAAGATCGGGGTCGTCGAAGTGTCCAAACGGCAACGCTTTTTGTATCACCAACTTCGCCATCCGATCGCGAGCTAATTTTTGCTCATAACGAAAAAATGGTACCATCTTTGGATAATAGAACTTGACCAGATGTCATTTCCTTTAAAGCTTTGCAATACTTATTAATATGCTTCGTTAACGTTGAGTTTGATTCCTTGGCTAATAACGATCCACAATGTTTACATTGAGCTTTTTGCGAGCCGTCACTCATCTCGACCAACTCCCAATTGCTCCAAACTTTCTTACTGCGATTATGAGACAATGTTCCAACCACATATGGAACCGATTGATCTTGAGGAACATTGTTAACGGATTGGGAATTTGCGTTTTTGGAACTCTTTGAGGCCATTTGTTGATTAGAATGTGAAAAAGAACAAGAAAGAAATATAACAAGAAGAATAGATATGAGAAATTGTGTGCTAAACAATAGATTTCTAAACAATATATATAAAATCGGTTCCAACGGTAACATTTTAACGGCTATAACCGGTTCCAACGGTAACATTATAACGGGTATAACGGTTCCAACGGTAACATTTTAACGGGTATAACCGGTTCCTTCTAGAACTGAATTTCCGGGTACTGGTAGGAACCGGGTACGGGTAGGAACCGGGTACGACCCGATTCAAATGGTAAAATTGTGGAACCGGGTTGGAACCAACGGGTATTTTTGAACCCGGAACCGGTTCTACTTACTGTCGGGTAGGAACTGGACCCGGTTCCAGTTCGTTTCTACGGTTCGGGTTCGGAACCGGTTTTATGCCCATCTCTAACGAAAACAACCACCAAGCGCTCAGCCCATGAAACATATTAGCCCAATTAACTTCGGCCCAAGGAGTGCCACATAGGCACATACTCTTTTGAACGGAAAGAAAAGATTTATAATGTTTTAAAATCTGACTTTTATACCGCATCAAATTAGGCCTAGAACGATTTAATCGGGGTATATCGGGTGGTTCAACCAGGTATATCAGGCACTTTAACTGGTTTTACCGAAACATTTAATTTAAAACTAAAGATGGCCTTCAAGAAATTTGCTACACCAATCTAATTACAAGATTATACAATATACGTAAACAAACAATTAAAATACGTAACAAAAAGTTCAAAAAAGTTATTGCCATTTTAACTTTACGGACTTGTATATATATTTAAACACTTGTTAACATAAAATTATATTAGCAAGGAAATGAAAATGTCTCATCTTTGTCGTCTCACTTGTACTATATGACTAATGGCATGTTAATATGTTTTGTAGTACAATCTTACCATATAGACAAAGTCATGTTGAGTTCCAACTAATGTATAATAGAGGAGCAGTATTTTTATAATTTTTTTTATTTTGATCATTAGTTCAAGAGTAAATTGTCGAAATGGTCCATGGGGTTTGTTCATTTTTAGTCATTTTAGCCCAAAAACTAAAACCTTTAAAAATCGGGCCCATGTTAGGTTTAAATTTTTGTTTTTCTTTTTTCATTCAAAAGAAAAAATTTGGGGTAAAGTTTTTTTCATTTAACGTCCATTTTTTTTTTTTTTTTTTTTTTTTTTTTTTTTTTTTGGTTTTTTTGAAATTTTTAATGTTACTTTTTTTGTTTTTGTTTTCAGTTTTTTCAAAGACCTTTTTGCCCCTTCTTAAAAAAGGAAGGAAATTGGAAAAGGGAACAAAAAGAAAAAAAAAACTGGATTTTAAAACAAAAAAATTTCTGCCCCGATTTTTTTTTTTGGATAAAAAAAGACAAAAAAATTAAAACCCCAAGGGGGCCCAAATATTAAAAAGGGGTTTTGAGTTTTGGAAAAAAGTGACCAAACCTTAAGAACCATTTTGACGTTTACTTTTATTCAATTATAATAACCGAATTGCTTAAAATTCTTTATGTTTTTGATAACTTGAAAAATATGGTTTTTAAAAAATTTTTTTAATCATAGAGGGTAGTGTTGTAATTCGTGTATATTTTCCTCTTTAATGACCACTTTATCTTTTAAAAAAACAAAAATTTTTTTTTCATAATAAAAATCCTAAAAGACGAATTTTTACCCGGGGGTGCATTTTTTCACCCATTTTTCCCTTAACGACCCTCACAAGTTCGCGTTGTTCACAGGGTCTTTGGTTTCTATAACCCCCCCCCCCCCCCCCCCCCCCCCCCCCCCCCCCCCCCCCCCCCCCCCCCCCCCCCCCCCCCCCCAAAAAAAATGTTACAAGGATTCACACATCTTCTAAGATATAAAATTACAAACCCTTTATTTTTAAACTTTTGTGAAAAAAAGAAATGGGTGCAAAATTTTAGGAACACACAAAAAAAAACATATGTATAGTTTGTTTTTTTCTTTTAAATTTTGTTGTACAAATTTAAAATAAAAAATGTTTGTAATGATATATAGTTACTGTTTGTGTATAATGAGTATACATCGGGGTTTAAAAATTTTACCCCAAACGGGTATTTTTTAGGATCTTCCGCCTTTTTTTCAAAGGGGGGATGCGATCGACAGCCCCAATCTATAAGCGGGGAAAGCCAGAATAGAAACCCTTTTGTATGGTGTGTAGGGGCTTTCATTTTCAAAAAAAAAGGGTTTACAGTTACAAAAAGCAAAAATAGGCAAGGTCAAGCAAGATACGATTTTATCCCAAAATGCAACAAGAGTCCCCTTGCACCCGCTTAAAGTCTATTTTTTCCAATTCCCCACCCAAAAACAACATTTATTAATTTTTTCCTTTTTCTTTCTAGCGGTCTCGTCTCTAACGACATTCAACATGGTTATAAGTGGATCCCCGCTTGTTTCATCGTTAGAGGCCGTGGACCGATACTCAAACAAATTTGTATGATTTTTTTCACCATATTTTTTAAAATAATTATCATAAAGTTTGGCCATACACTCATTGAATATTTTTTTTGTTTTTGCTTTTAAAGTTGGATCCTCCTCATGCATATCCAACTTGACATAAATTTCATCAATTAAAGCTTCAACACCCGGTACGTTTAAAGCTGGATTTAAAGCAGCGGCACATAGAAAAACGGGTGGTAATTCTAAAAAATATTTTTAAAATTTTTGAATCATTGGTCTCGTCATATTCCTTAACATGTCACTAGAATTTTCAAACTTTTTAAAATTAGTTGTTATCAAATACAATTGGTCCACAACTTTAGAACTAGTAGGATAATAAACACCGGAAATCAAAGTCGTTGTAGTTTTAAAAACTTGTAAAAAAGTACTTAGGTTATGAATATTTTCCCAAGCCGTGTCGGGAAAGGGGACGACTAGGTACTCATCACTTAAAGTTGTATGAAAAGATTTTAAAGTGCCCATTTGCTTTATAGCCATTTCAAACATATGACAAGTTGAATTCCAACGAGTGGGTATATCCAATTCGGTCCAATAATTTTTTGGTTGACATCTTTACAAAGTTTTTTATATTCTTGATATCTTTCTTTTCCACTTTTGAAAACATCTTGGAGCATAGCTCTAAATGCTATAATAAAATCCGATACAAATTGATCTTTTAAACCGGTTTGCACTACTAAGTTAATAATATGTGTAACACATCGTGTGTGAAAAAAAACACCATCAAGTATTGGTTTGTACTTCAACTTTAATTTTTCAATCGCCGTTGTGTTGTTTGAAGCGTTATCAAAGGATATTGAAAAAATTTTATCTTCTAAACCATATTTAATTATTGTGCCATTTATAATTTTATAAATATTTTCTCCCGTATGAGGAGAAGGAAACTCGTCAAACGCAATCGTACGCTTCATCATTTGCCATGTATCGGGATCAACCCAATGAGCAGTGACACATATGTACGATTCCGGTAAACCATGTGGAGCCGACCACACATCACTAGTTAGGTCTACACTAGTTTTTAAATTCTTAAAAAAAAAACAATTAAATCTTTTTTTGCATTTTCCCATAAACTTTAACAAAGACGTTTTAAAGTGCGACGACTTACATATTTATAGCGATGTTGTAGCGTCTCCCGAATAAGATTAGTAAGATCGGGGTCGTCGAAGTGTCCAAACGGCAACGCTTTTTGTATCACCAACTTCGCCATCCGATCGCGAGCTAATTTTTGCTCATAACGAAAAAATGGTACCATCTTTGGATAATAGAACTTGACCAGATGTCATTTCCTTTAAAGCTTTGCAATACTTATTAATATGCTTCGTTAACGTTGAGTTTGATTCCTTGGCTAATAACGATCCACAATGTTTACATTGAGCTTTTTGCGAGCCGTCACTCATCTCGACCAACTCCCAATTGCTCCAAACTTTCTTACTGCGATTATGAGACAATGTTCCAACCACATATGGAACCGATTGATCTTGAGGAACATTGTTAACGGATTGGGAATTTGCGTTTTTGGAACTCTTTGAGGCCATTTGTTGATTAGAATGTGAAAAAGAACAAGAAAGAAATATAACAAGAAGAATAGATATGAGAAATTGTGTGCTAAACAATAGATTTCTAAACAATATATATAAAATCGGTTCCAACGGTAACATTTTAACGGCTATAACCGGTTCCAACGGTAACATTATAACGGGTATAACCGGTTCCAACGGTAACATTTTAACGGGTATAACCGGTTCCTTCTAGAACTGAATTTCCGGGTACTGGTAGGAACCGGGTACGGGTAGGAACCGGGTACGACCCGATTCAAATGGTAAAATTGTGGAACCGGGTTGGAACCAACGGGTATTTTGAACCCGGAACCGGTTCTACTTACTGTCGGGTAGGAACTGGACCCGGTTCCAGTTCGTTTCTACCGGTTCGGGTTCGGAACCGGTTTTATGCCCATCTCTAACGAAAACAACCACCAAGCGCTCAGCCCATGAAACATATTAGCCCAATTAACTTCGGCCCAAGGAGTGCCACATAGGCACATACTCTTTTGAACGGAAAGAAAAGATTTATAATGTTTTAAAATCTGACTTTTATACCGCATCAAATTAGGCCCTAGAACGATTTAATCGGGGTATATCGGGTGGTTCAACCAGGTATATCAGGCACTTTAACTGGTTTTACCGAAACATTTAATTTAAAACTAAAGATGGCCTTCAAGAAATTTGCTACACCAATCTAATTACAAGATTATACAATATACGTAAACAAACAATTAAAAATACGTAACAAAAAGTTCAAAAAAGTTTATTGCCATTTTAACTTTACGGACTTGTATATATATTTAAACACTTTGTTAACATAAAATTATATTAGCAAGGAAATGAAAATGTCTCATCTTTGTCGTCTCACTTGTACTATATGACTAATGGCATGTTAATATGTTTTGTAGTACAATCTTACCATATAGACAAAGTCATGTTGAGTTCCAACTAATGTATATATAGAGGAGCAGTATTGTATAATTTTTTTTTATTTCGATCTACAATCTGTAGTATAATTATAAAAAAAAAAAATTCAACTTATTGTATATAGAGAGGGGTGTTATTGTATAATATTATGTTTCTACTTTTGATCATTAGTTCAAGAGTAAACTGTCGAAATGGTCCATGAGGTTTGTTCACTTTAGTCATTTTAGTCCAAAACTCAAACCGTTAGAATCTGGGTCTATGTGGTTTCAATTTTGTTGTCATTTTCATTCAAAAGCAAAATTTGGTCAGATTTTTCAGTTAACGTCCAGTTTTTTTTTTGTCTTTTCACTCCCTTTTAATCGGACATTTTTCAGTTAACATCTAGATTTTTCAGTTAAAAGACCATTTTGCCCTTCATTAAAAAGGAGGAAAAAGACAAAAAGAAAAAAAAACTGGATGTTAACTAAAAAATCTGACCCGATTTTGCTTTTGGATGAAAATGACAACAAAATTGAAACAACGGGAACCCATATTCAAAAGGTTTGAGTTTTGGACAAAAGTGACCAAACCTTAAGAACCATTTTGACAGTTTACTCTTAATTCAATTATAATAACCGAATTGCTTAAAATTCTTATATGTCTGATAACTTTGTAAATAGTGGTTATTAAATTTATTAATCATAGAGGGTAGTGTTGTAATTCGTGTATATTCCTCTTTGTCATTCTATTTCTCTCTATCTCTCTCTCACATAAAATGGTTTGTGCATCATGCAAATTACTAAGAAGACGATGTACCGAGGACTGCATTTTTGCACCCCATTTTCCATCTAACGACCCTCACAAGTTCGCGTTGTTCACAGAGTCTTTGGTGCTAGTAACGTGAAGAAAATGTTACAGGCATTCACAACATCTTCTAAGATATAATATTACAACCATTTATTTTCATACACTTATGTGAAAAAAGAGTGGTGCAACATTTTAGGAACACACAAAAACACATATGTATAGTCTTGTTGTTTTCTTATTATTTATGTTGTACAAATAAAACATAAAAGATGTTTGTAATGATATATAGTACATGTTTGTGTATACATGAGTATACATCGGTTAAATATTGACACAAACGCTATTTATAGGATCTTCCGCTTCATCAAAGGGGGATGCGATCGACAGCCTAATCTATGAAGCGAATGCCAGAATCAGAACCCTGTGTATGGATGTATAGGGGCTAGTTCATATTTACAAAACCAGGTTTCACAGTTACAAATGCAACTAGTCAAGGCTCAAGGCAAGATACGATGTATCCAAATGCAACAAGAGTCACTTGCACAAGCGTAGTCGGATGTTGGTTCAGCCACCTAACACAACGTATATAACTGCTCACATGTTTCTTCACATGACTATCATATTCATATTTACACAACATCAGTGCACCAACAATCATCATCATTGTCATAATAATTTGTCTTTTAACTTTACATTTAACGATGTTATGCAATATGACACTCTAAAGAGGAATAATCGTCTACGTAGACATGATGAAATGAATAAACGTTGTTTTATTTTGGGTTGATTATCATATTTAGAAGTAGTTTCTAGAATCATTTCAAATCGATATTCTTATTGAAGAGAAAGAACGAAAAAAACCCTAAATCTTACTACTAAAAAAAGAAGTCCTATGAATAACCGTTATAAAAACCGTAAATCATAAATCTGCAATGTTGACTTGTTTGAACCCTTCCCAATTGCTTCTTTTGTGTAAATTGTGAAATTATTTAAATTTATAGGTGGTTTATAGATCTGCTAAATATTTCAAAAAAGTTGCATATAGGTAATTAACTTGCATAAGGAGTGAACTCACAAGTAAAATCTTACCATGGAATGCTAGAAGTTCGCTAGTATGGCGGGCAAACTCACCAAGTTCGCTAGTGTGACAAACAAATTTATATAAAATCACCAGAGCATTGCAAATGCAAGTTTGTTCCTTTGATTAGCAAACTCAAGATGAGATCAAACCAGCATTAGGTTTTTTATTCTATATTATAAATAAAGCAAAACAACCAAACAACAAAAAGTTAAGAGTAGGTAAATGTTTGAAAAGATAGGGGTGTAGGTTTGATTTATTCAACCTTAACACCTACCAATATTAATTTAACAACTGCCTTCGGATTTTGTTCTCAAGAACCCGTTGGTGCCCTAATTCTTGAATCGTTTGTTCAATTTCGATCCACACATATGATTACCCATTGTCGATTGATTGTTGCCATTGGTACAATTCAAACGAGATAGCTCAACCAAAAGACTAGCCTTATGGGTGAGATAGCCCATTTGGTATATAAACCTCACATTGGTTGCCCATACAACCGATGTGGGACAAGTCTCATACCTTGCAATGGTATTAGTCCATAACATAATCTTAGATCAACAGTCTTTGAGTGTATTTTCTTGAAAGTTTTAAAGTTAATAAAGGTAAACGTGGAAGGGTGACATGTAACGCCTCGTATTTTAGTATCCTTATTTTTTTATATCGTAATTCGAGGCGTTAATCTATTTTATAATATATATATATATATATTATATATATATATATATATGCATATATCTCTTATTACATATTCATTAATCACACGACCGATCATTTAAATACGTATTTTATACGCAAACCGACGCAATTATACGTATAAGTACTTATACGCACATCCTCAATACTTGAATTATACTTTTATACTTTTTTTATATATAATCAATTACATAATATATACTCAAAAAATACCAAGAAATATACCAATCATCTTTCCACCTCATCAATCTCTTTTCACCTTCTTTAACCAATCATATTTCACCATTTTCCACATCCTTTCTCCACCAATCATCTTTTCAATCCTCTTCCACCTTTTTTTAACCAATCATATTTCACCCATTTCCACCTCCTTTCTCCACCAATCATCTTTTCAATCATCTTCCACCTTTTTTTAACCAATCATATTTCACCATTTTCCACTTTCTCTACCTATAAATACCAACCTCCTTCTACCATTTTATTCACACCATTCTTCTCTCCATCTCTCTAATTCTCTCAATATCTCTAAATCAAGAATTCTAAAAGGATACTAAGTGTTCCAACATTCTTCTCTCAACCTCTCTACTTCTCTCAAATCTTCCAAGCAAGGAAGAGAACTCTAAGAGTTCTAAAATAAAACACTACGTGTTTTAAAGGAAGCCTTGAAGCTCCAACCTCCAACTCTTCACGGAATCACCAAATGAAACTTTGCAAAATGTGAGCATACTCGACCCCCTTTTTACACTTTAATGCATTTTGGGGTGCAACATGTATAAATTACAAAATTTATTTTAAACAAAATTAAATGTGTTCACAATACCAAATGTGCCATCAGTTACGCTTATGTGAGTTATATGTGTTAGTTTAAACTCGTCTATACATGCTACTTATTATGCTTGAGTTTGTTTATGCTTATTAGTTTTGACTTGTATTCTCATGATATCGTTATGCTTAGAATACTATGCATGTTAGTTAAGGAATTCGATTATATGCTATTGTTATGCGAAAGTGTTCTACATATTCGTGCGATTCGACTTGAATATATACTTGTCACAATCAAAACAAACTTTTATACTTATAATTAATTTCAAACTTGTATGCTCGCCAATACTTTTGTATTGATCTATGCTTTTAATACATGTTGCAGGAATTTTGATGACCATGGAATCTAGTAGAATTGCCTAGAAACGTATTTAAACTTTAAATACTTATTGTATTGTATTTGTTTCAAACATGTATTTCGTTTCAATATCTTGTATTAAATCGTTATCAATGAAATGAAGTTATATTTGTTATATGTCGGGATCTAAATTTTGTATTATTTGATTTAAACTATGAAAAAAAGGTAATTATTAAATACTTGACACAATTAGCGTTATGAAGCCTCTTGCAATCTAGTTTTCGTCTCATCCCGATGTTTCCGCCATCGGTTGGGGTGTGACATGACATCGTTATTAAGTAAGTAGAGTATCACAACAATAAGCCACATAATATGTAGATTATCAGTTTCAAGACACATATCCAAACACCCATATAATAACATATATGTAGAAGGCTGACATCATTTATGACCAAACGTTGGTGAAAGGGCATAATACACACGTATACGATAATGGAGGCAAGAGAACATTGATATATATATATATATATATATATATAAATATATTTATATTTATATAGGGGAGAGTTATCTTTAGAACGCTAAATATTGCGACAACCGTGAGAACGAATGAGAAAACCAATCAAAACCATTTTTTTCAATACAAACCTCATTGTAATTAAAATACAGCATCAAAATAAGAATTTACATCAAATAATTCATTTCTTCCCTCAAAATCACTCTTATTAGATTTTTTAGACATGTGTAAATATAACTAATTTACACATGTGTAAAAAAATTTATTTAAGAATTTACGTAAATTTAAACGTGTAAATTAAATTTTTAACATTTTTTTCGAATAATAATGATAAGTGTAAAAAGAAATTTTAAATTTGAACTGTTTTTTACCAAGTTTTCGTAGTTTTTTCATTCGTTCTCACGGTGTTCTCATTTAAACCCTCCCATATATATATATATATATATATATATATGGGAAGGTTTTATGTAGAACACTAAATATTGCGAGAATACAAAGAACAAAAAAAAGTCACCTATTTTTTCATTCCTACAAACCTGAAATGTAAATGGAAATGTTATAAGTGTAAGATTTACTGTTTCTCACACGAAAATTCAAAATAAAATATTAAAAATTTAATTTTTTATTTAACCTACAAATATGTAGGTTATGTGTAGGTTAAATTATCTACATGGATGTAGGCTAATTGTAGGTAAAAATATATGGTTATTTATTTCTGTATACATAATACACATATAAATGTAAAAAAACATAAAATTTAAAAAATATGAACCTTTAAACCTAAAATTTAGTGATTTAAAGTTGTTCTTTTTTTTCTCGTAATAATTAGTGTTCTGTAATGATTCTCATCCCCTCTCTCTTATATTATATGTATGTGTTTGTGTGTTTTTTTAGATTAATATAAAGTAAGTGAAAATAAGTTGTAGGTATATTGATGTTAAAGTGGCTATAAAAGTAACATGAAAACAAAAGGTAAAGATGAAAAAGTAAGAAAAAGAAAAAATTGAGAGGAAAAAGTAGGAAAAGGTGAAATAGAAGGATAAAGATTGCCATTAGTCAACATGACATACGTAATCAACAATTTCAAATAAATTCTATTCATAATCATATTCAAGTATAAAGTTGTAACAACACACTTGACTATAAGAGAATGCTTCCAAATGCCAGTTGGTTACCAACCTAAAAAACATATATTTGGTGTTCGTTTGAAAACGAGACTGATAATTGAACCGGTCGCTCTATCAGTTTATAGGTTGGATTGGTTGAACCGATTATAAAAACGAATTGGCCTCACAAATATTACTATTAATTAATGGTTATTATGATTGGGTTTTAGTATGATGATGGTTTACTATTTAACAATAAATATTTGGAGTCAAAACTATATACACTTATATCTAAAAGTGTCTAACTAAGTGTATCTTTGTGAGTAGTATAGGTGTTTAGTTATCCTCTTAATTTGTTAAATTTTCTAGTTCCAAAGTGGATGTTGGGGTCTAATTAGGAGTTGATTTAGAAGGCGTACGAGTTTAGCGTTCTAAAAAAATCTAAAAAGAAAATTCTCAAAAGGTATGAAATGTCGCGCAAAGGCTCAAATCTAAATCGGGCTACTATTGATTAAGGGGATGTTTTTGAGTTTGGGAATGACTTATTAACTTATTGAAGCCAATAAGTCATTTAGAAAAACCCCAAATTTGCCTTTTGGAAATAACTTATTACCTTGTTAGTTTTTTTAAAAAAACTGACAAGTCAATCCCAACACCCTCTAATTAAATATGAGACCTCCCCCTTCTAGCCCACAAAACATGTTAGCCCAATTAACTTCGGTCCAAGAGTCTTAAATCCAGACTGATCCAGTAACTTTTGAGAAGGCCACATACCACCAGTCCATTAATAGGTTAATAGTAGGCCAAAGTTTAAGTTGAAATAAAACAACTTTTTTTATCAAAAGAAATAACACACTTGTTATGTTCCATGACTTCTAAAATCGTATAAACAATAAACGGCTTTAGTAAGATTTAGAACTTTCAGATTGTTTAATAAACTGTTTTATATATAGTTATAATAATATAATTTAAATGCTAAAGCTAAAATTCAAAGAAAATATCATCAAGGACAAAATCTGAGATGTAATGGCATAAATTTTTACAAGTATTAAATATGATTAAAAAACAAATGTAGTTATTTTTTTAATTAAATTTCAAAGAAATCAATGTGTCTACTACCAGTATTTTTGTAGAATAACTCATCGTACTACTACTCTCACCTGAGCACACGCCCAAAACACATTGATGGTACTTGAGGCGAATAATTTCTTATGAACCAAGAATCTCTCCTGACAACGATAGATGTGAGATTGCCTAAGGTATGACAATGGGCCACTATAATCGTTTTTATATCGTTACAATCACCCTTCCTAATGGACTCATCAATTTTCGATAAGGTTTGTCACCACCATCCCAATCAAGGATGTGGTATTTGCCTAAGGTGTCCTCCTGGAACCCTCAGGGTCTCACCAATCTCGATAAGATTTGTTCCACCATCCTGAATGACACACAGTGACTCTGATATCATTTGTAACATCTGGGCTCCTTTACCACCAATATTGTACGTTTTGCCTTTGATGGGTTGCTTCGGTGGAGACTTTCTAGGAGGTCACCAATCCTAGTATTACTCTTGCCTAAGCACGTTTAATTGCGGAGTTCTGATGAAATCACAACCAATAACGCCAAAAACACGTCGGTGATATTTGAGGCGGGGAATTCCATATGAACCAAAGTCTCTACTAACCTGGTTGATATGGGATTTACCTAAGATGTTTATAGTAGGCCATTCTCATCTTCTATGTATCATTAAAGAAAAAAAATAAAGTTTTTCACCCCTTGTTAAGGTGTCATTAAATCAAAACATTAAAGTTTTTCACCCCTTGTTCTATATTGTTGTACTCGAAGCATTTGGTAAATATCTCACAAGTGTTCATACTAGTTGGTATATTTGATAAATATCTCAATGAATTTTCATGTTAGTTCGCATGTGAATCAACATTTAGCCAATATGAATCCATTATAAAATTTGTTCTCTTTTGTGAATCAACATTGACTAAAGTTGTGAGCAAATAGTATATGCTATGTAAATTTACATTGAGCTTCAAACAAATACAAATATCCGAAAACCTAGCTGTATTTACAATACGGGTTCACATGTTAACTAAATTTTTAGTGACCTACTAAAAATCAAAGAAAGAGTATACATGGGTCATAACTAAAAGGAAAAAAAATGTGTTTTTTATTTAATGTGATATGCTTGACTTAATTATCATGCAAAAAAATTATAGAAATGCTTTGTTGGTTTAAAAAAAAATCAAAAGTATAATAAAAATCAAGAAAGTATATAAAAATTCTTTGTTGGTTAAAAAAGCAAAGAAAGTATATAAAAATGCTTTGTTGGTTCTACTAACGGTATAGATGTTAGATATTTTAGTGTAATCGGGGATTAACTTGGTGATCAAAGGAATTATAATATACATCGAACAAATTAGGAGGTGCGGGAGTGCACGCTTGTTCGAAGTTGTTATAATTCCAAGTATTCGGGCGGAGCCCGAATAGGGGATTCCAGGGGGCAACGCCCCCTTGGCGGGGGTCCGGGGGCAGTGCCCCTGGAGCGGTCAAGGCGGCATCTCTGGGGGGGTCCAAGGGGCAGAGCCCCTGGCAGAGGCAGTTATCTGCAAGATTATCCCCAAAATTCGAAACAGTTTTTTTCTGGTTCATACGGATTCACAATCATCATACTGGTGTTCTAATTCTCGAAAATCAGAGTGGTATCCGATTGAATTATTCGGGTGAACCACCGAAATAATTTGATCTGAGATGATTACACGCCTCTCTGATCGTCCGGTTATTACAAATTCCCCAACAATAGAGTGTTACCCTTGAACAACTTTCTAAAGCGAGCGAAATTCTAGACCGTTAAATTAGTTTTGTTTTATTAAAGCAAATTATTTATAAAAAAATGAAATAATGAAGTTCCCCACAATAACGAGTGCATTTAAATTTTGGAACAACTTGTCGTATATGGACATTAGCATATTAATCAGAAGCCACCGGATCATTTTTCTAATTCAATGTTTTTAGCCAAATTGCATACCATCAGTCGATTTAGCGTCTTAAATCGTTGATTAAGAAAATACAAAAAAAAAAAAATAGCATCAAAATTGAATTTGAACATCTTTAGTTACTACAGTCATTTGCTAACATGTTTTCCCGAATATAACTTGTTTATGATAAGAACCCCGAACTCTATTTCATTTTAATTACTTAAAGGGATATTAGATTTAAATAACTACAACTTTTGATTTGTATACGAGCACTAACAACTTTCAACTTATTTTTCTCTACCACTCCCTAAGTAATTGAAACCTAATCCAGTTAGTTTTTTGCTGATGTGGCATCTAATATGGCTTTTTTGCTGATGTGGCATCTAATGTGACTTTTTGATGACATGGCAGCTGACTTGGCATTTTTTGATGGCGTGTGATCTGACATCAGCTGACCGGATTAGGATTCAGTTAGTTAATGAGTGTCAGAGGAAAATAAGTTGAAATTTGGGAGTGATGTGGTACAAATCGAAAATTGAAAGTGTTATCGGCCAATTGCTAAAAGTTGAGGTTATTTAAATCTAATATCGCTTCTTAAGACGAAATCAAACCTTGATTTCATCAAGCAATTAGGTTCTGTTAAATTTTTAATGAATAAAATAAAAGTCATTTTTTTACTAGTTGTTAAGCAACCAGTTCTATTATATTAAAGAAATTATAATATATAAATTTTGAAATATTTGAAGTATAATAAAACCAAACTTTTTTTTTTATAAATAAATAGGTAATGTTATGCATAGTAATGTTATGACCCTAAGATTTATGGACGCAGTTTTTAAAAAAACTTAGTTTTGCTATTCAAAAAAAGGTAACAACGCAGCTTGTTGCTCATTTACCATCTATCTTGTTGTAAATTTGTTTAATTTGAATTCGAAATTCAGTTCGAAAAAAAAAACTATTAACTTAAAATGACCTCCACTGAATTTCACGTATAATAAAACAAAACTTTTTTATAAACAAACAGGTTCTGTTACCCTAAAATGACCTCCACTAAAATTAAAATCTTATTATAGTGTCCAGTTTTGAAAATGAAAAATGGGTTCTATTATCCTAAGATTAAATAACGACACTTTTATTGTAACAACTCTAAATTTTTATTGTTATTTTATTTCAGTTTGTTCTGTTTGTTTCCATTATTATACTTCGAAGATTCGATTATAAGAAAGTTTTATGTTAATTAAATTATGTTGATTTACAGTTATGTCGCATATAATCGATTATTAAACGCATCGCTAATTTAATCACAATCACAAGTAGTTATGCTACTATACGAGCCGAGTGGGTTATTGTTTAATAAACATTTGTGCCATCGCATCGCTTATCTCATCGCATCGTAAATCGCAGTTAATTATGTGGTTTTATGTTATTTATGTGTTATGTGTGTTTATGATTATGATTACACTCGCTATCACATCGCTCTCGCTTATTCGAATCGCTAAATCGCACTATTATATAATTTATAACGCTTAATATAACTATCTAATACAACCGAATCGCCAAACGAACACTTAACACGAAATAATCGAACAAAACTTAGTCATTAGGTCAAGTTCGGCCGAACTTGTGCATCACAAGTTCGCCCGAACTTGTCTAAGCCACTTAAACCATTCAAAGACACAAGTCCGCCGGGACTTGTATTAAAAACCAAGAGAAATCAATAAGTTCGCTCGAACTTGTAGCAAGTTCGCCCGAACTTGATGTCTGCCCTCTCATTCTCACCTCACCTATAAATACTCAGCTCCATTCTCTCACTTGAACTTGCTGCAAGTGTAACATTTATGAAAAACGGGTTCAAAACCCGCTCCGTTTAATAATCAAGTATTCAGTTATAAGTTTCGTTGCGTATTTATTGTTCAGATTATTTTAAATAATACATAATTAATAAACATTTTAGAATTTAAAAACCATAATTAATAAATAATAATAATAAGTAAATAAAAACTAAAATAGAGTCGCCGGGTCTCGAACCCGGGTCTCCCGCGAACACACACGCACATCACACCACTCCGCCACACACATCATTTGTGTTATGTACTGAAACAAATAACACTTAAAGTAAATCCGAAAGTCAAAACCGGTAATCAGCGCGCCCAGAACTCGCAATCGTCGGAAAAAAACCGAAACTCCGCAAATGTTGCCATTTCCCTTGACTGAAACGCATAAACTGATTTCGACATCAGTTATAACCGTTGCCTGGCACTCAATTTCAGTCAAAACCGTCGGAAATCATTGACCACGAATCTTGACCCCTAAATCGAACCCAATCGGTCTGTCCTCCTTATAAATACCCACTCAAACTCCTGGTAAACATTTCGCTCAGAACCGCACTCTCTTTCCGAAGCTTTAATTCTTCCAAAGCTCGTCCCCGGAGATCTTCGCACTCGCCGGAATATCGCCGGAATCACTGATCAGAAAACCGCATTTGTTCTTCAGACAGAATAATTGCCTAAACCTTCTTGCTATCTCTTGATTGATAATCAAATTGCTCAAATCAATAATCAAAACTGTTGAATCAGTTCATTCAGCCGGAAATCGCAAATCAGGGTCGACGAAACTTGCCGGAAATCTGAAGAAAACTCTCTGTTTTGGTATATCATATTCCATTTCAATCGAGTATAAGTTTGTTGGTCGATTAAGCAAAACAGTCGGGTTCACTGTTCTGTGTTTTCTTAAGTGAAGAAGACGAAGACTAAATTGTATATTAATGTAATTAAAATCAGGTATTTAACCGGGTTAGACACACAGTCCAGCGGTGGACTGTGTGCAAATATAAAACACACGTCCCGGGTTCGAATCACGCATGTTTCCGACTTTCTGAAATAAAACCAAAATTTTTAAAACCTATTCAGATCAATTCACAGTGTGTATATAAGAGGAATATAATCCAGTAGTTAAGCAGATTAGGCACACAGCCTAACTGGTTAGGCTGTGTGCGCTCGAATCGAAGGTCCCGAGTTCGATTCCGGGTCTCTGCAACCGGTTCGGCCATATTAAAACATTTTTAATAAAAACTAAATAAGGTTAAAGTTAGTTAGTATATATATATAATTAAAACCAAGAATAATTCGGGTTAGACACGTAGCTCAGTTGGTAGAGCTGCGTGCACGTATACGAGAGGTCCCGAGTTCGAACCTCACTCACCGCACAGAATACATGCTGTCTGACCGGTCAGACCCGGTCAAACCTGACAAAGTCAACCCATTTTATTTCTTTTTATTAATTTATTTAATTGAAAAATTAATTAAAAATACTTAAAAATAAGGTTTTTAAAGTTGGAAATTTGCATTAAACTCATAAAATTAAATCTAAAAATCTCATTAAAGAGCACTAATTAAAAATAATAATCTCAAATAAAATTTATTTATTTAATGGAATCATGTCCTTATTATTTAGGTTAGTTTTCTCTCGCCGGTTGAATCATAATATTCGTGCGCATTCATGTCATCAAGAAACGCATCCACTGTGAGTGAATCTCTACAAATTCCCCGTTTTAATCATGTTTTGGGGTGTATAATGTGTCGTACTATTCTTATATTTTATTTAAACACTTGTGCACACATCATATCCGTGATCAAATGTGTATTGATTGTTGTGTGAATTATATGCAGATTGAATTTATCATTTCAGTGCATGCATTTCATTAGGTCCATCAGTTCCCCGTAGGATACGGGTTGAGCATCAGGAGCCTCATTAGATCGGCTCCGTTTGATTGAGCCTTTATCTCAAATACATCATCATTTCATGTCATATACTCATCCAAAGTGGCTTGTGATTGTTTATATATATATGTTTGCTTACATGTGATTAATGCACGACTTTTCATTAATAAATAAAACAGGAAATTAGTCCACAATGTTTTATCAAGGTTCACTCGCCAACTTTTGTTGACCCAAAATCTCCCCCGTTTTTACACATGATACAGGTGATCCAGCCGAGACAGGATACACTTAGGATGGCTTAGAAGAATAAACCAGCTTATGCATTGGAATAAATTTATAGTTTCATTTTCCTTTGTAATTGTATGAATTTTGTTTTTGGATATTTAAGTTTGTAATTTGAATTTAATAAATATGAAACATCTTAGTAAATATCATGAGCTTTGGTGATAACCAAATTATGCCCCGACTTTTATTCCGCTGCGGGTCGGGGTGTGACAACAAGTTCGCCCGGAGCTCCCCAAACCCGAAACCCTTTGTTTTCTAAGTAAGATTCAACCCGTTTTCAACAACAATGTTCAACAACATTTTACAATGTTTTACAATGATTTTGGCACAAGGCTTGGCCTTCGTTTTCATCAAATCTCTTCTTTTTACGAAAATCTTCATCTTTTTCTATAAAACTTCTGTTTTCCACTCAGATCTACTCTTAGATCTGAGTAAAACCTTTTAAAACATCGATTTTTACACAATATTCGGACTAATGACGTATGTTTCGTTCACTTTGAAATGGAACGAGGCGTTGTCAAGCAAGATCTCAGATCCGGAAGCACAAGGACGAAATCGTCACTTTACACAAGTTCCACTAACCCGTACGAACCTTCAAGTTCGCCCGGATTAGCCCGAGTTTCTGTAAAATGGATAAACTCGCTTCAAAAGACCTCTCCAACCTAAGTTTTACTCAGTGGCTTAAGGTTGGAGGGATGAACACTCGATTTCCCTAGCAAACGGCGCAAAAACGCACGATTTGGATGCCAAAACGATCAAGTTCGCTCGAACTTGTCACAAGAGTGGTGATCAAGTTCTCCCGAACTTGACCAAAACTTCAAAAATGGCACAAGTTCGCCCGAACTCTGTCCAATTCTCAAGAGAATTAGACAAGCTCGCCCGAACTTGTATCATCCCTCAACAACCAGTACAAGTTCGCCAGAACTTGTCTAGTTTCTCAGGAAACATGACAAGTTCGCCCGAACTTGTACCCACAGTAAGTTCAGGCATACAAGTTCGCCCGAACTTGTCTGCTGTTCTCTCAACCGTTAATCGTTTCAGCAATTCGGAAGACTGATGCACTTCTGTTCGCTTACAGGCTGATCCGGCACTCTCCGCAACTCCTCTCAGATCCCGAATCTTTCCTAAAACGCACCCACAGTGAGTATACCTGAACCCCTTTTTACACTTAAACTCACTTTTGGGTGTCACATATGTTCCTATATCAAATCACATCACACGAATCTCAAATGCTTATTCACAACCCGCTGTTACATGATTATACGTGAAATATGCTGAATTGTATGTATTGCTTGATTGCTTGTACGCCACCCTTAACATGATAGTATACTAGAGGTTGAACCGCCACCCGGAGGCCCGGGGTTGTTAAGGCTCGCATTTTACATTCCTCATTTATTTTCTCTTTTAGGATGTGGACACTTGTTAGCCTGCCTCGATCAATCGCGGTTTGTTGGTTTGCTTGAATCTAAGTAGTTACATCATTCACATCTATTACATATGTCATGCGGTGTATGCTAAACGCTTTTACATCTATTATGTACGCAAACCTGTATGCTCACCTTTACTTTATTGTATTGACGTTTTATTTTAACATATGTGGCAGGTTGAGGATTATGCTTTGGATGCTTAGTTTAGGGTTTTTGCTTTAGAAAATCATGTAATAAATCTAGGGAAGATCGAATCGGATTTTATGTTTAAGGGATTTGTTTGATATGTAATGGTTGTTTAAAGATTTTATGAGTTTGATAGTATGGGATGTTGAATGTTGATTAGTGTCTTTTAAACGATCGTTATGGAATCTCTTGATCAATCTGATTCGCCTAGTGCCACTAACTTCGATGTTTCTGTCCATCGGTTGGGGTGTGACATTTATCTCACATCATTTCAATTCTTCATGAATATAATATAATTAGCATAAAGTTTGTTTTTAAACAATGAAATGTTATTCCTGTTACTATTATTACCATTATTTTGTTAATATATAAGTATTTTAGCTAATACCTAAGCCTCCAAAAAACACATAATGATACACATCTAATGTTATATTACACATATATTCGAAACGGATTATAACCCGGTGCAGTATTGATTTTTATTTTTGAACGACAAGGAACGATGTACCAGCCACCGTGACATCGGGCGCTGTGGCCAATGTCGACTACTATCGTCGCCAGTCCCTTGGCTCTCCCAGATGCGAGGAAACCCGACCCCCACCGCGTGGAATAATCGGTAAAACCTCGCTTCCCATCCAAGACGAACCGGCTCCACCCGTATTAGCATTTCACCTGGATGCCGCGAAAATCATTGGGAGAGTGAGAGTCAAACGTGGGTCACAAGGAACACCAAGTCTTTCTCAACCACTCCACCACTACCTCATTGGCCCGTGTGTAGTATTGATACATCTAACAGATCCCATCTTGGTATTATATCTATTAAATGCATGTTATATAGCATTATAATACAATATTACAAAATAGGTGAAATAAAGATAATATATAAAGCCATGTTAATTTCCAACTAATGTATACAAAAAAGGAATCATATTGCATTATATTTTGTGTCTACTTCTAATCATTAGTGTAATTATATAAAAACCAGATGACTTAAAATTCTTAAATATCTTTGACTTTTGTATTTACTATATTAGGTGTTAGCTTTATTACTCATACATAGAGAGTATATAATTAGTTTATCTTTTCAATATGGCTAAAAGTTCATTTTACAAGTCATAGTTAACACACTGCTACTACTAATATAAATAAACACAAGAGTTTACTTCCATTCGTTCATATATATCTGCCTATAAAAGCCTGGGTGTTGTTCCTCTTTGTCATTCTCTTCATCTCTATTTCTCACACACATAAAATGGCACCTGGCCATTCCCCATGTGCATCATGCAAATTACTAAGAAGACGATGTGTCGAGGACTGCATTTTCGCACCCTATTTTCCATCTAAGGACCCTCACAAGTAGGGGTGTTCTTCGGGTTATTTTTCCGGGTTTCGGGTTTTTTCGGGTGTTTTGGGCTAGGAAAAAGTGATAACCAACCATTTAAAGTTCGGTTGTTCGGGTATGGGTTATTCGGGTTCGGGTTAGTACGGGTCGGGTTGTTCGGTTTTCGGGTTTAGATGTAAATGAAAAAAAGAACGTTTTTTTTTCACAAAATATTATCAAATATATCATGTTGTTAAAGAAATATCATCACAATTCAAACATTATTTAACAATATGGTATGATAATATTCAAAAGTCTCAAAACTTAATGTTTCAAATATAAAACACTCCAAATCAAATCGCATCTATAAAAAAAAGACAACTAATGTTCGGGTTTTTATTCGGGTTTCAAGTTTCGGGTTATTCAGGTCGGGTTGTTCGGGTTTTTGGTTGGGAAAAAGTGACCCGATAACCGACTCATTTAAGGTTCGGGTTGGTCGGGTTTGGGTTGTTCGGGTTCAGGTTTTTCGGTTATTCTCTAATTCGGGTTCGGGTGACTTCAAATTCGGGTCGATTTTCGGGTTTCGGATAAAAAAGAACAGCCCTACTCACAAGTTCGCCGTTGTTCACAAAGTCTTCGGTGCTAGTAATGTTAGCAAACTTTTACAAGGTCTGCTATAATACAACCATCTAAGTATAAAGGAATAATGGATTTTTACAATATATGAAAATGTGGGACCACCACTGGTTATTTTTTAAGTTGAGACCTTTGCTGGCCAATGGCTAATAGTATGGATTATTAAAATCCATTATTCCAAAAATAAATTACAAAATATTTGTAACTAATGATATATATATACACAAACATACATACACATTAGTAAATTTTGCCACAAACGCATTTTGTAGGGGCTTCCACTTCATCAAAGAGGGGATGCGGTCAACAACCTAGCCTATGAAGCGAATGCCAGAACGAAAGACCCAGTGTACGGATGTGTAGGGGTGATCTCATACTTACAGAACCAGGTTTCACAGTTGCAAATGCAGTTAGCCACTACTCAAGCCGAGATACTGTGCATCCAAATGCAACAAGAGTCAATTGAACCAACACAAACTAATGGTCTGGTCTCGGTCCACTCTACACACAACAACGTGTTAACAACAGACCGAAAGGTTGCTTCATATGACATATCATATTCATGTCTACACAACATCACTAATCGGAATAATCCGCACTTCTAACAATGTTATCGCCTATGAACGATCTAAAGAGGGAATCATCTTCTCTTTGGACATGAATTTTAGTTGGTTTGATTAATATATATAGAGGATTCGAGGTAGCTATATAAATCTTGTGCGTTGACTTTTTTAAGTCTTCGTAGTTGCTTGTTGTAGGAGTTTTGCATGGGTTTTTGTCTTTTACTAGAAATAAAGCAAGACAACAAAACATAGCAAGTTAAGAGCAGGTGAATGTTTGAAAACATAGGTAAGTTTGATGTAGTCAACCTTAGCATGTGCTAATATTTATTAAAAACTATATACTCAACGTACAAAATAAATAATAAAAATAGCAACACGTCGTATCAAACGCCATTAGTCAAATGTGTAACGTTTTTAGCAATAAAATAATCACTGGATAATTATTTGTGTCTCGTAGATTCTTTTACTTTTATCACGGTCTTTATCATACATTTTATAAACTCATGCTATATATTATATAACATGGTGTTATGTATTGCACAAACTCTGAATACAAGTGAGCAAAGACTTAACACGTTATACGCACAAAACGTGACACAACATATTAGACTACGAGGCCATCAATCAAATAGAAAACTCCACATCTTTATATTTTGTATGTGTACACTATAAACGGGACTCGCAATATGCTATGAATTTAGAAAGAATTTGACCCAATCGTTCGAAAGCCGGTGAAGCAAACGTTGAGGAAAGGGCATAAGGCAAGAGGATGTTGATGTATTATGATTAATATAGAGTCCGTGACAAAATAAGTTGTGGGAATCATGATGCTAAAGTGACAACAAAATAACATGAAAACAAACTTTAGAGAGAAAAGGGTGAATTAGAAGGACAAAGATGATGATTAGTCAACATTGATTCAGAGTAAAGAACACAACAGTAGTATTTTGTTTGGTGTTTTGATAATAATTCTCTTACTTTTACAAGAGAAAGGATACAACTTAAATAACAAATAACCATGAGCTAAAAAGGAAATAGAATCATGTAATGGCTGGAAATTCTCTTTGACAGTGGGCAACGGTCTCAAACCACAAGGAATATGGTTGTCCACATCTTCTCAAATAAGGCAAGGGAAAATTTGGTTTATAATAATTTTTTATTTTCTAACAAACATGACTTATATAATTATGCAAGAATTTTAAGATGGTTCATATTCAAGTATAATAAAAGTTAAACTTGTGATAACCTAAGTTGACTATGGAGGGCTTGCTTCCAAATGTGGATTGTTTTAGGTTCAAAAGATATTACCCTATTTTGGGTTTGGTTTCTTTGCAACCTAATAAGTGTATTTGGCTCATACTTAAATGGCAAAAAGTTGGTTCCAGTTAGGGGTGTTCAAAACCGAATATTTGAAAATTCGGATTTTCAAAATTTTCAAATACACACGATTTCACTATTCGAATAAGTATTCAAATTTTGGATATCCGATCGGATAGTGAATCGGATATCTGGATAACCAGTTTTTCATTTTATATTTTTTTTATTTATTTGAACCCGGATATTTTGTATTAATCACAAAAATTGTTTAGCTAATAATGTCGGTATCACACAAAGAACACAACACGATTGAATAACTCGTTCGACGCTTTTATATTAATCAAAGAAGAAAATTGCAATGAATGAAAATAATTAACCTTAACAACCTTTATATAGATGTAAACTAATTGGAGAACAAGAAAATATTTAAACCAGGAAACATAATCCTACTAAACTTCTAATTAATATAAAAACTTCATTAATAAGAATAATTTTACTATTAGTCCCTAAACTTTATGAACTCCTCCTACCAGATCAACCGAGCCACCCTAATATCGCCCATGCATAAAAAAAAAGAAGCCCAACACATCAAACTCGTATCTGACCTACTTGAAAACATCAATGATATCTCCCAATACTTGTTTTAACTAATACATATATGGTACAATGGATATAATAAATAAAAAAGGTAAGAAGGATGATTTTAGTCCATTAATTTTAAATTTGGAGGGTTGAGATTAATTGAAGTAAAAAGAAGATAATAGAAGAGCATAAAGGGAATATTTCATTTATGTATTTTCTCTCTCCACATGCAAGGCACATGTCAATTCTCCCTATCAATTTAAAACGTCCAAAACTTTTTCATACGATACTTTTTAAAAAAATTCACCAATAACGAGCGTTTTTTTTCTTTAATATGAGTACCATATTGTCATATAAAAATAAAATAAAAATTTTCATTTTTACTGGGTTTTTTTTAATTGTGTTAAAGGTTCAGGTTATTGTGTCTTTTAATTGAGTCTTGGTCATTAAGTTTCAATAGGGTTCTATACATTGTGTTATTATCAAAACCTATAACACAATGTTAATTTGGGTTTTACCCATTGCGTTTTTATAAGAACATATAACACAATATATGACACAATGAAGATGGTGTTATATCTAGATTTTCTATAAATTGTGTTATTCGTTCAGGTCATTGTGTTTAATCTGTTATTCATTGTGTTTTAATATGTTGTCCATTGTGTTTTAATCTCTTGTTCATTGTGTTTTAGTTTGTAGTGTATTGTGTTTTTAGTTTGTTTTCTATTGTGTCTTCATTTGCTCTCCATTGTGTCTTTTGTCTGCTGTTATCAATTGTGTCTTTATCTGCTATCATCTATTGTGTATTTATTTAGTTTGATATTTATTGTGTTATACATTATGGCCATTCTGTTATACGTCAAGTTTATGTTCATTGTGTTTTAGCCTATTGTGTATGGGTTTTTAGTTTGTTTTCCATTGTGTCTTCATCTGCTCTCCATTATGTCTTTTATCTGCTGTTATCAATTGTGTCTTTTATCTACTGTCATCTATTGTGTTTTTATTTAGTTTGATACTTATTGTGTTATACGTCAAGGTCATGTTCATTGTGTTTTTAGTCTGTTGTCCATTGTGTCTTCATCTGTAGTCATTGATTGTGTTTTTGATCTATTTTGTTTGACGTCAAGTTATTGTGTAATACGCAACTGAGTTTTTGAATTTTTTTTAAATATAAAATATGGTACTCATATTAAAGATAAAAAATGCTTGATTTTATTGTATATATATTTTTTTTAAAAACAAGATGTATAAAAAAGTTACGGACGTTTAAAAATTGGAGGGGAAATAGCATGTGACTTGTATGCGCATATTCTCTTTTCTCTTGTAGACAAAATTACACTTCCCACTTAAATCCGCCTAGAACACTTATCACCCTATGCTTCTTATTTTTTGAATCCTTTGTGTTATAACTCTAACTCTACAAATATGTTCATATTTTTATTGTTAAAATACCATTTAACAGGTCTAGAAAATAAATTGGGCAACCCGTTACATTGGGCCAGCTTTTAGTTGGGCTAAAAAACATTATATGTTTTTGACTTTTGAGCAAGAGGTTGTGTAATGGGCTTGGTTAGTTATATCGAATATGATTATTACGGTTTTTAACTTTTAAGTCTCGACTCGATATATAACTACTTTTTAATAACTTATTAAGTCTCAAAAAGCCACTTTTTAATAACATTTAAACAACGTGCTTATAACCATGTCCTTTTGGATCATCACATATAAATATAGTGAAAAAATCAAATACAATAAGTTTTAACATGCAAAATAACTTTAACGTAAAAAGTGAAGAAGGAAATTTGTTTTAATTTTTTTTCACTACTACTTAAGAATGACGTTTAATTGTAAAATGTAAAAAAAAATCTTGATTTTACAGTAATAGATTAATTTTATAGAGTAACTATAATTACTCTACAAAATTACATAATTACTTTGTTCGTATAAAATCATGATTTTTTTATACTGAGACTACATTACGTGCTTAATAAGTCAGCAGGAAAATTAAAAAAAATCACTCTTTCACTTTTCGTTAAGGATGCTTTATATGTAAAGATCCATTTGTACAATAAATTAACCCTATAAATATAATATCATATTTAATATTTATATGGTTGGTATAGTTCACTATTTAAAGTTATTATGTATTATTATTTAGTATAATATATAATATAACCACATTCTAGATTTTATTGTTTATTTCAATCATATTCTGTTTTAAAATCACTTGTCTAAAAGTCTCTTAATCACTTGTTGTTTAAAGTAATTTTTTTTTAAATTTTGATATATCAAAGTTACAATAATTTATTCAAGTACTCCATATTAAATTATAGTTTCCCATTTAACTCTACAAAATGAAGAAATGCATCGAAACAATGTCTTCTGGTTGCATTTTTTTATATTTAGAAAGATTATTATTTGTATAGTTTATATAAAATAGAAATAAAAAATGCATAGTTGATATTAAAATTATGCATCCAACGTACAATATAGAATGGCAAGTGTTGGCATGTGGGATTCCTGATTCCAGTGCGTTCATCGGGTGGCCAACCATGCAAAACAATCGTTAGAATTTATGTCAAGCGACCTTTCGAAGAACTTTGAAGTCATTTTCTCATGCTTTATTATATTATATTATATTTATAAAAGTGAAAACCAAAGGCTATTTGTTCTGGTGCTATTCCCATTTGTGGTCTAGTGATAGGAGATTTGATTTATTCGGTGAAGATCTAATTTCGATCTTCATTTGTGTCACTTTTGGTGGATTAAGACAATAAGGAATTTGAGCTAGGCCGTGTGCATGGTTGTTAGTTCGAATCCCGAGCCCGCTCGGGTTTTCGTCCCACCGTGTGTTACGCCAGAGAGTTTTGCTATTGTGGTGGCACAACAACTGTCAAGTGCCAACCGGCGGTATGGTTTCCTGGGAGAATGCCCAAGCCAAATTCTGAAGCCAGCGTAGGCCCGGTTAAGACAACATAGTCTGGCCATAATGGGGCAACGAGGCTCACTAATTTGGGGAGTACAGTGGCCAAAACACAAGAAAGTCGTCGTTCCAAAAAAAAAATTTGTTCCAGTGGTACCCCCATGGCTTTTCTTATGAGCAGTCTTTGGTTCTTGCATGGAACAGTTGGCTCCAAGTTAAGCCATAAGGTTTTTCTAGTTGTGGGTTTTCTCATAAACGGGTGAGCCTGGCCATCATGTTTTGTTCTTTGGGCGAAAGAATGGTCCCAGGTGTTTCAGGTCTTTGCTGTTAAAAAAGTGAAATTAAAATGAATATAACTATTTTTATGTTATAACAATAAGCAAAACTGATAATTATATATTTCAACATTTATAGATAGAAGTACTCAATAGTCAAGAAAGAAAAAACTTGTGAACAAACAAACAAATCTAATAAGACCCAAGTCATGATAAATAAAGTCTCGAGAATAAGATAAGTGAAAACTTTTTATTTATCTAAAGGATAAATAAGTTGCACTACTGAGACTTCCGGCTTAAATAAAACTCCTTTAAGCCGGAGAAAAACTTGTATTGAAACATATTAATGGGTTTAGTAACGAGTCTAGAGTCGGTATTAAGTGATTCGACTCAATTGCCCGAAATACATATCAAACTGAATAGCGTTAAGATATTATATATATTAAAAGTATAATAATTAATATAGTGTGATTGTTGAATTATTATCATGAAATGATGACATATGAATTTGGAACTAGTATCTGCACCTAAATTGAATAACGTTAAGATAATATATATTAAAAGTATAATAATTTAATTTAATATTAAATATGTTTTTTTCTATCATCAATTAGTGTGGTATTTGAACTATTATCATGAAACGTTGACATTATTAGTTTGATATTTTTCCTATAGATATATAACTGAGATTGTTTTTCAGCTTTGTCCTTAAGATGAGGAGAATGAATATTAGATTAATGGAATCCAACGACTTATTTTAACCACATAAGATGATAAACTAGGAGCCCTAATTCCTTATCACATAAACTTGTGAGTAGGACGATAACAACTGGATGGAATATACCCGATGAGAGTACTACCGAGATTGAAAGATAGGATAGTAAACAAAAAAACTAAACCGGCCAAACTATGGGCCTATCTGCCTATTAATATCCTAGTCTACATCCAGTGGCGTACCTAAAATTATTATCTGGGGGGCAATTAGAGGGGTTAACCGAACTCTTAAGGGGGCGATTAAGATTTTTGCCTGTAGTTCCACAACTTCCTACGTTATTCGAAGAAATTGTAGTAACCTCTCAATTTTGCAACTTGCAAGTGCAACTTCCAAGAATCTTACTAAAGAAAGGAATTATTAATGGTATGACTAAACGTACATCTATCCACTTAGCATACCCTATGCGAGAGCGATACTAATTTTAATAAGTGAAGTCAGTCTTGTAGGTTTGTTGAGTTAAATAGTTGATTTTATATAATTTTAAGGGTATTTTATGCTAAAAGTTAAAATAGAAATATACGGGTAGTGTTAGTTTAACCCACAATTATGTGTGTTCTTATATAAAAAAACATCGAGCTAAACTACCTACGATAGACTCAATTTGAGTTCACGTATCTGAAATGATTATCGGTGTGGTTTCATACTTTCGTGTTTTGGTTATAAAACTTTCGGTTTCATGTGAGCCGTCAACTTGTAAACACAACTTGTTTAACCTTCGTATATAAAAGAATAACTACATGTGTATCATATGTTTTACACAACTTGTTTAATATTCGTATGCAAAAGAATAACTACATGTGTATCAAATGTTTTACATAATAAACCAAAAACATATACTTGGTAGTTGGTACACATTTTTTTTCTTTTTTAGTGGTTATTGTCTAACAACTTTATATGTTTGTGTGTATAACGTTATACATTTATTTTCAATGACTTGTTTCATTTCTATTTGTGGTCAGGATCGGCTAGCGCGTTGTTCTCGTGTTCAAAGTATACAGTGTTTGGGTGCGATATCTGGCTCGTTACTGTCTCAAACGATGAGTGATCATGTTTTCATGGTTCTGGTGCAGATTGGTAATTTCTTGGCAGAGATGGGCAGAGGCGGATATATATGTTAACAAGGGGCAACGCCCGCTACCGCTTGGCGTTCTGGCGGTAGTGTAAATTTTGGAAAAATTTGACGTTTTTTGGATTTCGCTACCGCTTTTTTATAAAACGTTACCGCTACGAACGAATCCTAAGTCCGACACTAGAGATTGGGATAGTGCATCTGTTTAGGCCTACTCATTTATGAAGTACAAAATGGCTTTTGTGATGTCGTGGTCTTGTGGGTCGAGAACTCAAGTGGGTGTTGATGCTTGTTGTGGGTCAATGGGTCCTTTTCTTGCAGTTGGTAAAGTGTTTGTCGGGTTGATTTTTTTTTATTTTATATAGAATTTTCATCGTTAATTGGTGTATAGACATTATTGTTTAGTGGAGATTGATATGATCGGGTGGTTTTGCTGATGACACAATGATACTCTAGTGGTCCGTCCATAATCCAAATTTGTCGTTCATAAAAAAAGCCACATTTACACATTATTAACCGAAGAAGTGAAACCATATATAAAAGTACTAAAATATCAAAATCTATAATTTAATTAGCATCCATCCGGACCCTTTGTTTTTTACTTTTTCATAAAGAAAATCTTGACACTTTTATTAAAGGTATGTATATTTTTACATGACATTTTTAGCATCCGGACATTTTTACATTCCTACTTTGGTTACTTGTACATTATCACGACAACTAGCTAGCTTTAAAGGCATGTACATTTGTTTTTTAAGCCTTTAAACATTATCATGACAACTAGGTCTAGAATAAAGTTTACATCGAAACGTAAGTAAGAATAAACAAACAACAACGATACATTCTGAATTCTATAAAACATCATATTTTGAAAATTATTGGAACCTTTAAACATTATCATGACAACTAGGTGTCTAGGTCTATAATAATACGTTTTTAACATATTAAAGTTTTTACTAATTGATTTTCTCGTTTGCTAAATTCTCTTTAAAAAGCTAAATTGTCATTGTCCTTAAAAACCTTGTAAAATATCATTTTGACTCCTCTCGAGTTTCTAAAATTCGAGTTTACCTCTGTTGTTTCTTTACTTAAAAAAAGTATTTTTTACATGCACATTTTATGTACGTGTCCGTATAAATTCGAGTTGGTCTACGTTTCGACGTAAACTTTTGGTTGAAACAAGCCAGGTCAAATATAATATGTTTTCGTCTAAAAAAACCATTTTTACGTGCATATTTTTTATGTATGTATCGGTATAAATTCGAGTTGGTCAACATTTCGACGTAAATTTTTTTTGTGAAACGAGTTAGGTCAAATATAATACGTTTTAATAATTATTTTACGTATGTATCGTAAATTTAGTTTCAAATCAAGTGTAGTCAAATTGTAGTTATTTTTTTCTTTATTTCTTAAAAGCTCTAATTAATCCCTTTTGATTACACGTATCAATTTTTCCTTTATATTTGTTATGTTTTTTATGTATGAATCGGGTCACATATAATACGTTATGATCGTACGATATAAATTTCATTTAGTTTATGTTTTGATCCATCACAATACTTATATATGTTATATTGAGTTCAACATGATACGTCGAAACATACGTTTTCATATGCTTACCGCATCACATAACGTTTCATTCAATATTGTGATGTATACGCGCCACAACTTACGCTAACGTTATCACTACTTTGATTGAAAAGGAAATCAGATGGGTGCTTTGATTAAGAAATCGTGATTCGTCCACTTGGAAATAGCCTACAAAAGAACAATTATAAGAATTAAAATAAAGACAGGGTGGAGAAGCTATAAAACAATTATATATGTATCAAGTTGTTGATATAAATACGAGGTGGGAGGATTCGAAGTCAAGTTGAAGAAAAGTGGACCCCTTTTAGATGCACAACAAAATAATTTCAATTATCTTATTAGTTTCAATAATAGGCCCATTTTTTCACTTTGTTTTTATCAGGATGGATGAGGCATTTTACTTAACGTCTAGGGGATGTCTACGCATATACTACCCGAAATCGGTAACACTACCGCCACTCTTTAGGGTAGGCCAAACGAGTATCCAAAACCTGGTATTATTAACCGCATGTTGAAACCCCTCTTTTTGACCGTTTGAATGCCTATAAACCATTGGGGAGCCCTTTTTCAAAAAGAAAAAAAGAAACAAAAAAGAAGAAAAGGTAGGCCAAACAGGTATCCAAAACCGGTATTATTAACCGCATGTCGAAACCCCTCTTTTTGACCGATGAATCAACGTTGGCGATGTGCGGATGAACATCCTCTTTCTCTCCTCCATTCTCCCTCTTTCATGATCTCCCACAAATGACGGTTCTCCTTCTCTCCATAACATCGACAACAATGAGTTGCTATGCCCCTCATGCAGGTTTACAAAGGCCCTCTACGACGCCCATTGAAGATGCTATTAGTGTCAAATAGTCCTATTTCTTTGGTTTGGTGTTACATCAATTTTCGAGAATCATTGGGTGTATATATAGTTGATGGCATGACTTAGCATGGCATGAATGAGTGTGAATGCTAAAGTGTTACGATGTATGAATGAGAATAAAATATACATATTGCCTAAAATGATATCCTTGAATAAATAATAATAATAATAATAATATATCTAAAATATACTTAGAAATAATAATAATAATAATAATTGTAGCATCCGTGTAAAACGGTTTCAAAAACCGGCTCAATCTATCAATCAAAGCGTATTTATTTATATCGGTTGATTTTAACATTTTGTTTATTATTTTATATATTAAAATATATACATATATTAATAGCAAATGTTTAAAACTAATCCTAATATAAATAATCAATCAAATAATTGAATAAGTAAATGAGTTATCTTAAAATAATTTAAATAAATAAAAGTTAAAAAAATGGGTAAAACCGGGGTCGAACCCGGGTTCCCTGAGCAATACACACACCACAAACACCACTATGCTACACACACTAGATGTGTAAAGCTTAGAAACTTAAAACCTTTATTCAGAGACTAAGTGAAAACCTGCAAACCGAAGCCATTATCACGCGCTTTTCCTTCTCTTTTTTTTTTTTGAATCTCCGAACAACTAGACGCGGTGTCTAATTGTGGCAAACTCCGAATCAGTGGGCTGTCTCCACCTAGCGATTGCCAATCATCGAAACAAGTTTCCAAAATAGAAGAAAAACCGAAATCACATCTTCCCCAGTTTTCATCTATAAATACTGATCACCATTGCTCTAGCCAGCTCGTTCAATCACCCCAACTTCTCTCTATTCTGTTGTCAACATCTCCGTCATCGGAGTTCACCGGAAAACAGTCACCGGAATTCAAACCGCCGGAAAGAAAGTCTCAGTCGACCGGTAAAAGTTTTCTCAAGCTCTTAACCTCATATTATTATATATATATATATATATATATATATATATATATTTAAACATCTTGGTGTAAATCACGCTCATTTTAAATTGGAATCCAGACAGGGTTCTGGGTTGTTTATGGGTAGAAGATGAAGCTTAACATGTGTTTTTATGTATTTAAATTATAAGTTTCAAACAGGTTAGACACACAGTCCAGTGGTGGACTGTGTGCAAACACACTCGTATGTCGCAGGTTCGAATCCACGCTTATACACCGGCCCGACCACTTTCAAACCTTTTTAAATCCATCATTTCTGTATAAACATAATTAGTGTATGAAAATAATTAAAATGATAGTATTGTCGGATTAAACACCCAGCCCAGTTGGTTGGGCTGGGTGCACAACGTACTTAAGGTCACGGGATCGAATCCCATCCCACACACCGGCCGGATCAGTTTATTCCTTTTTAAAGATTTAATTAAAATCTGATAAACCTAAAATGTGTATAAGTATAATTAAAATCCAGATTCTTTCGGGTTAGACACGTAGCTCAGATGGAAGAGCTGCGTGCACGCAACCGAGAGGTCACGGGTTCGAGTCTCACCACACGCATGCTAACAGTACCATCGGACCGTTGTCAGACTTGTCAGTCTGACGAGAATTTTGTTTTAAATATTATTTTATTTTTATTTTTCTAAATATTTTATTCTAAGTCTATATATTAAATCAACTTAAAGGTTTAAAATATGCATTTCAAAGGGTTTAAAATATCAACCCAATCCACAAAAATAATCTAAAAACCTAAACAAAGGATTATAACCTAAAATATTAATTTATTTAATTATCGAGTTATCGTATTATTTGTTTTAGGTTAGTACTCCTGCATCGGTTAAATCCGCAACTGGTGCGCTCTCATCTTCAATCAAGAATACGCACCCACTGTGAGTGAATCGCTACAAATTCCCCGTTTTAATCACGTTTTGGGGTGTATCATGTGTCGTATCATTTCTTTATTTTATTTAACACTTGTGCTAATATCATTTCGTGATCAAATGTGTATTGTTTGTAGTGTGGTTTATATGTGGATACATTTTTTCATTTCAGCGCACTCATTTCATTAGGCCCATCAGTTCCTCGTGGGATACAGGTTGAGCATCAGGTGCCTCATTAGATCGGCTCCGTTCGATTGAACCTTGATCTCAGATATATCAATTCATTCATATGTTATATATCATTCAATGTGGTTTGTGATTTGTTACATTATACATTTGTTCACATGTGATTATGCACAATCTTATTTTAACATCGATAAAATTGATTTACTTAAATGTTTTATCAAGGTTCACTCGCCAACTTTTGTTGACCTAAAATTTTCCTCTGTTTTACGCATAATACAAGTGATCAAGTTGAGGAAAGAAACACCTAGGATGGCCTAGAAGAATAATCAAGTTATTTCATTGGAACAAGCATTTAGATTATTATTTGTGTTTGTATGAAATTTTGTTGGATATTTGAATTTTAAGTTGAATTTAATAAATATGAAACTTGTTAGTAAATATCATGAGCTTTGGTGATAACCCAATCATGCCCCAACTTCTATTCCGCTGCGGGTCGGGGTGTGAAATAATAATAATAATAATAATAATAATAATAATAATAATAATAATAATATTAATAATAATAATAATAATAATAAGGTTGATGATAAATGGATGAATTATACTTTGATGCATGTATCTCAACAAGGGTGGGAGTTTGCTACAAAGTCAAATTTTCAAACAAAGAGTAAAAAGTCATAAAACATCATGATATCAACCATAAAACACTCTCAAAACCCACAAATAACAAAGTGAAGATTACTAAAACGCCATATATGTGGGTTTTGTTTTGTGTTTTGGATTATAAGGCTTTGAATATCAAATGACTAACATTAGTGTTTTTTATGTTAATTATCATTACTGTGTTTTATATACATAGTTCTACGATGGTGTGTTTGATGTTTTTATGAACTGATAGGGCTTGGATATTGTGTTTTAGTGATCTTCACACTGTTATTTGTGGCTTTTGAGTGTGTTTTATGGCTGAAATCATAGTGTTTTAAGATTTTGTACAATTTGTAGGAAAAATGGACTTTGTAGCCGAACCTCACCCTCTCAACAAAACAATAATTTGTACATGACATTAAGGGCAATATTTGTCTAGCAAACAACCTTAGAATAAAATATATTTAGGATAATTGCAAAAGTAACCAAGTCTTACGCTAGTTCTATCCAAATCTCACAAAATAACCTTAGATCTCACGCGTGTCAACCAATGAGATTTCTAGCAAATTTTGCAACTACATATTTTTGTTTAACAAATCGGGTGATGATCCAATGGCAAAAAAAAAAAAAAAAAAAAATCCATTTAGACATCTGAGTTTGAAAGATGAAGATCTTGGATTTAAGTTCTACAAACGATGGGGAATAAAAAAAAATTGTCGTTAAACAAAAACATACATTTTTGTTTGTTTTAGTTACATTAGTTACTTTGGATTAGGATCAAATACAAACCACATTTCGTATACAAACTGTAAGAACCATTTAAAAAGTGTCACATGGCATCCAACCAATTATCGAGATATAATAAAATAATAACATAAATACTATTAATTATATTGAATTCCCTATAAGTATAGTAACAAGCAATTAATTCTTAATTTGGATCTTCCTTTTGTTTTCAATGTGCTGATTAAGAAAAGTGTTAATATCATTCACATATGTGCTAAAATCAATTATCTTGATTAATTTTTATGTCTAATATAATTCAAAAGTGCTACTTTTATGTATGTATTATTTTGGTATGTGTTAATTTAACTTTTTTTAAATGCTAGAATCTGTTCTTATGATTTGTAGGATAAATATGGTTTGTACCGAAACCCTTACTTTTGAATAAACCTCACTATTTGGAATTTAATAAATTTGGGTTGTATTTACAGAGTAAAAACCGTCGCAATGGATTTGTGCAATAACTAAAAAAGGTGTTCCATGCAATCGATTTATGAAATAATTTAAAAAGGTGTTCCAATAATAATTTATACATCCATCAACAATCATGTGTTCCAATAAACAAATTAATTGCCGATTCAATTATTATTTAAAAGATCTTGTCAAGCTAGATCTAAATTAGAAAATAACTAGATGTAAGACCCGTCGTGTTGTAGCCAAGACTTATAAATTCAGCCGCTATGGGTTAGTTAACAATTAAGGGGTTGTTTTACCTCTTAATGAGACTCTAATTGGTTCAGACCTCTTACTGGCTCAACACTTAATGATTCAGACTATTTGTTTCGCGAGTAAATGTCTGAATGGTTTAGACATTCGCATCTGAATGGTTAAGCAATATACTGAGTCTCAATGGTTAAGACCTCTAATCTGAATTGGTCAGACATGTGCCTTTGAACGATTAAGCATTATACTGGCTCTTAATGATTCAGACCTTTACTGGTTTAGCACTTAATAGTTCAGACCTCTTACTGATTCAGCACTTAACCATTCCAAAGTTGTCAAACAGTCCCTAAACATTATACATGCACTCTACGTTACGGTCGGTGTATTCGGTACAAGTATCTACTTTTTTCGTTTTTCAGTACCAGTACCGGTACCGAACATGTATCGTACTCATCCCTATCTAACAATGTTACCAATTAATAGTATATAAATAGATACTGTAGGTATGGTTTTATCATAAACCAATATCCAACTTTATAAGCTAAAAATACAAGTTTTAATATCTAATAATGTTATAAATTAATAGTATATAAATATAAATATGATCACTAATTATCAAATTTGTAAGTTATATGATTACATAAGGATGACATATCAATTAATTTGATTGTGAAAATAAATGCATAAATGAACGTTAAAGTACATCTCAAGTTAAACATAGAAAATAAAAAACCTATTTGGTCAACTCACAACCATTTTCATACTATGTGTTTATGTGTTAAGAGCACGCCTTTTGTACATACCTTGTTTGCCATTTATAAAAAGAACTTTTTTTATTCGAAACACTTGGGCCCATAAACTTCAATCTTATATCTTATCACTTAATGATACCTTTTTAAATTGATATTAATTTAACAATTTATTCAAAAACCATACCAAAATCGTATTTGGATTGGCTTGAAAGTTTAGGTACGAAGCTATTATTTTGAAGCACTCTTTTAAGAATGGGATTGGACTGGCCGGTGAGACTGAAAACCGGCTACATAACCGGTTTGATTGAGGTTATTTAAAGTTGAAATTACCTCCATTTAAAAAGAGAAGGTACCGGTTTAACAAACAAAATGAATAGGACAGTTTCATCGATTTCTATTTTTTGTAAGGTTTAATCAAGTTTTTGATTCTGCGATGAACGTGTAAAATTAAATCCAAGAACACAATGATAATTAAGGGAATGTTTCAAGGTAATTTTTCACAAACGATTTCATCAATTCTGTAAAAGAACCTTGATTTCTTATCACAAACCAATAAACCAGAAATTGATTTCTTCAAAGAACACCTAGTCGAACCCTCAAGGATATGTTTCAAGAACTAGAAATTGATTTCTAAAACGATTTCACCTATTCTATTGATGAAGATAAATATGAAGTAGAAGCCACAAAGAAATCATTTATATACAAGTTCAAAATTATTTAAAATCATCTATATACACGTACAAAATTGTATTCTGGTTTCTAAAAGGGAAAATTACCAAACTTAGCCATTGACCAAAACCACTTTCAAAACTAGCCACCTCCCATGTCCTTGGAGCGACGCATCATGCACGAGATGCGTCTTTGGAGAGATTTCAGAAGCTGAACCGTCCGGCGAGATTTCAGTCGTCTCCGGTGAGTTACAGACGTCTCCGCCGAGTTGCAGACACCTCCAGAAAGAGTTGCAGGCTTCTTTAAACGCTTCAGTTGCAGACTTCCGGCGAGTTGCAGGTTTCCGCCGAGTTGAGGTTGTCTCCCACTTCCAACTTTTGAAACCTTCCCAGACGATTGATATGAACTTTTCCAGCAAGTTGAGGTCGCACTTTCAATATCGCATGCGTCTAGGAGACGCCTAAAGTCTCCAGCCACGCAGTAACTCGCCGCAGATGTCTTATCTCATGCGTCTCAGGCCACGGCGTCCATTTTTTTTTGGGTTTCAATGATGTCGTTCTAAAGACGCATCCTGTGCTTGATGTGTCGCTGCTAAGGACATGGGAAGTAGCTAGTTTTGAAAGTAGTTTTGGTCAATAGCTTGTTTTGTAATTTCCCTTTTTTTAATTACCAATGTTTTTTTAACATGTCAACTAGTAGATCGATAAGGTATCCGGTTATAAATGCTTGATTTATACAAATTTATGTCATGCGAATTTAGAGTTTATTATTATTTTTAATTAGAAACCTTCAGCTTCTAACCATGATTAGTGTCAATCGGCACCACTTCGTTGTTTGCTTTGTAGAAATTTTAAAACCCACATCAATGATGATCTCGGCCCTCTTTCTAATTTCTTCGTAAGTTTTACTAATCTAACTCGAAATTTCCTTACATTTCGATGCTTCCCAATCTCATGTTTCTTAAAAGAAGAAACACCGAACTAATCAAGTGATTAGATCGTGATTTGTGTCTCAACAAAATAGGTTAATCTTCTTTCGTCTCGTCTTAAACAACAATGTGAATCTTGCAAAACTAACACACCGTAAGCTCGTTACAAGGAGGAGAATAGGGGGGTTCTCCTTGTAACCACCATCCGGCGTGAGAAGAAGTATGGGTTTTGAGGAAAATAGTGTGTGTATTAAGTAAGAGAGCAAGAGAACGATCCTTAAACCTGGAGATGGAGTTCTCTATTTATAGCCGAGGTGATTTGTGAAGGAGATGGGCTGATTGGCCTTGGTCCTAAGGCCGACAACAAAGAATCTCCATTTTGGCTCCTCTGCCACGACCGTTAGTGATTCCTGGCGAGATGGTAGTTGGCGCATGCTGAATGGATCCACGTGTCCTAACGGTTGTCCTTGTTGTCTGGTCTGTCATCAGCAGTTAGGTTGAGATCATGATACAATGGTCGGCGCAAGCTGATTGATGCCACGTATGTGTCCTTTTGTACTTCTTGTCTCCTGCACGATTGTTCATCGTGCAACATGATCCAATACATGCTGTTGAGCGCCTGTTGGCCCACTGTTCTGCCATTTGTACCTTTTGTACTTGTTCAATGTTGCCTTGCGCTTCTTGCTTCCGCGCGACTTAGATACATTCTGTGTAGTCGGCGCAAGGTCAAGGAAGTCAGGTCTTTTGCCAAAAGAACTAAGTGTCAGAAATGGTTTCATCTTGATCCTAACCTCGTGCGCGATGTTGGGAACATCTGCATAGTTGGCGCAAGGTCCAAGAAGTTGTTATTTAAATTTATCTTGGGTATGGTTTCGCGTACGAACTGAGATTTACTCGTGTGGTCGGTGCAGGATTTGGGACCACACCCCTTCATTAAAGGTTCAATTTATTTGTTGCCTCCAGCCGATCACGTGTTCTATTGTTTGTCTCTTTAGAGTTTTGTTTCTAAGATTGCGTTTGTTTAATGTTTATTGTGTGGTTCACTATTTTTTTTGTTGGCTATTTTTAGTCAACTGTTTCAAGATTTCCAACTATTGTTCATGAATACGTACTTAAATTTCTAGAAGACTTCAAACTTATGGCCTTCAAGTGCCGGCTGTCTCGAACCCATTGCTACCATGAAATTCAATTGCTAATCAACTATTTGTTTGCCAACATTGTTGATGTGATTTTGTACCAAGAATTTCATAAATCCTAATATTATTAACATAATAACATGTAATTAATCATTTAAAATTCATGTTTTATAGATGTGTACCAGCCGAATATCATTATTATTATTAGTCAAAATTTATAGATGTGTACCAGCCGAATATCAATTTGGTGTTATATAATGTAACGACTAAATTCTTATTTTAACAATGAAAAAAGTAAAATAAATTCACATGATCAACAACCAAAACTTAAAAGAAAAATTGGAATATTGTTATTTGATCTCTACATATATACTAGGAGTAAGCAAACTAAAGTTACTAACGGGCTATTTGTTTCAATTTTTACGGGTAGTTAATGATTCAGTCCTCAGTTCTCTTACTGTTTTGCATTTAATGGTTTAAATGGTTTAGACGTTTGCCCTAAATGGTTAAACATTATACTAAATCTAAATAACTAAGACTTCTTATCTCAATTGGTCAGACGTTTGCCTCTGAATGGTTAAACATCATACTGGCTTCTGGTTCAACACATAATGATTCAGACCTTACTGACTCATAAGTTACCAAACACCCTCTAAATTGACGGAAAAAGAAGATTAACCAACAGATTAGTGCAAAACGTCTAAATAATATATTTACAGGTACTTCTTCACCAGATTTTCCTCAGTTTGCTTCAAACAAATCATGTTACATGTATATCAATCAAGTATTATAAAATGTAACCTCTAAACTACATTTTAGCAACAAAAACAAGCCAAATCAATTCACATGAACAACCACAAACCAAAACTAAAAGAACAATTTCCAAATTTTGTTTTTTTTTTTCAATCTCTACATACATACTAGATCAATTAAATTAAACAAAAGATTAACCATCCGATCAATACACAAAAGGTCAATACAACATATGTAGTTATGTACCACTACTTCTTCACCAGATTTTCCGCAATCTGCTTCAACGAAATCATGTTACATCTAACAATCGTATCAACAAACACACACGTCTCTTCTTTCGTATTCTCAGCAGGCACATCCACTACATACGACTCCACCACAACAGTACACCCGTCGCATTGCGACGGGTGCAAAGTGGTGACAGATCGGTAATTATTTAACCGATGGTCACCACCGACAACGTAAAACTCATAACATGCCGCTCATCATCAAGTATTTCCAACCGTTCCGTACTGGATCCAGCTGGCAATCCAGACACAACATGTACCTTTCTTAAACTGCCGACATCGCCATCACCGAGTATCACGTGACAACTTTTGAGAAAGTGTTTGTACGCCTGCGGGTTGTCAAACCTGCGGACGACTGACCAGACAATATCCACTGGCGCGGATATTGTCTGGACAACTACAGACGAGCATCTGTTTGGACCAATCACGTGAGTGTGGTGGTGCATAAGGTCTTCTGGTATGCATATTGATGATGGGACTCTCCATATTGTGGTTGTGGGGAGCGGTTGTTTGTGGTGGTTTACGGTGGTGGTGGTGGTGGTTGTAGGGTGGATTCGTTGGATCTGAATGGGAGAAGGCATATTTAATGATAATTATTCAGTCTTGAGTTTAAACCTTTTTTTTGTAGCGTGTATAACTAGTAGAGGGTGAAGAATAGATATATATGTGTGTATATATAGATGGAGATAACGTGAGGAATGGGAGGCAATGTTGCAACTTGCAAGTTGTGATGGTGGAAAAGTTTAAAGAGGGAGAAACACAGGGATTACGCCGGTCATGCAAGTGGGAGCAAACAACTTGCATAATATTTTTTCTTTGTATATATTTATTTTTTGGAATAATGCTTTATGGAGTTATTTTATATTTTTCTGTGGAACATTAAGTTTTGCTTTGACAGGAGTAGGTGCCGGTCAGAACTCAATTCAAAATCCAAAAGTGTATAATAACTAGGAAATATCCCCACGCGATGCGGCGGTCCAAATGTAAAGTAACTTGGATTTGTGTAGTAAAGACCTGAATCGTTTTAAACAATAGTTACGTCAAAACTAGATAAACTGAATATGTACATAAAAATAAGCACGGAAACGTAATATACATGGCTCGACTTTCTTGCGAAAGAAATTTATGCCGAACACTAACCTGATCTTATACCGATACGTACATAAAAGTAAGTAACAAAATATGTTTTTATGCTAAAAATAGTATCGTGCGTTGCGGTGGGACCAAAAGTAAAGTAAGGGAATTTATAAACTCTAACGAAAGCATATTATATTTGACCGAACATGTTTTAAAACTAAATTTATGCCAAAATGTAGATTAACTGAAAAGTGCAAAAAAAGCGAAGAAAACATATTATATCCGAGCCTACCTATTTTCAAATAAATGTAATCAACTTGAATTCATACTGACACGTACATAAATATAAAAACGTAAAAAATAGTTATAAAGTTTTTAGAAAGTTTATGGGTTGTAAATGTTAATACTAAATGTTGAAGGGTAAAGGCTAAAATAAGAAAAAAGTACTAAAAGACAAAATAAAAATCCGCAATCAACCTGAATTTATACCAACACATATATAATTTAAGCATGTAAAAATGATTATACAGTTTTTAGAAGTTAAAGGGTTGTAAGTGTAAATACTAAATATTAAAGGTTAAAACTAGAATACGCGAAAATTTACTTAAGGTAAAAAAAAAAACTTACGAATAGCAACCTGTCATGCAGCAGGTTGCTACTGTTCACCAAACTTATAGTTGTAAATATATATAATATAATATAATATAATACATGCAAAAAAACGTATATTGATCATTGATATTTCATAGCACAACTGTCTAATTAGCTTTTTAGTTAAATAAACTAGCATAGTTTAGAAAAGAAATAGTAGTATTTTTAACGAATTTTAATATATGAAAGTCTTTATACTTATTTAAAACTAGTATTTGACACGTCGGAACGCATTGAGGCGGGCATCAAAGCTTAAAGTAACTCGAAATTATATCGTCAAATATTTGACCCGACTCGTTTTCGAACAAAATTTACATCAAAGCGTAGAACAACTGAAAACACATATGAAAACAAAGAATCGTATTAGAGGGGTAGGGACGCCCATCACTTTTCCCCTCACTCATCACTCACAACATTCAATCAAGTGTCGTCACGTCATCTAGCTTTATTCCATCACTAGTGATGGATTTTAGTGAAATTCCCATCACTCACCACACTTAACAATTTCCTTCACAACCCAACAATTTTCCTCACAACCAACAAATCTTCACGTGTGATACTGGCCACGCGTTGTGAGTTCCACGCGTTTTCACTACCACCGGCGGTGGTGTTCCACGTTCTACAACGCGTTATATATCTCCACCACGAGGGCGCCCTGGGTGGCCTTATATTTGACCTGACTCATTACCGAGAAAATTTACATTAAAACGTAAACCAACTTAAATTATAACAAAACGTACCAATAAAAATAGAGGTTGTGTCCTAGGTACTATCCCTACACACCCTCTTTTGTTTATAATAATAATAATAATAATAATAATAAAACCCTCTTAACTCAGTTTTAATATATTCAAATTTTATGCAAAATTGATGAATGTGACTTTGTTGAATTTAGATCATGAATTTCGTAGTTTAACTTTTTTTCATGGTTATTTGCATTCAATATAAATTTAAGAATTTTAACATACCAAACTTAGTTTGTGACCAAGTTTGAAAAGTGTTTTAATTAGGTCACTTAAGTTTTAAAAGTGTTCCAATCAGGTCACTTAACATTCATTTTTCATTAAAATTAAGGGTCTTTTTCATAAATTTCATAGTTAACCGTGGTAATATGGATTTTTGTTTTTTTTTTCTCTTTTATTTGATACTAACGTCGAGTGATTATGTGAATTTTAACTTGTTTTTTTTAAATTTTAATGTAATTAAAGTGTTTTTAGTTTTAGTAAATATAATTTTATATATTAAAATAATCTGACTCAGGCATCTTATGCTTTCTTTTTTTCTTGACACATGGAAAAAAGGACATGGCTTGATTTGAATGTTAAGTTATCTAATTAGGACAAAAACGATATGAGTGACCTAATTAGAACACTTTTAAATCTTGGTTACTATTCTGCGACATATTCCCTTACTTTTACTATTATTATTATTATATTATTATTATTATTATTATATATTATTATTATATTATTATTATTATATTTTTTTTAATTTTTTTATAACAAGTTTAGAAACTTCGGTTTTTTAGCTAAATGAGAATGTTGGATTTTATGGTTTTAATTTTTTGTTTGTTTGTTACAATTATGTTATTGGAAATACACAAAATATTATCAAAGCAAAGCAGTTTGATGATTTAAGATGGTGGTATGGAATCAGGAGAAAGTGAATCTATGAGCTAGCCGTGCATGAATCTTGGGCACCACCGACTATGATGTTAGTGGGCTCTTTTTTGACTATATATATATTATTGTCCTCCATTGTTACATGTAAAAACCTTTCGATCGACCAACAATCATTCTTGCTACCACTTAACCATGTGTCATGTTTTCTTATTTTAGTGTAAGAAAATCAAAATCTGGTACATAAATAGACATTAGATACGAGTGTACCGTGTACGTATATCCATCTAACTAAATTATAACAAACAAACTAAATGTAAAATTGAGCAATAGGAACATAACTTATAAACCACGCTCGACATGAGGAATAAACTAGGTAAATGTATATTATAGGTGAATCTCATACCAGTCGACGACGTGATTAGAGATGCTGAAGTTATAAGTAATGTATGAGATTAAGTATCATCAACGTGTTTTCGCAAATTGTCTATGGATGATAAAAGCAGTGGCTAGATCTAGAGAAAAACGTCAAAGAGTAACGTTTCAAAACTTTATTTTCTACAGAGGCAGAAAAATCGAAAAAACGTCAAAATTTTTCAAAATTTACATTACCGTCGTAGTGTCAAGGGGTAGTGGGGTCTACCCATATTCTCAAGCTACATCCTCCCCTAAATAGAAGAAATTTGCAATTAAGCATGCTCAATTAAGGTAATCCAAAGGACGATGATCTCATGGTAGTCTCATCTCAAGTAGAGAAAAAACAAAGTCGTAAGTTGTATTTAAAACATACATTATTGATTGGTATTCGAAAGATAGGTGATTGGTATTCAAATGATAAGATGTTACGATCTATGTACTAATAAAATTAATTAATTTATAAATAAATAACAAACCACAATTATATATTACATATTACCTAGAACTACAAAAGGAAGATGGGGAATAATGTCAGACAATTGTCTGACACTTTACCATTGGTTCTGTCAAATTATGATTTTATCTCGAGTTAAAAATTACAGTTTCATCCTCAGTTTAAAATAAAATTTTGGTTTTAACCCTAGCTCAAAATTATAATTTTCCCCTTAGTTATAAATTACGAGTTTACCCCCAGTTCAAAATAAACTTATGATTTTGCTCCTAGCTAAAAATTACGCTTTTATCCACAGTTCAAAATATGATTTTGCCCCCATTTCAAAACAACGATTTTGCCCCCAATTCAAAATTGCAATATTGTCATCGTTTTTTTACAAAACTACGGTAGTGTTTTATTTTACTTGGTTGACTAAGTGTAGTTTTTATTCATGCCACATTGGTCCTGAAAAATTACTGTTTTGCCCCCATGTCTAAATTAAATGCTTGCCATCGTTTTAAATTTTTTTTTAACAAAACTATGGTAGTGTTTTAGTTTAATTGGTTGACTCGATTTTTTTAGATCGTTTTATAAGTAGCATGTACAAGTAACCGAAATACAAACGTACATGTTATAACTAAGAAATATTAGGTTTAGTGCCCCGCAACACGGTGACGTATAACACTACTTAGATATATAAATGTCTTTTGACAAAAAAAAGGGAATGGAAAATTCATATTCGTTGAATGTAACTATTTGAAGTTTGTGGTCATACGACATCACATGATATTTGTGAGGATGTATATGACTTTGACCGGGATTTTGCGACCATTGTTATCAATGTAAACTTTTATTTCGTTCGTTTGATTTCTACCCAAAAAATATACCCTTATTTAGAAACTTTTATGACGTTTAATTTCTCCATATAGCATACCTTAATCGATGGATTAGTGATGATTGTTTTTTTATGTCGCATTAACAACAAATCCTACCGTCAATGAATTCATCTAAATTGTAGTCACACAAGGGGATAGAGGCGGATCTAGTGTATAACAAGGGGCAACCTCCGCTACGGCTTGGCGATTCGGCGGTAGTGTAAAATTAGTGTAAATTTTGAAAAAAATTGACGTTTTTTTCGATTTCTTACCGTTTTTTATAAAACATTACCGCTTCGTGGATTTTCTAAATCGCCATTGCAAGGGGAAATAAACATTTATGAGTTACAATGTGTATATTAAGATAATAACTATTTAATCCATAGGAAATAAACAATTATGTGAATGAACTCATCACACAAGATTTGGTATTACTTTAAAATCTTGATTAAAACAATTGGTACATTATAAATTATGCCAACATATTCATGATGACCAGGTTCATTCACTTGGTTAAAAAAGGATTAGAATTGAAATATACAATTAATCAACTTGGCTTTCATACTTTCTTTTAAATTTAAATATACATAAATTTAATTCTAGTTGTTTTATTTTATAAAAAAACAATGTCTATATATTTATACTTGAGTTTATTTATAATTATATGTATGAGGTTATTGCTTGATCGTATGATTGAGTAACATGCTGCGTACGATGGATGTTATTACGTAAAATTTTGCTTTTATGTTCGGTAATTCATGGGTAAACTAAACTTTTATGTGTTTTTTTTTCATACAACATGCGGATTTTTTCTTTTTCAACATGCGTTTTTTTCAACTTGCGTTTTTTAGTACATTACAATATGCGGGATTTTATTATGGAGTTTATAATGTGTGGACTTCAAATCCCGTACGCTCGTATGATAAGGCATATTGTATATTACATTTTCACTACTTGTGTATAAGATCCGTATTTAAATAATTAGTGTCACTATTAATATATATATATATATATATATATATATATATATATATATATCTAGATCCGACCAACTTGGAAATTGCATGCAACTTGCATTTTTCTTGTCATCGTTCTTTCATCATATTCAAGTTTCAACAACCACATCCTCATTTTGATGGTTTCATTTAAGATTAGAACCACCCTTGTGTAGATGATAATTTTAATAAAAAGGACCAA